>OU862918.1:2205000-3405000 GCA_917880885.1 Limnephilus marmoratus
TGTACATGAAAGCAAAGACAAACTGAGAAAATAGAAGAAAAAATAAGTGTCAAGTCACGTCAAGACCTTGCAAAAATTTGGGGAATATGAAATATCTTCAATTGTTTAAAGAGCGACAAAAATCATTTAAGCTAATACCAAAAAAGTCAAGGTCTTGACGTGAGTTGACCATTCTACACATTCTGGACTGTGGTGAGTTGCTGATTGAGGAAAAGCAGGTCTCTATTTCTGAGTTTACGAGAAGGTACATTGAATGTGATGAGTTGTAGTAATGTAGGTGAATCGATTAAACCGTTTGTTTTTATTAACGATTAACATGTTTTTTTGAATTAACTCCACACGGGAGACGCAGAGGAAAATAATTTTCTTTGGGTCGGTGTCACCTTTGGGGTAGCTGCGTGTCCGGTATTTTTAAGGAAAGGAAGGGTGGAAGTTCTGGGAAGGAAAAAGTTATTTGTGGTGGGTAGGAATCTGGGGGTCAGGGTGTCAAGAGGTGACGGACATATGAATCTATCCCTATCACTGCGGTGCAAGGCGGTGTTCTGAGAGAGTCCCGTTGGAGAGGTTAAATCGTCTCCCTCAAGAAGTGTTTTCCGATCTGGCCTGCCATGCAGTTAGTGGGCAGACACATCCGCCACCAAGATCCTGATAAATCTCATGTCATGAACCTGGACATCCCTGCTAAGTCACCAAACGTAGCAAACCACTTGGGGTGATAGCAGCGGTATTTGTAATCCTTTAAATACACATGATCCCCAAATAATCAGTTTTAAATTTCGTATGGACCTATCTTACTTATAACGAATATTGTTTTTGCTAGAAGAACTTAAACAACTGTCAATAAAATTAATGCAAAAAACTATAAATTGTTAAATTTAAAGAAAAAAAAACAAATATAATACAAAATGATCACATAAATTTGTTTTACCACTTTATTAATACTGATGAAGTCAGAGCAACGTATTAAAATTAAATAAGTGGTAACCTAAATAAGAGGTAAAAACAAATTTATGTGTTTATATTATATTTATGGCAAGCCAAAAAAATGTTTTTTGGACCACGAAACTAAATTTATGGAAACTAAAAGTTCTTTGAGCCTTCTCTCCGGTGGAGTGAGGGCGTATCGCAAATTAACTTTGAAACTAAATAATTACTTTACAAAAAAAAATAATTCGTGGAACTTTGAATACCCTTCAACCGAGAGATATTGGATAATATAAATCACACTCGATTACACGTGTAATTGCAGTCACAATTTGTAATTATTTCTATTATTCTCAAATCTGCGTGATCATGAGAAATGGACCAGGGAGTGGTGAGGGACAAATAAGTATATGTATCTTAGTGCGTTAGTATGTAGTCTAAAATCGTAGTGTTTGAAAGAGAGAACACGAATAAAGTGTGCACTACATAACAAAAAAAATATTGGAGTGTGGAGATAATTAAAAAGTATATCTCCAAAGTCTGTATCTTCGGCAGCCGCTGGCTGTTGCACTCACGAAGGCAAAGGTCGACAATGAATAGTGGTGGACTGCATTATCCAACGCCATTTTGCCATCCTTGTACAGTTGTTATTCCACGATTGCTCGAATGGAAATGCACCATAATAAACTAATAAGTTTGCATTTCTTTTTTTTAAAGAATTGCAAACATTCCTATGAAAAACCTGGTAATATTTGAAAATCTTCTACTAGCACCACAGTAAGCTGATAAAATGTCCCTTTTGTCGTTATGGAGGACTTAGCCTTAGAAAGAATTGAATACGTCGTCCGGGTGGGATCTAAACGCGATGCCAACTCGGCCACCAACCGGACTTATAGCATATAATATGCTACATCAGAATCATAATGTTTTTTGACTCCTAACTACACTTATACGCTTATTTCCGCGTCTCTAGGTTGATTGTTTATGAATATTTACATTATCTGCTTACATTAATAGCTGAGAAATGAAGTTATTTGTAAGTCGCAAATTATCAAGTCATAAATGATCATTAATTACACCTATTATATTTCTGCGGAAAATGCACTTTTCTTCCGGATCTCCTTCATGTGTAATGTTCTTCCGTGGTTCTCGCCGCATCTACCGTAGACAGGGCGAGTGACGTCAGCAATCATAAAACGCCATGTCAAATCTATACGAAGTCCGGTTGCTATTAGCGACTGTTCTTAGCGTTTTCCGAAATTTCCGAAAATTGAATGGTGATCCGTATTTCGTTGCGTCTTTTCCATACCGTTGGTGGTACGAACATTGTCCAGATCCATCATCAGCACCTCTTCAATGCGACAAGGAAAGTTCTCTGCCTGCAAAACGTCTGTTGCGTGAGTTTTATGATTCCCGATCGCGCCTGCCTATATCACAGATCTCCTGTTTTAACTCTGCTGTTAAAAACGTATGCCACATTCTAGTAGCAATAAGTGCTTCCACTTTTACCACCGTATGAGTCCGCAATAGCGCCCGCCAAGTAAGCCACCTTATCAACAGGCGTATCTTTTTGTGTCGTTAGAACTATTTGCATTTGTCAAGATAATCGCCCCATCTAAAAGATCCTCAGAAACTCGTCGGGGACCATATTCCCATCTATGTTTTAAGGCGGCGCATGAATTGGAATGGTTTACGGTCCCTAATTTTCGCATGTTCGAGGAGCCACGCGGTTAATAGTCGCAGTACATGCCGCGGTGTCTTTGGGAATCATCTAGAAATGGTTGGTTCACTTATTTTTGTGTATCTATTTGAATACACACCGGCTCTTCACACATGGTCACAAAATATGGCTAAAGCCATTTCAAGCAACGCTCCACTTCCGAATGGTGGTCTACCTACCGTGGTTTACACCAGGACGATTAGAAGAGTATCTTCCACCATTATTCTCAACACTTTTCCTGTTATATCCTTGTAGCCCAGTCAGTGGGGAGTCTTACCTTGCAAAAGGTCGTGTAGTAGCGATTTTGATATATGTTGTTTAGATTGGGACTCTAAAGAAAAAAAAAATTATTCGACCTTGGGGGGGGGGGGGGGGGGGTCGAGCTCGAGCCGCCATCTTGGATTGAAGGTGTCAAAATTTGGTTTTTTTCAAAATAATTGTGCAATGGTTGATTTTACAACAAAAATATCTATGGCAAATTTAAAGAAGACTAAATTACGTACCTTCTTCGTCGTAAAACTCAAGTTTTCATGATAAATTTTGTAAGACCATATTACACAATATCATTTTAACGTATTTCCACAACACAATATAAATATGTAGCAAAATCTATTTCAAACTACAGTAATTTTTCGTGTTACATAGAGGAGAGAAAGAGACGGAAACATACTGCGTGCCTGCAGTCCTACTGCAACGTTGCCACCTCAGCGCCTATATTCCTACAGGCTAGGATCCCACTATGACAAACCCGACGTCATCGAGTGCATGGATGAAACTACTTTGTAATGATAATGAAAATTGAGTAAGCCTTAAAAAAGCTAGTCTGCCAGTGCGTCTTCATTGAGTATACGAATGAAAACAACATGATGCAAAACCAGAAGATACAGCAGATGAAGGAAAACGCTTTCTTGTTGCTTTGTACGGGAGTTCAAAAATGGTATGGAATCCAAAAAAATTCAGAAAACTGGGGCTGGAAACGTGGCACGAATGGGCTTGTTCCAGTAAGAATGACAAAGAAGCCAGCACCCGAGACTTTATTAAAATTTATTTCTTGCATTTGAACATGAAGAGATTTTGTCAATGGAAGGCCAGCATCTCCTTTTTTATCCCCCACTGACTGGGCTATTGACATGATATTTAAATCAATGAGACTTTCAATTTTAAAAATTAACTTTTTCGATTGCAATTTATGCAAGTCGCTAACAACCTAGATTCTACATCATCAATGCACAAGGGACACTGCAAATATTCCTGGGATTTTCTCTTTTATTCCGAAGATTAGTTTTATATAAAAATGAGCATAATAATGCTCATTTTTATATATGCATTATAATTTATCATTGTAAATGCATTCGGAGTAGCTTGATGCAACTCGTATTGCAGTAAATTCAAATCTCCCAGTGGAAAATGGACTTCCAGCTACGTCATCAGTTTTGAGCCGACCATCGCCGTACCCCCTCGATGAGCTAACTTCGTTAAATACATTTTTTATGAACGCTGATAATAGACACCTGTCTGACAACTGAAAATCAGTGAAAACAATTTGCACGCATGAAAATATAATTAAAGATACCTCACTCGACCTAGATCGTACACATATATTTTTCAAAAATTTCCAACCAATTTTTCCACCTTTTTTTGGAGCAGATCTTCAGTTACACTGCCCGGAAGAAGTTTCATGAGTGCCCGAATTTTGCCATTTATTTTGTGCATTTTGTTATGTACCATGCACCTGTACCATGTCTTAACAATGCTAAATTACGAAGGCATAATAATAATAACTTATATTATTGATAGGATTGTATTTGAGCATTTTTAAACTGTTTTCTTTGGTAAAGTAACATCAAAGAGGGTATTAGTAATCCCCCTCCCTTCCCGACACACGACACAGGCCCCGCCTGGGAGGGTGGAGAGTGGAGCAGTAAAACACCGCGCACACTGTTCTCCCCCTAATACTCTAAAGCTGTATATCTCCTACAGAGCCTCCCACCTCGCTCAGTGCGAACCGAGTTTTCGTGGCGCGAGCACCTCCGTCTGGGTACTACGGAACTTTCGCCGTCGCGCTTTGTCCGTTACCGCGAAAGCCTCAAATAAACGACGTTGCGAATTCGTTCTTTATCTTTTTTAATTGTAACTATTTCTGAGAGCAGTTGTTTTCACAAAACTAAAAATGAGATGGTACAAAAGTTTTATTCAGACATGACATGCAAAAGCATGGATAGTAATAAACAAATAGATTTGCTATTAAAGCAGTAAAAAAGTGTGTTTTTTGTTGCTGTTATAAAAATATATTAAATTCACTACAGAAGTGAAACTATAAATTAAATTTACTTTTTCATGAAGTGTATTAATCGTCATTTTGTGAGCAAGGTAATTTATATTAATTATTTCATGAGCAAGTAAACCATTTGTTCAATGAAGTTGAAATTAAATTTTCGCAATCATCGCCAAATTAATCAGTTTTATACCTCGCCAGTCTAAAATATGATTGCCTTAAATAGCTAATTTGGTTCAGCTGGTCGGAAAATTCATAATTAGTAATCATGTTTTCAGATATGGGTATTTAACCATTCAAACAATATGTTAAAATTATGTGACCATGTTTGAATGCGGGCGAAAATTTATTTTGAATTTTTAAAAAACATTTGGAAACTTGAGTAATGAGTAAATACGAACTGTCTAAAGTTTTCATTAAGTATCCTTACCTAATTAAATTCTGATCATTTTATTTTACCAATATATGTACAGGTATTTATTTTCAAAACCGCTTTTTGGAAAAGCGAGAAAAAGTTAAATCGAAATTTTTGAAGAGAGCTTCTCCTACTGCAGAGTGCAGAGATTGTCAGAAATAATGTAATGAATCACTTACTTTTTTGTTGAAATATTGGTATGTTTCTTAATTCTTCGCCTCAACGTAACATAAATCAATTACATGCTGTTCACAGCACATTTGTTTTATAGACATTGATTTTGAGGAATTTTTTTTTAACTAAAAGCATAAAAATCCGTAGGCATTAGACAGTTAGACTCGGTATGAGGGGAAGGGTGGGGTTTATGGTTATTCGGCTGAGTGAACAGTGACTATAGGCAAAATATATTTTTTATTTGTTGTTGAAAAATGAATTTACAAAAATCATCCGAAGATCACAAATTTTTCTTCAAATATTTTCAAAAAACTTATCTATACCCATCCTGTATGGCTTAAAATGATATTATTAAAAAAAAAATTGTCTTTAAGTTATATTCACAGGGGGCATACGTTAATTAAATGTGCAGTTTTTCTTACAATCTGGACCCCCCCCCCCCTTGGTGAGATAAATTTGGGCCACTTCCTATATTCTTTTCAAGTAACATGAGATTTTGCTGGAACTCCCTCCCCTCCCCCCCTTTTGAGCTCACGTAATTAACGTATGCCCCCCATAGATAGTACATGTAAGGTACTTACAAAATACCCATACTTTCCTAAAATAAATGTTTTCAACGCACTATTTTTAGAGTGAATTGCCTATTTAAAAAAAAATATTACATTACATTTTTTTTAATAAATAATGATATTTTGTATTATGTACCTCCAATTCTGCACGGTAATCAAAGCCATACTAAATTTCCCCATTGTATTCAATAAACGTATTGCGAGTCATAAATTAAAGCATAATAGAATCTCTCTGACCCATTTATGACACATATACCCTTAGAAAAGTGGGAAAGTTCAAAGCACAAAAGCTCTCAGTTCATTCAACAAGTTCGAGTAGACTAAAGCCCTCGCACATAAGTTTCAATACAAGTTGAATGGGAATAGATGGTGCCGCACAGTTCCAAAGAATAGCTGAAACGCACGGCTATTATAATGAAGCCTAGCCTAGAAATTGACTTCTTGGCAGGCGGCGCCCATCTCCGCTGCTACGAATAGTTCAAGCAATTTCAAATCACATTGCAACGGTTAATGAAATACATTCAAAGAAAGGCGTAATTTGTAATACTTGCTAATGGAGAAAACTGAGGCAATAAATTAACATTCTGATTTTTTGAGCTTCTTGTATTTTGAGATTTCTTCACTCTTGTGGGTATCAACATTACAGATAATTAAAAAAAAACAGTGAATTTTTTAATATGTGCGCATTTAAATGTGCCAAAACTTGACCTAAAATGCATGGGTTTGGATAAAATAGCAAAAAAATGCAAGGAATATGCTAATTCGTAAAAATTATTAAGTTAATTTTTATTTTTTATTAATTGATTATGTTAATTAATAAAAAATAAAATTAACGTAATTAATTAATTTTAATTGCTCTACGATATTTAGAGTTATAATGATGGCAATTTTAATAAAAGGAAACATTTATATATTTATTTTAAATATCTTATTAATGAACGCATTAACGGCATTTACATACGTAGGAATTACAATAATTTGAAATATGGATACAGAATATAGATACATTTTTAAAAGTAGATTATTGATAGGATATACAAAACATAGTATCTTAATGAAACAGTAAGAAAACAATATTAAAACTGGTTAAATTTTAATTATTATTTACTTTATTTATTTTATAAACAGTATTTTTAACTCCATAAGTATTTTTTAAAGTTTTTCGGGTAGATATCAAGCCTTTTGTCAATAAATATGTTTTTAAAAAACTTCAAGTGGGATATAGCTGCGGGGTGATAATCGGTAAGATCATAATTTAATTGTACTTTTAATTTCGTTTTACATATAGCCGCTAATTTGAATTACATATATCCGCTAAAACATATACATGTGCCCCAACAAGTTATTGAGGTAGCAGAAGATTTCCAACTTCTGTTGGAGGTTTTAGAAATATTTGGTTTTGGACAGTTTTTACAGACTTGTACAGACCATTTACCATGGGAAATAGATAAAAATAATAGATAATAATAAAAAAAATAGTGGTCGTGCAATTTAACAGAGTAAGTACATCGAACACAATAATTTATTTGTGTGGGTACATCAAAGAGTTTAAAATAATAATTATGTATATGTCTTGTAATACGCATCTTAGGCCGGGCTAATGATAATATTGTACTGATGTTGATATAATCAAGTAGAGGTAAGTATTCATATTTGAGGAAAAAACGATTAATAATATTATTCAGTAGGTATTTTGGTAAAATGATTGTAGATAAATGAGTATAAAGTAAATTGCTTACCACGGCAGCAGTTTTTTTTCGGAAAATGCAAAATTTCCACTGATCATGTAAAAAATGCGTGTTTTACGAAAAACGGCGTAAAATGCTAAAAAATACCCATTCATTTTTTTCTTATCTCTTCACATAAGGCAATTAGAGAATGTAAACAAACATCATGATGAAATGAACTTTTTCATCATGGCACAACAATATCTATCCACACTAACTTATTTTACAAATTCTGTAAGCTCTGCCATCTGACTTTATCCGAGTTTTGGCATTATGTATTCGCAGTGAACATTGTAATAAAATTACAACAAATGCTAATTATGGAATCTTGTGTTAGTCATAAGACCAGGCATAAAAAATGGTCCCGTTTCGTTGTATGTGCGTTTGAGAATACATATTTGTTCATTTTTCAATGTTACACTTCACAAAAGTGCTCACGTCTGCACACTGTAGACAGGAACACTACATCGCCTCTCGTTTGGGCAGCGTTGTAATGCCGGTTAGGAAAGGGCTGTGAGAAGGGATTTATTTAAGAGGATCTTGAAAAGGTCCAGATCATATGAAGGAAGGAAAACAGATGCTGGTAGGTATGATTTGAGATTTTCACGGCCAAAAGTACTACCTATCCATATGCGAGCCGACATTCACAAAAACGAGTTGGAGAAACGACCCGTTCTCATAAAATATCAGCTCTGAACGAGTGTTACGCTCGTATGGCTCGGTGCACAAGGGATCAATGTAGCTTATGTCCCCTCTACACGATGCGTCCGCAGACGTCGACAGATGCATCCGCAGATGGATCTCCACGAGCCGTCCACACATCTGTAGGTGGATCAGTTTGAGTTGATTCTCGACAGACACAACACAAATAACAAATGGATATTGAGACCGTAGCTATTTATTTTTTTGTACTTTTAAGTATTATTTAAGTGTCAATCGCAGTAGAGTTAAGAACGAAAAAAAAAACTGCAAGAATCACGCATGCACTCTCATTCGCTTCCCGATGGACAAACCGCTCGCTGCCGCGCCGAAACCCTTTGACCCGTGCTACAAAAACCGACAACTAACGGATTAGTGCCGGACGCATCTGCCGACGTCAAATATCTACCACAGACGAGCAAATCACCCCCTCTGCACGTCGGCGCACGCGTCCGCCGATGACATCTGCAGATGAATCTGTCTACGTGTAGATGAAGCTTTACGCCTTTGAGCAGGCACCTTTAAAATGTCTGTAGAAGAGATATTAATACAGGGTGAGCAGCTGGTTTTTATTTAAGAATCTGAAAGACGTCTATACAAAACGCGTAGTTTCTTGGAAGACAGATTTACACGGGCTTCTATGGAGCCCTGATATTTGAGCCGATCTGAGTTACTTACTCCAAGCATTTCCAAGGAGTATTTATTGGGACACCCCATAAAATTACTCCAGACAATTTATGCTGCTTAATACTGATAGATTTTCCGGTTTTTGTGGAAATCCGCCAAATTATCTTAACTGCTATCAAAATATCGAAATATTTGTAACATACTAAACATCCAGCTTGTGGTCATATAGCGCTCAATATGAACTGTTTAAATATTAAATTAACTCCTCTGCAAATTTGTTGAGGCTTGCGTCAGTAGATGCCATGGTAACTACCCTTTTTGCTTAAAATATGTGTGTTATGGAAATCATCTGTAATTTACATGAAAAAAGCCTGCGTATAAAAAATCCATCATCTTTCAACGTCTTTTTTATTTCATTAAAAAATGAAAAAAAAATTCAATTCACGCACCTATTAAAAAAGAACAGCAAATTATTTTGTCAAAGTACGTTATTTCTCATAAATTTGTTTTTCATGGAATTCATGAATAATTTTGTGTGAAAAACAGGAAGGTAATAAAATATATCAGGCTGGTATGTAATATACCTTTACTAAATAAATATTCTGTGTATAGAGACGTGGGTCATTTACATATACAATTTACTTTATTTATTTAATTTTATACTATATACAATTAAAAGGAAAATGTTAACATAATACCTTACATGAATTGATACGTTCACTTCTTAAAAAAGAATTTTTTTTAACACTTTGATTTGACATATTATTATTACGAATTAGTAGGCCCACAAAATAGTCTTATAAACTAGTAATTCTGTGAACAATGCATGGTACATAGACTTCGCGTATAAAAAAATTCTTTTACTCTTATTACAAATCAAAACCAAATTTCTCTTATAAATTATAAGTAGGTATGTTCTAAAAAATCTATTTACTTAATTAATAAACACGACGATTTCACATTTGAAAAAATAATCTTTCTTAAACCGCGTCACGTCGTGCGCCGTAGCTAAATTTCGCCGTGCGCCAGGTGGTTATATTTTCGCAATATACGGTTTGTTTATGGCGAAATTATATTTTTGCAATTTCTGCCGTCTTATATTTATTATAAAAATAGTATGCCGCTTACATATATTCAGACATAATGATTTTTTTTATCTTTGGTACTTATCGGCTACTCCGACATCTCACAGAATAAAACCGCCACCGTCAAGAACCGGAACATAACAAACGGATTTACAGACAGATTAAATAACAAAATATCGAATTAAAACAGAACTTCCCTAGGCCCAATTACAAAGTATACAATTAACTTGCAAATACCAAAAAATAATATCTGATAATGTAAATATTTCCGCTTGTACGTAGTTATTCATATTAAATCTGCAGACATTACTGTCTGCTCGGCAATACTCAATTTTATCGCGCGTTAAATTTTTCAATACATGCAACAGCGCTGATCTGAAGTCATCTACGAACAAAGAATTAAGAATAACACAGGAAGTGACTTGAGGGCGTATTTTTTCCTTTGATTGTGGTACTGATTTTGGCCTACTGTATTTCACAATGATTATAAAGTTCAAAAGGAATCTTATACTGCTCACCAACCTGCAATAAGATTGACATTTAAGAGGAAGCCACAAGTGAAAAACGTATGTATTCTTAGTGTGCCTTATACGACCACGTAGAGTAAAGTTAGCCTCCCAAAAACTGGGCATACTGTACAGGGCACTTGACTACCTCCGTAGTCCAGTGGCTAAGACTCTTGACTCACATTCCGGAGGTCGCGGGTTCGAACCCGGCATGCGCAAATAAATTTTATTTGATTAATTTGTGTTATTTCACAATTAATTAATTTAAAATAATATATAGTATATTTGCGGCATGTTCCAGAGTGGAAGATACTATCAGTATCGCCCTGGTGTAAGACCACCATTCAGAATTGAAACGTTGCCGTATTTAGTGACCAGATCTGAATAGCCAGGTACTTCCCAACCTTCCTCTTCCCCACCTCCTTCCCCTCCCCACTACCTTCAGCCTCACAACATACCCCAATTGGGGATGCCATAGTCTCACTGGCTCCAGACGGGAGCAGTTGAGATTCTTGTGCGGTATTCACTGTAAAAAAAAAAAAAAAAGGGCCCGCAGATACTTTAATAGTACACAACTGCTAACCCTGTACAAATCACAGTGCGCCCCACGGTTGAATTTGGCAGCCACCTCTGGTCTGGTGCTCCAAAATAACTAAAAAATACCCTCTACTCTGTGCAGAAACGGGCGGTCCGTTTGATAGATTCTCCCATCTTAACAGATGGATTACAATCTTTAGAGCACAGGCGTCGGGTGGGAATGCTTTCCTTGTTCTACCGGTATTACAATGCAAGATGCTCCGAGGAACTAGCATCATTGATCCCTTCGGCACCGGTGCATAGTCGGTAAACACGCCAAACGCGTGCCCAACATTTGTACACGGTTGACATTTGTCAAATGAGAACGGGTTGTTTCTTCGACTCGTTCTTGTGTTCAACAGCTCGGCTGTGGAATGATTTGTCGGCCTCTGTGTTTCCTCCTTCCTACAACATGGGTCTCTTCACGACCGATGTTCATTCTTTCCTCTCCTCAAAAGGACACACTACACAGCATCCCAGATGACATAGGCCCTGAGGGAAATTATTTTCCTCAGGGCCTCCTATATGGAGTTAATAAAAAAATAAAAAAATGTATAGCTAATAGGCCTAAAAATCGCTGGGCAAACGGGATAAAGGGTGACGATTCGAAGTACAAAAGTGGTTTTTATTCATTTTGTGAATAATTTCATAAGAAAGAAAAAAGTTATTCAACAGAAACCGTCTTATATCTGTGATAGTTCTAGCCAAAAACTCTATTTTTCATGGTTCTAATGAAAAAAAAAGAAATGAGTTACTAATGAAAAAAAAAGAAATGAGTTACTAATGAAAAAAAAAGAAATGAGTTACTAATGAAAAAAAAAGAAATGAGTTACTAATGAAAAAAAAAGAAATGAGTTACTAATGAAAAAAAAAGAAATGAGTTACTAATGAAAAAAAAAGAAATGAGTTACTAATGAAAAAAAAAACTTTTTATTGGTTATCGCTTAAATATTTAAAAAAAGTAATTATCAATTTGATTTTAATTTCACTCAAAGGAAACGACAGGAAAAGCTTCAAAATATTCAAAGATTTTTTTTTTTTTATAATGTTAACCGATTCAAAGTAAAGATTAATAAAAAACTAGCTTTTGCCCTTTGCAGGCAACTAACGGGTTAAAACTAACTTAACTTTAACTTAAAACGTGGGTGGTTTGGTATATTTATGGTTAAAACACTAAGCGATTTGACGTGTGAATGTGGACGAAGCGAAGAGCGCTTGTTGAATTAAATATACGAAATAAAAAACGATGTTTGAATGTGTACAAAACTAGATAATAAATGTAGCATTAATAAATCGTATTAATAATACGTAACGATAGTTCAACTAGTTTATTTTGTTGTTTAGGTAACATTCAAGAAATAAATATTATTTCGTCCTTATTATCTCATTCGGTAAGGTAAATCATTTGTCATTTGTCATTGGTAATTGCATCAACGATGTGAAAAGGGAGAGACCATAACCTAAATAATTTATCATGGCTATTGTTGTGGTGTGGGGTAAAAAGGGGAGAATCGTTAATATTGGCACAGCCACGTGATGCGGATTAATGATAAAATATCGCTGGTTATAAGTAATCGAGCCCTTTTGGGCCGATTTATCAAGCACGAGTTACTCATTGCTTGAATCATTTGCAGATCGTACTCCGAAAGCTACTATTATTTAATAAGGGAGGGTAGGTACCTTCTACTAACGGAGGGTTTAAGAGCCACTAATCAGCGGCCGAGATCTTGCGGCTGTACACCTGCAACTGCACAGGGCGGTTCCGATGAGAAAGATTTATTATTCTTTATACCAGCATTTTAAAATAATAACTCAATTTCGAGTTCATTTCATTCAAAATTTGCTTTGATAAATACCTTCATTAAAAAATGCTCAAAATCGTGATGATAAAACCATTAAAATTATGTATTTATTGTATTAGAATTTGAAATTAAAACACTTTTGTACTTTCTTCCACTAATTTATATTTCACCAGGACCGGTTTCATCCTATTACGGACATTTTCAGACTGGTAGTTGAAATTCTTATGCTACGGTATTTATACACTCTTAGGCAGGGGTACACAATATTGTCTCTATATAATGAATATTTCTGTTTTGTTAATTTTAAGGTATTTATTTATTTTTTATTTTTTTTATATATTTTTTTTGTAATTATTTTATTATCATAAGTATTTATAATTTTTCAATTCCGTCTTAGCAAAATAAGAATGCAATTCTTTTTTAAATATATGTTTGTAACACCGCAAATAAATGAACAAACTGAAATATTTTCACCCCCCCATAATAATTTTTTATTTATTTATTTATTTATCTATAATAAAATATATTTACAATGGTTTTATTTGTATGCCTGTCTCACTAGGGTATACCTGTGTCGAGACAGGCGTACAGGTATATAAATGAATGTAGTAGTTACAAGGATATTTCAGGTAAAATACATATTATGAATAGAATTAAAACAGAAGGGTGATTGGAAGGGTGGTAAATCTTTTAAAGAGAGTTATTTTATAAATGTTGGAGATGAAGTAATGAAATAAATTCTGCCTAATCTATTTATAGGTTAAATTTGACAGGATTCCATTATTTTCATTTATTTTATATGGGTTAGGTTGTATGTGAATAGTTATTTCTGTCTGTGTGATTTATTTTACAGATATTTGTGATAGTGTGGCGTCCAATACTTATAATCCATTTTTTAATATCTTGTTTGAATTTTGTAAAGGAGTCACTTTGTCTGATCGTAGTTGGTAGTGTATTGTATAGTTTGCAAGCTATGTATTTAGAGTGTCTTTGCCCGAAGGTGGTTTTGAAAAAATGAGTTTGGAGAAGTTCGTTGTTTTTGGCTCGGGTATTGTGTATTGTTTGTGTAGCTTTGTATCGTGTTTTGTTGTTTTTGTGTAAATTAAGTAAGTAATAATACATTATTCCCATCCATATTTCAAAACTGTCAAATCAGTATACATTTTTTGCCCTGAAGAAGGAACGTTCGTTCGATACCGGTCGGATTTACTCAAGTATAAAAGTGGTTCAAACAAAGTTAAATTGTTTCATTTATCTGAAATATTTTCATTTTTGCCACAAAACAAGGGCGCGGATCTTTTTTTATGATTTTATTTGAACTAAATTTAAAATGATGCAGCTTTCCCAAATAATTTATTTTACTGTATGATTTTGTGAATTGAAATGTATGTTGCATAATAAAAAAAAGGTTTGAAAATTTAACAAATCTGCCAACAACCTACGGTAAAACCTTATTGTTCTAAAAATAAATATATTTTCTCAAAATTTAAAACATAGCTTTCCTAGATGAAAGAACAGTCTTTCGAAATCAATTTATAATTTTTTTGTGAAAAAGATTCTAAAATTTTATTTAAAAATAACGTATTTCCGGTTTTGTCTAATTATTCCCTCTTAAGCATTATAATATCTACCACCATACACATATAAAATTTCTATTCAACATCTTAAGTTTTTAACTCTCTGAATTTTGTTTGTTTTTAATGTGGCCTTCGTTTTTTTTTGAGGAAACCATTTGTTATTTTTTTTATGAAAGCCTTTGTTTTTTTTTTGATATGTGATGAGTAACTTTTAAGGTAACTCCCTTTTGAAATAATTTTTTTAGTGGATCCTGCCTTTTTATTATAATATTAAATTATGAATTTTGATTTATAAAATTCGCTTCTGGTAAACCCGCTAATTTCTTAAAACAATGACAATATCTTTATTTGGTTATATTTTTCGTATAATGTGAAAAAATCAACCCATAAAATCAAAGATTATTTACTACAATACGTGTATTTTTATCATGTAGTAAAAGTGTTTCGACTTCCCGCCAGGGTCTTACGGCAAGACTTAGATGCATTTCATTCCAGTCATTGCATTATTACATCCAATTTCAGAGAAATGCATGTAAGTGCGTGTGTGTGTGCGAGAGTGCCACGAAAATTTTAGAATTTAGTTGATAGAATGCATTGTCATCGACAACAAGTATATCCCCAATGTTTCAGCACGATCTAATTTCGGGAGAGGGGGTTAATTTCAAAATCCAAGATTTGCATCAATTCACGAAAACAAAATCTAATTTAAAAATGATATATTTAAAAATGATAAAATTGACCTGTAGATATCCCAAAGATTAATAAATAACAAAATAAAAATAATATTTTTTTTCAGTCGAATCCAAATAAATAAAATTTATCGTTTTGTTTGATGATTCTAAAACCTTTTCACTTCAACCTGAAATGTCTAGCTCCCACTGAAAAACGGGCCGGGAAATTCTTTTGCTAATACACCCCACAAACACGGTATTGCTTTTATTCCCTCATTGACATTGCCCCTCGCGGGAGGCTCCGGTGCGCGGTGAATAAGGCTCGCTAGGAGAGGGGTTTCCTCCCGAACCGTCAGCATTTTTCACGGGATACGAGATTATTCTTTTTCAGTCATTTTCGTAACCGTTTAGAAGTTAAATGTTCTGAAGATCTTATCGGTGCCGTGTTATTTATTCGGTTATATCTTGGAATGAAAGTGATATAACCAACTCTGCGAACAAAAGCTGCATGTTTAAGTTGTTAACGTTTACAGATAAAATGTTTAATAATAATAAGATCAAGGAATAAGGAACAGAATCTCGTAGATGACACATCATCTATTTTATTTTCGAATAATTACTGACAGCAGCTACCCTTGAGTAATAATCCAAGATCATTTTGCCCATCATTCCGTAATTAATATATTGATTCATATGTGTTTGCTAACGGTGACGTGTTTGCCTAAGAAGGTGTTTCACTATCTTCTCGATAAGCTGTCAAGAAGGTGGTGAAAGAAACTATCGATTATAATAAATAAATAAATACTTTAAATAGTGGAAAACTCTCATAAAAATAAATTAATGTAGCAACCAGTCATAGGTTTGAGTGTCGAATAGTAAATTCGTAGCTAGCTATTTTTACAGCGCCATTTTCGAGAAAAATGTTACCTCAATGGTATTCGAAACCTATTTTCACAATTTATAGTACTTGGGAGCTTTTCATTAGCGAAGTGCTCAAAGCATATTAGTTAAATCCTTATTTTTTTTTAAATAAATGACTAAATAGGGGAATTTCAGAGTTCCTGGTATTGCAATCGTTTCGATACTGTGGGGTACTCGCATTCGATCAATTAAAAATATTTTTGAAAGTCCTGATTGTGTTTATTACCCCCTGCGTATTAGACAATATAAAAATATAATCTAAATTCAATCATTTCGACAAATGACGTGTACCGTAATAAGCTGGTAGGTAGTAAACCGATGAAACTTTAAGGAGTTGTTGCACCTTGGATGATGGAGTTGAAAAGGGATAATTTTAAAAAAAATCGTTAATATTTATTACAGTTTATTTCGATTGTATAGTTAAATAGCCCTTGCATTAGTACGACCAAAAATTACACCATAATTAGAGACAGGTCATAGCTTATAAAGAAACAAACAAAGCTAAAAAACCAGAACATGTACACATTTTAATTTATGCGCCCTATACCTTAAAAATCACTAAAAATAAATTTGTTTACAAAATAATAGTGCTCTATTAGTCACCGTTGTTGACTTTGCTTCCTTGCTATTTTAATTCCTCCGACCGTTCACTCGACCGTTGACGGCCGGCGTAGTGCAGCGGTAAGACGCTTGACTCGCATTCCGAAGGTCGCGGGATCGAATCCCGGCGTGGAAATAAATTTTATTTGATTAATTTGTGTATTTCACAATTTATTCATTTAAAATAAAATATTGTATATTTTCGGCACCTTCCAGAGTGGAAGATACTCTCAGTATCGCCCTGGTAAAAGACCACCATTCAGAATTGAAACGTTGCTTGAAATGGCTTCTGCCGTATTTGGTGACCAGATCTGAATAGCCAGGTACTTCCCCATCTTCCTCTTCCCTATATCTCCTTCCTCTCCCCACTGCCTTCAGCCTCACAACAACCCCAATTGGGGATGCCATAGTCCCTCTGGCTCCAGACGGGAGCAGTACTCTTGTGCAGAATTCATGTAAAAAAAACACTCCCTCCCCCATAAAAATTTTATCATTTCTGTGCTAACAAAGGTTAAGTTAGTTTGACGCCAGTTAATGTCTCGGATATGTCGAAACCGATCGCAAATAAATAAAATTAGGTATGTTTCTAATGTACATGTGAATAACACTCTTCAAAACAAAACTATGAGAAGAAACGTGTGAATATTATTTAAGTTAGGTGTTCAACTACTATGGTTTGTGACTCTGCTATAAAAGTAAAATCAATTTCATACATCATATTATTTTTCGATATGATTATTGACATTTAAGGAATTAGTTCAATTATTCCCATTCAAAAGCTTTCGACAAATTATCACATAAATTATTACTTAGTAAACTGTATGCCTTAGGACTGAGAGGCAAGTTATTGGATTGGTTCTCGAGTTATTTGTCTAACAGAATCTTATTTGTTAAAATTAAACATTCTAAATCTAAGTTATTACATGCAACTAGTGGTCTACCGCAAGGGAGTCATCTCGGCCCCATCCTTTTCTTAATATTCATAAATGATATCATAAGTTGTTTCAACGATGTAGAAGTTCTGCTTTTTGCCGATGACATCAAATTATACAAAGAAATATTCAATATAGGTGACTGCCTAATCCTTCAGTCAAACATCGTCAAATTACAAAATTGGCGTGTCGCAAACAACTTATTCCTCAATATCGATAAATGTAAGACACTAACATTTTGTCGAACAAAGACCCCACTATCTTTCAAATACACAATAGATAATAAAATTTTAGAAAAATTCAAAGAAATTATGGATCTTGGAGTTGTGTTTGATTCGCAATTAAATTTTATAAATCACATACAACAAATAACTAACAAAGGCATGAATTTTTTTTCATCAAATAGGGGAATATTTTGATAAAGCTATTAAAATTGACTATTGACAGTATTTTGTTGGCTGAGAGAAAAAAAACTATTTCAGATTTTGCTGTTTTTTGTATTTTGTACCTACATCCTGTGTGGTTCAAATTCAATACCTAATATTTTTACTTTGTATTTATTTTTGTACAAATGTTTTAAACAGTAGTTTTCTGCACTATTTACTAGCATAATTTCGTTAATATTGTTATATATATGTATGTAAAAGCCTAAATAGGCGTAAATAAATAAATAAATAAAAACACTAGGATTTATAATCAGAACAATCAAAGACTTCGATTCGTTGGAAGTTATAAAAATCGTATATTTGTCACTCGTACGCAGCTTGCTGGAATACAATTCCATAGTTTGGTCCCCATATTATCAAATTCATATAAGAAATATCGAAAGAGTGCAGCACAAATTTTTAAGATTTATTAACTTCAAGTTACACATACCTATTCAACACATTAACTACACATCTTTACTAAATATACTTAAATTGCATTCCTTAGAAAACAGAACAAAAATAAACGACCTAACTTTTTAGTTTAAAATTATTCACTCCGAATTAGATTATTGCGAACTCCTGCATCTCATCGACTTTAAGGTACCAACTCGAGCGACAAGGCAAAACATATTATTCTGCAACAATAATTCTCTAACCAACTATCACACACATGCATCAATTTCTCGACTTCACACACTAGGGAACAAATACACCTCAAATATCGATGTATTTAATACAAGTTTACCGTTATTCAAGAAATATCTGAACAATATTTTTATGTAGAATATTTTGATATCTAAGGAGCATCACCTAGGGTCTATTGCATATATTTGTATATTTCTATATTAATCTACAATGTAAAAACTTGTTAACGTTTTCTATTTTTTCTATTTTAATCAGTCACCTGTAAATTTTGTAATTACTAACATACCTACTAGTTTATTTCTATGTCATTTACAACTTAGAAACTTTCTCTTTTATTGTAATGCACTATCATTCATAAATTTATCTGTATGATGTTTACCTACTAGTTATATTTTTATAGTTTATCTTTTTTATTAAAAAAAACTGTCTCTGTATTATAAACTTATCATGTAAAAGCCCATCAGGGAGTTGAAAATTAATAAATAAAATAAATAAACGAATAAATAATTTTACAATTTTGGAGGCGGAGACGGGTACTGCTCCCCGGGAACCATATATCAAATAACCAACACCTCTACCGCTCACAGCGAGTTTCCTACCTTTGGTGACTTAGCAGAGGCGCCCGATTTCATGAGAGTAAGGATGTCTACATCTTAGCGGCGGATATGTTTATCTTGGACGGGCCGGGTCGAGAGAGACTGAGGGTGTCTTTTGTGCTCTCCAGCCGGACTCTCTCTACTCTGGAACCATCGCCTTGCACCATGGGAAAGATAGATTCATACGTCCGTTATTCCTGGACACACTGACCCCCAGATTTCTACCGACCTCTCATATCTTTTTCCTTTACAGAACTTCCTCCTCTTCCTGAAATGACGTAGGTATGTAGTAAATGTAAAATCAGAACCGACTGTATATTGAAAACTTTATCAAATAATATCATTCCGATACATAAAATTCCAACCTCATTAATTTTACTGATTCACTAAAATGTATTGAAAAATATTACGTTCAGGATTCTAAACACATTGCAACAGTATTAATTATATTATTGACTGAAATTCACATGGCTCAGACATTATTTATCGCAAGCCTGCAGCCGATTTAGTGGCCATATTACGAATAACGACTAAGCATTCTCCTAAAAGCTAAACTGACTTTGATAACTAAACGTTGTTAAGCTACTTAGTATCAGGTTTCGAAAATCTTGTCTATGCACCAGGTCCAGGTCAGGTTATTTATGAATTTTGTGAGTGACATAATGCAAATGCATTTTAAGACAATTTTTAAATTTATTATATTTTACAAAAATGAAATAATTAAACTTTGTATAAACCACTTATATGATGCGCAAATCCGACCGGTTTCGGAACAAACGTTCCTTCGTCAGGGAAAGCTTATACTAATTTGACAGTTTTTTTTTTTTTTTTTTTTTTTTTTTTTGAAATTTTTCGATACAATACATATAATACATACATGAAATAATGAAAAGTATATAAAAAACTTAATATAATTAATGTATGAACAAAAAAATCCCACAAAGGCAATGCCTGTGCGTGGGTATAATATTGATTTTTTACTTTTATTTCTATGGTTATAGTGAATATTTTAAGTATACATAAATAAGGGATTTAAAAAAAAAAAGTAACTGAATAAATGCATTTAAAAACTACAGCATAATAACAGCCTGCACTGTTATTATTGTATTTGTAAGTTTTGTAAGAATAGATGTTACAAGTGCAATTTAAAAACATTAAAAAAAAAACAAACAAAATAAACTAGCAAACAATATTATAAATCTTCTCTAAAAGCTGTCCAATGATAGATATATTTAATGGCTTTATTTAAACTTATAAGAAAAAAATATCTGTTTCAGTGTTTTTTAGCCAAATTTTGGTATATTTTTTATAAGATTGAAGATTTTGACATATGTTCTCTTTAAAGGTTGTACATAGTAAATTATACATTTTTGGAGCTATAAAACTAATATGCCTTTGGGACAACCTAGTTTTGCAGTGGGGTACTGCATACTCACATGTGCCACGTCTTTGGCTGGTACGATTTGAATTTTTTAGAAAGTTATTTGGACGCATGTAAATAAATTTAAGACATTGAAGTCCATAGGTCTGTCTAAGATCCAAAATATCAGTTTCCTTAAACAATTGTTTGGAGGGATACGATTTATTTTTTTTGTACATAATCTTAATAATTGATTTTTGGGCAATTTCTAAAGGTTTTACATGATTATTGTTTCGAACAATGTTTTATTATGGTAGGGGTGGAGTGTATTTTTATTTTTATTATATTTTAAATCGAAACGCAACACGGCACAATAACCCAAAAATAAAACATGATAATTGTTATATTTTATTCATTTTAGAAAAATGTCACTCTTCTTCATTGAGATGACGAGATCGAAACAAAGATGTTTTAAAAGTGCTTCTACCTTAATAAACATATCGATTATCGACTAAGAAACTAACACCGCTGTATTTATGTGACGATTTTTTTTTACGAAATATATTTAAGGGCCCGCAACCCAGATTTGTACCGATTTATTACATATTTCCCTTAAACATGGTAAGTTTTAAAGCTCTTAAAAAATATATGTTATTCTTATATCTAGACTTTGCCCGTGCCGAAACGCAAATTACATAAAATTCCGTCGATAGAAACAAATCGCAAAGTATGCTCCAAAAATTATTATTAACACGTTTGTTTCAGTTATTTTACAAGTTATATGTATGAAAAAATTCACAGTGTTTCTTTAAATGCTGTTTAAGATAATGCCCGTGAGATTTTGGCTCTATTTTAAACGAGTCGTGTTTTATTAAACATTTTCGCAATTTTCGCACCGATTTTGTCGCTGTAAATGTTAGCGCTCTCCTCTAACATTCGTTATTTCGTATCTATCCATCTTCTTCTTTTCGGGCCCGGTTGCAGTGCCTTAATATTTTTCAAAACCCTTTTTTTTAATTTATTTATTTAACTGAACTACATATTTGACGTTGAGCGAATGTTCTTTTTTTGTAACTTATTTTTTATCGATAAAACACAGCTATCAACAAGACTATTTAAAATAACAATTGGGGAAATCACCTGCACTCTAATTATTGCAGATTTTTAATTATTTAAAAATATCATTATATTTCATTAGGGAGAAAAAATATGTACGAAAATTATTTTACACATTGAAAAAAGAGAGAAATGCGCAAATAGTTTGCAAATAATAACAATTTGGGAGGCGGGTATGGGTCCGCCGCCCCGAGAACCATTTATTGGACAACCAACACCCCTGCCACAGGTCACCCCAAGTGGTTCGCTACGTTTGGTGATTTAGAAGGGGTACCCGGATTCATGGTATGAGGTTTGTCTAGGTCTTGGTGGCGGATACGTTTTCCCAACCCCCTGACACTGACCCCCAGATTCCTACCCACCCTTCATACCTTTTTCCTTCCCATATCTTCTTCTCCTTCCATTCCCTTATAAAACTCTCCACACAGCATCCTCAAAGATGACATAGGCCCCTAGGGAAATTGTTTTCCTCGGTGCCTCCTGTGTGGAGCTAATGTAAAAAAAATAGTTTTGATTTTTAGAATAGTTTGCTATAAATTTTTTTTTAAGTTTTAACGAAGTATGTAAGTCTAAACTACTGTTCCTATTTTATGGGAAAACAGCGTTCAACTTTCTACCAAACGTACTGCACTTATTAAAAAAAAATAGTTAGTTTATTTGATTAGTGAATGTGTCCGATAGTTGTATACGTGTCACAGTAAAATGGTACAATTTTTCTTGTGTTCCTAGTCTACATGGAATTTAATTCTGCCGATGATGGTAGGGCTTAATGACTCTATATAATAAAACCAGATCTTAAATATTGATGATATATTGATTGTTGCGTGGTAACGTACTTATGTTCTTTATAATTATTTAATGCATGTATGTAAAAGCCACAGGGCACATAAATAAATAAATATATTATTCATGGGTATTGCTGATAATCTACTTGCAGTAGCTTTGTGATTATAAGTTCGCGTTAAATTAATAGAATATTTTAAATAAAAAACACTTACAGGAAAACACTTACAAAAATATTACAGGAAAACAATACTTCTGTAACTGCGTAAAATAATATTTTACGTAAAAATGCCAATTTAAGTTTTATTTCACAGCGTCAATTTATCTGAGCCATTTGATTCCATGAATATTCTATTACCATCGGTTAACGTTGAGATCTTTTTTCAGAAATTCTGATGAAATAAGTTTGTTTCTTTGATATAAAAATAGATTTACAGCTGATAGCAGTATTGCTTTCTTGGATGGATATCTGACACCTACAGGTTCAATTGAAACGAAAGTTTTCGTGGAACGGTACTTTTTTTCAGAAATAATTATACTATTTACATCAAATCAAATCAAATCAAATCAAATCAAAAAATATTTATTGTAAAATAAAAATTACAAAAGGTGTAGCTTATGGGTAGACCCCATTTCTTCCAGCTAACCACATTTATTTAGTTACAATGTTTATATAATATTATTTGTTTTATTATAATTACAATGTTAATACAGATAAAATAACAATATACCAATGAAAAAAATACAAATATATATACCAATAAAAATAGGCGTTTCATTTACGTGAGGTATTCACTCAACGTGTAGTGACATTTATTAACAAGGAAAGTGTTTAGTGACGATTTGAATTTGTGTGTATCTTGTATTTGTTTAATGTTATGTGGAAGCTTGTTATATACTTTAATGGCCATGTATCATGGAAAAGGTGGATACAACATATTCTTTCTGAAATGTATCCATATTTTATACGACTACCTATAATAAAGTACTCGTAGGAATTTTCAAAATAATTCCAGAATACATGAATATTCTTTAAATAATCTTTTTGTATTTATTTAGAACACTTAAACAGACGCCCTTCAAGTTGTCTAATATAGACATAGGTAGATTTTAGACATACACTTATAATACTTACTTATTATGAACTTGGGGTGTGTAAATAACCCCAAAACTCTTTGGGCATAATACCTCACAATTTATTTGGTTGATGAATCTAGTCGCGGACAAAAAATATCAATAAAATGGCAAAATCAGCACTGGTCTAAAATGCACGACAAGAGACACCAACCTTGTAGAGTGGCGCTGCTGCATAGGCGGCCTTCTAGATATTTCCAGTAAAAGTTTGATTCTTCACGCCACAATTCAATAATATTTTATGACGGACATGCTTAGGTTAACCCTACAATGGTCGCGCTCTTTAAAGTAACGCCAGCGCTAAGCTGAACGCGTCCGCGAGTTATCTAACTTAAAGTGCACGGAAAATAAAATTATTCGCGCCACCCGTTTTTGAGGAATCTTTAGTTTTGCATGAGCGGATTACATATGTAATCCACCTGACCACTCCAGGTTTAAGTTGATCCGGAGACAGTACAATTCACAATGATTAGGAAGATTGTGTTTTTTGACAGGTTACAATAACATTTCAATTAATTAATTAATTTTAATTTTAATTTCTTAAACTTTATGAGTAACGTCTCAAATTATACTGGGACTCCCAGTGGAGCCAATATCTTTTTCTGATTTTTCTGTCTCCAGATTTTCCATTAAGTTTCGCTAATATTGTCTTCATTTAATTAAATATTAATTAATTAATTAAATATTGCTTCCAAAAGGATACTTCACATGGCCCAGTTGTCGTCAATGTGCAGATTACGAGCATAAAAGAAATCCAACACATCACAAACCCATCATTTTGTGACATAAATTGATTAATTTATAATAGAGATAAAAAACTAAAACATATTGCGATAATAATAATCTAATATATAAAATTCTCGTGTCACGGTGTTTGTTACCATACTCCTCCGAAACGGCTGGACCAATTTTGATGAAATTTTGTGTGCTTATCTGGTAGGTCTGAGAATCGACCAACATCTATTTTTCATACCCCTAAAAGTAAAGGGTGTTCCACTCCGAAGAAAATTATTTTCCCCAAACATTTTGTATGGAACGAATTCTCCTATTTTGAAAGAACTGCAGCAATATTGTAAGGGGTATAATATTGAACTGTGAACCGGGGGAGGGGGGAGGGGGGAAAGGAACTCAGGAAGAGGGGTTAGCGGGACGGGAGAAGGGGAGAAGTGGAGTGGGGAGAGGGAGAGGGAACGCGAGAGGGGAAAGGATACGCAGGGAGAAACAATTTAGATCAAGGTATGGTTTACGCAGGGAGAAACAATTTAGATCAATTCAGCTAATAAGTTGACAACAGTTTTTGATTCTGAGGCGGTACGAAGTTCGCCGGATCAGCTAGTAATAATATAAAATAAACAGAATATTATTTCGAACAATTATACCAAACTTGACGATAAACAGAATATTATTTCGAATAATAATATTCCGTTGCCATCTGAATCAGATATGCGCGATTTTTGGACAAACATTTGGAGTAAAGATATAAAACATAATGAGGCAGGTAACTGGATAGAAAATGACGAACTCAATTGTTCAGACATTGAACAAATGAGTTTTTCTGATATGTCGGTTGAATTGTTAGCCAAAATTATAAAAAATACTCATAATTGGAAAGCCACGGGTTGCGATTGGATACATAATTTTTGGTACAAACTACTTTACATCCTCTTTTTGCAAAAAATCTTTCAAAACTTGTCAAACAACCTCAAAATTTTCCTAATTTTCTAACTAAGGGCATTACTTATATGTTGCCTAAAAGCGAACATATTAATAATCCCTCTCAATATAGACCCATTACATGTCTACCGACAATATACAAAATTTTAACCTCTTGCTTGACAGATTTAATATATACTCATTTGGATGAAAAAAATATTTTATCTGAACAACAAAAAGGTTGTCGCAGAAAACATATGGGATGTAAAGAACAGTTAGTTATTGATTCTGTAATTTTAAAACAAATTCAAAATCAAAAGCGTAATTTACATACTTGTTATATAGATTATCAAAAAGCTTTTGATAGTGTCCCGCACTCGTGCCTAATCAAAATATTAAAAATATATAAAGTTAACACAATTATAATTAGCTTTTTGAAAAATATTATGTCCTTTTGGAATACAGATTTGCTAGTTAATTTAAAAGGTAAGAAAATAGTAGTATCGGGCATTTCAATAAAAAGAAGGATTTTTCAAGGAGACTCATTGAGCCCTCTTTGGTTTTGCTTAGCATTGAATCCCCTTTCTAAAATGTTAATTAAAAGCAAGTTTGGAATAAAAATTAAGGGTAATACAAGAGAGAGTAGTAGAGTTTCACATCTATTATATATGGATGATATAAAATTATTTTCAAATTCTGAATCAAATTTAGAGAAAATGATTAAGGTAGTTAAAATTTTTTCAGATGATATTAAAATGACTTTTGGTTTAGATAAATGTAAAACGATCCATATAGAGAAAGGCAGAATTGTAGATGGAGACGAGGGTATATTTAGAAATTTCATAATTAAAAGTATGAAATGGGATGAGGTTTATAAATATTTAGGATACCCGCAATCGAATAGATTAGATCACACTAGTATTAAAAATGATATTAGGATTAAATTTCAAACTAGGATCAGAAAAATTTTAAAATGCAATCTATCTGCTAAAAATTTAGTAAAAGCAATAAATACTTGGGCAACTCATTTGGTATAATTAAATGGTCCAATACAGATTTAGATAGTTTAGAACGATTAATTAGAACTACGTTAACAAAGTTTAATTGCCATCATCCAAATTCAGCTATAGAACGAATTAATTTACCTAGAAATTTAGGAGGTAGAGGTGTAGTCAAAATAACATCTTTGAAATACAATCAGGTAGAAATGCTTAGAAATTTTTTCCATAGGAAAGCTAATAGTTCAGAAATGCACAAAATAATTTGCAAGGCAGATATAAACATTACACCTTTAAATTTATATGACGAGAATGCCAACATTCTTATAAATACTAACCAGGAATTATTAGATTCCTGGTCAAATAAAATTATTCACGCAAAACACTTCAATTATCTCAACCAAACGTATGTTGACAAACTTTCGTCAAACAAATGGTTGGGTATTGGAGAGTTGAGCGCAGAAATAGAAGGATTTATGCTTGCCATTCAAGATAGAGTCATTAATACTAAAAATTATAGGAAGCATATAATCAAAGATATAAATCAAATTGATGATTTATGTAGAAAATGTTTGGCTTTTCTGGAAACTATAGAACATATTATATCGGGACGTTCTATATTAGCGCTGTCCGAGTATACATTTAGGCACAATCAGGTTTTAACAATATTCACGAAAGTTTGGTAATTAAACATAACTTGATTGATTGCCGTAATGTAGTACCATATTATGAATACGAACCAAATTCATTTATAGAAAATGAATTTTATAAAATATATTATGATTGTTGCATCCGAGACTGTCTCGAACTTACAGCCTCAAATGCAACTGACGAAAAATTGACTGTAAAGGCAAAACAAAAACGAAAATGTTTCTGAAGTTGGATGATTGACTGTGTGGTAAATAATTGGAATGTAAGGACAAGGGAAACCAAAGGCACTTACCAAAATACGAAGGGCGAAACACCAAAAAACACAACTAGTTGATTGCAAAATGTCAGGCCATCTCACTGTACCGTGTTGGTTGTTATTGTTTCACCATGGTGACATTGGTTGGGGAGGGTAGGAAGGATAAAATGACATTCCGGTAGGAACTGTGCATATTGTCACTATTTCAAAATCAAACATTCCCGCCCCCGAGAAGAGATTGAAATCTCTTATCTACGACCGATGGTAAATCACACACTTCCGAATACTGACAACAAACAAATGAATCTAATAACAACCAATTAACAAAACGACAAACAATTATTCAATCTTTGTGCAACAAACAATTTTAACGAAATTAAAAAAAAAAAATTGAAACGTAAGTCTAAAATAACGCTACAATTAGTACATATGAATATATTCCTAAAATAATTTATCGAAGAACTATCTTTCATAGCAACCGACACCGCGGTAAATCGAACAAAATGTAAGGAGAAAACAAACGAAAATAAAAACGATAAATATAAAATTAAAAATCAAATTACGAGTAAAAGTTTCATAGTGGCAATGGATAAAGTTTGACAACTGGCCGACGAAATATTCCTTGTGCAGTTTTAACTGTCACAACCCGTACGATTTGATCAGGACCCGGATGACATTCCTCGATGCGTCCCAATGGCCAATGCATAGATGGAATTTTTCCATCATTTAATAGCACCAAATCTCCAACATTAAGATTAGGTGATAAAGTTATCTTCTTCGAACTTTGCAAAATAACTTTGTGGTATCATTTTTCATATAATGAATAAAAAATCACTTTGTTTAAACCACTATTTTGAAAATAGTGGTTTAAACAAAGTGATTTTTTATTCATTAGATAAAGTTATCCACTTTCCACATTGTTGAAGGGTGTGTAAATATTAGAGGCGATAGGGGCATTGTGTAACCGCCCACCGACTCTGAGCAGACCAACCGGGTCTAAAAAAGGCATTAACTTTTGAACATGAGACGAGTTACGACAATTTTTTCCTGCATCAATATGAAAATGCACGCGTTGTACTTTCAAAATCCATAATTTCAGAGATGAATGCAACTCCTCGACGGTTAACATTCCAAATATACGATCCTCTTTCTTCTTTCGAATGTTGACAGCAAATCTCAAAATCCATGCTGTAACACGTTGCAATCTTGTTAATGAAGAAAATCTATTTAACGTCTCATCATTCCACGAATCAGTTGTAGTCAATACATGAATATTGTTGGCCTTTAGCTCAGGAACAACATCAAGTTTTACACTGAAAGAATGGACCAATGGCCACTCATCGACGGGTGAGAGCATCCAAGGAGGCCCCTTCCACCATAACTCTGTATTGACCAACTGATCAGGCAAAAGTCCTCTGCTGGATACGTCAGCTGGGTTTAAATGAGAACGTATATGAAACCATTTGATCAACGAATTAACTTCATTGATTTGTTCTATTCGATTGGCAACAAAGGTTTGCAAATTATAAGTAGGTGTATGAATCCATGATAAAACTATCGAAGAATCCGTAAATGCGAACACTTTGTCAATATGTAAAGTTGTACCGAATGATTTCAAAACATAATCCAAAAGTCGAGCAAGTAACAAAGCACCACATAATTCTAAACGTGGAATAGAAAGAGTTTTCACTGGAGCCACCTTTGACTTGGCAACCAAAAGTCTAATGTTAAATTCTTGCTTTGAGTGTTGGGACCGAATATACACAACACAAGCATAGTCCCTTTCGGATGCATCTGCAAATCCCACTAATTGATATGTATTATCACTACTCTCCCCTAAGTAACGCGGAATTTGAATATTGGCTAATGTTGACAATGACGATACTATTGCCGTCCAATGAGATTGAACCATGACAGGAACTGGATCGTCCCAGTTCAATCCAAGCTTCCACAACTGTTGTAACAGACATTTAGCCAAAAATGTGACGGGGGAAATCCATCCAAGTGGATCAAAAATCTTTGCAATTGTTGATAAGATTGACCTTTTCGAAAATGTTATTTGTGATGTTTTCACTCGGT
Source organism: Limnephilus marmoratus (assembly GCA_917880885.1). Classification (NCBI taxonomy): domain Eukaryota; kingdom Metazoa; phylum Arthropoda; class Insecta; order Trichoptera; family Limnephilidae; genus Limnephilus; species Limnephilus marmoratus. The sequence goes on from OU862918.1 coordinate 2,234,500, forward strand.
ACGAGAACGAATCAATTTGCGAATCCCAAACAATACCTAAAATCTTAATGTTATTGGCATGATCTAAATCAATTTCTATAGGTGCTTCCTGATGTGAGATTGGAATATCATAAAGCAGTTCACGACAATTACTCGACCACTTGCTCAATTCAAAACCGCCAAGATTAAGTAGTTCCACCAAGTCTCGCTGCAATTTACGTGCCGATTCAAGTGTGGATGCTCCAGCTAAAATATCGTCAACGTACGTATTTTCTAATAAAACTTTTGATGCTGTCGAAAATTTGGCATCTGCATCCGATGCGAGTTGATGTAAAGTACATATAAACGGTGCGGAAGCTTTTCCGTACGTAACAGTTTGCAGTTCAAATTCTTTGATCATTTGTTCCGGAGATTCACGCCATAAAATATGTTGATAGGATCTATCCTTTGGTCGAACCAATATTTGTCTATACATTTTGCAAATATCTGTTGTAAAGACAATTTTATGCGTTCTGAAATTGGAAATTAACTTCACAATACCTTGTTGAAGTTTAGGTCCTACTAAAAGTATATCATTTAACGACTGGTTAGAAGATGTTTTTGAACTTGCGTCAAAAACAACTCTAAGTTTTTTTAATGGATCCAGTATCCTTAATCACACAATGATGAGGAATGAAATATTTTCCAGTCGAAACTGATGAACTTGTCACATCTATCATGTGGCCCAAAGATTCATATTCTCTCATGAATTGAATGTAATCGGATTTTATATCTGGATGCTGAGAGAAACGGCGCTCGAGGTGATGCAGACGAGATACTGCCAAATGATATGAATCACCAAGAGCCGATTTAACCTCCCTGAATGGAAGTGGAACAACGTAACATCCCGCATCATTTCTATAATGCTGAGTTGAAAATATGTTATCACAAAGCAACTTTTCTGGAGATAACAGTGAAGAATGATTGGGAACGTCCTCAATTTCATAAGGTGTCTTCACATTAGTTTCAATCGATGAATCTAATATTGTCAAAAACGAATTAATAGGAGATGTGCTGTGATCGACATTTCCCATTAAAATCCAACCAAAAGCTGTGTTCAAAGCTATCGGTTCATTCGCTTTTCCTACCACCTGCCCCGAACGAAGTACTGACGAAAACATTCCAGCACCCAATAAAATATCTATTGCAGAGGGCTTATCGAAATTTGGATCTGCCAAAGTTAAATTTCTCAAATGATCCCAGTCTCCCCGACGAATGGGAGAACTAGGCAACTGTGCACAAATGCTTGATAACACGACGAAATCCGCATCAAAAAGCTCATTCGAACATAGAGGACGGATTCGACACTTGACCAGTCCCTTCTGCGCGATGGCCGACAACTGTCCAATTCCTCGAATAGGAATTTGTTTATTAGAACAGTCGAGGCCCAAACGAATTGCACAATCATTTGAAATAAAATTTGCCTGACTGGCACAATCCAATAATACACGAACCTTGTGAAAATGACCCTTTTTATCACGAGCTTCTACGGTGGCCGTAGCTAACAAAACTGATGATTGGCTAGAGCTCGATAAAACGTTGGGATTGTTAAGCCTCTCCGAATGAGGTGTGGTTGCCGCGATGGCTGATACGATTGGGTCGATTGTCTCAGGTGGCGAATCGAGTACTTCTTGTCTAGAAGTGTTATCGAAATTGTTGCTGTTTGACGCCTGTACTTGCCTATTTACGTCACGAGAAAAATGCAACAAAGAATGATGATTTTTATGGCACTGAAAACAATTAATAAAACGCGACGAACAGTTCTTGACCAAATGCTGAGCGGAAAGATAATTCTGACACAATTTATATTTCTTCACAACATCAAATCTAGCAAGTGGTTGTAGCTTTAAAAATTGGTCACACTTTGAGAGAAAATGTCCACCTTTGCATATTAAGCACACCGACTTTTGTGTACTGACAAAAGAATTTAATAAGCGATTTGTTTTTGCTTTTGGCGCTTCATTTTTCATACCGTACCCATGAACCGATTCATAAATTTTAGATTGTGATTCTAAAAACAACAATAATTGCGAAAATGATGGAATTTCGTCCTTATGACCTATTAACTCGAAGTTAGTTCTTAAGTCATCAGGAGTTTTCTTCAAAACGATATGTAGTAATAAAAATGACCACTGATCTGTTGGAAAATGTAACGCTTCTAATGCCTGAATATTTTCCTTCAAAACATTAACGACAGATCTAAGCGAATCCTTTTTAATTATGGGGCACGAGATAATGTTCTCTACGTGTCTGTCCGCAATTATCCGTTTGTTATGAAAACGATCTCTCAACAAATTGTAAGCAATTGGATAATTGATTGCGGAAACAGGAAGATGCTTTATAATTTTCAACGCGTCACCCGATAGTGCTCCTAACAAATAATGTAATTTATGTATGTCACTTAGAGATTCATTATCATGGATTATAGCGTCAAAAGTATTTATAAAATTAATCCATTCAGTGATACCACCCGAAAAAGTTGGCCAACTAATTTTTGGAAGTGAAAAACCGAGACTATTTGATGTTTTTATAGAATCTTCCTTTGGTGGAAAAACTGCCAGATAATTCGTATGAATTTCAAAATACATGTTCATAAAAGTTTTGTATTTATTTTCCAAATCGGTTAAGTCTAATTCTTCACTTTTTGACGTTTCTAGAATCACATAAGATTCAACAAAGTCATTCCTTTGCTTTTCGATATCCTTAATTCTAACCAGTAAGCTATTTCTATCTAATAAATTACCAGAAACAACTGCTCTGATCGACGAATCATGAATTTCACGAAGGCCTAAGATTGCCAATTTATTACGAACAACAGCCGAAGCAGCCATTGTAAATTAATTTTATTTAAATAGTATTCTATTTTATAAGCAAAGATTGAATAATAATGATATATTTTGCTAATATTTGAATAGAATTCAACAAACGAAAATGCAAAATTTACCACGAATTTTAACCCCTTTGAAAGTGACAAAATGCCCAATTCGAAGGCCGAAATGCCAGGAATATTAGGAACAAGGGATCAAGGTTATTGGAAAACACATGCAAGCATCCAACTCCATAAAACTCAAGAGATCTGGCACGATTGGACCAAAAATGTTGCATCCGAGACTGTCTCGAACTTACAGCCTCAAATGCAACTGACGAAAAATTGACTGTAAAGGCAAAACAAAAACGAAAATGTTTCTGAAGTTGGATGATTGACTGTGTGGTAAATAATTGGAATGTAAGGACAAGGGAAACCAAAGGCACTTACCAAAATACGAAGGGCGAAACACCAAAAAACACAACTAGTTGATTGCAAAATGTCAGGCCATCTCACTGTACCGTGTTGGTTGTTATTGTTTCACCATGGTGACATTGGTTGGGGAGGGTAGGAAGGATAAAATGACATTCCGGTAGGAACTGTGCATATTGTCACTATTTCAAAATCAAACAATGATAAAACTATACTAATAGACAGAACAATTAGTCATAATAGACCTGATATAGTTTTACATGACAAAATTAAAAAAAATAACTTTTATCATTGAAGTAGCTATTCCAAATTCCTGTAATTTTCAAAAAACTGTTTCTGAAAAAATTAGAAAATACACAGATTTAGGAAATGAGATTAAAAGAATTTGGCATTCTCGGACTATAAAAATATTACCATTTGTTATTTCGGCCACTGGCATAATACCTAGGAATCTGATTCAAAATTTAAGCATATTAGATTTATCAAAGAATTTGTATATAAAAATGCAAAAATCAGTAATTTTAAATACATGTAGGATTACAAAAGATTTTTTAAATATTTATATTGAGGGATCAGTAGGATTTATAGGTTCAATTAGAAATGCCACAGAGCCGAACCCTCTGATATGAAAATATCTGGAGTCGGTGAATTATATTCCCATTTGGTCACTAGTAGGTTAACATGTTGTTCTTGTATTATTTTGTATTTATAATACTTATATAGTGCAATTGCATAGCGTGGGTTGACTAGATCAGTGTTCCGCAAACTTTTTTATGTTCACGGTACACCTAACTAATCAAGAAATTTTAACGGTACACCAAAGAAAAAAAAAACAAGGTAAATTTTGGATAGGATTGGCTAGGCTTATTACGAATAACGGCGAACTTTGAGGTAAAACTACGAAAGCTGCATGTCATCATAATTTTAAAAAACATCCCAGGTTTTGAATGGTTTGTTTGGCAAAGCAGGGTTTGTCTAGCCGGGTTTGTGTAATTATGATTGATATTTATCACATAACAGTGACAGAATGACCGCGAACTGTCACCGAATCGGTTCGAGAAGTGAATTTTAATTTTACGAAATTGATAATTAAAATGCACCTTTTTCCGCCGCCACCAAGCCAAAAAGTTTCCTTTTATAGTAATTACGGCATATCTAAAGTTTTTTTCTAAAAATTATTCGTAATAAGCGTGGCCACTCCGAACCAAAATTTACCAAAAACAATATTTTATTAATATTTATTATTAAAATCAATATAACATGAAAAGATGTTTAATGCGAAATGTGAGCCTGTTTAGCTGAACACAGACGATCAAAATTTGGAACAATCGTTGATAACGCTGCTCGCATCTCTTCGTCAATCGTCCTCAGGCGTTCTCTTTTTTTTGACTTTATCGTAGTGAGAGTTGAAAACCCCAATTCACATAAATAGGTCGTGGCAAATGGTATTAGAATTGCAATAGCTCGCTTTGACAGCAGTGGATACTCATTTTTTACGTGGAGCCAAAAATGTGCTAACTCTGTTTCAGAAAATTTTAATTTTAGTGTCCGATCAGTTTTAAGCTCCATGAATTCTTCCTGCTCGTTTATTGGTAAATGTCCAAGGGAAATGCTTTCCGAAAATGGATTTCTTACCCAGTCCATAGGTTGCAGGTCACACTTAGGAAAATATTGAGCCATTTTTTCTGCTAACAGCTCCAAGTGTTTTACTATCAAAGCCTGCACTTTTTTTTCTGAATCGGCAGCCATGACATTTGGAAACATTTCGTTACTACCATTGGTAGCGTGGCTGATCCATAGCACCAACTTAGCGCGAAAGCTTTCAATCTTGTCCGAAGACGTTAAAATGTTACAATTTCTTCCTTGCATTTTTTTGTTCAGCTCATTTAATTGAGCGAATATGTCCGCCAGATATGCAAGTTTTGCTACCCATTCTTCTTTTTTAAATAGAGAAGCAAAGTCTGAACCCTGGGTTTCTAGAAATGTCTGGGTCTCATTTTTCAACTCGTAAATCCGAGAAAGCACTTTTCCGCGAGAAAGCCATCGTACTTCTGTATGAAACAGAAGTGACTGATGATCTGCTCCCATTTCCTGACACAATGCATTAAACAGACGAGAGTTCAGCGGTCGCGACTTGATATAATTGACAATTTTGACGACTTCTTGTAAGACAGACAACAATTCATCAGGCAGAGACTTCGTCATCAGTGCCTCTCTGTGTAAAAAGCAATGTAAATTTTTAATATTAGGATTTTTTTCAGAAGCCCTGGTTATAAATCCCCTAATTTTTCCTGTCATAGCTGCTGCTCCGTCTGTGCAAATGCTTAAGCAGTTGCGCCATTCCAAATTATGTTCACTGAAGTACTGGTTTGTTACTCTGAATATTTCTTCTCCGGTGGTATAACCAGGTAGTGGCAGACAAAATAAAAACTCCTCTTTTATTTCATATCCATCCGTGTACCTCACATTTGTGATGAGATGCGCGTGACCACTGATATCAGTAGACTCGTCGACTTGTAGCGCGAAAACTCCACTAAGCCTTAATTTTTCAATTAACGTTGATTGAATGTCGGTGGATATTTCATTAATGCGACGTGAGATCGTATCTGCTGACGCAGGTATTTTTTCGATTTCCTTAGCGGCTTCTTGGCTAATCATAATCTTGACAATTTCTTTGCAGACAGGTAAAATTAAAGTTTCAGCGAGAGAATGAGGTTTCTTCGATTTAACCAGTATATTAGCGATCACGTAGCTTGCTTTTTGCGCTTTGCTTGATGTATTGAAAGACGAACTCATGAGAGTTACCTGTTTCTTAGACTGGTCTTTCATACGTTGAAAGAAGGTTTTATCTTTGTGAGCCACCGATGGGTGTTTAGTTGTTAAATGTCGTGAAAGTTTACTGGGCACCATCGAATTATTAGCCAAAGTTTCTCCACAAACAAGACATTTTGGGATTGGGCACGATTCGTCACCGCAATATATAAAGCCATAACGCACATAGCTCTCATCGTATTTCCGATCAAAAAGCTTAGGTTTTTTCTTCGTTGACTCTGCTTCTTCTTGGGAATCATTAGTTTCACTTGACAAACTTGCGGTACGTTTAACGAATTTATCCATTATATACACGTAATATGGGATATTTTTTTGCAATTAAAAAAGTCAATAAAGTTCGCGACGACACAACCAAACGCTAGCATTAACGAATGACTACTAAACAAGCGGGCGCAACGTCGCCGTTGTAATTCGTAATGTTATGTTGTCACGCGCATGCACCCCGATAGCTCGTGCGCAATCACGTGATAATGTAGCATAGCGGCGTAGCACACGGCCACTTCGCAGCGATCGAGTCCCACGCCACCTCCGGCCGCCGCGCCGCACAGAAAAGTAAAGACCGATTTACAGAGCACTTTGTGAGAAGTGACGCGGGACTCGCGGCACACTTACAAATGGCCACGGCACACCAGTGTGCCGCGGAGCACACTTTGCGGAACACTGGACTAGATGATCATTTGGGGAAGTGTGTGAAAGGGTTTAGTTTTTCCTGTGGGGAAAATTTAATCCGGACATTTAAATCTGGATAGTTTATCGAGAGCTGTTTTTGTGAAAAACCACCACAAATACGATGCCTAACCCAATAATTGTCTCATTTTTCTTTGAAGTTTCTTAAACTACATACCTAGGTAGATTTTTAATTTCACCAGAAACTAAGCTGTACATTTGGCATCCTTTATTTAGTCATTTCAGTGTTTTGTTTTGTTAATTTTTTTAAGCTGATTTTTTCTTCCTGGTTTGTATGGTGTATTTGGATGCCTTTATTGTATTGTAGTTTGCCTCTAAAGTAAGTTAGTAGTAAGTTTTAAAAACTCTGCAGATGAAAATCAAAACGTTACAGAAAATTATGAGCTTGTTAAACGTTTCTAATACACCAATTATAAAAGATGTAGACGTTACGCATTAATATCTCAAATCTATTTTAAATTGATGCTTATTTTTACCTTTGGAAATGTCCATTATCCCGCAAGTTTGTAGCCCTACACCGGGACTGCCATAATCTCTCATTGTCTCAACCGGGGATAAGTCAAAACGGTACAAATTCACCATTACCCATTTAGTTGAATTAAATTCCCGAGATGTATTGAGGTATGAATAAGGGGTCTCGATTATAATACATTATTCTGTCTTAGGCCCTCATCATTGTAGGGCCGTTACCATGACGTAATCCCAAACGCACAAGGGCGTAAAATCAAAGATACACCCTGTTACCCGTATCAAAGTAACTCGCTGTAACTCTCCCAACAGGCTGTGTACTGTATGTACCTATCTCTCGTAGGTGTATAGTCACCACCGCCTCCCTTATTTATCGAGAGGCGACAAACCATTTTCATAGGGGTAGGGGGAGCCCAACTTTTTGGAAAGTCAATGGAAAGTACCTGCTTAAGAATAGAATTTAGAACTTGTAGTAACTACTTATTTATTAAAGATTAAACTGGTGGAAACTCAATGACCAAACGTTAATAATCTTATTCATTTTCACCACTTCCTTCGACAACTCCTCTTCGGGCCTCCTTTTTGAATTCATGTAAAAAAATGTTTTTAATAAAAGAGATTAGAACAAAAAGGCAGGAAAATCGAAAGAAAATATAATAACAGCTCATTAAATTATTTTATTTGTCTTTAGTCGCCTTCAGCGGGGGTCTTATGCTAGGCCGGATATTAGGATATTACGGTATACGTATCTAATGAAACTCCCACCCGAAGTTAGCGCGCCAATGTGATGGGCGGCCCAGAAAATCATGCTTGCAATATCCCTCTTAATAGGCTCGTGAAATAAAATGTTGGTACCTACCTGCCACCCAGTGCGCGGGGGCCAAGTCCTTGAAGTACACTGTAAACCTGCCTTGCCGGGAAGTATACTTCAGTTTACGTCGTTAGCTGAAAATTATCGACGATTTACGCGTTAGGGAAGATTTTTGAAAATTAATTCGACAAATTTGACGCGCTATTTTTCAATCGCGAAGCGAAAAGTTTGCGCTTTTGTTTTAAGTATAAATTTTTCCACGGGCGGTCCTGAGGGAAACCAGAAGTTCCTGTCATCTTCGGTCATATCGTGTAAGTCATATTAATGAGAAAACTGTTTGGGTAAATAAAGTGTTTAACAAATTCCGTTATCGACAAATAAGATATTTTTGCCAGCTATATAGAATTGTTTCATGGAGTGAACCGATATTTTTTACATCAACTCCACACAGGATGCCCTGAGAAAAATAATTTTCCTCGGACCTATGTCAACGTATGGAGGGTCTTTGAAAAGGACGGAGAGGAAATCCTGGGAAAGATAAATGTATGAGGGGTGGGTAGGAATCAGGGTGTCTGTGTGTTCAGAATTGACATGACGAAATTGTCAGAATTGACATGTATTAATGAGGGGTGAAGCAATGCGATGGGTCCAGAAAGTCTAGCAAAAAAGGTCAAAGGGTTTCTCTCAACCGGTCGTTCAAATCTCACCCCTTTGAAGCCGGGCGTCCCTTCTAAGTCACCAAACATGCCGAACCATTTCAAAAACGTCCTAAGACAGAGGTGTTGGTTAAGCAATGAATGGTTCCCGGGCGGCTGTCTCCATACCCGCCTCCGAAATTGTATTGATTGTAAAGTAAGGTGGGTCACGACTGTATGGGAAAAAAAATTGTTTTATTTTGTCTAATAGTGAAAAGGGGTGTTTAATGAAGATACAAAATCACTTAATTTTTTTAATAACATTTGGATATCATCTTCCCCAGATTGATTTTGATATTTCACATAATAGAGAAAAACTCACCCTTGTTAAATTTTTAAAAAATGTTGAATAAACCATTAAAAATGAACTATTTTTCAATGAAACACGAAATAGAGGAAATATTTTGATTTATTTATATGAAAAATATATGAATAAAATTCCAATTATCTCAAGGCAGTGTATTCAAATACCAGAAAATCCTTCTTACTCTCAAATTTCCGCATTATTTCGCGAAACTCAATTTTGGGACTTTTTGTAAATGATTTAGAAAATATGTACTATTATTAATTTTTTAAACTTTATGAGTAAAATCTAAAAATTATAATATTTAATTAAATGAAGACAATATTAGCGAAACTCAATCGAAATCTGGAGACAGAAAAATCAGAAAAGATATTGGCTCCGCTGGGACTCGAACCCAGAACCCTTTTCTTACATGGAAACAGCTCTACCGATTAAGCTACGGAACCCATATTAATTCGGTCACTTTTAACTGTATCATACTTCGACTAAGAACTACCAACATTATCTTCATTTACTTAACGCACATATTATTGGCTGCTATCTTTATATATGATTACAAGATTCAACTCGAACTAAATGCAATCTAGATAGTGTCTGGAAAAATTTTATCCATTTTATTTGTAATACGCGACATCTATTGACTTTTTCTGCAAGTCTAGGATGAATATTTATTACTTATTAATTTTTTAAACTTTATGAGTAAAATCTCAAATTATAGTATTTAATTAAATGAAGACAATATTAGCGAAAATTTTAAATAAACAGTGAGACACAGGAGTGTATCAGGAACAAAATAATAATGCACGAATACACAAAAATAAATACAGCTGACCTGATACAGTTGTTTTAGGAGTACAATGAGATAATATTGAAAAGAAATATGTACTCGTGTAATAGTTAATTAATATACTTATTATAAAAGACCTGACGTCTAGTACTTAGGTATAGGATATAATTATTTAATGTGACCAAACCAAAAATAAATACAGCTGACCTGATACAGTTGTTTTAGGAGTACAATGAGATAATATTGAAAAGAAATATGTACTCGTGTAATAGTTAATTAATATACTTATTATAAAAGACCTGACGTCTAGTACTTGGGTATAGGATATAATTATTTAATGTGACCAAACCAAAAAAAAAGAATATGAAGTACATTTTTTTAATGTAAACACCTCACGTGAGTCTCATCCCGTCTGGAACCAGTGAGATATTGGGGTATGTTATGAGGCTAAAGGTAGTGGAGAGGAGAAGGAGATGGGAAAGAGTAAGGTAGGGAAGTACCTGGCTATTCAAGTCTGGTCACCAAACACGGCTAAAGCCATTTCACGCAATGTTTCAATTGTGAATGGTGGTCTTACACCAGGGCGACAGAAGGAGTACCTATCTTCCATCTGGAACATGCCGTAAATATACCATACTAGCTTTTTTCCCGCGGCTTCGCTCGCATGGTATTAGGGGTTTCCCACTCCGCCTCCTCCACCTTCCCTCTCCCCACTCCAAACCCCCCATCAACCCCCCTCCCCCTCCACCCACCCATCCCCCCACTCCACTCCCCCATCAACTCCCTCCCCCTCCACCCATCCCTCCCCCCAGTCCTCCCCCCTCCACCTTCCCTCTCCCCACTCCACTCACTTATCAACCCCCCTCTCCCTCCCACTTCTTCTCCACCGACCCTTCCCCCACCCCACACCCCTCCCCACTCCACCTCCCCCCACCTTCCTCCACCCCTCCCTCTTCCCCTTCCCTCTCTCCACTCCACTCCCCCCCATAAACCCCCTCTTCCCCCTCCCCTTTCCCCCTTCACCAACACCCTCCCAACACCCCCTCCCCCTCCCCCCTCTCGCCACTCGCATTCCACACATTCATTCCCGATACATTCAGTTTACAAACTGCTCGCGTGCCACCTATTATAATTTTTAATACAAATTTCATAATGCCAGAACTCAACGGTAGTTTTGTACAAAATAACGAAAAAAAAAAGAATTATCCAATTTGATGCAGTCGTTCGAATTTATGCGCATATAACGTATTTTGGTGATTCATTTTTAGAGATAGTTATTAAGTAAGACGCTAATAAAGTACTCTTTTTAGGGTAAATTGCCTAATTAAAAAATAAAATAAAAACATCGTTTCCGAGGCGACAATTGGTTGGTTATTTTCTGATGTTTATAAATCGATTTTGTTAGCGACAGAAAACGTACGATAAATAATTTCATAACGCCAGAGATTGCTCATAACGCCAGAGCTTACCAATATATATAGCCTATAGATCTCGCAAATAATATCGCTTTCTATTAGTGAAAGAACTTTTAAAATCTATTCAGCAGTTTTTGCGTGAAAGAGTAACAAACATACATCCATACAAACTTTCACCTTTATAATATTAGTAGGATAACGTAGGATATGTTATTTGAAATGAATTTATTGTGAAATAACACAAATTAATCAAATAAAATATATTTTCCCACGCCGGGATTCGATTCCGCGACCTTCGGATTGCGAGTCATGTACCTTACCCCTAGAACAAGCCGGTCATCGGACGTCGAGGGATATAACGTTATAAAATGTTATAATAACAGAGAACATTTTATTACAGAATAAAAATATGTTAAAAAGGTGACTTGTTAGCGAGTAGAATCGACCAAAATTGTCTACATCAAGATATCTATTCATACATTCGCATTTTAGAAGGTAGTTTTTTTTGGTCTTGAATATATCAATGTTGTGTAATGAATGCAGTTCATTTATCGTAGGTTGCCTACAGTGCTAACGAGTGCAAGAACAAATCGTTAAAAATGCCCAATCATGTTACGAAACGGTAACTACATATGTTCGGAACACATTTTATGCCTCTGTGTTTCCTCCCTCCTATAACATGGGTCTCTTCAAGACCCATGTTCACTCCTTCCTTTCCTCAAAAAGACTCTCCACACAGAATCTTCAAAGATATAGTGTAGAGTTAATGTAAAAAAAAATATTCTCTTGACTAGGCGTCGCGTCGGTACCAAAAAACCAAAGATGCTAGTTTCTTTGAGCACTTTCTATTGAAATTTCTACTTCAACGACCGAAGTCTCACATTCATTCACTTTGTCATCGCCACTAGAGTTCCAATAAAGCTGGTATACTATTCGTTTATGATTTGAGTGGCAAGAATTCTCAAGGTGAAAGTCTTTATAATGGAGGCATAATACGTTAACTTTCTACATATAATAAAAAGCTTTTACTTTCATTCTAGAAATCGTCGTGAGACGTTAGGCCGCCGCTATCCGAATTTCTACCGACTTCTTACATATCTCCCTTAATGATTTAAAGTTTTTAATCTCTTTAAAAAAATTATGTTTTTTTTAAGATAATATCTATACATTCCCTACGTCGAAACGCAAGTTACATGGCAATCCCTCAATAGGAAAAAATCGCAAAGTATGCCACGAAAATTATTATACATCCGTTTATTTCGGTTATTTTACAAGTTATGTATGAAAAAATTCATTTTTTTAATGCTATTTTAAACAACCTCCACGAGATTTTTACTCTATTTTGATTCGTGTTTTATTAAACATTTTCACAATTTTCGCTTCAATTTTATCGTTTTAAATATTGGCGCGCTCTCTTCAACACTCGTAATTACATATCTCTCCATCATCTTCTTTTTGAGCGGGGATACGGCGCCTTAAAGTAGTTTTAGAATCCTTAAATTGGTTTTATTTAAAAAAAGTCGTTTATGGGTAAATACTAAATGAACTTGCTTACTTTAAATTTAAATCCATAGATCTTGGCACTTTGTCCGCCCATTATGCAAAATCAAATTGATAAAACTTGATTGTGGTTGTCATTGTAACGTCATCTTAACCTTGAAAAAATTTATATCGTACTATATGAACATGAATGTTTCTTTGTTGGTCCCTTATGCGTTCCTAAACCACTCATCCGATTGTGATGTAACTTTGACTGATTGATTGATTTTTTTTGCGCATGCCCGCGAAGGTTCCTGTATGTAAAATGGTGAGCTTTGGCATTATGAAACGTGGGAAGGGGGTGGGGAGACGGGAAGGGTGAAAGGCGGAACACAGGAAAGGGTCGCGGGAGGGGAACGAAGGCGGGAACGGGAACGCATGGGAAAGGAAACCCAGGGGAGCTGTAACGGAGGGACGGGGGACGAGGGAGGAAAGAAGGATAGATTGCAAGGGAATCGTAGTAGCGGTAGGCGATAGCAGGTGGTAAATTTTGAAAATCCATGTCGGAAACCTTCAGATTCATTCTTGTAGTGAATCTTAAGATTTTACCAAAATGAGTAAAATCTTAAAACACAAACAATTACTTCTTTTAGTGGCATAAGCGACGAATGCCGGGTGCTAGCAATAATTTATTAAGAAGATTTTCTCAGTGTAGCTTTGTTTTTTTATACAAATCTACAGTTCTATATCGAACTTGATGGAATTTTGCTCACTTGATCTTGAAAACACGAGAAATATCACCGACTGCATTAATTTTCAAAGCAGATGTTGATACTTCGTGATACAATTTGCTCACTTCACTATCAAAATAAGACAAAACTTAATTGATACATCTAATTTAGAAAAAACTCTGCCTAACGCCCCGGCAACCCCGGGGACTTCAGCTAGTAAAACAAATATAAATAAAGAAAAGTGTATGTTTGCTCCGACGGTTTTAACATGAAAACTGTTTATTCATTTTAGTAATAAAATCCTGTAGAAAGCAAAATAAGCCAGAGTCCGGAGTCCAGAACCAGTTTAGCTGTGAGAATCACATGCAGTGATGGCATTTGTGTGTCGAGCTTCTATTCACTCAAAATAATTAATTAGCCCCTTTTCGTCTCGCAAGTATGCAAATGGTACCCGGACTCGGCGACAGTTTGTTTTGCGAGCGCCGCGCGCCGCACTAACGAATATGCGGGGTTTACAATAAAAAGGCTTCGTAGGACGTTTAACCCTTCAAAAAGGTGGAAGGAATTATAATTAAGCCGTATTAATCATTTTTGCTTTGTTTTTCTGATTTAACTCTCCCGCAGCTAACTGGGGCCGAAGGTAGACCCCAAAATAACTATCCTTCTTATATCTACTTAAATACATGAAATATATTTTTAGTATTTTAGGTATTCCTGCGCAAAGGATTAATACATAATATGCCATTTAAAAAAAAAATGTGAAAAAGCCGTTGATCGCAGGAAAAAATATTTTGTCAAATATAGGTAGGTAATATTCCCTGCAAAAACATAAATAAGAAAAAAAATATATATCAAAAAAGAAAAAGTGTTTTCTTTGGTTTAAAAGTTTAGAAAAAAAATGGGGTCATCAGCCGACCCCCACGGTTACGGACGTCATGTTTGGCATCTTGGCCTGTCGAGAGTCAATAAAAATCTTATTAGAAAATAGGTACACAGTTTGACAATGCCTTTGTAAGGCGAAACAGCTGTCGCGCTTAGTAATAATTACATTGAAAACTCTTCAAAAATACTCCGTGTTATGTTTTTTTATTAAAACAAAAAAATTAATCGTTTATTTATATGACTTAACTTCAAAACTATATAATACTAACTGGTTTTTGGCATGCGTTGTAATGCCATATTCAAAGAAATACATTATTTCTCCCCGAATCACCTTTCCCGTGCGTCCCCGTTCCCCTCCCGCGTCCCCCTCCTAGCTAGCTTTATAAATTAGCCTTTATGTTATTCTGATGGATGAGCTATATTATTGTAAAGTTTCATTAAAAACCATTCAGTATGTTTTGCGTAAAAGAGTAACAAATACACATACACCCATGCAAACTTTCGCTTGTATATTATCAATAAGACTATTTTTGAATTGACTTTACAAAATTATGAAATTTAGTAAAAAATAATATTATGTCCATATAAACTCATATGTCCATATAAGGTTGTAGAATGAAACGTAAAAACATGTCTATATTGATTTCACTTTTTTTTACATTAGCTCTACACATGAGGCCCTGAGAGAAATAATTCCCTTCAGGGCCTAAGCCATCTTTGGGGATGTTGTGTGGAAGTTCTGAGAAGGAAAAAGGTATGAGCGGTGGGTAGAAATCTGTGTGTCAGTATCTCCAGGAGTGACGGATGTATGAATCCATCCCTTGCGGTGCGGTGCAAGGCGATGTTCCGAAAGAGTCCTGCTGGAGAAATCCAAAGGTTTCCCTCAACCATTTTCTCCCGATTCGGCCTACCAGGTAGTTGGAGAGCAGACGCATCCGCCGTCAAGATTCCGGTTCATCTCACCCCACGAACCCCGGGAAATTGATTTATACGACAAAGAGATAGGTAATTTTTTTAAGTGGATTTAAAAATTGCAGGACGTTAGGGTTAAGGTAGAAATGGTCGTTCTCAGGGCTTTATGAAAAAACAGAACGGGGTGCCGTAGCTGTAATTATCGTGGGTTTTCACTCGCATAATTCCAAGAAAAGTTTTCATTTTTACTACAATTTGTCAAAACAAACCCAAGGATTAAAACATTGGTGTTATTAAATTAAATTTTTGATAAAAGCTTTAAAAATCCAAAACGATTGGTAAGTATTTTTATTTGGTGAGTACCTAAGTTGTACAAATTACTTTTTATTTAAAATTAATAGAATACTTAGTCAACGATGTTTATTGTTTAAAAACCAACATATTTCATAAGCAATGCTTAATTCATCAGGGTTTACTTAAAAATGGTAAAAAGTTAGCATTGCTTACGATACATATTGGTTATTTAAACAAGTGGTTTAAACTAAATATTCGATTAATTTTTCAATTAAAATGGTGCCACAAAAAATGTTTGCTGTTTTTGTAGAAGTAGGTAGTTTTTATTCGTTTGATATTTAAAAAAAAATTAATTATTGTTTTAAAAGTTTTTAACTTAATATTTTTTATTTTGATGATGTAACCTCAAAATCTATAGTTGAAAATGTCAGGCATTAACATATTTTTTACTCAATCGCAAAAGACTAAAAAAATCATCAAGTCGGTTGTCTGAAAATCTTTAATTAATTTAATCAATTATCCAAAGCACCCTATAATTTTCCAACTTATTCTTTGAGAAACTCGAATTTTGTTGAAAAAAGTTGTATAATTCAAACTCTTAATGATGTAACATTCTAGACAAATGAAAAAATTATTACAATCTGCTTGGAAAATCTTATTTTTTAAGCTGATTTCAATTTCAGTAAAATTTCATCATTGCTGTGTGCGGTTAGTCATCTCATAAATTTATTTTCCACGTTTATTCAATAAATGAAGAGATTTTTATTCATTTGGTGGCTTAACGTGAACCGTACTTTGTTTTAATGATAAAATATCAGTCGCTAGTTTATCTTTTAAAACTCTTTAACACGAACAAAAATAACTCCCCACACAAAGGGAGGTCGTGTTATTATTATTAATCATTTCTCTTTATACACGCTAATTATTATCTATGTCAAATCGTTAAGTTCTGTAAGCAGGCGTACCGACCTACCGAGGCCTTTTAGTAAATTAAAAAAAAAACCTATTTCAAATGAAAATAATATTATATTTTTGAATGTAGCTATTACTTTGTGGTTATCCATTATAGAAAAATGAAATAATTTAAATAAATAAAATAAATAATAAATAAATAATATTATTTTTTACATCCTTGAAATTTTAAAACATTCATGTGATTTATTGTTTTGCTTCACTCTATGTCTTTGAAAGCATTGACCTTTTAGATACGTTTTTATATTTTCACGGTCAAAAGTATTTTCGTTATTTGTTTGTTGGGTGTTACGCCATGTTGCGCTACCTCCTTCTTTATCAAACTAGCAGTTGGCAGTGCATGTTATAGATACGTTAGGCATAACACCCCATAAACAAATAACAAAAAAATAACCTTTTAATTCGATGTGTTTTTTTTGCATTAACTCCACACAGGAGGCCTTGAGGAAAATAATTTCCCTCAGGGCCTATGTCATCTGGGATGTTGTGTGGAGGGTCTTTTTGAGGAGAGGAAGGAATGAACATTGGTCTTGAAGAGACCCTTGTTGTAGGAGGGAGGAAACACAGAGTCGAAGAAACGACCCGTTCTCATGTGACAAATGTCAACCGTGTACAAATGTTGGGCACGCGTTTGGCGTGTTTCCCGACTATGCACCGGTGCCGAAGGGATCACTGATGCTAGTTCCTCGGAGCATCTTCCATTGTAATACCGGTAGAACAAGGATAGCATTCCCACCCGACGCCTGTGCTCTAAAGATTGCAATCCGTCTGTTAAGACGAGAGAATCTATCAAACGGACTGCCCGTTTCTGCACAGATGAGGGTATTTTTCAGGTATTTTGGAGCTCCAGACCAGAGGTGGCTGCCAAATTCAACCGTGGGGCGCACTTGCGATTTGTACAGGGTTAGCAGTTGTGCACTATTAAAGTATCTGTGGGCCCTATACAGTACGCCAGTTAACCAGAAATAAAGTATTTTTATGAAGTTTGACGTATTGAAGTATTGTTAACCAGATATATAGTATTTTTATGAAGTTTGACGTATTGAAGTATTGTTAACCAGAAATAAAGTATTTTTATGAAGTTTGACGTATTGAAGTATTGTTAACCAGAAATAAAGTAATTTTATGAAGTTTGATATAATTAACCCACTTGTACAATGCAGATTAGAAAGGAAAAAGAATATTATAATCCTCACAGAAATTTTATCAGTCCAGTTTTAGGTTGAAATTATTTATTTTTGTTGTTTGTGAAAGGCTAATTTTTTACGTCAAATCGTTTTCAATATTTTTTATTGGGTTGAGTTTTTTAGCAGAATATTGACTGAAAAATAAATAATGTCGACAATTGGTTAGAGAAAGCTGTTATATTGGCGGGGCTTATTTCGAATTTTTTCAGGCTTAAAATTTTTTTTCACTAATCTTCCAAAGTATGTTATTTAGTTAATTTTGTAGTTTTGCAAGTTCTTTTTTATATTTCCTATTCTTAAAATGGCCTGCACAGAAGTACTGTGCTGGTTTTTTTTAAATTAATAATAATTCCATAGAGGAGGCCCTGAGACGCTGTGTGGAGGTACGTTTTAGGGAAAGGAGGGATAGGAAGTTTTTGGAAAAAATAGTATAATTGGTGGGTAGGAATCTGGGGGCAGTGTGTCTAGGAGTAACGGATGTGTGAATCCATCCCTTCCACTGCGGTGCAAAGCGATGTTTCGAAAAATTTCTTCTGGAGAGGTCAACAGGTCTCCCCCAACCAGTCTCTCCCCCACCCGGCTTGCCATGCAGTAAGTGGACTGATGCATCCTTCGCCAAGACCTAGTATAACCTCACCCCATGGACTCGAGCTAAGTCACCAAACGAAGCTAACCACTTTGGGTGACTTATGGCAGAAGTGCTGGATATCCAATAAATGATTCCCGAACTGCCCCAAATTGAAGATTTACGATGAGCATAAAACATAATGATATTGGCTAGTATTGATAATACTTATTAGCTGAGTTGGCATCGCGTATTCGTTTCCTCAGCTGAGTAAGTCCTCCATCACGACACAACCAACATATTCCGTTTACTATGGTGGTAGTGGTTGATTTTAAAATATTGTCAGGTTATTCGTAACCCGGAAATGTTTGTCTTTCTTTTAAAATAATATAAATATTTATCGGACTATTATCACATATTTAAAAATAAAGTAGTGCAGGAATAAATAATTGACCTTAGCGACACAGACCAGGGGAACAATAGAGCATCTTTAGGGGAGGAACAGACTTCTAGATGAACTTTTGGCTTTGGCCCGGTATACCATTCTTTGCCTTTATTACCCCTTGGCAATAAATTACCGTAAAAACTGCCTTAGTACCTACACAGCTAAACTTTCTCAAGTAGATTATGAGGCTACTTTAGTTTTCTAGGGAAAATAATTGACCGTGGGTTTATGAAAATTTCAATTCTCTCGCTGAAGCAGTTATATTTTAAAAGTATTATTTTAGACATTAGGCACATTTTTCAGTTACAAATAAAGTTGTTATTTATTGGTACATATATAAGGTGTTTTAAAGTTGATTTCGCGTAGACGTAAGCTTTTTAAACAAATATTATATTCTAAACCAAAAGAAAAAAAAAATATTGGAAAAATTGTATAAAATCTTAGGACGGATTATTTAAAAAAATTGACGAATTCATAAAATAACGGAAGTAAATTTTCACATTTTGTATAATTTCTACTCAAGTTCTGTGATTTTTTCAGTTTTATAAAGCAACTAACCTGTAATAACGTAATAATCGAACTTGAATAGAACTTACACAGAACGTAAAAATTTACTTCAAATATTTGATGAATCCGTCAATTTTTTTTAAAAAACCTAAATAATTTCTAATTTCGGCTGGCGAGGCATCGGAACATGAGTGATGTGAAATTTTCTCCCTTAAAAGAATTCTTGCAAAAATATTTCTGAAAAATTATTCACGTTAAATGAACTTTTTATTTAAAAAATTGGTTTTAATATTAAGTCATAACGAATTTAAGTCTTATTGATTAACAAGAAGCACTTAATCGAATATTGCATTTTTTCTGTTGAAATTTGTAACTTTCTAAAATTAAAATAAAATATTAATGATACCTTAAAAATGTATAGTCGAGAATTAAAAATAATATTTTTTGATTTTTTAAAATGTAATTGTAAGCAATTGTAAGCAAGATCATGATAATATAATAAAAATCTTCAAGACATGAAATAAATACCTTTATGCATTGCTCATTTGTAAAAATATCACAAAAATAACCAGTCGTCTTCTATTCACTTCAGAATGAAGGCTTTTTAAATGTGCGTCAACATTACTAACCGTCCTTTCATTCTCCAATCTCTCTTCCACTTTCTTCAACCACGCAATATTCTAAAAACATCTCAGACTCACGGGATATCTAAATATCAATTCTTATTTTCCAATCCACTTCGAGTGACAGCCAGCATACCATCAAGGTCGTCTAAAAACTTTAAATGAATTATTTTGGGAGTCTGTAACTAAGCAAATATTACCCCAACGATATTATTTGAAATCGAATTTTATTTTCCCTAAGAATTACACTTGAAAATATCTCGTCCAAATCATAAGAAAAACGCCTTTTCGATTTTGAACCCATCCCTTCCGTTAGAACAACAAGGTTCTATCTGTCATTTGCATGGAACTGAGATATTCATGTTCAAAGTTTAAATACCTAATAAAATGCTAACGCTTTAAGTGTGTATCATCATCATCATCACTATTGGCTCTACAACCCCTGGTGGGTCTTGGCCTCCTCAAGAGTCTTCCTCCACTCATCTCGGTTTTGTGCCAGCTCTCTCCAGTTTGGAAGCTCCAAGATAGATATGTCTTTGAGGACGTTGTCGCTCCATCTTAGTCTTGGCCTTCCCAGGCTCCTTCGCGCTATTGGTCTTGAGTTCAGCAGGGACTTTGGTGCTTGATGCTCGGTCATTCTCTCCACATGACCCAGCCACCGAAGTCTTCCCAATTTTATAAATTTTCTTTAAATACACACTTTAAGTGTGTATATGAAACGAAAAAGCGACAAACACTTACAACTGCAGGATTTGGCCTGCTAGAGAATGCGGTAGAATAAACGGTCTCCTCTTTGTGCGGTGCTTCGTAGCCTCCCCACTCTTGTCTACTTTAATTTTCTAAACTTCTACTGCGTGGTAAGTAGAAGTGAAACCTTGTTTATTTTTAAAAGACCCTGGTTACAAATAACCAATATTTGAAAATATTCTACTACCACCATAGATAGTAAACGGAAAATTTTTCTTGTGTCGTGAGGATTTAGTCAGCCATGACTTTGAAAACACGACGCCTGGGCGGGATCGAAACGCGTTGACAACTCAGTCACTGACCAGTTAATTGTAGTAATATAACAATGTTGCATAATTATCTGCAAAAACTCGACCATGGCAATTCCTCTCTCTGTAAATTTGGTTGTGTTCCGGTTCCGGTTAAAAATGATTGCTATATTGGATACTATATTTTTAAACTCGCCAGCTGTCAAATCGGATTAATCAACATTACGGTAAATACCGACCTCAAGAAAGTTTTAAAAAATAATTTTCATTGAATGGTCACATTTCTTGAGGAGACGAATCTCACATTTTTTTTTTTTTTTTTACATGAGCTCCACACAGGAGGCCCTGAGGAAAATAATTTCCCTCAGGGCCTATGTCATCTTTGGGGATGCTGTGTGGAGGGTTTTTTTAAGGAAAGGAAGGAGAGGAGAGTTCTGGGAAGGAAAAGGGTTTAAGGGGTGGGTAGGAATCTGGGGTTCAGTATGTCCTGGTCATCCGCCTCCAAGACCTAGACAAACCTCACCCCATGAACCCGGGCACCCCTGCTAAATCACCAAACGTAGCGAACCACTTGGGGTGACCTATGGCAGAGGTGTTGGTTATCCAATAAAGGTTCCCGGGGCGGCGGTACCCATTCTCGCCTCCCAAATTGACTTGATTATAATAATGGAAGAGAGTAATTACCCTGTAATATTATTGACATACTTTTAGATAAACTCGAAATAAACTTGGAAATAAACAAATAAATAAATTTTAAAAAAAAACAAAGAGGAAAGGATGTAAAGAAGAGTTTAAATACATCTGGTTGGGCATTTACACAATTCATAGCTACACTTACCTACATACATTTACATATATCATAGACTCTGTGCTTGTAGCTTGATTGTCACATATTCCTTTCCTATCCATCCGTATTATGTTCCTTTTCCCCGTCCTACCCCATCCCTATGTCATATGTACCTGTTAACGTTACCATAACAATCAGTGTCGTCAATCGAAACTCGCCATGTAAGCATATAATTTTGTGCTCCCCGCATCCTCAAACTGAATCCGCATACCGCAAGTATATAAGTGCATGAATAAACCAGCCAAGATAGCAGAGTGTGACAAGTTACCGAAGTAAGTCCCTTCCTTCCTTTCCTTTAAGTGCATTCTTTCTACTTATACAGTGGTCTTTCACACACCTATATTTCAAAACACGTACAAAGTCCTTCGACATCCGCATCCACACAAAACACACATCAATATCTAAAATTCAAAAAATCTTCTTAAAAAACCCTCTGTTAAAAAAATCTCCATTGTAAATTATACTCTATTATCCCCCTCTTCTACCTTCCCACTTCCACCCTTTTTTTAGAACTTTGTCTCTTTGTAATTTAGTTTTAAATAAACGCTGAAGAATTAAGTACTGCTTACGAAACATGTTGGTTTCTTATATAATAAAAGTGGTTAAAACTAAGTGTTGATTAAATTTTAATTAAAATGACGCGACAAAAAAGTTTGCTGTGTTCGAAGAAGTTCGTTATTAAGAAGTGTATGAAGAAGTACGTTATTAAGAAGCTAGGTTTTTAAGCACCCATTAAGAAGTCTTATGATTTCAGTGCGAATTTTGGTTTTGATTTAAAAATCAAAAAAATTAGAAACATAATTTTTTGAACGTGAGATCCACTTCTGTTCACAAAACTACTACTTTAGATAAGGTTAGAAAAAATATAAAAGAAACTTGATGCAAAACGTAAATGTTCTTCAAAATGTCAGATAGAGCCTTATTGTCCCGAGGGCACGATCTGTTACAAATTGGCATCTCTCCTCCATCACCTCGCTAGTATCACTTTGAATAATTCAATAGATCAAACTTTAATCGAATCCATCCCACCAATGCTATGATTGATTTCTTCTCTCTTCCACAATAAAAACTCAACGAAGCCTGAAAGATGGATATCTCTTTCATGCTCTAATTTATATTCTCTCTTGAGCGTCTTTGTGAGAGTTTTTTCTAAGGAAGGAAGGATCCATTCTCAGTCAACAATGCATTTTCCATAAAAGTAGGGAATAAAATTCTTAAGATACCGCCTTCGTGGAGTAAGCGGATTTTTAAATGGCTTTGTAGGACACGATGTGAAAGTGTTTCGACGGTAAACTAAAAGAATTCAATTTAAATTTTAAATGAACATAGAAATAACTAGACAATTCTCGTCATTTGTTTTTGGGGAATAATGCCTTGGGGTGTAATGTTGCACTTCCTCCTTCTTTTGCCAACGCTTTGGATAGTAACCCTATTCATCATCGGTGTAGATGATGTATAGATTGTGGTGAGGTGTGTTTTTGTGTTACATGGAAGCAAAACCGGCTTAAAGCCGTTATTTCAGTTAAATTCATATATTTTATATCTGGAATTGTATCATAACTATGAACATATATTGTAAAAATTTATCTTTAGAACTACCACTTTTAAAAACCTATGGTACCACTTATTCAAATAATTTCTATCATCTTAACATCCTCATTCATAAATACAAAATTAGTATAATTATAACCATAGAAACTAACCTTTTAAATTACTTGCATATATACAAGTTCTACGTTACTAGTATATATACAAGTCTACACATGTATTACTATATTTGCAAATGTGAAGTGTATTTCCAGCCGAATGTCAATATTATTATTATATTTATTACTACCTCAAAATGAACGACTTTATAATAAACGCAATCGATGAATCATATAAAATAGACGAAAGAATTTTTGATACGGTAAATAAAACAAACGATTTTATAGATGTAAAACCTACAGCTAGCTTAATAATAATACACATGAACGTGAGAAGTTTGGAAAAAAATTTTGAAGAATTTCTAATAACTATTAGACAATTAAACAGACTTGATTGTATAATATTATCAGAGACGCATTCATCGAGTGAAATTAATTATAATATACCGGGTTACTCGTACTACGCCACAAAATATAAAATTAACAGAAATAGCGGCATTGCCGTATTTGTATCTAATATTTATGCTGTCACAAGTGTAGATGAAATAATGGTGAATAATGTTAATTTATTAAATTTGGAGATAAATTTCATGAATAGATCATTTAATATCATTGCTATTTATCGGACACACTCTTCTGCTCTAACCTCATACATAGAAGAATTAAAAAACATATTACAACATCATAAAAACAAAAGAACAATAATCATTGGAGATATTAACGTGAATATTGCTAATGATTACTACTCTAACGATAAAGATAACTATCTAAACATGTTAGCAGAATTAAATTACATTTCATGTATAAATTCATATACTAGAAACATTTTTGGACAACGACCATCTTGTATCGATCATATATTCACCAATACCAAAGACATACAAAATATATCATCTGCTGTAATAAAAACAACTGTAACGGATCATTATGCATGTATATTTAAATACGACTACAAACATCAAAACCTCTCATTACCAACCACAACTCCGGTAAATAATATTGATAAATACAAACATAGTATTAACATAAATTCTCTCACCAAAATACTAAGTAACGAAAAAGAATGGCTGGAAATATATCAATGTAACGATGTAGAAGAATGCTGCAAAATATTTGATAAAAAACTGAGTGTACACATAAATGCTTGTAGGAATATCACATCTCAAAAACCATCCTCAAAATTTAAGCCAATCAAACCATGGATAACCCAAGGATTAATCATCTCAATTAGACACAAAGAAACACTCTATAGACAATATACAAAACAACCGGAAAACATAACATTACAAAAACATTTCAAAGCTTATAAAAAAAAACTTACATATCTTATAAAAAACATAAAGGATGACTACTACAAACAAAAACTTGAATTAGCTGAAAATGACAGTAAAAAGACTTGGTCCATCATAAATGAAATTATAGAAAAAAAACAATTCAAAAATAAAACAGTCAACTCAATAAGACACAATGATTCAAAAATTTGCTGTAAAGATAAACCCTTAGAAGCCGCAAATGTATTTAACAACTTCTTTGCTAATGTAGGAAAAAACCTTGCTAGCAAAATCCAACAAGACCTGACCCCAAATCACCCAAACACTACAGTAAATAATGAGTATTCATTTGAACTATTTCAACCAACAACAAAAGAAGAAATCGAACAAATCATTACAAGTATGAAGGGTGGTTCTGCCCCAGGTTTTGATGGGATCACAATACAAACACTGAAAAGTATAAAATCACAAGTATCAAAACCATTAACTCATATAATCAATACAAGTTTTCAAACCGGAATATTTCCGTCCATGTACAAACAATCCGTAATTATACCAATATTTAAGACCGGCAATCCGGAAGAACCAACCAATTACCGTCCTATTTCTTTACTATCTAACATTGCAAAAATATTTGAAAAAATTGCCAAAAAAAGAATAACTCATTTCATTAAGGTCAATAACATAATTCACGAAAACCAGTTTGGATTCATGGAAAATAAAAGCACAAAAGACGCCATTGCTAAATTATCTAGTACTATACAAGACGCTTTAGACAAATCATTAAAATGTGTTGGTATTTTTGTAGATCTCCAAAAAGCTTTCGACAGTATATCACATGTCAAATTAATACAAAAATTAAAGGTTGTGGGTTTTAACGACAGAGCACTAAATTGGCTAAAAAGTTATCTTCACAAAAGAACACAAACTGTAAAAATCAATCACACATCAAGTCTACCACTCACAAGTGATTTTGGGATACCGCAAGGTACTGTTTTGGGACCATTACTTTTTATCATGTACGTAAACGATATTTTTAAACAAAACCTCAGTGGAACCGTTATATCTTACGCGGACGACACGATTATCATAATTAAGGGTAGTGACTGGAAAATTGTAAATGAAAATGCAAATAATGACATCCAAATCCTAAAAACCTGGTTCGATACAAACCTTCTTACAATCAATGCAAAAAAAACAGTTTATATTCCTTTCTCAATAAATAAAGCCAAAACTTATCCCAACATTAATATAATTATACACAACAAAAAATGTAACAAAGATGTCTGTAATAATTCATGTACCATATTAAACCATGTAACCGAAATAAAGTACCTGGGTGTAATTGTAGACCAACATATGAAATGGAACAGACACATATGTGAACTGGTTAAGCGTATTAGGAAATGTATCTATATATTCATTAGATTAAGAAATATTCTCAAATTAAACAACCTAAAAAAAGTCTATTACGCACTAGTCCAATCACTAATTCAATATGGAATCATCGGATGGGGAGGTGCATATGAAAAAATTGTAAGTCCTGTAAAAGTGGTACAAAAACTAATTATTAAAGTTATATTAAAAAAACAACCAACATTCCCTTCAGCATCATTGTTCAAAATTTTCCAAGTACCAAAAATTGAAGACCTCTATAAAAAAGACTCAATACTTCAAATATTCAAAGAAAATGTAACTAAAAAATTTAAACTCAACTCATCATTAAGGCATAAATTAAACATCCAAATCCCTCTGTTTTCAACACAACAAATGCACAATAATTATATTTACAAAGGCATAAAACATTTTAATAGTCTTCCTGAAGAAATTAAAAAAATTATAGATTTTGTATCATTCAAGAAAAAAGTAAAATTAATCTTTAAAAAAAAAACAACAACCATAACATCACCAATCAAAATGTTATAACTTCAATTCATGTCAAATCAAAATTAACATCACAACATAGTTTATATTTATTGTATACACTGAGCAAAATGTATGTTATAAAAATGAAATAATGGTAGTTTATATATTAAATTTATATATAGTTTATATTTACTGTATACTGTAAGTAGAATGTATGTCATAAAAATGAAATAGTGTAAAATAACTCCTATGCCAAGCTCAAGAGCTAGTACTCTTCATTGGCGTAGAAATTCATTAAACCATGTGAAACCATGTTCTTTTCATTCAATAAAAAAAAAAAAAAAAAAAAAAAAAAAAATTTTTTCGTTGTTCAGTTTTACTCCGTCGTTCATATTATTGTTGGTGGGGTTTTTGTGGATTTCAATTGTCTCCGCAATCAGGCATGTTCGATGCGTTGTCGGTCTTCCAAGGACTTCGCGAAAAAAATCACAGTAACTGACGGATTCAATTAAATGCTTAGCAATTGCCGATTTGTGATGAATGCAGGAACTAAACATTTGCTTGAAACGTAAAAAAATTACAGAACACCAACTTCAATAATGCCTTTTTGTCAAAATGAGACTATAAAACGTGTGGTGTATTTTAGTTGTTTTGTGAAATGTGGAGTGAGTGTAAAATCGGTTGTTTTGATGACATAAATCCGTCTAATTAATTAAAGTTGTTAACATTTTCAAGTCATTCGGGCGTCACACGTTGGTTAGAAACTCCAATGTATAAAAGTATTTTCCCGAAGCCAACGTGGTTTGACGTCGAAATTCTAATTCATTCATATAATATTAACAGAGTTAATATATGAGTACATATGTTAGTTACAAAAAAAAAATATTTACCTAATTTATATATGTCATGTATTTGGATTGTACTTAAACATCACAAGTTTTAAAATTATTTATTTCTTTACAGGTGTAAATCGTTCGACATATGACCACAGTGTGTAATTAAAAAAACCTGACATAAAATAAAATTGTGCAAAAAAGTAATAATAATAATAACATTAAAATAATACAAATTCATTTAAAATGTGCCAAGTATCAAATAAGAATAGCATTGTTCTTTTAAATAAATAATTAAAATAATAATTATTAAAATGTGTCACCATAAAGAAAGACGTGTTGCAAGTGGAAGACTACTAAGAAGATGCCATATTCTGATACTGATGATAGCAGCCTTCCTCCCGATGTTTTCCTTTCAAGGTAAGAACAAATTAAGTTGCAAATATCTACATCTTTCCATCCACTTTAATGATGCGAAATCTTCGCAATTTTAATAAAACCTTATTATAAATTATTGTTCACAACTTTTTGTTGAACTTGATTACTTTAAAACATAAACAGTACTGAAACATAGGTTTATCACAGACTACTGCACCCCATGCAAATAATAAATTCAATGATTCAGGGCCCCCCGGGGTCCGCGACTACTAGTAAGATAAGAACTGACAAAGTGGTCTTGGTAACGTGAAAAAACGATCCGTATTCTGTGTAACTATTCACCGACATAATGGTTATTTATTTAATATTACAATGCGGTTGGTTTATGCATATGAAATTTATGAACCGTAAACCAATTATTTATAAAATAATCACATGTAGCAATTACTTTGTGGGTTTACATACATATAAATATTTAAAAAAAAAACTTTGAATTCCACTCTATTCAGTAAATGGTACATCATTAATATGTAAACCAACTGGTTTGGATTCAACCTAAACCTTCATCTACAGTATGTTTTTGTAAGACCCTGATAATGTTCAGATCGAATATGTGTTTTTTTTTTTAAAGTAAGATAAACATTTCCTGGTTACGAATATTTGAAAATGACGATAGTGACAATACGACTACCACCACAATAAACGGAAAATATTGCTTGTTTCGTGATGGAGGACTTAGCCAGCCGAGGAATCGAACACGCGTCGTCTGGGTGGGACCCAAACGCGATGCCAACTCAGTCACTGACCTGTCAGTGGTTAATGTATTAAAGATAATATTATTTACTCAATAAAATGGTATTCAAACGATGGTGTTTTTTTTCTAATTACAATTATGTTTTTCCTCATCACAGTGTACATAGGTTTTCATAATTATAACAAGAGATCCTTCATAATATTTTAGTATATCTAATGAAGTTTGGTCTGGTTGGAATATGAATATATTTTTATTACAAATTTTGTATTTATTTTCTTTTTCTTCTTTGTGTGCCGTATCAGGTCCCCCCGACGCGACGTTGGCGATCACCCTTGAAAATGTCTCTCTGCCTTACGCTGCCCGGAATAGCTCCGCCACACTTATAATGCCGGTCCACGCATTTTAATTTGAATTTGTTTTTCAGATGTTTTCATTCAAAATATTGCATGAACGCAATTGTGTATTATGTTTTTATGACAGTAAGTACGTACAAAAAAAGATTTTTGAACTTATGGTTATCTTTCTTTAGGTACATGAGCGATATTTTAAGTCATGTTATCTTACACTAATTTATAGAAACTAAGAATAAGAACCTCCTTTGGAATATTGTGCATCCGATAAATGCAACGAAAATTTAGTATTCAGAGTTTGCGAAAAGTTTCACAAAAAGAGAAAACTTTCTTTTTGACTCGGTGGCTACTTTGAGATATCACCTACCTCCCTAAGAATTAATGAAGTTGGAAGAAACTTGTTAAAAATGAACACGGCAGAGTTCATTTGATTTGAAAATTAGTACTTACTTATCTCAGTCTGCTTTTCTGTGAGAATGAAGGTGAACTTAATTATGTGAAACTGTATTTTTAAAATCACAAAATTATCCTTTTATGAAAGTACTTTTTTTAATTGAACAATTTTAATTTAGGAAGCGGGTTTGAACCACTTATTGGATCGCCAACACATCTGCCGTATGTCAACCTCAAGTGGTTGGCAACGTTTCTTGGTGGTGGATGCGTCTGCCTACCAACTGCGTGACAGGCCGGACCGGGAGAGACTGGTTGAGGGAGACCTTTTGACCTTTCCAGATTGGACTCTCTCGGAACATCGCTTTGCACGGCAGTGGGATGGATGGATTCATACGTCCATCACTCGTGAACGCATTTGACCCCAGATTCCTACCCAACCCTGATACCTTTTTCCTTCCCAGAACTTGCTCTCCTTCCTTTCCTAAAAAGATCCTCCACACAGTATCCCTAAAAATAACATCGGCCCCGAGTTAAATTATTTTCCTAAGGGTCTCCTGTGTGGAGCTCATGAGAATTTTGTTGTAATTTTTTGAACTTGTTCATTTATGCTAATTCCGATAGTGGGTTTGTCTGTGAAAGTAGCTTTGGTTCCATGAACTCGGTAAATTTCATTTTCCAAATAAGAAACGATGTGTCAAGAATTCGATAATCTGTGAAGCATCTAACTGTAATGAAATCTTTTATTAACAAGAAAATTATTTTGTAATTTTTTGAACTTGTTCATTTATGCTAATTCCGATAGTGGGTTTGTCTGTGAAAGTAGCTTTGGTTCCATGAACTCGGTAAATTTCATTTTCCAAATAAGAAACGATGTGTCAAGAATTCGATAATCTGTGAAGCATCTAACTGTAATGAAATCTTTTATTAACAAGAAAATTATTTTGTAATTTTTTGAACTTGTTCATTTATGCTAATTCCGATAGTGGGTTTGTCTGTGAAAGTAGCTTTGGTTCCATGAACTCGGTAAATTTCATTTTCCAAATAAGAAACGATGTGTCAAGAATTCGATAATCTGTGAAGCATCTAACTGTAATGAAATCTTTTATTAACAAGAAAATTATTTTGTAATTTTTTGAACTTGTTCATTTATGCTAATTCCGATAGTGGGTTTGTCTGTGAAAGTAGCTTTGGTTCCATGAACTCGGTAAATTTCATTTTCCAAATAAGAAACGATGTGTCAAGAATTCGATAATCTGTGAAGCATCTAACTGTAATGAAATCTTTTATTAACAAGAAAATTATTTTGTAATTTTTTGAACTTGTTCATTTATGCTAATTCCGATAGTGGGTTTGTCTGTGAAAGTAGCTTTGGTTCCATGAACTCGGTAAATTTCATTTTCCAAATAAGAAACGATGTGTCAAGAATTCGATAATCTGTGAAGCATCTAACTGTAATGAAATCTTTTATTAACAAGAAAATTATTTTGTAATTTTTTGAACTTGTTCATTTATGCTAATTCCGGTAGTGGGTTTGTCTGTGAAAGTAGCTTTGGTTCCATGAACTCGGTAAATTTCATTTTCCAAATAAGAAACGATGTGTCAAGAATTCGAAAATCTGTGAAGCATCTAACTGTAATGAAATCTTTTATTAACAAGAAAATTATTTTGTAATTTTTTGAACTTGTTCATTTATGCTAATTCCGATAGTGGGTTTGTCTGTGAAAGTAGCTTTGGTTCCATGAACTCGGTAAATTTCATTTTCCAAATAAGAAACGATGTGTCAAGAATTCGATAATCTGTGAAGCATCTAACTGTAATGAAATCTTTTATTAACAAGAAAATTATTTTGTAATTTTTTGAACTTGTTCATTTATGCTAATTCCGATAGTGGGTTTGTCTGTGAAAGTAGCTTTGGTTCCATGAACTCGGTAAATTTCATTTTCCAAATAAGAAACGATGTGTCAAGAATTCGATAATCTGTGAAGCATCTAACTGTAATGAAATCTTTTATTAACAAGAAAATTATTTTGTAATTTTTTGAACTTGTTCATTTATGCTAATTCCGGTAGTGGGTTTGTCTGTGAAAGTAGCTTTGGTTCCATGAACTCGGTAAATTTCATTTTCCAAATAAGAAACGATGTGTCAAGAATTCGATAATCTGTGAAGCATCTAACTGTAATGAAATCTTTTATTAACAATAAAATTATTTTGTAATTTTTTGAACTTGTTCATTTATGCTAATTCCGATAGTGGGTTTGTCTGTGAAAGTAGCTTTGGTTCCATGAACTCGGTAAATTTCATTTTCCAAATAAGAAACGATGTGTCAAGAATTCGATAATCTGTGAAGCATCTAACTGTAATGAAATCTTTTATTAACAAGAAAATTATTTTGTAATTTTTTGAACTTGTTCATTTATGCTAATTCCGATAGTGGGTTTGTCTGTGAAAGTAGCTTTGGTTCCATGAACTCGGTAAATTTCATTTTCCAAATAAGAAACGATGTGTCAAGAATTCGATAATCTGTGAAGCATCTAACTGTAATGAAATCTTTTATTAACAAGAAAATTATTTTGTAATTTTTTGAACTTGTTCATTTATGCTAATTCCGATAGTGGGTTTGTCTGTGAAAGTAGCTTTGGTTCCATGAACTCGGTAAATTTCATTTTCCAAATAAGAAACGATGTGTCAAGAATTCGATAATCTGTGAAGCATCTAACTGTAATGAAATCTTTTATTAACAAGAAAATTATTTTGTAATTTTTTGAACTTGTTCATTTATGCTAATTCCGATAGTGGGTTTGTCTGTGAAAGTAGCTTTGGTTCCATGAACTCGGTAAATTTCATTTTCCAAATAAGAAACGATGTGTCAAGAATTCGATAATCTGTGAAGCATCTAACTGTAATGAAATCTTTTATTAACAAGAAAATTATTTTGTAATTTTTTGAACTTGTTCATTTATGCTAATTCCGATAGTGGGTTTGTCTGTGAAAGTAGCTTTGGTTCCATGAACTCGGTAAATTTCATTTTCCAAATAAGAAACGATGTGTCAAGAATTCGATAATCTGTGAAGCATCTAACTGTAATGAAATCTTTTATTAACAAGAAAATTATTTTGTAATTTTTTGAACTTGTTCATTTATGCTAATTCCGATAGTGGGTTTGTCTGTGAAAGTAGCTTTGGTTCCATGAACTCGGTAAATTTCATTTTCCAAATAAGAAACGATGTGTCAAGAATTCGATAATCTGTGAAGCATCTAACTGTAATGAAATCTTTTATTAACAAGAAAATTATTTTGTAATTTTTTGAACTTGTTCATTTATGCTAATTCCGATAGTGGGTTTGTCTGTGAAAGTAGCTTTGGTTCCATGAACTCGGTAAATTTCATTTTCCAAATAAGAAACGATGTGTCAAGAATTCGATAATCTGTGAAGCATCTAACTGTAATGAAATCTTTTATTAACAAGAAAATTATTTTGTAATTTTTTGAACTTGTTCATTTATGCTAATTCCGATAGTGGGTTTGTCTGTGAAAGTAGCTTTGGTTCCATGAACTCGGTAAATTTCATTTTCCAAATAAGAAACGATGTGTCAAGAATTCGATAATCTGTGAAGCATCTAACTGTAATGAAATCTTTTATTAACAAGAAAATTATTTTGTAATTTTTTGAACTTGTTCATTTATGCTAATTCCGATAGTGGGTTTGTCTGTGAAAGTAGCTTTGGTTCCATGAACTCGGTAAATTTCATTTTCCAAATAAGAAACGATGTGTCAAGAATTCGATAATCTGTGAAGCATCTAACTGTAATGAAATCTTTTATTAACAAGAAAATTATTTTGTAATTTTTTGAACTTGTTCATTTATGCTAATTCCGATAGTGGGTTTGTCTGTGAAAGTAGCTTTGGTTCCATGAACTCGGTAAATTTCATTTTCCAAATAAGAAACGATGTGTCAAGAATTCGATAATCTGTGAAGCATCTAACTGTAATGAAATCTTTTATTAACAAGAAAATTATTTTGTAATTTTTTGAACTTGTTCATTTATGCTAATTCCGATAGTGGGTTTGTCTGTGAAAGTAGCTTTGGTTCCATGAACTCGGTAAATTTCATTTTCCAAATAAGAAACGATGTGTCAAGAATTCGATAATCTGTGAAGCATCTAACTGTAATGAAATCTTTTATTAACAAGAAAATTATTTTGTAATTTTTTGAACTTGTTCATTTATGCTAATTCCGATAGTGGGTTTGTCTGTGAAAGTAGCTTTGGTTCCATGAACTCGGTAAATTTCATTTTCCAAATAAGAAACGATGTGTCAAGAATTCGATAATCTGTGAAGCATCTACCTGTAATGAAATCTTTTTTTAATAAGAAAATTATTTTAAATGTATATTACTTTTCTTTGAGTTTCTTGCGGTTAATTAAAATAAATAAAGTGATATTTCGTTAGTCTTCAAGGATCTGGCTCTTTTAAGCTGACTTGCAATTATGAATCATAAAATAATTATAATATCTAATAAGTTTTCACGGGTTTCAATTAAAATGGGTGGAACATTACTCTTCAGACAACCTTGAAAAACAACTATCACAATTATTTATGGTAAAAGATGATGAATTTCATACCAAAACTGAGCATATTTCACTATGCAAGGAATGGGGATTGGAGATACGAGGAACATAAGATCGCTTATCATAAGGAATGACTATGGCCCTTTCCCACCAGTATTTTGTTTTTTCAAAACACAAAAAAATGAAATTTATTATGTCAGAAAAAATATGAAAAAGTCCCCTTCCCCAGAATA
Source organism: Limnephilus marmoratus (assembly GCA_917880885.1). NCBI lineage: Eukaryota > Metazoa > Arthropoda > Insecta > Trichoptera > Limnephilidae > Limnephilus > Limnephilus marmoratus. The sequence continues at coordinate 2,268,486 of OU862918.1, forward strand.
ATAATATCAACCACACTTGTGTTTTCTCACCGATTGTTTTCCATCACGCTTTTCAATTGTATTTTGGGTCGTGTTCATTTTGTGTCACATATTTCAAACATTATTTGAATATAAAAACTGACGGAATATCACATTGTCGGCGCGATGAGGACTCGCGCAAAATATTCGGCAATATTTTTCACCGAGGCAACATTCCGTAAAATAGCGAAGAAAATGTTCAAGATGGCGGCCTTTAGGTGTTGCTATATCACGCTGATATATAAGACGATATTTTCATCGCACACATATAAGCAAACCCCGGCTTATCTGTAAATAAATCTTTCGTGGTCTCTGAAGATATGAGAGCAAATTGATTTGACATGTGAGGCGCGAATGTTTGGCCTATGGACCCAAACAAACAAGCCCGTGGAGGCTGATTTCTGTTTTCAGACCACGTAGCAAAAAGAACAGCGGTGTTTATCGCTCAGGCCTGTTGAATTTATTATGAGACAACGGGCCGATTTACAAAGTGCTCGGTTAATAAACAAGTAACTTGAAATCTGTGGCCCATCCATTTTGCGAGAAATGGTGAGAAATGATATGGCTAGGTTTTGTTTATGACTTTCTTTCTTTATTTGAGGGAAGGAAAACCTTTATCTGAATAAAACAATGAGTTATGATTTTTCGTTGAGGGGTGGTTATCCTGTAAAGATATATTATACTATCCAGCTTTATCGGCTTACACGATAAAAATATCACCAAAAATTAACGATAACAATTCCTTAGCGAGCAATGATTTTCTTAATGAAATAAGATATTCTATATTATTTGAAAACATGTAGTTAGGCGGAATGGAAAATAGATTAATTCATTGCAGATATCTAGTCACAATAAAACAAATCAGTTTAAAACATAGAATAGAGAAAGAAAGATGGAAGTGTCTTCCACACAAAATTTGAGTGGAAAAAAAATCATTTATTTTTTTATTTACGGTACAAATACCTTTAAATTCAGAATAAAACTTTATTTTGCAAACATTTTGATTACAAAATAATTATACATGATTTAAATTAATTAAAATTCATTATTTTTAAAACAAAATGTAAACTTCGAGTTATAAATGTTTACATATCTTTTTCTTCCTTGTACTGTCCCAACTCATTGCTTAGGTAGGCTGTTGGGGTCGGCTCTTCTCGTCTCCAGGCTATATCTTCTTCGGTTCTGGGTATCGCTTTCATCCAGGCCGTTTCTCTGTAATATTTTGAAGCATCCCGGTTCATCGTTCATCCAGCTTACTATTTTTAAACGACTTCGAAAAGGAGGAGGTTCTCAATTCGACTGTATTTTTTTAATTTTTATGTTTGTTACCTCAGAACTTTCGACTGGGTGAACCGATATTGATGATTCTTTTTTTATTTGAAAGCTGGTGCTTCCCGTGTGGTCCCATTTTAATTTAGTCCAGTTCTGACAATGGCATCCATGAGAAAATCATATAAGTCTTAAATTTGCATCAAGTATGTGCGCGACAAATGAACGAATAACACAATATCACGCCAACCGATTTCGATGATTCTTTTTTTATTGGAAAGGATGTACTTCAAGTGTAGTTTGATGAGAGTTTGGTTAGGTTCTGATTATGGGATCCATGACAAAGTAACGGAACTCTCCAATTCTGAAGAACAAATTTACGATACTCGGCCGAATCTTAATCGAATTAGTTAGTGTACTTCAAATTCACTAAAAATCAAAAAATAAACAAAAATTTTAACAAAACAAAAAACGACTTCAAAAAATGCACTAAAAAGTAAAAAAATAATTTCGTATTCTTCTACAACTTTATAATCAACTTACCTTTTCTACTCATCAATATGTAGGTACGATTGTTATTTTTGGAGTCGGTGTCAACCAAGGTACCCGCGGCCCGGCGTGTTCACTTGACAGCTCCTCTCCCGCCGACACCGACTCCAAAAATAACAATCGTACGTACATATTGATGAGTAGAAAAGGTAAGTTGATTATAAAGTTGTAGATTGTAGTTGTAGTAAGAAAACGAAATTATTTTTTTACTTTTTAGTGCATTTTTTGAAGTCGTTTTTTTGTTTTGTTAAAATTTTTGTTTATTGTCCGTTACACCCAGCTACCACGAATGCGTGTACTTTTAATTCTATATTTTAGTGATTCTTCTGCCGACCATCTTAACATGAACGTGAAATGAAATCAATTGCATTAATGCAGGGCTGTCAATAGGGGAATAAAAGATTTTAAAAAGAAAAATGTCAACAGATAATAATAATAACAATGTTTCATTTAGCTCATTTAGCACACTCTGTCTAATATACAGTCAGCTGACATCGTAGATCTGCATCCCATTTATGATTTATTTATCTTGGCGATAGACAAAACTTGTGGACGACAAGGCACTTCTTGTGTTCTTCGTTATTATATACTTTTAAAGAACCATAAGTGTTTTTGTTTATCATTTTGATTAAGTTTTCATCCTATGTACGTCATGATAAAGTCCGCCTACCTATCAAAAGTTAATACAGCGTAAAAAAGGTACCAACCCTTCTTAGGCAAAATAATAATAAAAAAAACTATTATAATAATAGATAAAGTACCCAGGTAAGTACCTCCAAATTCATCCCCTTTGTGATTAGTTGCGTCCTTATCCTCGGTCCGATGGCAACCAAAAAATATAAGAAAATACCAATTTTGGTTGAATTTATAACTGAGAAGCGTATGATGCGCAAGTGGGTATTCGGGTAAAATGGGCCAACTGGCCGACTGAGCCACCCGAGCGTGGGGCTATGAATAAGCTCTTGCTGGGCAATTTCATACATGTGTGCCTTTTGTGCAAAGAGCTCCCGCTTTACGCCCCTGCTCGTCTTCCTTCTTGCCTTCGTCTCTGTGTTAGACACTAAACTATTTTATACGTTTATAATACGCCTGTCGTACTACAATATATTCAACCAATCTCGGATGTTCTTTAAAATGTAAATACAAGAGAAGTTACTCACCAGCTTTGTATTTTCAACACTTCTTTTCATTCTTTGAAGATAATGTACGATTATATGTAAGAGGCATATTCAGAAGGTAAGTGTTCTGGATTTTTTATATATTTTTTTAAAAAGTGTATTGGAACAAATATTACAGGATATTGTTGATACATTTGTCGACTATTTTTCCACATAATCGCTATCCCGTTCGATCAAAACCTCCTAGATAACAAAGCCGGGACACTAATTAAAATTAGCCTCCTAACTTCTATGGGATCTCACAGAAATTTTAATTTTACATTATTTTTTTTCTGTTTATTCCGGTTTATTCAATTATTAAAAAATATTTCAGTTATTTATAAAAATTAAGTACTTTTTTTTAATTTCTCATAGAAGTTAGAAGGCCGATTGGACTCAATGCCCGGCCTTGTGATCTAGGAGGTTTTGGTTCGATGCATGTGGTGAGCCATGGCACAAGTTTCTTCATACCTTCCTCGAAGAACTCTCCCGCCAGCTCCTTCTCCCAATTTAGAAACTCTTTCTGCATCTGCTTATCGGTTGAAAATTTTATTCGACTCATTTGTGTCTTTAGGGATATGAAAACATGATAATCTGAAGGCGCCAACTCAGGGGAATACGGAGGGTGGTTCAAAACTTCCCTTCCAATTGATTACAAGAGCGCTTTGGTGGCTAAGGCTGTGTGTGAGAACGGATGTTGTCGTGCAACAAACACACTCCTTTCGTCAACATTCCTCTACGTTTGTTCATGACGTTCCTTAATTTGCCTTTTCGTTCCTAAAACGCTGAAGTTATGATTTTTTTTCACGAAATTGTGGTTTTTTATTTTTGGCAGATGGGGAATTGGATGTCACTGTGACAACTTGTGGTGGGTCTTGGCCTCTTCAAGAGTTTACAATCTCTAAGGTGGATATATCTTTGAGGACTTAAACTTGGTCTTCCCAGGCTCCTTCGCCCTGTCGGTCTTGAGTTCAGCAGCGACTTTGGTGCTTAATGCTCGGTCATTATTTCTACATGACCCAGCCACCGAAGTCTTCCCAGTTTTATAAATTTTGTGGCGTTTAGATCCTTAAACAGAGAATATAGCCCTTTGTTATAACGTCTGCGCCAAAATCCATTTTCTGAAACCGGTCCAAAGATACGCCTCAAAATTTTCCTTTCAAAAACATCCAGCGCTCGCTGATTACTCTTAGTTAGTACCCAAGTCTCAGCTGCGTATGTGAGTACTGGTCTGATAAGTGTTTTGTACACTAATATCTTGGTGTTTCTGGACAGCAGTCTGGATTTTATTTGGTTTTGTAGGCGGTAATAACAGCGATTTGCGTTCTCTATGCTTTCTGGAACTCCTCTGCGGTATTAATCTCGTTTCTTATCAGGGAGCTTAGGTATGTGAATCTTCGTACCGTTTCAAAATTTTGGTTTCCACATGAGGGATGAGAAGGAATGTATAACCTACGAATGAGTAAATCAAATGTTTTCTAAGGCAATTAATGATTTTTTTCATAAAACTTGTGAATTAATACTCTGATCCAAAGCATAATATTGTTACCTTTTTAAATTTTTATGTTTCCATTGAAGTTAACAAATTTAATTGAGCAAATCCTTACATTTTCGGTGTTTTCTTTCAGTCTTTGCCTAACCACTTCTTGTTATCCTTTTCAAAATCCTTTCATTATATTTGCTTTCAAATGACCTTCTATAGAAAACTTCGTGAAAAGCTCGGCTAGGAGAATGAGGTAGGTAACTTAATACCCTGTTTATAAGCCTTTTAAAGCTGTGATATACGGCCTCCGTACAATACGCCTAGTAAAGAATACGGCAGCATACGGGCATAACTAAAAATACACCCTAAAAGTCCTAAATATTTTTAGACAGAACCTGAAAAAAGGGTAAACCTTTCACAGAACAAGAACCCATTTCATGTGTGGTTATATGTTTTAATTTATTATTTTATATATTCAAGGAAGAATTTTCGCCCCCTTAAAACCATTAAATAACTGCAAGAAAAGTACTCGTATTATGTGTTAACTCTGGTATATACAAAAGACTTTACACATCTTCATGAGATCCTCTGAGTAGTTAGGTGTTGTAGGTACGTAATTTTAGTTGCACGTGTGTCAACGGAAACTTTGGTTCAATGAAGTCAAATTTGCGTTGAATAAATGTAATTTTCAATATTAGAATGTATGACTGTTTGTATGAATGTTTTCAATATTAGACTGAATGCTGTAGAAATGAGATCCCTGAGGTGAATGCAAGGCTGATGTAAGCGTAATAAGTAAGATTAAGAAAGGGACGCTCCGATAGTTTGGGCGTGTAGAGCGAATGAACTAGGAAAGGAGTGTAAGATCTTTTTTTGTCTTCAATTTTTGTTTATATTGAATATGAGACTTCTTATCATTTTTACATAATATGTATTTTTATTTTATTATTTGTTTTGTTGTTACACTGTTTTGTGTATTTTCTTTTCTCATTATATTATATTTTCTTCATTGTTTGTTACTCAACTTATAAATTATAATGTAAAAGCCCATCAGGGCGTGTAATAAATAAATAAATAAATAAAGTAAGGGGAATATATGACGCAAACGTGAATGGTAGAATGGTAGAAGAAGTCGAAGAAGCCCGAGAAATACATGGCACGACCAAGTGAATCAGATACTCGAGTCGGGCCATATCAAGAGTCAGAATAATAGAAGAGCATGTATGAATGTAAACGAGGCAAGGAATGTGTGCCAAGACCGAGTTGTTTGGCGGTCCGTCCTCTCTGCCTACCCCTGCGGAGAAACGGCGTGATAGTTAGTTAGGAAGTTAGAATGTGTGAAGGATTCAGACAAGCGATAAAGTACCTAACTACCCGTGGTATATTGGATTATAAATGTTGTTTCAACAACCTTCAACAGATGTCGTTAGTAAATATGGATGGTTATATGTAGTTTTGAGGTGTCTCAACAGACGTCATATCAGCTAATAACTTAGAAGAGTGGCGAATATCGTCATTCATGTCTAACGCACGGTTACGGAAATATCCGATGATACCATTCTCTGGCTTCAGAATTACTTAGGGCATGTAATAGGACGGACGTCAGGTCCAATTAAATATTCATTATAAACCTTACGATAACGTAGATAAAGTAACTGTAATTTCTACCAATCTAGATCTTTATTGCAGTTTCCCGAAAACATTTTACGTAATCTTCTGGGAATAGAACATTATTGTACTGCTGGGTGCGGCAGCATAACTTCCCTTTTTCAAAACTTAATGCAACCCATTGTATGAAGCAGAATTTTTTTATTTGTTTTTCTTAATGTAGGCACATCCTAAAGTTTAATTTTTGATTATCAAATCCGGCAGGTGACGTTCCCCATTCTTTATTCACTGAGTAAACCAATTTCTGGTGTGTGTCATGACTCTTGCCAGCATATTTGGCGTTATCCTGGCAATTTTTCCCTGGATGTTGGTCTTCAAATCTTGCAGGGTCCTTGGACGGTTCACATAAACACGGGATTTCAAAAAACCCCATAGAAAAAAAATCATAAAGGGACAAATTGGAAGAACATCCGTTCGAAAAGTAGGCCCCAACGGCAAATGTACACTTCTCACTGTTCCAACACGTGATGGCGACAAAACCATGACGGGACAAAACTTTATATTTTCGCCTCTTGAACGAGATCACTAGCGCTCCGCTACGACATCAACCGACTGAAAGGCACACATTTAAAAAAAAGAAGTTATGCTGCCGCACCCTGTATGAAATTTTAACGGAAACTTATTTTAATTGTCGTTTTCAAATTGTGACTGACTTTTCAAGATTTCAGAATATCGTTGAATTATTTCTTCAAGTAAATATGCAAAGATGATTATACAGTCGTACAACGACAAAATCGATATACTTATATCTGCAGACATTTTGAGTGGAAATCTGCTATACAAATGTTTTACTAACAATAATTCCGAATCCCCCCGAAGGAGCATGAGGTGACGCTATACGGCCAAATATCAAAATTCGACATAGTTATATGTGCAGTCTGTTTAGGGAATACGATAAATCTAATACAATTAGGTGTTCCCAAAGGAGTAAGCAGAGCGGATATCCGGCCGTGGGCATAAAAAATCGATATACATATATCTGCAGGCGTCTTGAGTGTAAATCTTAATACTTAGGTACAGATTCTACTACGGCTAATTTATCTTATTGTATTACCTAGAAAAATAGCATTTTAAGTGACTATAATACAAACGTATAAAATACATAAACAGAAAGATATAATACAAACAACATACTCACACATACTTATTGATTTCAGAAAATCATCACATTTCATTTTTTTAAATCAAAGGAGATCTCTTAAAAGGGGAAACTTCAAATCAACACTGAGTTCATGTTGGTATAACTCTATCAAGATTAATTTATGTATAACTCTACAAATTTAAAATTGAATAAAATGGTGCTACCTGAAAAGTGTTTTGTTTTATATATCTGGGAGTAGCTTAGAAAACCCTCGCTAACGAAACACAAAGAGCCCAAAAGACATCACTTAATTTTTTTTCAAGCGATGATACTGCTCAGACATATTATTTTGTTTCCTTAATTTAAAAGAAAACCTCCGTTGGATTAAACGATAAACAGTACATTCACTCGATTCATGAGAATTAATAATATATAAGTTGAAATCCCTCTGGCCCTTATCCCAAAACATGACTGCTTATTAGCAGCAACGTAATAAAATTAGTCGTTCTCCGTAGCGTCATGTTCTACTTAATAAATGATTTTATTAATGAGAGGAATTAAGACATGAACACAGTCATTACTTAATTAATAAAAAAAATACATATTTGTAAAAAGCATCAGCTTTGTGGCTCGCCAGTATTAAATTTACAATAAAATGCATAAATTTGATGTGGACCACTCAAAATTTTATTCACACTCTACCGGTTTCGGAAGCATCCTTCTTTCGTCAGGAGAATATTCGTTCTAATTAGATTTTATTTTAATAAAAAAATGTCCAAAATTGGTTAAATCTTGATATAATCTACCAGTTTATTAATCTACAATAATTTAACATGTTTTCAAACACTGATATGTATTTTTTTCATTTGTCGTCAGGTTGATTTTTTTTTAAATTTGTTTAAAGCCCTTGGAAAATAATTTCTTCAGGGCCTGTGTCATTTTTGGGGATGCTGTTTTGAGGGTCTTTTCATGGGAAGAAATGAGAGGAAGTTCTGGGAAGGAAAAGGTAAGTGTCCAGGAGTGACGGATGTAACCATCCTCCCCACTGCGGTGTAAGGCAATGAGTCGAGAGTTCGGCTGAAGAGGTTAAAAGCCAGTCCCTCAGCCAGTCTCTCCCAATACGCAGTAGGGCCCGCTACGCAGTAGGTGGGCAAATGCATCCACCGCCAAGACCCGGACCAACCCACACTTGAGGTGGCCTATGGCAGAGGTGTTATCCAAGAAATGGTTTCCGGGCCGGTCAGTGGTACCACACCCACCTCACAAATTCTGTGCGTAACTAAGTACGATTCAAATCGAATCATTTGCATGGTTCAAATGCTTTGTTTGATAAAAGTCTATTAATTGTATGAACGCAACTGTTTGAAACATTGATTTGGCATCACTTAATCTGACAACAATTATCTTGCAGCCGTTATGAGGAGCACCGATATCAAACAGTATTAATAGCCTAGAGACTGTACAGATGAAATTTAAGAATCCGGCTAAGAATACAACTCAATTACGCAAAATAGTTTTCGTATGTGGAGTTTGTATAAAAATCTACTTTTGTAATAGAACCGAATTAAAGAAATACCAAAAGATGGCGCCACTTAACGTTAAGGGCCCGCAACCCTTAAATAGTACACAACTGCTAACCCTGTACAAATCACAAGTGCGTCCCATGGTTGAATTTGGCAGCCACCTCTGGTCTGGAGCTCCAAAATACCTGAAAAATACCCTCGACTCTGTGCACAGGCGTCGGGTGGGAATGCTATCCTTGTTCTTCCGGTATTACAATGGAACTCCGAGGAACTAGCGTCATTGATCCCTTTGGCACCGGTGCATAGTTGGAAAACACGCCAAACGCGTGGCCCAACATTTGTACACGGTTGACATTTGTCACATGAGAACGGGTCGTTTCTTCGACTCGTTCTTGTGTTCAACAACTCGGCTGTGGAATGATTTGCCGGCCTCTGTGTTTCCACCTTCCTACAACATGGGTCTCTTAAAGACCAATGTTCATTCCTTCCTCTCCTCAAAAAGACCCTGACATAGGCCCTGAGGGAAATTATTTTCCTCAGGGCCTCCTGTGTGGAGTTAATGTAAAAAAAAAACCCGAATTTCTACCGATATCTTACATATCTCCCTTAAAAACGTTAAGTTTTAAAGCTCTTAAAAAAATATGTTATTCTTGAAGATAATAACTAGACACTGCCCGCGCCGAAACGCAAATTATAAAAAATTCCCTCGAAAGAAAAAAAACGCAAAGTATGCTCCAAAAATTTTTATAAACAAGTTTGTTTCAGTTATTTTACAAGTTTGTTTAGTTTGTTTTAGTTATATGTATGAAAAAATTCACAGTGTTTCATTAAATGCTGTTTAAGACAATGCCCGCGAGATTTTTGCTTTATTTTAAACGAGTCGTGTTTTATTAAACATTTTCGCAATTTTCGCATCGATTTTGTCGCTGTAACTGTTAGCGCTCTCCTCTAACATTCGTAATTTCGTATCTCTCCGTCTTCTTCTTTTCGAGACCGGTTGCGGAGCCTTAACAGCCAGCATGATTAGCATCGCCTTGCAGGCGTAAGTACTTCTGGATTTGTAATTCCATGTATCTCTACGGATATGGATATATTGACCATAATTTGATTATTATTGTAACTGGCAGTTGTGAATAATAATATCACGCGGCTATATATTACATTTGATGTCACTGCCTGTCTCGGAGACAAGCTGTCACTGGATCCCAGTAGTTCCGAGGAGGCTATTTTTAGAACCAGTTCTTATTGGATTTTTTCACCACTTAAACTGAGCGAAGCTGAACCAAAAGCCGCCCGCAAGGCCTAGCAGCAAAAACCTACGGATCGGGTTTTTACCTGCTAGTCTAAATAAATTAATAATGTACAATTTGAAAGCTTTGCATCTTGTGTTGTAGATTAGTTAAAGCGACTTTATCTATACTTTTGCTCTGTCGTATCAACTATAAATTTCTCCCACTGAGAGGCTGTCAGAAGCCGGAACATTCTCCATAGAGCACATTAAGCCCCGTCTTCGGACCGCTGAAGTAAAGCCATCAAGAAAACGTGTTCCAGGTAGTTTGCAACTTCCGCACCTATGCACCGCGGGTTGAAGGGTGAAATTCCCACCCGCTTAATTAAATAAAAGTTCTAAGTGGCAGTTTATATTCCACCGGCATCAAGCAGTGAGAAGTAACCAAAAAGCCACGTAAATAAAAAAAAACTTTCCCCCGACTCCGTGCAGCCGAAAAACCCGTAATATAAATGGAGTAAAATGTGAATTTCTCCAAACCTGAAATATTTTAGTTCTAAATTAAATGTTAGCTTGCAGGTGTAACTAAGGAGAGTAATGATTTTTGTTGTAATTTTGCAATGGAATACAATTTGGGAGGAGGGTATACCTACGTATAAGTACAAGTGGTTAGCTACGTTTGGTAACTTAGCAAGGATTCCCGGGTTTATGAGTTGAGGTTTGTCCAAGTCTTGGCGGCCGACGCGTCTGCGCACGCCTACTATGTCCATCACTCCTTGACACACTGACCTCCAGATTCCGACCCACCCATCATATATATTTCCTTCCAAGAACTTCTTCTTATTCCTTCTTTGAAAAAACCTCCACATAGCATCCCCTAAGATAACATAGGCCCTAAGGGAAATTGTTTTCCTCAGGGCCTCATGTGTGGAGATAATGCAAAAAAAATATTTTGAAGAAGTTGTAAATTTATATTAAATTATATAAATTCATTTCAAATGTGAGTTAAACATTTGGTCAAGGTGGAAAAGAAGGAAAAACCCGTTTACAGTTGCCTTCGGCCGCATGACATTTCAACAAGACTTGACATTTCTATGAGTAACTTTTAATGTTAGTACGTAGTCTCTATAAAACAGTGGTAAACAAATATTTATATATCATAGATTACAAATGTACATTGAACACATAATGGTACAGTTTATGAGAAATGACAAAACATGTACATAAACAAGTAAAAAACGAAAATGTGTACGACATCCTCTCCAAGATAGGCGCCACAGCTGGATGCAATATAACCCGACAAGGAGTGGATTTTGCTAGCAGGATTGCCCCCAGGACAAACCGTGATGCAAAAAATGGAAGACCGAGGAACATTGTTGTCAAATTAACTCGCAGGTACCTTAAGGATGAACTCATAAGTGCTATAAGAAAGAGGAAAGGAATGCTTGCTTCCGAATTACAGCTTCCTGGAACCAGTAAAATATATATTAACCTCAAAAAACCAACTTTTGCTGAAGCAATGTCGCGATATAAGAATGGCTGGTAAAATTCGCTATTGCTGGGTTCGAAATGGTAAAATTTTCACTCGTTTAAGCGATTCAACCCCCATAATTCTTATTAATGATCAAGAAGATGTCAACAAACTCTCAACATTGAAGTCCACCCAAAATTCACCTACCAGGTCTGCCGCTCCTTTATGAATTTAAATTCATTAAAATTATTAAAAAACTTCCCACATACAAGTTACTTAAGAGTTAACCTTTTGGAATGTTGGAATCATCTTTATTATATTCACAATATCTCCATTGTAGTAATTAAAGAATCATTAGAGTATTTCAATTATCACAAAAAACTGTTGCTAACTTTTGAACTTAATTATTCTTTAAAACAACAACAAAATATTTATTATATGCACGATTTCTCCACTGTAATAATTATTAACGAATTGCTAGAGTGTTTCAAATATCACAAAAACCGGTTGCTAACTTTTGAACAAAATTATACTTTAAAACTTTCTCATTATCCTCATATCCACAATCTATTAAATATAAAACACGATCGCAACCTATTACAAATAATTGCACAATGATAACATACTTTTATGTAACAAATGTATGCTTAGTATCTTGTTTACTATTCAAAAACCTATTTCTGTCAACATTAATGACAACTGACACCATAGACAAAATCATATACCACAAACAAACCAAAACTAATGATGTTCATAATTGCCCCCTTTCAAAGCATAATTACTTACTTTTCAATAATTTATTTTACCAAAAAATGTATTAAATAATGCTTATTATATTATACTTTCAAAATGGATTCTAACAAAACGGCAATAACATTTTATTATCAAAATGTACGTGGTTTAAAAAGCAAATTAAACGATCTATACTGCGAAGTGCTCAGTTGCAATTATGATTTAATTTTTTTTACAGAAACATGGCTAGATTCCACAATCTATGCCCATGAAATAGTAGATGATCGTTATAATATATATAGACGCGATAGGGACATATCGAGTTCTATTAAAAAATCAGGTGGTGGTGCTCTAATATCCATTAAGAAAGAAATGACATCTTTTTTAGTCTCAGCACACAGCTCAAAATCTACAGAAGATTTATGGATTAAATGTAAATTACATGAAACATCCAGACAATCCATTAACCTATGTTTGGCGTATTTGCCTCCAGATATACTAACTGAAAATCTCGCAGATTTTTTCGAAAAGTGTCATACGACATATAATAACTTTTCATCAGAAGATATAACAATAATAATGGGCGATTTTAATGTGCCATCTATTCAATACTCACCAACTGTCAATGTAACGCACACCAGACCAGTCTTACAAAATAGCCAGAAATCAATATCTCTACTAGACTTTCAAAATTTGACCGGACTTAAGCAATTCAATTACGTCTCTAACAACAATTTTTTTATTTTAGATTTAGTGTTTTCCAATCATAACCTCAACATTCAAATTGCTTCACATGTGCTATCCAAAATTGACTATTATCATCCTCCCATTGAATTTGATTTTTTAATGTCCAAATACAGACCCCTACCCACCAATCCAGATCACATCAAATATAACTTCAAAAAAACGGATTACATTAAATGCAATGAAATGTTGTCACTTAATAACTGGGACGATCTTAATACCCTGAATTGTAATGACTCCCTACTACATTTTTATAACTTGTTATGGCTATCAATTGAAAAACACACTCCGCGCTTAAGAATCAGGAATAATAAGTTTCCAATTTGGTTTAGCAGTGTTCTCATCCACCAACTCAGAGAAAAAGAAAAGTTTAGAAAGAAATGGAAAAAATACAAAAATCAATGTGACTATGACAGTTTTTCTATCTTGAGGGCTAGAGTAAAAGTATCCATACGTACATGCCTTAAAGCCTATGTAGATTCAGTAGAAAAATCTCTCCCTAACTGTATCAAAAATCTTTCAACTCTCATTAATTCGAAAAGAATTTCAAATTCTCTCCCCAAAATCATGCATCTCCACGACAAATCAGCAACAAATGGAGAAGATACGTGTGAGCTGTTATCTACTTACTTCTCTTCTGTTTTTACCCCACCATCCAATTCTAAGAGTGACTCTAAACTTTCATCCCCACTCTATAATTATCCACTGTCTCATATCAATATAACGTTAGACGAGGTCAAAGCAAAATTAAACACTGTTGATATCAATAAGGGTTCCGGCCCAGATGGAATTCCTCCACTATTTATTCGAAATTGTGCAGATCAGCTTGCAACACCATTACACAAAATATTCATCAAAAGTCTGAACGATGGGGTTTTTCCGGATCTGTGGAAGGTTGCCCACGTAATTCCAATCCACAAATCTGGCAGTAAAAATGATGTAACTAACTACCGTCCTATCAGCCTTTTATCTTGTTTTGGCAAAATATTCGAGTCCATTGTATATAAAACCATTTTTAACCATGTAACACATATACTTACTCCTTTCCAACATGGATTTGTAGCTAAAAGATCCACAAATACTAATTTACTCGAATATATGGACTTTCTGTGTAAATCGATAAATAATAAAACACAAGTAGATGCCGTGTACACCGACTTCAGTAAGGCCTTTGACAAAGTTAGTCACTCTATCTTAATTAATAAACTCGATAAAATCGGCATTCACGGAAACCTGCTTCGTTGGTTAGAATCATATTTATCACATAGAAGTCAATTAGTTACTATTAACGGATTTAACTCTTCCCCAATATTAGTTACGTCGGGCGTACCACAAGGATCTCACCTTGGACCCTTACTTTTCTTAATCTTTATTAACGACCTTACACATAAACTCCGCTGTAATTTTTCTCTATATGCTGATGACCTCAAATTATATAAAGAAATTAAATCTATGAAAGATTGTGAACTCTTACAACAAGACCTTAATACAATATCTACCTGGTGTGTTGACAATGAAATGGAACTGAATATTGCTAAGTGCAAAGTTATAAACTTCACCAAGAACACCAACAAAATTCTATATTCATATAGCATATGTGGTCACAATCTCGAAACAGTTGAATTAATAAAAGATTTAGGAATTATATTTGACAACAAACTGACATTCAATCAGCACATTGAATATATTGTGAGTAAATCAAATAAATTACTAGGTTTTATTGTAAGATCAACCAAACTGTTTAAGAATTCTAATAGTCTAATAATTCTATTCAATTCCTTAATCCGAAGTGTTCTTGAGTACGGGTCAACAGTCTGGAATCCACATTATATTACACAGGTATCTAGACTCGAATCAGTCCAAAGAAAATTTACACGGATTTTGTCTTACCGATCAGGTGTCCACCATCTTCTAGACGGGTATGAACAAAGACTTACATATTTCAAATTAGAGAGTCTAGTTAAAAGACGAAACATAAATGACCTCTTAATGCTCTATAAAATTGTGAATAATCGTGTAGACAGTAACTTAGTCAACCAAATTAAGTTATACGCCAGGCCCAAATCTACAAGAACCCTTAACATATTCTGGACTGAAATTTTTACAAATAATACTGGATATTTTAATCCTATATCTAGAATGTCTCGGTCATACAACGATCTTGTCAAAATACACAGTTCCATAGATATTTTTGCAAATAATATAACATATTTCAAAAAATATCTCCACAATTTGTGCACTTAAAAAAAAAAAAAAAGTTACATTAGATACTTTTCAGTAAATACTTTATAAATATTGTATACTTGTTGTTATTATGTATTTCAATTTTGTATTTAAGTTTTCAACTTATGTATAAATAATACTTGCGTTGTTTTTCAAGAGTTTGCTTCTGTGAAAATGCATATCTGAATAATGCAGACACATTAATCTAGGGATACTTATATTTGTATTTTAATTTTTTATATACTACCCACAAAAATGTTATATAAATATCCTGTTTGTGTCTCAAATAAATAAATAAATAAGTAGTAAATATAACGAGGAGTAGAAATAAGTACACTTCATATTGGCGATTTAAAACAATACTAAAGGTAACAACATCAAGTAAGACATTATTGTGTTATGTTACGTTAGTACGACTAGAAAAGGTTGAAAAAAAAGGTGTATCTAGTTATGTCAGAAATGCAGAAATGGCAAGGAATCAACTTGAATCCCGCTGATTGGGGTGGAAGCTGTCTTCTCATGGACTCACTCTCATTCCTACCACCATGGATCATGCAAGAAAGGGTGCTCTGGGAGCTGCTCATGCAGAAAGGCTGAGCTCCACTGCTCAGTCCTTGGCCAGTCATGCGGTGGTAAATTGTGCATTAACGTCCCGGATGTGGAGCTGTAATGCTCGGTCAATGAAGATGATCCGAAAACAGACTGGGCGCCTCTCCCAGGATCCATCACAGCCATCGACACACCATCTTCGTGCGAGCCCAAGCCCGGGCCACCTAAGATAAAAAAGGAAAAAGAAAAAATTGCCTATTATCTGTATCTTGGGAACCATTAGCTGTATAGAGCTCGCCTTGGTTTCAATTTAGTCTACTTTAAAAGTGTATAGAGTTAGGGAACGTACCCATACTGTTCCATAAAACTGTTTGCAGATGACACACTTTTATATATCATAGCAAATAATATTGAAGATGCATTGTCAAAAATACAAAGTGAACTTCATGAAATATCTAAATGGTTATGTATAAATAAACTCAAATTAAATGTAACTGAAAGTAAATTCATGGTATTAGGGAAAAAACAAAATGGACTTATCACCCTAAATATAGACAATCAAACTATTGAAGAGGTAGAAGAAATGAAATATTTGGGAGTCATAATCGATAATAAGTTAAAACTTAATTCTAACTTTGAAATGCTAACTAAAAAAATTGCCAAAAAGATTAATTTCTTAAGTAGGATAAAGGAAAAATTAGACATTAAAACTAGGAAATTGGTCTATAACACAACTGTAGCATCCCATCTGAACTATTGCTCAAGTGTAATCTTTCTGAGCAATAAAACACAAATTAAAAGAATGGAAATAATTCAGAACAGAGGCATGAGATCTATATTGTGCTGTAGCAGGTATACCAGGATAAAAACCATGCAACGCCAACTCAATATTTTAAGTGTGTGGCAAAGATTAGTTTTCAATACCCTAGTTTTTATTTATAAGTTAAAAAATAAAATGTAACCTGATTATATGTTAAATAATGTTAGAATCAACAGTACAGTTCATTGTTATCCTACGAGAAACTGCAACGATTTTAGGCTTCCTAAAACAAATTTATCGGGAACACAAAATAATATTTATTATAAAGGTTTTAAAATGTTCAATGAACTTCCTGTTAATATTAAAGAGGCTAAAAGTCTTGCAGTTTTTCGTAGATTATGTCTTAATGTTGTAAAGTCCGAATTTTAGTCAGTAGGTAGTAAATATATAAGATTTCAAATTTTATATCTAAATAAAATACACAATAAAAAAAAAATAAAAAAAAAATACTACGTTACCAATTTTTTTGCAATTTTTAACCCCCCCCCCCCCCTCCCACCCCCCAGTGACCAAAATCCTAAGCAAACCGCTTCTCATTTGTACCAAGCGTGACATTTGAAGACCCCCCCCCCATCCAAGAGGTCACGTAGTATGGATACGTTTCCTTACTATACCGGTCAGACCCTTCCTTCATATATTGAGCAAAAATTTGAAAAATTCCGAAAATTTCATGGTTTTTTGGGTCCACCGCCGCTCGCACGGCAATTTGGAAAATGCAAATCTGTTTTTTTTATATTGGTTTAAGTCCTAACAACATATAAAAAATTCAGAACGACCAAACCTTTAGCAAGCACGACCCCCTTGTCATGTTTAACTTTAATGGACAATTTGTAATCTTTCTATTTCAAGGATACAGTTCTATTCAGAAGGGGCCCAAATAATGAAGCTATGCTCCAGGATGCCGCGAACAAGCTCAATGCTCCGTACGTTCTTTGTATCTAGCACTTATTCTTCAGGAGGAACGAAGCGCCAGCACTTTTCCTACATTAATTGGTATTAGTCTCTTCAAGACCCTTCCACAACCCTATCCTAAACTCATTTCAAAACATCGCCTTACCGGATTAAGGCTCCCCTGATTTTATACAATAACTACAGACTGGGTAACTCTTATGAGGGGTCACATAGAGGTTAAAAAAAACGCTGGTTCTTCGAGTTTTACAGCAAAAACGACAAATTGATTGGATGATTGTGAGGGAAACCGACAGAACTTAACTTACCTTTTGATTTTGGCATACCATGACGTAAATCATCTACACAAACACAAATCTGCAAGTTCTCTACAGAGTTCAATGCGATTACAAGTTACTACAGTCTCATATTAGAAGGTACATCGGTTGGACTTTGAAGTTTAGTCCGTAGACTTCCGCGTGTATCTTACGACACGCTTGCTGAATTTTAACTGCATTTAGTTTGGCATCGCGTTCAGCCGATAGGTGCATTGACTAAAAATAACTATTTAAAGTAAGCCAACATTTACATATTATTACATTAAAATAATTAAATAACCAAAAACAAACAACAACAAAAACCAGAAATAAATTAAAAGGTTTTTTAATTCCACTGTGACTCATTAACATAATTGGTAATTTGTATTCTTGTCGATTTGTTTTCAATTGCATTAAAAGTGCTAAGCTCCTTCCACCACAAAAACATCTTTACCATGTTTCAATTTCTCGAAGTACTCTTGCATAAAATTATTCACATACAGGTATAACATTCTTCTACTTTTTTTTTACATTAGCTACCCAATAATTTCCCTCAGGGCCTATGTCATCAACGACCAGAAGTTCCTGATTTTAAAACATTTATTTGAATTATGATTATTTTTTTATTATTGGAATTTCACTTTTGTTTCCTAGCAAATAGCAAATATACTCGATGTCGATGACAATGCATTCTATCAACTTTTAGTGGCAATCACCCACACATATGCAGACAAATACGCATTACTCTGTGATTCGATTACAGCAGATAGTATACAAAGTAAATGTCTGTCTGGTTGATTTCTGTGATTCTCTCCGATTCCTGGGTAGAAAGGTTCAAACCTCAGTCAAACCAAAAAAAAAAACAATTAAAACTAGGTGTATTAGAGTAAAACAAAAAAAAAATTAACGGATTGATTTTGTTATTGTTAAGTAAATATATATGTTATGCAATGAAAAAGTACAAGTAAAAAATATATGTGTGCTTTATGCCAGAATCCACATTAAATTTCTGAAATGTTTGTTGTACCTACAGACGTTCTCATACTAAATTAAAAAGGTTTTTTCCCGATCGTGACCTGAGTTTGAAGTAGGAAAAGTGGATTGTTCTCTCGCAATATGAATTCTCAGTTTTTTCATGGTTCATGGTGTTAAATACTGGACAATAACTCAGACATTTCGCTTTAATATTCAAGCATTTGAAACGATGAGACTAACATAGAAAGAACCCTGACTGGACGGGGATTGAAAAAAAACTGTTCGTGAAAGATCTGGAAAGAAACCAGAAGTTGTGCTAACATGAAAAGAAGAAAAAAACATAAGACTTCGGCCACAGCATGGAGAATGAAAAATATAACTTGTTTCAACTTTTCATCCAAAGGAAAATAAAACGATGAAGAACAAGACAGATACTTTGCCTGTCTTTGAAAAATCGGCGGAATTTATATA
Organism: Limnephilus marmoratus; assembly: GCA_917880885.1. Classification (NCBI taxonomy): domain Eukaryota; kingdom Metazoa; phylum Arthropoda; class Insecta; order Trichoptera; family Limnephilidae; genus Limnephilus; species Limnephilus marmoratus. The sequence goes on from OU862918.1 coordinate 2,287,652, forward strand.
GCAAGAGGCGGTTCCCGATCGCCATTCTGAGTCACAAAGTAGAAGAAAATTACAGCATCACCCTAGAGAGATCACCATTCAAACTGGAAGCATTGCTTAAATTGAAGTTAGCTTGGTATTTCCTGTTCCAATTCTAGTTCTTCTTTGCACTTCCTCCATCCTTACATTCAGCAGATTTAACTTTCCTTAAATCTGCTGGAAAGACTGACCTCTAGAAGACTACATTTTTTTATTGGCTCTCCAACAGAATATATCTCATTATAATTATTACATTAATATACATTTTCATCATGGTTGTAGCGATGATTCCAAGTGTAGGTGAGCACACCATTTATCTCAACATTCTTAGCATGACCATAAGTTATAATAAATTAAACACTTTTTTAATGTAGACTAACTTTGTGGTTATCCATTACAGATAAATGAAACAATGTTACTTTGTTTAAACCACTTGTATATTTGAGTAATATATTATTCTCATCCACTATTTTGTAACTGTCAAATCAGTATACGTTTACCCTGAAGAAGGAATGGTGGTTCTGAAACCGGTCGGCTTAACTCAAATATACAAGTCGTTCAAACAAAGTAACATTGTTTCATTTATCAATAATAAATAAAATTACAAGTAGGTACATAAAACAAGGAAGATCAAAAACAAATATTAGTAAATACACACATGCAAATTCACGTACATACGTTTACACATAAATATGTATATACCTACTTGTACAAACACAAACATACATTTTTACACATACTATAGAGCCAATGCATATGTAGGTGAATGTTCCAATAATTACAAAGCGGCTCTTAGTGAGGAGATCTTCAGGTATGTGCAAAGTATAATGAGAATATAGATAATTTTGCGATGATTAACATTTTTACATGTTAACGCCTACCTATCTATTTTCTTAATAATTCTTAAATTTATTATTTTATCTTTACCTTTATAATCTTTATAAACGTATTCTAAGAAAACACGATTTGCTTCGTTCGCTTTAAAACAAAAAGCTTACAGATTGTCAGAGGAGCTTTGCCGAATGAAAACGGGAAGAAATGTTTTGAAATTCGGCAGAGAAAAGTTATTTAGGTTGGGGAAGAAGGCTAAAGTTTGCTTGAAGGGGGATCGAGCAGGTGTTGAACATTCAACATGACAGACAGCTAATCAAGCGATATGGAAAATTTAGCTGTAAACGTCATCCCTCCACTAAACGGGGTGCAATTTATGATGTGCCGAGAGATTGGGCAGGTCGCGTCGTCAGTAATGAAATTTTGCAAGTATTTTGTAGGAAAGTATAAAATATCCCGTCATGACGGAAAAAAGTTCGAAAAATAAATTGTCTTTCTCGTGGATACCTATTGGATAGTATATTAAAGGTGATTCACTTATTATGCGCAATTAAAATAGGTTGTACCAACATACAGGTAAGACATTACTATTCATTAACGATATTCGTCATTATGTTGCATTCTTGATGTGTTTTTGTAAGTTGGGGTTGACAAAAGAATGTTCCGAATAACGAAAACGATGTATTTTATTAAATGCTATTGTGCTTCATTATGATAAAGGGTATCAAAAAACCATTTTCATATCTACAAGCTTTTCAGGGAAACCAAATATTATAACATTAATCAAGGCAATTTATTGTTTTTTTTTCAATAATTTACCTCTGAAAATGGAAATACGCATTCAGGAGATTGCTGGAAAGGTATTGTTTTGTTTCCCGAAGTGAAAACTTATTTAGCACAGTTATGATTTGAAACTCGATGAAACGATAAAACGACTCTGAAAAGATACAAACACACACATCTATAGGATTTAGCCTTTAGTGCTGTACTTGGTAGCCTCCCCATTCTAATCCACTTTAGTTTTCTAAAGGTTTCACTTCTGCAGCAGGTGAACTGGATGCTTTTTTTTTAGGCGAAGGTCTTTTTAGAAAAGGAAGAAGAAGGTCTTAAAATAATAAAGGGTGGAGGGTGGGTGGGAATCTGGGGGTTAGCGTATCCAGGAGTGACGGACGTATGAATCCATCTCACCCACTGTGGTGCAAGGCGATGTTCCGAGAGAGTTATCTGGAAAGGTCTCCCTCGAGCAGTCTCCACCGATACCCGGACAAACCACACCCACTTAAGTCAGCAAACATTGCGAACAGTTCGGGGTGACCTTTGGCAGAGAAGTTTGTTATTCGATAAATGGGTAAGCGGTACCCATATCTGCCTCTTAAATTGGTACTCTCATTTTGCCGAAATGGGGGTACCAATTTGAACCATTCACCTCTCAGTTTTCCACATGAATACTGCACAAATCATGACGCTAGTTGCTGTTTAGCTTAAATAATATATCTTTGTTATTTTTTTTCTTACGCTTTTTCCATTAAAAAGTACTGAATACGTTAATATATAAAATTTAAAGTAAATAATTTTTGGATATTCCTTCCTGAATCAATGCGTTTGACATCGGTTTGATAAACAAGAACGTGTAATTTCACAAGAATTTTGAATTTTGAAATATTAAGAAATCATTCGAGTAAGGTTACAACATTCATTACCAACCCTTCCTCATTTCTTATCTTAATAACTCCGCTAATATTGTTTGTAGAAAGGAGGTAAAAGTGTAAAACTACACAATATTTGATAAACACTCGTCTTCGAGGATGTGAAAAAATTTCGTCGAAAACTCGCTTAAAATGTTTCGAAATGTTTCAAATATGTCCATCACTTCAATTACTTACAAATTTATCTTATATTCACTATTATATAGGTAACAAGTATATACACATGAAATAGGTATTCAAGAACTACTGTTGAATTATTATCAAGTCTAAACATTAAACTCTGGGCGCACAGTTTACACACGTGCGGTTCTGGAAGTTTCTTTACGGAGCAAACATGGTATTGTTGAAGCGGATTATATTGTTTTCAAAAGTGAAAACTTATGTTTTGTACTACTTCTTGCCGATTGAATTCGGTATTGGAATCAATAAAGCTGATAAATTGAAAATAAAATACGTGGAGAAATTCTGAAGGTCTGATGGCTGATGTGATAGTTAAGTTATAAAGTACGGAGATCAAAAAAGTATCAGGATTAGTATCGGTCTCATAAACTAGATACTTTTCTTTTTTTGAATATTAATTACGATTTGTTAAAACAATTATTAATATTTCAATTTGCAATATATTTGTACTTTTAAAATCATGTATGACAACTTTCACGACCAAAAGTTTTGGGGTATTACGCCATGCTGCGCTACCTCCTTCTTTACCCAACGTTTCGGACAGCATTAAGCGTCCATCATCAGGCAAGAGGTTTTTTTAGAAGATTGTGGTGTGTGCTTATGTTTGTGATTGCGATAGAGTATTGTAAGCCCCAATCCTCTAAGAGCTGGTATTATAGTATGATTTAAAATGATTTTCTGCGTTTAATTTTGGTATAGCCGTCAATTACCAAATACCAAGAACTATTGAATTTAGCCCGGTCATTCATGTTAATATTGGTGGGATTTTTCTGAATTTCAATAATAAGGCGTGCTCTGTGCGTTTTGGGTCCACCCAAGACTTCAGTTGAAAGTTGGCTAAAAACGAGGAAGCGCAACACGGCATAATTCCCCAAAATAAATCATCATAATTTCAAAAACTTGCCCAAGAAAAGTTAGTTTTTATATATTATATTTCAAATATTTCAACACACATTTTCAACCATAAAAAAATTCTGATGGAAGTAATATTATTAAAAGGGATAAGCAAATGGATGAAGAATGAAAACATTGTACGTGAAATATTTCTTAAATGTTTGATCTTAATTTATTATTTGCATACGATTCTCTTTCAAATTTAAATCTAACATTTGTCTAAATCATTAAATCAAATTTTTGTCAATAAATAAAACACGGAAGCCACTTTGTAGAGATTCTCTTTTCCAAAGATATCTTAGATAACATTTACCAAAGGCATTTTGCCTACGTGTAGACATTGTTAATGTTCACGCCAGAGCCTGTAAAATGCCAAAGGTTCCAGCCTGCCTGAAAAATTTGACGAAGAAATTACCGTTTTCTAGAACTATTTTATTATTCAAAATTAAAGGAATCTTAGTTTTATCCACTTTTATTATTTATAAACAACCAACATGTTTCTTGAGCAATGTTCACCCCAACAGGGTTTACTTTAAATTAATTATAATTATTAGACAATAGTCTTAAGGGTGTCAATAGAGAGATGAGAATGGACAGGGGGAAGAGATGCAATATGGCACAATTTAGAAAGGGAATAAGTTTAATAAGTGCTATTTAAAAACAATTTTTGATTATTAATAATATATAAAATCGCATTCACGCTCTTTCTGATTTCTAATATTTCCAATTCGTCCAATTGAGCACCTTTAAAATTACAGTGTAGTAACTCAATTAAACAACTTCTTGTTTCATATTTTCATTTAGATTATTGTTATCTTCTTCTTCAATCTTTGATGGGAATAAACTTCAAAATTATAAAAAGAGAGTTTTTTTTTAAATGAATATGTAGACTTTTATAAAAAGTCAATAGCTTCATATGAACAAATTCGGATATATTACGACGCTATCCAGGTTACAAACCATTTCTTAGAATGATTGTTTCCAATAAAAAGGATAGTTGCCCGTATTATGGAAAAAAGAATTATTTGAAGATAATATTGTTTATTGTTAATTCTAAAATTTGAAATATGAGATTGACAAATATGACGATTTGATAGAAGGTGGCAATGGCGTAATTGGTTAACGCGCGACTTATTTATGTGATTTATTTGATTTACCTTGGCCTACTTTACCTTTACCTTACCTTTAAAATGGCCTTGTAAGCCAAAACAGTTGTCTCAGTAGTTAAAAACTAAACACTTGCAGAACTTAACATTATTAAATACGATTTATTATAAATTTAAAATAAAATAGATGACGGATTTGATCAATACCATATTGATATGGGGTGTAATCGTTCATCCATACAAGACCCCCTGGCAGGAACTAATCGCGGAAATTACGAAAACATGAAGTGCTATATTTTCCTCTGCTACCATCAATTTGCCATTGTTTGTATTTACTGTGGAAATAAGTCGTGCACTGTACGACAGTGTCAAATAAAATCTTTTCATCGCAAAATTTAAACTCAGCATCCATTGCGACAACTACAAACTCTTCCATTTAATCTGTCACTGTCGCTCTCGTCACTTCCAGTCCGCGCTTTAAAGCTCGTCCTCGGAGCTTGGCCGCGCTTGGGCCGAGCTTCCCCGCGTCTGGTCCGCTCGTCCGCGCTTGTTGCCACAATGACACTCGGGCCCGTAATGACACTCGAGGCTTATCATGCAGCAAGTTATGAAGTGTAATGCCTTCGGACGGGACTATTCTCAGATAACTCTGCGAAAGGGGACTCGTAAATCTTTCAATTATGCCGCGGCGGACAAGACCCCTCCACTTCTTCTGTCGGTAGAGGGGGAGGTATTACAACTACTTTCGGAGGGAGAAAAATAACATAGGTAGTCAGATTAAATAATCACAATTAAACTAAATAATTTAAGCATATTTTTATTTTATTTTACTTACATCTGTTGGAATCTTGACTCAATTTTTAATGTTGAGGTCGTTACCTTTTAACAGTTATCTTTAGTTTTTCTTGCAACACCGTTTCTGCAATTACCCTTACCCACAATTTCTTGAATGCGTTTTGGAAAACTCATCAAACAACATAGGACTGTCCGTGCTGTGTGTTAATTAGTACGGCGTGAAATCTAGTTCAATGAACTCAAATTTGTTTTGAAGATTAGTGTCGTTTTTTAGATTGGGGTCAGTTTGAAGATTTCAGTTAGTGATACCCGTAATATAATATTTTTATTTTTGTAGTAATTTTAAAATTGGAATTGATTAGTCAATAATTCATATTATACCGTGATTTTTAGTACTATTATATATTCAAATTCATTTATCGTTCAATTTCTTTCTTTTTTTAAGTATCTAAATATATTTCCTAATTGGATAGAACAAAAATAGGTATGGACAGTTATTTCTTATATTGACCGCCGTAATGTTTTAAATGTCTTCCAATTTCAGAATATGCGTGTGTGTGCATTAGTGCCACCAAAAGTTAATAAAATGATTATCATAGAAAAATAAAATAATTATCATAGAAAACGGATTTATTTGCCGAGTCACAGCTCGATTGGATGTCAAGAAACGAGTTTTTTCCACTTCGAAGATTTCATTTTATTAATTCATTCAAGAAAACAAAACCTAAATACAAATTGACGTATTTAAAAAATGGGAAAATGTTTTTCACATAAGTACCAAATTTTCTCAAAATGAAAGAAGTTTTTCGTGTTCGTTGTTAAAGTTTTGTAATTTAGAAAAATAAATGTTTATTTCGAGCACAAATATCTGAAAGATAATTTTTTGTAGTCACCAAAAAAACGTATTTGATTTTTCGCCAACTTCAAAAATAAGAAATATGTAGTACAATATTATGATTAAGTCATGCAAAATAATGCAAAATCGTGCGAAATGATGAGTTTTTGATTTGAAAGTTTGTTCGCTTAGAAATATTATAAATGTTTCAATTAAATTCTGCAAGTAGAACACATCATGGCCTTGGAAATAATCGTTGTGCTTTTTTAATAGGTCTTTTTGTAAGTCTGGAAAAAATAATGTATCAGGCCTGTAAAATACTTTCAAGTTCTAAAATTTTCTAATAATGAATCTATTTTCGGATAAAATTTTATTACATAATGTGGAAAATTAAATTCTTTAGAAAATAATCGGAAAACATTTTAATATTTGTCACTGAATTTCACAAAATAATCAATTTCACCCTGGTTTTTTCGGCATGAATCAAAATGGTCAGGGTTCAAAGAATTTGGAACTGAGAATTAATTTTTATGCCGTCCGCATAACGATTTTGTGCATTTTGTATCAGTTCCGCCCCGTCTGCAGTGGCAAATAGACGTCCCTAGACTCTGCGTTGCATGATTTTTAAAACAAATTATAAATTTCCTTATTATTATAATAAACAATGCGTAAGAAAGGAGTTAATGTTTTTCACAGGCCTTTATCAAATCAACCTGTAAAAAACAACTCTCATATACCTTTTCCAACCTTTCCAAAAGCTTCTTCTCGAGTTGTGTCAAGTATTTTTAAATTCCTTCCAAAAAGAGGCGGGGTTTCTGATTTCGAATTTTTCCAGGACTAGTGGATCACCTTGAATACACCTCGGAAGCATTCGGATTCCTTGGTAAATTCCACTGTTGTCGATTGGGACTTTAGGTAAACATGTTTAAAAGACATAAGGGATGGTTGCCGTAAACCTATCTAACGATGTTTTACAGTGTAGAAACCCTGTAAAACATAAAAAAATTAATGAAATGATTTTTATTATTTTCGTGTTAGTCATAAATAAAGCCAAAAGAAATTGTATAACCGTGTTTGTTGAGATTTTTTTTCTGTTATTACCACAAGAATAAAATTGGACATTGGAGTGATGAGTGATTGTAGCGGTTTCTTTCTCAACATCAAAGTTCTAAAATAATGATATTTACAAAAAAATATAAATTTAATTTCTCTAAAGATGATGTAAAATTCTTTGGTTAAAACTTGAGTAGATTTTTGTAAGAAAAATCGTTGTTTATGAAATATTTGTTGAAATCCATTCACAAAATAATGATAAATAACTTCCCTAAGGGTCTGAAGGAATACTTTTAACATTAGCTCCACGCAGAAGGCCCGGACGAAAAAAATACCTTCAGGCCTATGTCGTATTTGCGGTTGTTGTGTGGGGTCATTTTTGGAAACGAAGGAGAGGAAATTCTGGGAAGGAAAAATGTATGAGAGTTTGGTAGGAAACTGGGGTCAAGGTCAAGGAATCGTTTGAATCCATCCTTCCCACTGCGATGCAAGGCGATGGTTCGAGAGGTCAATAGGTCTCACTCAACCAGTTTCTTCCGATCCGGCCCCCCACGCAGAAGGTTGGCAAACCGGTCCGCGCAAAGTCCTAGACAAAATTCACCCCGTGAACCCAGTCACCAAACCAACCGCTCGGAGTGACCTATGGTAAGGGTGTTGGTTCGCGCACAAAATTTGTATACTAGGGAAGTTTAACATAAACAAGCATTGCTGAAAACAAGCTGCATTCCAGGAGAAATCCTGAATCTATAGCTGAGCTACCTTTTCGTAAATAGAATCAATAAACAAAATGTATAAAATTGTAAATATTTATTTATGAATAAATGTTTTTATTATTATTGTTAAATTAGTTGTGAAAAATATGTTTAAAAAATGTGGTACGCTTGTTGGGTCTGACATTGAGAAGAAAAAAATGAGACCAATATGCGCATTCCACAGTTAAGTAAGTATCGTTCTTCGTGGAATTTAATAATGTATTATACGGAGAAAGTATGTTACAAAAATGGAAGTTTTAGCATGAAAAAAGTTTCCCTTCTTTATTTTAATACCAGCGAGGGTTACTACAGTACAAAAGGAATTTAATTTTCAGAAGAAAAACTTCAATATTGTAAAAAAAAAGGTTAAATATTTCAATTTATTAATTTTTAGATCTGCAATTTAATTTTAAGTTCTTTTATGTATTCAATAAATATTCTATTATTATTATTTTTTAGTAATTTTTATTAAATTATAAAATGGGAACCTCAGCACCGGCAAAGTACGCAGTAAGGTATTGTCATATAATATTTGAAAATACATAAACTGTGTTGTAGTACTAATAAAACAAAAACAGATTGTGTAATTCACACGCGATAGAAGTGAAACCTTCCGGAAACTAAAGTAGACAAGAGTGGGGAGACTAAAAAGTACTGCATAAATAATAATAACAATAACGTAATATTTTTAAAGCGCAGTTTTTTCACTTCAAGTGCGCTTAACCACACTAAACTTAAAGGTAATCCTATAGTGTTCCTTAGAGTCCTTACAAAATATTGATCAAATAATATGAAACAAAGAACATACATTATATACACAGCAAAGCCAAGAAAGCAAAATTAACAATAATAGTGCTTTTTTGGCAAAGGTGGGTGGCACAGATAATGATAAACAAAATCTCAACCAATAGGAGCCTTGAAAAGTGAGCTCATAATCAAAGCTACCAATGCGGAAAGGTTTCATTCTATTTCATTCTCTCACTAAATCCTATAGATGTATGTGTTTGTCTCTTTTTAGTGTCGTTTCCGTTTCATCTACTCAACACCTCTTTGAAAAGTCATTAAAAGATTTTTTTTTTAATAGCCGTTAACCCTAACGTAACCTAACCTATTTAGCCATTTTTTATTATCATTTTTTATTATGACCTTTCTGAGGTGGTTCTGAGTTGGTTTCATTTTGAGTTGGCCGGTCACCGTTTCAAATCAAACAACGGTACTAAAGACGTTTCACTTAAAAAATAAATAAATTCTACCTACTTATTTTCTTAACTGAATAAAGGTCATATTACCTAAACATGTTATCAGCATTATAAAAGCACTTAAAGGACACGCAATAACACGGTAATAAATAAATAGATTAAGGCCTTAAAGTCACCAAATAACCCATTTCTTATTTTCGATTGTGTTAATTTAACGTCCTTTGGAATCACCACTGAATCGCGCGTAACACCAGCATTTATTTGTTTCAAGAACTCGGTGTTTATTCTGCGACTTTTTTGATTGCCGACATAAAGTCCAGTTTCATTACCGGTTTTCGCTGTATAATGCGTTAAAACGCCATGTTTACAGGTGTACAGATAAAGAAAAGCCATTTTAGATTGCGTTTATAGAAGCAAGCAGACGCCGTTACGGTTTTCATCCCAATAAAACCTTTAATTACGACTTTACGACGATCACGCGAACGGACTTCAAATTTAGGTCCTCCGAAAAAGGCAAGGTTGGGACACTCATCTACTAACAATTAAATTCATCTTTATTGTCTTTAGAGTTCTTTCATTTCAACTCACAGTCCTAAGCACATTGTCAAAACAGCAGATATTTTCATCCAGGCACAAAGGCTTATTTTTAAATGAAGATGTTAATAAACAGATAAATAATTTGGCTGTTGAAAGTCTGAGATTGATATTTCCTTTACAATTTTCTGAAATCACTTTTGTGTTGGTAGGTGTACTTTTTTTGTTCTGCTTTGTATTAACTCCACGCAGGAAGCTCTCTCAGAGCTTTTGTTATCTGAGGGGATATTGTTTAAAGGGGTTTTTGTGAATGAACTTGGCTCTTTAAGAGACAGGTGTTCTAGGAGGATGGAAACACACTAGCCAAATCCCTACACAGCTAAGTTAGTTAACACGAAGAAGTGACATTACTAACCCTTTCTCATTCACCAACATCTTCCGTAAATACATTGGTTTCTCTATATTATGAATTCATTTGGTTAAAGAGTTCTTTGAAGCTTGTTCTCCGAAGCTTCATTCCAATACTTGGTCAAACACACCATTCCCATCATATATGTTTATGTTGTTTTGATCTTATTTTTTTTAAAATTAAGATCAAAATCAAATCCTTTCGTAAAAGGAATGGAACCCATCATACAATGGGTTGTCCATTTTCGAATTAAGTAAAGAGTTCTTCTCTGGAATGTTTGGCTCCATACCGATTTGCTGTCAGTGTTCCCAGGACCGTTCTAATAATTGCTATGTATAGAGTTAATTTGGTTTTCCTATGGACGTTTCGGGATTTGGACACTGGCAGCAACGCAAATTAAGTGTTGTTATCGGCTGCGATGCACTTTCTTACTTCTACTGGGTCTTCGTTGTCCTGCGTTATGATGGAGCTAAGGTAGGTAAACTCTTCAACCACTTCGAGGTTGCAGGAGTCTTTAAATTTCACTTTATCTTTTATTCTGCGATGTGGAGTTCTGGTTTGCATTATGATATTAGTTTTATTCACATTTATTTGCAAGCCCACTTCTCTTGCCGCAGTCTCCATGGGGTCAATTACCTCTCTTACAGCCTGTAGGGATCTTCCGACAATGTTAAGGTCGTCTGCGTAGCCAACTATTTGATTGCTTCTACACTTAGTTTGACTTTAATATATTTCAATTTTGCAACCTTGAAATTGGGAAGCGGATATGGGTACCTCCATCTCAGGAACCATTTGTTGGATAACCAACACCTCTGCCGTAGCTCATTTCAATTTGTTCGCTACGTTTGGTGGCTTAGCAGAGGTGCCCGGGATTAGGGGATGAGATTTGTCTAGGTATTGGTGGCGAATGTATTTTCTCACCTACTGCATGGCGGGTCGGATCGGGAGAGACAGGTTGAAGGAGACCTAATATAGACCTCTCCGGTCAGACTTTCTCGACCCATCGCCTAGCAAAATTTCCAAAAAAATTAATGAAATAAACTATCATTATTTTGTTATAATCAGCCGGCATCAAACAAAATACAAACCTTCACCTTTCACCTTCGAAAATACGTAACTTTGGTAAGAAAGGGTTCTAACCAAAGTGTCATATTTTGGAAAATAAATGGAAGTATTAAAAACTTGATATTAGGACTTTGTTATACGATCTACGGAGATTCAAAAATATGGCTCTGAACGTAATTTTGTTTATAGAAATGAGCAAATGAAATGGTTTTGCATTCAAGTTGAACTATTCATTTCCTTTTAAAAAAATAGTTAGAACCTTGTCTAACTGAAGTTACGAATTTGTAAATAGAATTTGTAAATCAATTAGTATCAACATTATTTCCGACACTTCATCTGATTGTTTACCAGCAATTTCATTTCCACGTCTTTCGCGATATCACTTCCAATCATAATTATGATTGAATAGGAATAACTTTTCTTTTCCCGGAACTCTTGTTCCTTGTTAGTTGCTCGCATTTTCAGAACTGTTTAAATTTCACATCATAAATCAACATCACCGTATAGACAGAATTTTTTTTCAATTATTTTATTACATATATTGTGTTTTTTCATTTGGGAAGCGAGTATGGGTACCGCCGCCATTCTTAATGACCTTCAAAGCATTGCAAGGAATGGTGCCAGCCTATATATCGGAACTATGTGTCCGACAAAACTTAAGCGAGAGACAGCTTACTCTAAGGTCAGCAGATCTAGATGTTAATAATCGTCTAATCGAACTTTCTAGGTCAAATCGAGCTGTTTACTATGATCGCTCTTTTCATGTAACGGGCCCTCTCATTTGGAATAAACTTCCCTCAGCTCTTAGTAATATCCAGAATTTGGATGAATTTAAACGGGCTTTAAAAACAAAATTATTTAAAAAATCATACCATTCATGAATCCTTACATCTTTTCAATATACGTAATTATAATAAGCCATGTTCTCAAGCTTCCCGTAATTGTTTGGTTTCGGTTTCCTCATAATTGTATTTTTATTTTATGTTTCGTATCCGAATTTATGGCAGAATATCTCTCATTTCTAAACACAAACTGCCTTTCTGTTGGTATATTATGTTTTAGTTTTAAAGTTCTTGTTTTGTCCTGTGTTACAATAGCACCGCTAGTGTCTATTATTATTATTGTCCCGTGTGTGCTATAACAGCACTATCTTTGTTAATTTTGTTCTTCTGTCATTGTTTTGTTTTGTAAATACTGTATATTCTTTAGTTAATTTTGTTCTTCTGTCATTATTTTGTAAATACTGTTTATTCTTTTATTATTTTCTTAATATTATAAGGAGCACTGTAGAATTATTTTAAATTTTATTATAGTTAAGCGCACTTGAAGTGAAATGTCACAAAACTGCGCTATATAAATAAAATGTTATTATTATTATTATTATGGGAACCATTTATCGGGCAACCGATAACCCTGCCATAGTTCACCCCAAGTGGTTCTCTACGTTTCGTCGCTTAGCAGGGGTGAACGGGTTCATGGAATGGGGTTTGTCTGGGTTTTGGCGGCGAATGAGTTTTTTTAACATTAGCTCCACACAGGAGGCCCTGAGGAAAATAATTCCCCTCAGTGCCTGTGTCATCTTTAGGGATGCTGTGTGGAGGGTCTTTTTAGGAAAGGAAGGAGAGGAAGTTCTGGGAAGATAAAGGGTATTAGGGGTGGGTAGGAATCTGGGGTCAAAATGTCCAGGTGTTAAGGAAACATTAATCCATTCCTCCCACTGCGGTGCGAAGCATTGTTCCGAGAGGGTACAGTTGGAGAAGTCAAAGGGACTCCCTCAACCACTCTCTCCCGATCCGGCCTGACGCTGGTGGGCAGACGCATCCGCCGACAATACCCGGACACACCTCACCCCATGAACTCGGGCACCCCTGCTAAGTCACCAAACGTAGCGAACCACTTGGGGTGACCTATGGCAGAGGTGTTGGTTATCTAATAAATGGTTTCCGGGGCGGCGGAACCCATACCCGCCTCCCAATTTGAAATTAATTGCCCACCTACTGCGTGATGGGCAGGATTGGGAGAGACTGGTTGAGGGAGATCTAGGCCAGACCTCTCTAGCCGGACTCTCTAGACCCATCACCTTTCAGTGGGAGGGATGGATTCATACGTCCGTCACTCCTAGATTGTTAGATTCCTAGCCACACCTCATACATTTTCCTTCTCATAACTTCCTCTCCTTCCTTTCCTAAAAAAGACCCACCATACAGTATCTCCAAAGATGAAGTGAGTCCTGAGGGATTCTTTTCCCGTGACACCTGTATCGAGCTTATAAAAAAAAATCGAGTGCAGTTAACACGCGGTAGAAGCGAAACTTTACCAAAACAATCTCAACTAATGAAGAACCAAGAAGCCTTGAAAAGTGAGGTCATAATTAAAGCGGCCAATGAGCGCAGACCAGCATCATTTCCGTTTTATATCTCAATCAATAGGAACCTTGATAGTAGTTTGATGATACGCAGGAGCTGAATGCGACATTTCCGTTTCATCATAATTCCAAATCACAACGAGGCTACAGAAGATTCACTTCAAAAATCTATGTTGTTACTTCGTTTAATAGAAGACCCATATTTTATTTTCGTTTGAAGATGAATTTATGTCATTAATAATTTATTAAGTTATCTGTAGCCATAAGTTGTATGATATTCAACTAGCAGTCGAGGCGGATTGAAATCGATACCTGCAGCGGGTACTTTACCATACTAGTACAAATATAATATACTACCGGAATTTTTCAACGATAACACAATTTGTCCACCTTGATTTGAATATTAATTTACGAATACTTTTTCTTATTGAATATTTTGTAATTACGGAACATGTCACTTGTTTTATTTAATACTTTTGTTAAATTGTTTTGTTAAGGTACTACTCGAACGGGCAAAACGTAAAATCTAACAAAATTAGTTTGTCAAAACTATTATAAACTGATAGGAACAATATAATTTACAATTACCGAGAGCACTCATAAATCATAAATTATTAGTCCCTACCTAATTATTTATGATCGAATAAATTACTTCCCTTTACCTTCATGCGGCGTGAAACGTACTTGTATTATTTCATTAACGAGCGAGCGAATTAAAACTATACGGAGCTTATAACGTCCTCGGCAGGCTGTGAATTTTCCGTAAAATTTTCTCGGAATACATTTTAACAATGATTTATCTTTCATATCAGGGAACCCCCAGAGTGCAGGTGTTTGAAAAGAATCAATTCACCCCCAACGTGTATTTCACCGTTGAAAGGGATGAAAAACGCGCGGAGGGATGAGAAGAACCCACCCTAAATTAGCGAGATATTCTTTAGGGGTTTCGCGATGTCCACGGAAAACCATTTCCGCGTGTAAAACGGTTATGTGAGGATGGGAATATTTATAGGTAGCGATATAAAATAAATAAACGTTACAATAATCGGTTTTTATTACCGATGAAATATGTTTATCAGATAATGTCATTAGGGCTTTAAAGATATAAACATTTAAATGGTACCGTTATAATAGTTAATGTATGGATGTGGAATTGGATGACTTTAAAAAAGTTTTAATTTTATTATTTGTAAGAAAGGCCCTTTGTCCAATATTTGGTTATGTGTTTTTATAATGGTATTGTGCCTTCGTGAGGCTTCACTCACATTCATACATCGTCTCATACATTCTCTTCTATTATTCTGACTTTTGACATGGCTCGACTCAAGTATCTGTTTCACTTGATCGTACCATGTCTTCCACGGGCGTCCCCGACTTCTTCTACCATTCACATTCGCGTCGTATATTCTTCTTATACTACTTTCTTCGTTCGTTCGCTCTACATACCCAAACCATCTGAGGGTCCCTTTCTTAATCTTACTCATTATGCTTACATCAGCCTTACAATATTTGCGGATATCCACATATCTCATACGATCATACATTGTTTTACCACACATACGTCTCAGGGATCTCATTTAAACAGCATTCAGTTTACTTTCATCCTTCCCCTGCCAGTTCCATGCCTCACTGCCATACATCAGGGTAGGTACCAGGACTCTATTGTGGACTGCTAGCTTCGCTTCTTTTGACAGTTTTTTATTAGCGCCAACGGCATTCAGTCCTCCATTAATGGAGTTACCGCCATTTACCCTTCTTTCAATATCTCTATCAGCCTTCCCATCTCTCGTAAATATACTACCCAGATACACAAACTTATCCACCTGCTCCAAGTATTCATCATTCACAACTACATTGCATACTGTTTTCGTACTCTCTCTTTCAAACACCATGTCTTTAATATGTATAAAAATATGCAAGTAGAACCTTTGTGGTTTATTTACGTAAAATTGATTTTCTTATAACCACTGAAGCGACAGCGCATTTTAAAAGTTTTTTCTCCGTTTGCTTGACAATTTCAAAAGATCACTTTTTAAATTTTTGCCATCATTAAAAAAAGCATACCTTCGAATTTAACATGGAGACATAAAAATTTATTAATATGCTATATAGCCAATGAATTAACCTGTATTTTACGGTTTATCTCATATTTGTAGGATTTATTAAAAAAATATTAAAAAATCGTAAAGTTTATAACCGCGCGAATCCCTTCCGAATTTCATCAGGGCCCCATGTGTGGAACTAAACTAAAAAGAAACTATCGTGTTAATATATGGCCGCTAGATGCTCGTAGCAAATTGAAAATAATCCGGACAAAATAAATAAACAATGAAAAGTTTACTATCAAAACTTCACGTGAAAATAGTTTTTCATTATTCAAAAAACAAAGTAGGTCCTGAGAACGTGGGTTGAATGTTAGATCAGCTAGTTTTCAGCGTTTATTGAATTAGGATCCTATACGAGTACGCCCAATCCATGAATAAATCACCACCTAAATTTCCATTAATAATATTCCAAAGTAGCACAGTGTACAGTAACAGTAACAGTTAACGATAACTTCCACCTTAATAACCGAGTGTGACGCCATGAAAACTGTTTTTTCTTGACATTTAATGATTTCAATTTTGCTTATTGCTTCATAAATATTCTGACATTTTGTTCGGGGTAATCCATCATTAAGTTGACTATTTTATTGTAACCTGTTATTTGCTTAACGGATACGGGAGAGGACATTTTCTCTAACTTTAATAATGACGTAATAATATTGTAGGGTTTTGAGCGATGTACCTGCTAAATTTTAACCAGATATTATTCATGAACTGATTTGGAGAAAAAATGTAAAAAAAAATTGTTCATTTAAAATAAATAATATGAGGTATTTTTGCGGCATATTTCAGAGTGGAAGATACTCTCAGTATCGCCCTGGTGTAGAAATGGCTTTTGTCGTGTTTGATGACTAGATCTTCCTCTTTCCCATCTCCTTCCCCTCCGCGATCACTTTCAGCCTCACAACATACCCCAATTCGGGATGCCATAGTCTCACTAGCTCCAGTGAGGTATCCACTAAAAAGTTTAAAAAAAATTATGATACCGAAAAGTAACTTAACACAAATAACGTTTTAAAAGTGATTTTTAAAAATTACATATTTACCTTCTTATCGTGTTGTCATTTTTTATTATATAAATACCTCACAGGAGTCCCAGATGCTCCCGTCTGGAGCCAGTGAGACTACGGCATCCCCAATTGAAGGAGATGGGGAAGACGAAGTTGGGGAAGTACCTGGATATTCAGATCTGGTCACCAAACATGGCTAGCGCCATTTCAAGCAACGTTTCAATTCTTAATGGAAATCTTCACCAGGGCGACACTGAGAGTATCTTTTCCAAAGTAAAAGATACTCTCTCGTGCCGCAAATATGTTATGCATTATTTTTAATGAATTAGTTGTGAAATAACAAAATTTACTCAAATAAAATTTATTTGCCCACGCCGGGAATCGATCCCGCGACCTTCGTATTGCGAGTCAAGAGCCTTACCCCTAGACTTGCCGGCCATCACACGTCCTTATTTTTATGTTTCCACTTCTTGTGACTTCGAATGTTGAATAATTTTATGCGATTCTTCGGATATTTTATTTAAAAAAATTTGACCAATTTAACAAATAAAATTGACGTTAATTTTCACTTTCTGTCAAAGTTCTAATCAAGTTCTGAGATTATTTCATTTTTTTAAAGCAAATGGCCTATAACGATATAATGTTAGAACTTGAATAGTACTTACAGAGAATGTGAAAACTAACTTCAAATATTTGATGAATTGTTCAACTTTTTGGAAGTACCCGTTCTTAAGCAACCTATTACCAAATATCATTCCCGCAGTATCAATCACCCAAATAAATAGCATATTTTAAAATAAAATTGCTCATAATTCTAGGGAATAGAATAATTGAAAAAGTTTTCACAAAGACATTAAGATTGCCAGTTTAGCTTTCTTTGCTTCCCGAACGCAATCTATGGACAAAATCAACTCTCAAATATTAAGAATACAATTTCGTGAAACAATTTATAATAGATTATTGTAGTTCTGAAGATTCTTGAAAAACGACGTCTTTTTGATGAATGAATTAATGAAAGTAATTTTTTCCCTTCTTTTCCCAATATATACTCCTGGTTTCGGTTAGATCATAGGTTCTCAACGTGGGCGATAACGCCCCCTCAGTGTCGTTGTAGACATTCAGGGGGAGGTGAAGACCAAGAAAAATTTGAGGGGCGTTTCACACTTTCATGGGGGAGTTAGGAGACACAGAGAAACCCATCCCACCCCATCCTATCATGCCCCATCCCATTCACAAAAATATTTTCCTTATTCTATCACCCCCCCTCCGTCGTGACAAATGTAACCCCATCTTGGTATCCTATTACGTCACCTTCGTCGTTGTATCCCGTTACGACCCCTCCATTGTCTCAAACGTGACCCTATCGTGGTATCCCATTACTTCCCCTTCGATGTGGCCAATTGCTGTTTCGGATTCACGAGTTAGGGGGCGCTAGAAGTAAAAATATTCTCAAAGTGGGCGGTGGACAAAAAAGGGTTGAGAATCTATGGGTTAGATCAGTGATTCTTAACGGGGGCGTTTTGGAGATCTTGGGGGGGGGGGGGCGTTTTTAAATTTTTAGCATTAAGGGGTACTGCAGAAGTTCTAGTGGGCATTGTGTCAACATACAAAATAAGCCCATTCACGAGCTATGCACACTGATACATTGACACACTTTCTTTAGGCGCAACGATTTGACGAGTTCTGTTAAATAAACTACACTTTCACGCACAAAAAAATTAACTGAGGCACAATACTCAATGTCAATGTAATAATAATGTGATTTATTTCGTTTTGAGAGGGGGGCACTGGATATTTTTACTGTGGTAATGTAAAAATTCTCTCAATACGGTTAAGAAACATTGGGTTAGATGAACGTTTGTGACGAGTTTCAACAATTTTATGAATAACCACTTAAGTTAATGTTTGTTTCTTCCGATTTTGATACATGACCAAATATTCAAAGCGTCCCATTTTTTTGTTTCCATATATATATATATTTATGCATCTTTAAATATAAATCCACCTGCCCCCTCTGCATAATTTCCAATGATGGCCTAGAACCTCCTTAAAAAGCCAGAAAAAATACTAAGAGTGCTCAATATTATGTATAGCGAGACTGTTCTGAGTAGAAAAGAAAAATAGTTTTCTTCAAAAGGTAATACTGTAAGCATTTCCTTTTTGAGGGTTCTTCATGTTTACTAGATATGTCCTTTAGCTAAAAGACGAAAAATGATTTGAAACTTACCCCAAAAGGTTTACAATCAAAAAGGGTAAATAAAACGTTACACCATTCCACTTGTGCGTACTTCAGCACTGCTGAAAGCCCTCTAAGCGGAAAGCGACTTCTTTTACTCATAAAATAGGGTTCCAATACATGTCCCATACATTTTTCGAATACTCCAATCTATCTCTTTTTCCTTTGCATATTTATGAGTGAATCGATCAAGAAAAGTGACATCAGGAACGATACTTCATTTTCTAGACTGGTTTCCTTCGAAATATGCCCGTAATTATATTACAGATATGTGTCCTTATTTTCTGCATGAAGGATTTTGGATTTGCCAAAGTGAATAAGTTATGGAGATTATGCCATATTTTGTGGAGAAGAATAAAGTCCTAGTATTTTTTTCGTAGCCGATTAGGCTTTTATTTGGTTAAATAGGGAACGCACGGTATTTAAAAAAATAAATTTCCCAATATCGCGTCAAGCACACGTTTTTTCAAGAAAAACATTCCCGGGTTACGAATAACACGACAATATTTGAAAATCTCCTACTACCACCACAGAAAACCGACAATGTTGCTTGAGCCGTGGTAGAGGCCGGCGTAGTGCAGCGGTAAGGCTCTTGACTCTCACTCCGAAGGTTAATTTGTGTTATTCACAATTTATTCATTTAAAATAATATATAGTATAGTATATTTGTGGCACGTTCCAGAGTGGAAGATACTCTCAGTATCGCCCTGGTGTAAGACCACCATTCAGAATTGAAACGTTGCTTGAAATGGCTTTAGCCGTGTTTGGTGACCAGATCTGAATAGCCAGGCACTTCCCGCCTTCCTCTTCCCTATCTCCTTCCCCTCCCCACTACCTTCAGCCTCACAACATACCCCAATTGGGGATGCCATAGTCCCACTGGCTCCAGACGGGATCAGTTGGGACCCTTGTGCGCTATTCATGTAAAAAAAAGAGGACTTAGCCAGCCGAGGAATCGAACACGGAACGCCTGGGTGGGACCCACTCAACCACTGACCGGTCAACGTTTAAATACTCTTATTCGGTATTTTTCTCAGGGCAATTCCTAGTGAATTGCTTGTGAAATAGACACATCTTTTCAAATTTGCGGTCTGCAGGTACTCAAACAATTACAATCAAATTAGGTACTCAGCAATCCATCCTGGAATTTAGCAGACAAATATTGTCCCTTACGGAAATCCTTGACATAACAATGCGTTTTGTTACATTAGCTCCACACAGGAGGCCTGAGGAAAATAATTCCCCTCAGGGCCTTACGTCGTGTTGGGGCTTAAAGGATACCGTACGGATGATATTTTAAAAGAAAGGAAGGAGAGGAAATCCTGGGAAAGAAAAATGTATGATTGGTTAAAAGTAATCTTAGGATCAATGTGACAAAGGTGTCGGTGAGAGGAGCGCGATCCGGCCAGCCACTCAGTAGGTGGGCAAAGGCATTCACCGCCAAGTAATAATTTTCTTTGTGAGGGTGCTATGTAATAAGATGCTTTCATAATGTAAAATTATATCGCAAGCAGGTACTAAAATATTCTATTATTAAGTGCTTTTATGAATATTTAATGAAGTGGATGAAAAGTTGGAGTGGTGTTTTAAAGAGGATGGGTCTAATGGACGGTCAAAACACCGCATGTATTATACGGCCTAGAATAATTGTATAAGATAGCTGTGCATATTTTTTCATGGTTAATGATAACAAGTACATAAAGTTATTGAAAAAATTTAACTCTTTTTAAAAAGGTATCATATTGAATTAACCTTTTTTATTTTTATTTATTAAATAGTTTTAAATTGACGTATGCATAAAATAACGACATTTAAAATAGAAGATATAAAAACAGAAATAACAGATTTAATAAGAAAAAAATGGTTCCATAAAGTAGCTATGAAACGCGTAATAACATTTTACCTAGTACCTATAACATAAAAAAATGATAAAATTTATTTGAATTAATTCTAACTATTATTAAATGTTTTTGTGTTTTAATTCATAGAACTCCTTTTTATGAATTAAATTTAATTTAGATTAAAAAATGTTATTATGAAGTTCTGCAAGTATTTTTGTGTGTATTTTTGTTAGAGCCGTTTCGGCTATTTTTCAATATTATATTCAAGGCCATTTTCAAACTGTGGTTAAACCACTTTGTCATTAGCTATTGATAATTCAAACTGTACTTATACGAAAGAAATGTTTTCAATGCGCTTGCGATAAACAATGTATCTTTTAATAACCAGCTCATGACAGCAACGATCGCATCATGAAAATATTACGAAACCTTCCGAACAAAAAACTCGGCATGTAAAATACGTTCGTACACAATTTTTATTCTAATTATGTGGCATTGTGTGATGGTAGTCTTCAATTTGGAAGGCAAGTATGGGTACTGCCGCCCCGGACACCATTTATTAAATAACAAATACTCCTGCCATAGGTCACACAAAGTGGTTCGCTACGTTTGGTAACTTAGCAGGGATGTCCGGGTTAATGGGTCGTGGATTATCCAGGTCTTTTGCCTACCTACTGCGTGGATTGATGGAGACGTAATCTTCTCCTCTTCAGCGGACTCTCTTGAACACAACAACTGAATCTCTATAAACAATATGTAAATGAACAAATAAACTAATACGATGGCTTGTGTCATACCTACATTCCCATACAATGACTTTACGGTGACGTCACCACTAAAAATTTTCAATTTTTTTTTTTACATGAGCTCCACACAGGAGGCCCTGAGGAAAATAATTTCCCTAAGGGCCTATGTCATCTTTGGGGATGCTGTGTAGAGGGTTTTTTAGGAAAGGAAGGAGGAGAGTTCTGGGAAGGAAAAGGGTTTAAGGGGTGGGTAGGAATCTGGGATTCAGTGTGTCCTGGTCATCCGCCTCCAAGACCTAGACAAACCTCACCCCATGAACCCGGGCACCCCTGCTAAATCACCAAACGTAGCGAACCACTTGGGGTGACCTATGGCAGAGGTGTTGGTTATCCAATAAAGGTTCCCGGGGCGGCGGTACCCATTCCCGCCTCCCAAATTGAATAATGCCAACTTGACGGCGTGTTTTCACGACCTGATTAAAAATGAACTTTTTAATAATTTTTTAAAAACTCTGCGTTTAATATTTCCAATAAAACTTATATATTCAGAATTAGCGTTTATTGGTCTATATGAAAATATTTTTTTAAAGCCATAATATTTTTCACTGGAGTTCCTTATTCCGAATTTATGTAGAACCTCATCTGATTACCGCATCTTGTTTGTGAAGAGTGAGAGAATGCTCCGTAATAATAGATACTAGCGGGGCCCGTTGCAAAAATGCAACTAACGGGTTAAAAAATTATGCGATTTGCGTGTGAACGTGGATGAAGCGAGGAGGAGTGTGTGTTGAATTAAATATAAGAAGAAACCTGAGGTTACAGTGACCTTGCAACGCATGCCGGGTACCCTTTGTATATAATGTTATAATGTAAAGCAGGCGTTTGCAAGGCGCTTGTATTATAATGTAGTTTTCAGGAACTTGGAATGGAACCATTACAGTTAAGTTGACCCCGAGGTTACAGTGATCTTGCAACGCATGCCGGGTACCCGTTGTATATAATGTTATAATATATTGCAGGCGTTTGCAAGGCGCTTGCATTATAATGTAGTTTCCCGGAACTTGGAATGGAACCATTACAGTTAAGTTGACCCCGAGATTACAGTGATGTTGCAACGCATGCCGGGTACCCTTTGTATATAATGTTATAATATAAAGCAGGCGTTTGCAAGGCGCTTGCATTATAATGTAGTTTCCCGGAACTTGGAATGGAACCATTACAGTTAAGTTGACCCTGAGATTACAGTGATGTTGCAACGCATGCCGGGTACCCGTTGTATGTAATGTTATAATACAGTGCATGCGTTTGCAAGGCACTTGAATTATAATGTAGTTTCCCGGAACTTGGAATGGAACCATTACAGTTAAGTTGACCCCGAGGTTACAGTGTTGTTGCAACGCATGCCGGGTACCCGTTGTATATAATGTTATGTAGAAATACAAATCCCCAAAGTTGACCTTTATTGGTTAACCAACACCTCTGCCATAGGTCACCCCAAGTGGTTCGCTACGTTTGGTGATTTAGTAGGGGTGCCCGGGTTCATGGGGTAAGGTCTGTCTAGGTCTTGGAGGCGGATGCCCAGGACACACTGAACCCCAGATTCCTACCAACCCCTTAAACCCTTTTCCTTCCCAGAACTCTCATCTCCTTCCTTTCCTAAAAAAAATCCTCCACACAGCATCCCCAAAGATGACATAGGACCTGAGGGAAATTATTTTCTCCACGGCCTCCTGTGTGGAGCTCATGTAAAAAAAAATAATTAAATGCATACAAATTCACCTTTCCCAAAAAGCCAGAAATAATTGAATAAAAACATGTTCTTAATATATTTTCCCTTGCTTAGTTCTGCACTCCTGGGATTTATCCTTTTAAAATTTTGTTTTATTCGAGTAAAAAAAAGAACAGTAAAAATATTCTTTCATAGCGTACTCTACTCCCCCCCCCCCCCCCTTTCCTCCATCCCGCAAAACCCCCTCCCGCGTTCCCCTCCCCCTTCCCAGGTTACCCTCCCCCCTCCCTGGTTTTCTTCCCCCCCTCAAACAAACAAACATAACAAAAAAATAATTATTCAATTTGGTGCAGTCTTTCGGAAGTTATACGCGTACATACATTTCGACGATTCATTTTTATGCAAACTTCATAATGCCAGAGCTCACCAGTAGTTTTATACAAAACATTGTCCTAACAGTGTCGAAGACAACAAAAAAAGATTTA
Source organism: Limnephilus marmoratus (assembly GCA_917880885.1). NCBI lineage: Eukaryota > Metazoa > Arthropoda > Insecta > Trichoptera > Limnephilidae > Limnephilus > Limnephilus marmoratus. The sequence goes on from OU862918.1 coordinate 2,311,546, forward strand.
TTCAATTTGGTGCAGTCTTTCGGAAGTTATGCGCGTACATACATTTCCGGGATTCATTTGTATGCAAATTTCATAATGCCAGAGCTCACCAGTAGTTTTATACAAACTTTATCCGAACAATAAGGAACGCAACAAAAAAAGAATTATTCAATTACGTGCAGTCGTTCTGAAGTTATGAGCGTACTTACATTTCGGCGAATCATTTTTAAACAAATTTCGTTATGCCAGAGCTCACCAGTAATTTTATTCAAACCTTGTCCTAATATTAGCACATACAACAAAGAAAGAACTATCCAATTTGGTGCATTGGCTCGGAAGCTATGCGCATATATAGATTTCGGCGATTAATTTTAAACAAATTTTATAATTCCAGAGCTCATTTAGTTTATACAAACCTTGCCTGAACAATAACGAAACCAACGCAAAAATAATTATCCAATTTGCTCCAGTCGTTCATGAGCTATAATTTATAGATGATACCCGTGGATAATTATTTATCCGTTTATGTAATTTTCAGGGTACCTACCTAGTTCATCAAAATATTCTAAAATAATATTTTATCTATATGGCAAGACAACCGTTAAAAGTTGTCATAACCACCTGAAGCAAAGCCTGAAAATCGAACACCTGCGCTGGTTTAAGAACATTTCCCATACAAATTACGTCAGCTAACGCTGTCAGGGCCTCGCTGAAATCTTGCGGTGGTTTTGGATGATGTTCCATGTTCAGTATTGCAAGGTTGGAAAAAATTACATAAAGATTTAAAATATCTACCGATTTAACAGGCTGAAAACCATGTGCATTATGGATGTTATTGAATTTTTCGCAAATGTCAATATAATTGCAAAGTTTGACGCGACATTGTGAAACATTTTAAATGGGAAGCTACACATGTTTTTATTTTAAAAGTTTCTTAAACTTGTATACCTTCTATTTAATCAAAAACATTTCGTGCAAAATGTTTGTTTTCGCCGCAATCTAAGTTCCCGCAAAGGGCCTTTAAATGTCAATTTTTCTAAGATATTTTCGAGAACGCCCTTAAAAAAATTCGAATAAATCCCTAGAAAAATCAGTTTTGTATGGGAAATCTCTTTACTAAACGATTCGACGTTTTTTAACGGGTGAACCTATCGGCAGGAAATATAACTGAGGCCGAATTTCTTCGTCGGTGAGAGATCTAATTGTAGTTTTCGCCGTTTGGGTGCGCTGTTAACCCCGCATCATCTTTTTATATGAAATCTGGTCTGACCGGCAGAGATCGCCGTCCGTGCCCCCTTTCGGGCCAAATTGATCTCTGCGGTCGGTGAAACTCGAGGAGCGGATGTCGATTATCGCCTGCGGGCCGAGGCGGGCGAGGGAAATCGAAAGGGCGTAAGCGTCTTTTTCGTTTTTAAGCGACAATACGCCGTGAGGTCTTGCGGATCGAGGGGAAAAAGTGTCGATTATCGGATCACCAAAACGCGTTTTTTTGGAACGGCCGTTTGTATGAAATCCCGGTCCACGCGCCTTGCTCGGCCAAATCGACCTCTGCGGTCGGTGAAACCGGACAGGCAGAGTGGTCGATTTTCGCCTGTATCCGGACGATTAAAAAAAAAAGTGAGTTTTCCTGACCTACCCCAAAACCAAACATTAATATATACTAGGTTTTGCCCGTTGCAGAAGCAACTAACGGGTTCAAAATTATGCGATTTGCGTGTGAACGTGGATGAAGCGAGGAGAAGTGTGTGTTAAATTAAATATATGAAGAAACCTGAGGTTACAGTGACCTTGCAACGCATGCCGGGTACCCGTTGTATATAATGTTATATAGTGCAGCGCTTGCATTAAAATGTAATTTCCCAGGAATTGGAATGGAACCATTACAGTTAAGTTGACCCCGAGGTTACAGTGATGTTGCAACGCATGCCGGGTACCCTTTGTATATAATGTTATAATATAAAACAGGCGTTTGCAAGGCGCCTGAATTATAATGTAGTTTCCCGGAACTTGGAATGAAACCATTACAGTTAAGTTGACTTCGAGGTTACAGTGATCTTGCAACGCATGCCGGGTACCCTTCGTATATAATGTTATAATATAACGCAGGCGTCTGCAAGGCGCTTGCATTATAATGTAGTTTCCCGGAACTTGGAATGGAACCATTACAGTTAAGTTGACTTAGAGGTTACAGTGATCTTGCAACGCATGCCGGGTACCCTTTGTATATAATGTTATAATATAAAGCAGGCGTTTGCAAGGCGCTTGCATTATAATGTAGTTTCCCGGAACTTGGAATGGAACCATTATAGTTAAGTTGACTTCGAGGTTACAGTGATCTTGCAACGCATGCCGGGTACCCTTTGTATATAATGTTATAATATAAAGCAGGCGTTTGCAAGGCGCTTGCATTATAATGTATTTTCCCGGAATTTGGAATGGAACCATCACATTTAAATTGACCCCGAGATTACAGTGATGTTGCAACGCATGCCGGGTATCCATTGTATATGATGCTATAATACAGTGCATGCATTTGCAAGGCGCTTCAATTATAATGTAGTTACCCCGAACTTGGAATGGAACCGTTACAGGTAAGTTGACCCCGAGGTTACAGTGATGTTGCAACGCATGCCGGGTACCCGTTGTATATAATGTTATGTAGAAATACAAACCCCCAAAGTTAACCTTTTTTGGATAACCAACACCTCTGCCATAGGTCACCTCAAGTGGTTCGCTACGTTTGGTGATTTAGTAGGGGTGACCGGGTTCAAGGGGTGAGGTCTGTCTAGGTCTTAGAGGCGGATGCCCAGGACACACTGAACCCCAGATTCCTACCCACTCCTTAAACCCTTTTCCTTCCCAGAACTCTCATCTCCTTCCTTTCCTAAAAAAAATCCTCCACACAGCATCCCCAAAGATGACATAGGACCTGAGGGAAATTATTTTCCCCACGGCCTCACGTAAAAAAAAATAATTAAATGCATATAAATTCACCTTTTCCAAAAAGCCAGAAATAATTGAAAAAAAAACATGTTGTTAATATATTTTCCCTTGCTTAGTTCTGCACTCCTGGTATTTATCCTTTTAAAATTTTGTTTTATTCGAGTAAAAAAAAGAACAGAAAAAATATTCTTTCAAAGCGTACTCTACTCCCTCCCCCCCCTTCCTCCATCACGCAAAACCCCCTCCCGGGTTCCCCTCCCCCTTCCCAGTTTACCCTCCCCCCACCCTGCTTTTCCTCCCCCCCTCCCTGGTTTTCCTCCCCCCCCTCCCGCGCGTCATTAATTCCTTCCGGGTACATTTAGTTTTCAAACAGCTCGCGTGCCGCCTATTGAAATATTTTTACGGAAATTTCGTAATGCCAAAGCTCACCAGCCAATAAACAAACATAACAAAAAAAGAATTATTCAATTTGGTGTAGTCTTTCGGAAGTTATACGCGTACATACATTTCGACGATTCATTTTTATGCAAATTTGATAATGCCAGAGCTCACCAGTAGTTTTATACAAAATTTTGTCTTAACAGTGTCGAAGACAACAAAAAAAGAATTATTCAATTTGGTGCAGTCTTTCGGAAGTTATGCGCGTACATTCATTTCCGCGATTCATTTGTATGCAAATTTCATGATGCCAGAGCTCACCAGTAGTTTTATACAAACTTTGTCCTAACAATAAGGAACGCAACAAAAAAAGAATTATTCAATTACGTGCAGTCGTTCTGAAGTTATGAGCGTACTTACATTTCGGCGAATCATTTTTAAACAAATTTCGTTATGCCAGAGCTCACCAGTAATTTTATTCAGATCTTGCCCTAATAATAACAATTACAACAAAGAAAGAATTATTCAATTTGGTGCATTCGCTCGGAAGCTATGCGCATATATAGATTTCGGCGATTCATTTTAAACAAATTTTATAATTCCAGACCTTGCCCGAACAATAACGAAACCAACTCAAAAAGAATTTTTCAATTTGGTCCAGTCGTTTGTGAGCTATAATTTATAGACGATACCCGTGGATAATTTATCCGTTTATGTAATTTTCAGGGTACCTACCTAGTTCATCAAAATATTCTAAAACAATATTTTATTTAAATGGCAAGACAACCGTTAAACTTTGTCGTAACCACCTCAAGCAAAGCCTGAAAATTGAACACCTCCTTCGGTTTTAGAACATTTCCCATACAAATAACGTCAGCTATCGGTGTCCTGGCCCGGCTAAAAACTTCAGGTGGTTTTGCATATCGATCCATGTTCAGTATTGCAAGGTTTGAGAAAATTAAATAAATATATCAAATATCTACCGATTTTACAGGCTGAAAACAATGTGCATTTTCGATGTTATTGGATTTTTCGCAAATGTCAAATATAATTTCAAAGTTTGACGCGATATTGCGAAACATTTTGAATGGGAAGCTACACATGTTTTTATATTTAAAGTTTCTAAAACTTGTATATTTTATGATTATTTGAAAATATCTCTTGCAAAATGTTTTTTTTCGCGACAATCTACGACCTCGCAAAGGGCCTTTAAAATGTCAATTTTTCCAAGCTCTTTTCGGGAACGCCGTTTAATTGATTCGAATAAATTTCTCCTAAATACCTGTATAAAGGAAAATTTGTATGGAAATTAACGGGTTTTTTCGTCATTTTTTTTTTTCAAACGCCATCTGTCGGCGGGAAATACAACCGAGCCGAATCGAGTGATTCGAGTAGAGCTTCTAGTTTTCGCCGCCGATTCGTATCGGAGAATAAATCCCTGTATATATTTCATTTTGTCGAAAAAAATTGACTTACAGTTTTCATTCGGAATTTGCTTCAACCGAAAGTGAACCTTGAGGTGGGTGAAACGTAAAGGGCGTACTGGTCGTTTTTGCGTCAAACAAAAAGTGACCTTTTCCTGACCTACCCCAAAACCAAACAATACTATATATACTAGGTTTTGCCCGTTGCAGAAGCAACTGATGGGTTAAAACATTATGCGATTTGCGTGTGAACGTGGATGAAGCGAGGAGGAGTGTGTGTTAAATTAAATAAATGAAAAAAAACGATGTTTGTATCTGGATAAAGCGAGAAATGTGCGCCTACTTCAGTCGCCCGGTTCACGGCATTCAGAACGGGCCTTTTCTCGCGTAATTTCGTGATGCCAGAGCTCATTATTATATTCAGAAACCATCGCGGGAATGCATACATCAAATTTCCAAAGTTTCATCGCAATCGGATGAACGGTTTAGCAACGCGTAATATCATGATGCTAGAGCTCACTATTGTATATATAAACCATCGCGGGCATGCGCACTTCAAATCAAATTTAGTAATTTAAAATAATATGTAGAAGCATATTTGCGGCATGTTCCAGAGTGAAAGATACTCTCAGTATCGCCCTGATGTAATACCACCATTTACATTGAAACGTTGCGTTTGGTGACCAGATCTGAATAGCCAGGTACTTCCCTACCTTTCTCTCCCCCATCTCCTTTCCCTCCCCACTATTTTCAGCCTCATAACATATCCCAATTGGGGATGCCGATATATTTATGAGAACTAAAGTGTTGACGAATATCTACACCACTGGCAGAGGTTGGATTTGCAATTATGTATAGCATATTGGAATAACGTAATATTGCGTATGCAGTTTAAAAAACTTAATTTATGTAATAAGTATGTATGTAAAAATCGTTCAGCTGATTAGTCCAAACGCTCTGTAGATATTAGTTCAACCTACCCTCTGTAGATATTAATCAACACTCTGAAGTTTGTAGATATTAGTTAAACATATGCGCTGTAGATATTCGTCAGACATACAGGCTGTAGATATTCGTATCTGGAGTCTTATTTTAAAATAAAACAATTGGATTCATATATTACGTATTTATATACCTTAAATTAAAAAAAAAAAAAAAGTTTTTTTCGATCGTCAATCTTTATTACCGTGTTTCTATGGTTTAATATGTCAAAATATTTAACCAACAAAAACAAATGTATGTAATATAAGTGAACGTAGATGAATGTATTTCTCAACAGGTCAATTGTTGTTTAATTTGTTTTGAACGGCGTAGAATAGTTATTTTGGCAAATTACAGAAGTGATTAACAAAATTGAAATTGGTTGATGGCGAAATTTTGTCCTTTTTAATTAATAATATGTCTATTCCTCTGTGATTATATAAATGTCATTTCCATAATCTTTCAAATTATGTCAATAAACGCAATGCTGATGTACAGGCAGAAAATATACAGAACCATATTTATCTACAGGTCACTTCAGATTAGAACTATTTATTATTTATTCAGAGAAATTTAGATACAGTTTGCATCCAGACCAAGAAATTAAAAAATCATTTCGCGTTATAATTCTGATTTCGTCCTTCGATTGCGTTGTTCTGTCACATAAGAACAGTTGAAGTTTAGTTTTTCTATTATTATCAAATATAATTTGTAGAACCACATAAATTTTAAAGATATTGAAACATAAGAGATGTGCTATCCGCAGTTTTTACTGGGTGGGACTGCGCTTCGGGGTGTCGCTGATATTGTTTACCAATTAACAAATAAACTAAATGAATGAATAAACTAAATGAATGTTAAATTAAATGAACCAATTCTTTTCGTATTCAAACTATATTGTTTACCAATACTAATGCACACCAAAAAATCAACGAAATTAATTATTTTTTATGCAAACTATTTTGATTAGGTAGTAGTCCGCCGCAGGTTGCGTGGACATCATAGCATGTTTCTTTTGTATTTCAATATCTTTGATAAATATTAATTTGTATATTTAATAATAATTCAATTTGGAAGGTGAGAATGGGTACAGCCAGCCGGGAACAATTCAATGGATGACTAACACCCCTGTCGTAGATCTTCCCAAGCAGTTCGTTACATTTGGTAACTTATCAGGGGTGTCCGGGCTTATGGGCTGAGGTGTGTCTAGGTCTTGGTGGAGGATGACTTGAACACATTGAATCTAAGATACCTACGAATCCCTAATACCTTTTTTCTTCCCAGAACTCCTTTTTTCTTTAAAAGACCCTTCACGTAGTCAAGGGCGTAGCTAGGATTTTGTTAAGGAGGGGGCAGGTGACCAATAATATATCTAAGGTAAATGCTGCATGAGCAAAGGGACAGGTTACATTAAAAATGAAATAATACCTACTTGGGGAGGGGGTGGCTAAAGAATTTCTGAAACAGGCTATTTTTGTCTATAAAAAGACCGTCAGGCATAAAATTCTCCCCGATTTGGGACATTCCACGGGGAGCCATAGACCTATGAAAATATAAATAACAGCATATTCAATATTTTTGTGACAATATCCTTAGTAGCGTCACCTCCCCGTCGGGTGGCATTCCGGGCGGTCTGCCCCCGCCTCGCTAAGCTACTGCGTTCAAATGCTTTTCAGTCATCGTTGATCTCAGCCGTGTTTTAACACAACTCAGTGTAGAAAAGGACCTCTCTATTTTACTTGTAGTGCAAGGTTGTGCTAAGGAAATAAGTATTGCTTTTTTTGTTGCGGGAAAGAAAATGTTCGCCTCCTTAAACTTTCCAGTAAAATCTAGTTTTTCGAGATCTTTTCTGATCATACCCTTGTTCTGCCATTTTTTATACCATAGTTTGGTTTCTTGATTAAAATTAAGTAAATCGTAGTACAGGCAAAAACTTTGTGTGTTTTCTTTAAAATCAATTAACAACATATTTAACATTGTACTGACTGTTGGATGTAGCGACATTAATCCGAAAGCAGGTAAATTTTGGTCACCAAAATGCTGCTCCAATGCAGATATTAGGGAGTCTAAGCTAAGTCTAAGCAGTTGAGCACGTATATACGTACAATGACGGCTGTCTTAGTGCAGCGGTAAGGCGCTTGACTCGCATTCCGAAGGTCGCGGGATCGAATCCCGACGTGGCAAATAAATTTAATTTGTGTATTTCACAATTTATTCATTTAAAATAATATGCAGTATATTTGTGGCACGTTCCAGAGTGGAAGATACTCACAGTATCGCCCTGGTGCAAGACCACCATTCAGAATTGAAACGTTGCTTGAAATGGCTTCTGCCGTGTTTGGTGACCAGATCTGAATAGCCAAGTACTTCCCCGCTTTCTTCTTCCCTATCTCCTTCCCCTCCCCACTGCCTTCAGTCTCACAACATATCCCAATTGGAGATGCCATAGTCCCACTGGCTCCAGAAGAGAGCAATTGGGACTCTTATGTGGTATTCATGTAAAAAAAAAAAAATTAAAACTGATTTAATAACAGCGCAATATAACTTGATAGGCACGTTTTCTTGATGCATCATTAATCATAATTAACTAAAAGGGTAATAATAAAAATTAAATTGATTCTCACAAACAATAGGCTACCGAAATAATATTACTTTACGGTTTGTGAGCATTCCTGCACCTTCTAGGGGGGGGCAGCTGCCCTCCCTCTGCCCGTACCTCGTTATGCCCTTGCACATAGCATCTTCAAATGTGATAAGGGAAATTATTTTCCTCAGGGCCTCCAGTGTGGGAGCTATTGTAAAAAATATTATTATTCAATTTATAAAAATTGTTTATTTGTAAAAACATGTACTACCGATTTATTATGCATATGTTATTATGGTAGCTGTTTAGTCTTTTGAAGGCATTACCAAATTTGATCATTATTTTTTTTACATTAGCTCCACATAGGAGGCCCTAGGGAAAATAATTTACCTCAGAGCCTGTTATATTTGGGGATGCTGTGTGGAGAGTCTTTTAGGGAGAGGATGTTCTGGGAAGGAAAAGGGTAAGAGGGGTGGGTAAAAAACTTGGGGTCCAGGAGTGACGGACGTATAAATCCATTCCTCCAACTGCGGTGCAAGGCGATGGTCGATAAAGAGCGAAAGAGATCAGAACCTTTTGTGTGGAGTTAATGTAATAGAAAAGATTATTTCTTTCTGTAGGGTGGAATATACACAAAGATATTAGAATATAGATATATGCTATTCAAATCTAGGCGGACTACGGTCTAATCTGATTTCTTTTTGTGTGCAGTAGCATTGGTTAACAATATCAGTGACATTAGGAAGCATAGTCCCAACCTTTAAAAACTGCTGATAGCACATTTCTTATATTTAAATATCTTTGTACAACATACACTGCATTCACAATCTTGCTTGTCTGATGGAATAAAAAACGTTTTAATTTCATAAAAAATTTTAATTATTAATATGCTGGGTTAATAATGTATCTTTTTTTGTCAGAAAAACCCAGTAAAAAAACTGACCACATTCTGTTAATTATAAATTATAATACATAAAAGTAAATTCCGCCCAATATACATATACAACGTAAAATGCTGGTTAGAAATAATATACAAAACATGGTATTATATACAAATTAGATTATTGCAGTCAGTGGATATATTTTCACATATGTTATCAAGTTTATCGTCAAATTTGTATGCTATGATTCACATTTTAGTTTCCGAAAACTTTTGAATTGACAGATACACTCTATAAAAGTATGCAACACACTTATTAAAGGATTGAAAATCAATCCTGTTTTCAAATATATGTGTTGAATTGTGTGTCAAATTGAATGAATAAATCATGAATAACAAAATTTTATGTTTACATAAAATGATTCAAAGAGTCTGAAGAAATGTAAGGGAACGTACCCATACTATGTGACATGTTTAGGGGGGAGGGGGTGTTCAAAATACTACGCTTGGTACAAATGAGCGGCGGATTGCTTAGGTTTTTGGTCACCGGAGGGGGGGGGGGTTAAAAATTGCAAAAAGTTCGTCATGTAGTATGGGTACGTTCCCTAACTTAATATCCAAGTTTTATATTTTGTATGTGCATATACATGTACAGAATAGTGCAGCAGTGATACTAATTACAAAAATAATACTAAATCATATTTAAATTATAATTAAACCAAATATTTCAGTTCTGTCATTACATTACCATGGGCTAGTTGCTTCATAAAAATAAAAGAACTTTCACAGAACTTGAAAATTAACTCCAAAATTTGATGAGTTCAAATTCTGTGAAATAACTCTTTTAAATATATTATTACTTTGAAATTAAATACACAATAACATATATTATAATAAAAAAAAAAGAAAAACAACTCATAATCTAACCTATTTATTTTATTTTAATTTCGTTCATCAATTTTAATTTAATTCAATTTATTAATTTTAAAAACACTACAAAATTAAATCTTAAAATCGTTTTTAAAGAAAAAAATATTAATATTAAATGAGCAGATTTAAAAAAATGACAGCGGCAAAAAAGCATGCTATCTAAATTGTGTTTCGTTGATTTTAGACAAATCAATATTCGAAGTGATTTTATTTAACAACAAAACTGCTCTCGGGGTTTGCATGGCCATTGGTAAGTTAGTTCTGCAAGCTGGGAGATAAAACAGTATATGCTGTCGGTGATGGAGATGATCATTGGGAACGTAGAAACTAATGCTCTCCATGATAGTCGAGTTTTCGAACTATATACGAATCAGTCTGAAGAAATGTGTTACAATGAGCACATTCCTTCTGACTCTTAGATGATTCATCTAAGTATATCCAAGAGAAAGTCATAAGGTAAAGCTATGGGAAATAGCCACACTCCCCCAGGCAGAGAAATTTCTTCTGAATCTTCTCCAACATGAGGGAATGCTTTACTTGGCGTGGGCTTTAAACCACTGATTCACTCAAGTCTTCTTGTAATCAAAGCATTGTATAGTACTGTGAGAACCCGAGTGTCTCTGAAATTTTCCCGCAGCGTGTAGGATAAAACTCAACATTTTCAGTGAAATAAGTAAGGTGCATGTAATCACGATATGAGCATGAAAAGTCAATTTACTATCAAATGCAATATCAAGATCTTAGTAATGCCTTTTCAAAAGAGATGTTGAGTTGATTTCATTCTGAGTAAGTTGTCCGTTGTGACATAAATGATGAATATTTTTGACAAATACTGGTTTTGTGAAAAATAACCTCAAAGGCACTGTGAATACGATTTTTTTGAATATGATTTTAGATTTTCACGGCCAAAAGTATTTTTGTTGTCTGTTTTCGGGGTGTTATGTCATGTTGCGTTACCTCCGCCTTTAGCCAACGTTTCGGACAGTGTTACAGTGTCCATCATCAGGGAAAATATGTGATGTCACGCATCTGCCCTGATGATGGACACTGTAATGCTGTCCGAAACGTTGGCTAAAGGAGGAGGTAGCGCAACACGGCATAACATCCCAAAAACAAATAACAAAAATGATTTTTTTTTACATTAGCTCCACACAGGAGACCCTGAGAAAAATTATTTCCCATGGGGCCCATGTCAGTTTTGAGGAAGCTTTGTGGAGGATTTTTTAGGGAAAGGAAGGAGAGGAAGTTCTAGGGAGGAAAAAGTAGGAGGGGTGGGTAGGAATCTGGGGGTCAGTGTGTCTTAAGAGTGATGAACGTATAAATCCATTCCTCCCACTGCAGTGCAAGGTAATGAATCGAGAGTTCGGCTGGAGATATCAAAAAATTAAGGATAATCTTGTGAATGAAGTGTATGGATGTATTGGTGTGTACCAAGATCAAATTGCTTGGCTAGGTCTTAAGAGAAAAACACCAAATCTGACAAAATTATTTAAAAATTAAAAGAAAAGATATAATTAATTATCAAATATACTAATTCATAAGAGCGGCTTGCCCCGCAAGTACTCTACTTGTTGAACCGAGGTAGGTTCCAATCCGCGTGGCTGAATTGTGTAATTTTGTACGAAGCTCAGCAAATGTAGCCAAACCATCCCAAAATTGAAATGTATGGAAAAAATGGCAACACTGAACAGTGTTGGAATCATTCATGTCATTACGGAGAAATAAAGTGAATTATTTCTTATGTAAGGTTTGAAGGAGATAATAAGTTATATCTTGTTTGCAAAATGCAATCATGTGCGTTAACGGTCATTGGAGGGGACCCACCACTTTCCCACGACTGTGTGAGGAAACTGATTGTTTAACCTCCTTAGCCGCACACGTCAGGACTCTAATTTTTTGTAAAAAGGAAGCTACATTTATTTTTGAAACAAATCTAGACCCTCCAATGTCCCTGCATGCATGATTGAAGTTGCGTTAACGGTCACTTAATATCTCATCTGTTATTATTATGTAGGTATTATATTTAGTAAACCTATTTTGTCATTATCACTATTAGTTATTTTTTAACAGCAGTGATCTATTGGATGCATTTTTTATTTGCATATTGCAAACACATGCAAAGTAAATAGTTTATTATATTAAAAAATATTTTGTTTCAACCGCTTTTATTGTTTAAAAAACCAATATGTTTTGTAAGCTATGCTTACTTTATCAGGGTTGACATAAAAGTTTAAGTTTTTTTGTTTGCACTGGGCAAGTAGTTAGTCGGATAGCAAATATAGGTACTTGCTATTTGACTAACAGAAAAACATTCATATTACAATCAAATAGAGTATATTAGTGAACGGTGCGTTGCAAGATGTAGAGGTGTTACGCAACAAAGTAAATACGCTAATTAAGCTGCTTACTAATACTTATTTTAGAAGAGGTGGAAAGATAAATAAATAAGGTTAAATTAATAAACTGTAGATATGAAAAGATATTAATAGCAGCAAAAATAAAGAATTTTAGAGTAGAATCTTCGGTCCGATGGCACAACATATTTGTGTCTCTACTAAAAAAACAGGTTCCCGCATGTAAGTGTGTAAGGACGCATTGAGGGGGTCGCAACTCGCCCGAAAAAATATAATGAAAGGATATATTTAATATTGTGACCCGACAGTTGATCCCCCGACAATTGGTCCCCCAAAATGATATTTACTATAAAATTATAATTTTTGTGCATTATTTACCAATTTCAAAAGTAAAAGATTTCAGATTCAGTTTGACTTCAAAAATGCCCTTAATTTGTTGGATGGTATTTTAGATTGATATTGGCGCAAGCGATTCTGACCTTGTCCTTTACACAGTTTTTTTTTACATAACGGTTAAAATTGCATTTAAAAGTAAAGTCCGCTGGTTGGCTCGCGATAGATGAGAGTTTAATAATAAGTTGGTATGAATATCAAAGAAATTTATATTCGGTGTCGTTTTTTTGTACTTAGGCGCTGTGGTACATACAGTAAATAGAGAAGAAGATTTTTCCTTGATGCATTTGAATGAAAATAAGTTTTATTCTTTTGTTATTCGGCGGTAAATCCTCTCTACACATGTCATTTAATTATATTTTGTGTAATTATGTATAATTTATTTTTCCTTAAAGCAACTGCACATTGTACATATGTTGTAATAGGGCGTACTCGAAGGATTATAACCTGCGATCCCTGGGCATATTTGGAGTAAAAAATGTACATGTTATTTTGAACTCTGGTGACATTTTTTTTCTATTAGAAATATTTTTCCATCACATGCCGCCACCGATGCGGTTAGGAAAGTGGCGCGTTCATAGCCAAGCGACGATTTGATTAGCGTTGTTTTGTTCTAACAGCGTGTTAATACTTGAAAGAGCGCGCGTATCGCTGACATCCACTGTGACGTATTATATTCCATAGCGATGGGAACAGTGGCAAAATGACATGTACATTTTTTACTCCAAATATGCTCAGGAATCGCTGCTTAATATCCTTCGGGTACATCCTGTTACATCCTGTATAAGTACGCTGGAAGACGAATTGTTGGGTGAGGAATTGTCATGAAACTATTTGATATATTTTTTAGTTTTAAAATTAGTAAAAAAAATGTTAAAAAAAATTGTAATTTTATAAGAATTATATTTTCGGGAACCAACTGTCGGGAGATCAACTGATCATTACTGGTTTAGGTAGATAATAACCAGCTAGTTTAACTACATAATTAATTTGGAAATTATACCATACATTGACACGATTTTCTGAAGAGATAGTGAGTTTTAAGTTTGGGCACTTTACTTTTATAAAGATTGGTAACACCTAATCTAAAATCTCCCTATAAACTATATTTTGGGTTGTAGATCCGCTTGCATTTGTTCCCTGACGTGTTCCTGGAACGACCTGAATTTTTAGAAAATTTTCTGATTTGACTCTAGAGCACGCTACATACAATTGACCATGTGTGAAAACAGGTTCTGGAAGAAAAATGCCAATCTGATGAAATGTTTGACCTTGCGATTTGTTTATGGTCATACCGTATGCAAGCTGAACTGGGAATTGGTGCCTGTGAAGATTAAAGGGAATTGTTACGTCTGCAGAGGTATCCAATGTAATCCTAGGTAAAAAATGAATGCTTCCTCTTCTATCTCCTGTGATTATTTCAACTTCTAAGAGATTTTCTGTAAAATTTTTAATGATCATCCGCGTTCCATTGCAAAGCGATTGGGAAATCGATAGATTCCTCATTAAAATAACTACAGCTCCAATTTTCAAATTCAACGCATGAGGTGGTAATCCTGGTGGGTTAAAAGAGTTTAGAAATTCTAAAGGGAATCTCACCTGTTCCTCAGGATCTAGATTTCCTCTCTGGTCTCTCGCCGAATCGATACTGTAAAATGTTTTCAAGGGACCTTCTAATTTTTCTAAAACTTTTTCGTTGATTTTTCGAGCATCGATATTTTTGGGACATAATATTGCCCTGTCGCAGAATAAATTTGCATCGGCTACCGAATGTGACTCTCCGTAAATTGCGCTAACAACATCCTGGCAAATGGTACTCGACGGTAACACAACAGAAGACGCTACACAACCTTGAGGACATGGAAGAGTTCCGTTACCTAGTTCCAACAACCATTCGGCAAACGCAGTCTGGTCACTTGAAGCTCGCATATTAGCCTTAAGGTGGACCACCTTAAATAATCTCCAAAGCCCACTCTTTTTGATGGACGATGCAACAATTTTCCCGCGAGCCGCTCTGCGACAAACAGGTAAAACTTGTCTAAAGTCCCCTCCAAGTACAACAATTTTACCCCCGAACTGCAATTCATTATTCATTACATCCCGTATGGCACGTTCGATCATTTCGAAAGCTGTTATTGGGGCCATCGGAGCTTCGTCCCATATTATTAAATCTGCATTTTTAATTATGATTCTATTTTTTCTTGAAATTTTACATGTGGCAGAGCTATTTAAATCAAAAGGTAAATTAAATGCATTATGGCATGTTCTGCCGTTGGGAAGTAAAATTGCTGCTATTCCAGTCCAAGCCACGCTTAACACGTTTTTTCCCTGCGATTGCAACGAATGAATTAATGTTCTATACAAAAACGTCTTCCCTGTACCTCCTGGTCCGTCTACGAAAAAGCACCTCGGAGAATTTTCGTCTGACCTACCTGAGACAGCTTGAAGGATAGAATCAAACACTTCTCGTTGTTGGATGTTCAACAATGACTGCATCTCCGCTCCCAAGTTTTCTTCAATCACAACATCTGCAGGTCCTATATCTCTATTTATTGTTCGATCAGGTTCCGGCAGACCTTGTGCAGTGCAAGAAGAACCTTCGTTCAGAAGGGCGTCACTTATTTCGAGAAGTGCGAGATTTATAGCCAAGTCTGCGCTCTCAACATTTCTCAGAAAATCCTCCGACATGGGCGTTTTGAAAAAATTCCATATGTGTAATGGATCTGAAGGAAGACAATGAACCAATATAACTACAAAAAGGTTTCTAAGTGCCTTTGGCATCATGAAGACAACCCCTTCTTCTAAACACTTAACCCATTCGTTGATGTTGTCTGTCAGACCTAATTCACGTGCCGCATCACTGAAAGTAGGAAGAATAACTCCGTCGACTGTACGCAAATGTTCGTACGAAGTTGCGGCTTTAATTTTCAATAGCAAAATCCTAAGATTATATAATTCTCTATGACGTGGAGACACTGAAACCATCCTACCAATAATTTTATCACCGCCTTGTTTACGTTTTTTCCAGACCTTATTTCTGTTAAAAACGAAGAAGTTTGGAATATCCTGATAAAAATGTGCATGCGCTGAAATATCTAAACGATTTAAAGTGAACCAAGCTAATAATGTAGTGGGGCGGGAAAATGCTAACGCTGCTTCCTCGTTACCTTCTTCGAAATATACCTGTTCTCCGCCTGGCAAATGTACACTCAGTAAAACTGTCGTGTGCGACTGACCATGAATGGGATTTTCAAGAATACGCCAAGCAGCTTCTGGAGCGCTGATGAACCGACAGTCTAGAAACTGACTAATTTCATCATGGACGATTGCATCGTTGCTGGTGCCTTCTGTTGCTTCTTGAAGAAGCCGTAATTCCATGCGAGCACAGTCGTGACCCTTGGCGAGATACTTGTGGATATATTTAATGGCGACAACGGAGGAACAAATTTCTGCATTAATATGTGCGTTGAATTTCCTAGTCAAATATGGATTGTACGGGACGACAAATTTATTATCAATTTTGAACCCTCTACATGTGTGATCTTCTAAACTATTGTCACGTCGTTTGTACACTGGATAGCCGTTCACATCTGCTTCGGTTTCATTTCGAAATGCCTTTGGAAACTTCTTAGAACACTTTCCATCAACCATACAAATTGCTTCAGGATTGACGGTACCGCATGGGCCATGAATATTATGTTTTATAACCGCATTATACAAATCCTGGTCCCTTTCTCTGTCAGGTAATTCTGCGCTAATGACATTGTCTATCTCTGGAGGTAAATCTAACTTGTCTAATTCACTAAGAGTGAACAGACCGTGAAGATGCGGCAAACCTCTCTTTTGTTCCTCAATTACGTAAACGTAAGCTAAAACCTTACCGAACACCTCCTTTTTAACTATATCTGCGATGAATTCATCAACCTTAAGCTGGAACACTCGTGCAACTAAATCTGGCCTATCTGAGGCGCTTTGCCAATGATGGAGTTCATTTTTTATTTCACGCCATTTAGGATTGCAGGTGAACGTGATAAACAGGTCTGGGCGACCGTATTTCCTAACAACAGCCATTGAATCCTGATACATCTTAGTCATGTACCTAGGGCTACCAGTGAACGTGGAAGGTAAAATGACGATGTTTCCTGCACGGATATCATGGTCTACATGTCTGTTGTTTAAATGATCCAACAATCCCTGATAACACTCCACCCGCAACTCCTTTTGGTGTAACCTCAAATATGTAAGCCTGTGGGACTCGCAACGAACATATGCATTAACAATATATTGCTGAAACAGTTTCCCCGCAGAATGAATGGGGTTGAAGACAGAACGCCTTACAGCAATTTTATGCGAATAAAATTGAAGCAAAGTGACACTATTTCGAACTTGAGTTGCAAAATTTGAGTGATGCCGAAGGTCCACAGACCAGCCACACTCTCCTGCAGGAAATAAAATAGGGAAAACCATTGAATCCAAATGTGGAGATAAAATGCTGATGCGTTGCGTATTATGCGATCTATTTGGATAAACAGCTATGTCGACGTCGGCTGGCAGATTCCCTTCGTGGTCTGCAACGAAGACCATTCCGACATCATTTGTAGATGTTGGAGCATTGTATCGCCTCTGATCATCAGATGAAGAACGCGAAAACAACAAACTAACAAAACGCTGTGGACCACCGCTTTCTCTGCAACGCGCCTCTTCTTCCTCAACAGCAGTTCGAAGATTCCGGTAACTACCTGCATAAGGACTTACTTGACGGATTACCCTATCTACAACCGACATGATTTCCTGAAAACAATTTACATTGGCCGGATGATTCATGCGTAGATTGACTGCTGCATCTGTGTCGTAAACGTATAGCTGCGCATAACACGGCACCTCGTTGTCTCCGACTTCTATCGTAGTGGAAGTGAGATGACATATCTCTCCTGAAATTTTCAAACAAAAAGGACCTCTGCCTGGAATGTCAATAATTTTAGCCCCGAAGGACGCAAAAGCGTTTGCATTATTGTACTGCCTAATAAACGACCTGAAATTCTTGGCGTTCTCACCGTTACCTAACAAAAAATCTTTGAACTGGGCTGGATACTCAGGCTGTGGATTCAGAAACACTTTTCCATTATGACAACAACTATGTTTTAATCGATTTTTCTCAGCTTCAAAATGAACAGCCCGGCAGTGGTCGACGGTACACTCGCGATCTAAAAGACCTAAATAATGAACAGATGGAGTGACCGCATTCAACGTTCCTGCAATGGCACATTTGAATGTAGCTCGAGACAGCCTGCTTCTGTTGGGAGTGGGGTCTATACTGGGCACAGAAACCATAACATTCAAAACCTCGTCAGCCACGGATTCTGCCACATCTATCGCTGGTTCTGCAGGAACTCTTTCATCAGGTACTAAAACCTCTTCCACATTCACTTCTTCAACAATCGCGGATTCAATCACAGAATCTGGCACTGCTCTTGTAGATGCCGATGGACTTTCATGCGTCATCTGATCTAAAAGTTTAAGCTCAGCTCGCCTTTTGCGGTCGTATTCCTTTTTTTTTAATTTTTTCAGATTTGTTTGTGCCAAATTTTTTTTTTTTTTTTCTTCTTCATACGCTATTTTACGAAGTAACTTCTTGGCGTTTTTACGTTCCTGAGTTACTTTCAAACTCATCTCCACATTGCTTTCAGTCACTTCGTTTATTACTTTTTTTGCACTTTCAGCTTGTCTTTTTTGATAATATTCTGCATTATGATCCCATTTTTTCAATCTTTTAAGCTCTTCATTTCGATCTTTTTTGTTTTGTTCAACATTCTTACGTTTTTTTTCAGACTTACATGCATTTGTCAGCCTTTCATTTTCAACTGTCAAATTTTCGTTTTCCCGCGTATTATGCGTCACTCCACTACTTGTACCAGGAACACATTCATTCGAGAGATCAATAGCTAATTCATGTCTTAGCATAATCTCAAAATCTTCTTGCACAATATTCACATCAGCAATTTCTCTTTCAGTCGATTTTTCATCAGTTAAAACATCAATTTTTTTAGATGAAAACGGTCGCTTACCATATTCGTTTTCCCCGTCCATATTTCCTCAGTCAAACTGTACATTCGTAGATTCGTACCACTCTTACTTATTTTCATGCACAAATCTAAGATCCAAAACAATATTTTCAACACTTTCAGATATCATAAAACGTAAAAATCCCAATATAATTTCGAGACAAAATATAAAGCGGTTTCTCAATGTGAAATTTCGAATGAAAAAGAACCATAGACACAGGAATTCCAGAGTCAATAAGGATGGTCGATATACTTGTTACCTTGACACGGTGACTTTGCCGTCACGCGACAAAATTAACGAAATCGTATATTATCTAGAAAACGGTCTAACAGAAAATAAATAGCAAATGGAAATCTTAATATATAAAACAAAGTCGGGTTAGTTACACTATTTATAACTCGAGAACGGCTGGGCTGATTTTGATGATCTTTGATTTGTTGGATTTGTCTCCGCCTCGGATAGGATAATAACTATTTAAACATCACAAAAGTTAACGAAATAAATAGTTATAAAGAAAATTATTTTCCCCATACATTTTGTATGGAACGAATTCTCCTATTTTGAAAGAACTGCAGCAATATTTAGAGGGGTATAATATTGAACTGTGCGTGAATTTCAAACATTCAAAAACGTCAAATGTCAATGCGTTGATTGTTGTGCATTTGTTTTTAATCATATAATGCTGCCCTTCTTTCTTACACACTCAATGTCAATAGTCGAAAATGAGACAAATGGTGAACGTATGTCTGCACACCTCCAAAGGAAAAATACAATAATTATAATAAATCTCTGAAATGAAACGCATTTTTTTACATAAGCTCCACACAGGAGGCCCTGAGGAAAATAATTTCTCTCAGGACCTATGTCATCTTAGGGGATGCTGTGTGGAGGATCTTTTTAAGGAATGGGGAGGATAGAAAGTTCTGGGAAGGAAAAAGGTATGAGGGGTGGGTAGGAATCTGGGGGTCAGTGTGTCCGGGAGTGACGGACGTATGAATCCATCCCTCCAACTGTGGTGCAAGACAATGGGTCGAGAGAGTCCGGTTGGAAAGGTCAAAAGGCCTCCCTCAACCAGTCTCTCTCGATCCGGCCCGCCACGCAGCAGGTGGGCAGGCGCATCAACTGCCAAGACCCGGACATAAGTCACCTCATGAACCCGGGCACCCCTGCTAAATCACCAAACGTAGCGAACCACTTGGGGTGGTCCATGGTAGAGGTGTTGGTTATTCAATAAATGGTTCCCGGGGCGGCGGCACCCGTATCCGCCTTCCGAATTCCCGTAAGTAATTGTAAAAGTAAGAAAATCACAAAAATATAAATCCGTACACAACGCCATCTCTGATACTGACAAAAACAAAAGACGGACGGTTGCGCATTGATAATTGCTTCATTACGTAATTTTTAACTTAATAAAAAAACTGAATTTTAGCTATTGATTCTGAGGCGGTACGAAGTTCGTCGGGTCAGCTAGTAACAAAATAAAAATACGTTACGCAACAAAAAACATTAATTGGTTAAAAATCTTGCAAAATAATCGCAGCGTTATAAAAAAGTATACAATTTATTTCAGTTTTTTTGTAAAAATAAATCATGCAAATTTATTTAGAAAATTAGAATTTAAAGAAAAAATATTTTAAAATCAAACAAATTAATAAATACAACAACTGAGTGGGTTACTAAAATAAAGCAAAAAAATGTAACAACCTTACATATTTGGAATTATTTACATTTTTATTTCATATTATTATTTTGCAAAGGAATTAATGATGGTTGATATCTTTGTGTCGATTACGTTGTTCGTGACAAAATGAACTTAAATATTTTATAAAATGGTGTTACAGAAAAAAAAATTAATAGGGGAAATTATGTTAATAATCTAACAAATTATTTGATGCATTAAAGTGTTCAAATCGATTGCTTTGTCGCAGTGACGGAATTGGTTTATTTATGGTAGTGACTGTCGCAATGACACAGATAAATGACAATAAATTTAGAGAAATGTCTCTGCATTAATAAGTACCATAAATAATATCTGTTATTTCGAATTTGATATACGCAGATATACGTTTGACAGCAGGTAAGATTTGGCATGATTCTATTGAAAATAATAATTATATTTGCACGTCTAATTTGCAGTTGTTTTTTTCTTTCGATGAAAATATTATTAAATTCTTTTGTTCAGGTAAGAATTACTTCCCGGTTGTTGAAAATCGCAAACTTGGGGTTCTGGTATGAGCGA
The DNA here is from genome assembly GCA_917880885.1 of Limnephilus marmoratus. Classification (NCBI taxonomy): domain Eukaryota; kingdom Metazoa; phylum Arthropoda; class Insecta; order Trichoptera; family Limnephilidae; genus Limnephilus; species Limnephilus marmoratus. Next base: position 2,332,694 of record OU862918.1, read on the forward strand.
TCGATAACGATTGATGGGATAACTTTCGGTAATTGTCATTTCCTAGCGTGATTGCAGATCGCTAACTAATAAATAATATTTTTAACTTTAAACCTCAAATTGTAATATTCAATTAAATGAAGATAATATTAGCGAAACTCAATTGAAAATCTGGAGACAGAAAATCTGAAAAAGACCAGAAATGCCAATATATTTTTCTGTCTCCAGATTTTCGATTGAATTTCGCTAATATTGTCTTCAGTTACTCAAAGTGATGGCATTATTTATTTTATTAAAAGACAAATAACTTTGTTTACATCACTTTATTTTATACACAATATCACTTTTTTTATACAAAGCAAATAGCAAATAATTACCGTTATTCCATTAAATTTACAAAAATGAGCTATATACTCTGTTTGGAGTTAAGTGTCACAAAATTTATAAAATTGGAAGACTTTGGTGGCTGGGTCATGTAGAGAGAATGAGTGAGCATCAAGCACCAAAGTCCCTGCGGAACTCAAGACCGATAGGGCGGAGGAGCCTGGGAAGATCAAGATTAAGATGTGGAGCGACAACGTCCTCAAAGATATAACTACCTTGGAGCTTCTAAACTGAACAGAGCTGGCTCAAAACCGAGATGAGTTGAGGAAGACCCACCGGGGGTTGTAAAGCCAAGAGTGATGAAGATAATGATTCCACTAAATTAATAGACCAAATACTAAATAAAAAAAATGAAACAGAATTTTTTTAAACCTTATATCTACTCTTATGCTAAAGATATAAATAAGTAATGGCGTAGAATTCTATTTGTTGATATGGTACCCCAAAAATAATAAGTACATACTAACATTCCCAATATTATTTAACCAGCATTTTATATGAATAATAAATTAAAGAAATACATCCTTAACAACAAAGATAGCGACATTAAAACAAAAAATCAGGTGTTTATAAACTCAATGTAAGGATTTAAATTTTTTTATGTAGGTAAAACTAACAGAAATTTTGAGGTAAGAGTAAAGAACATTTCAGGGCTTTAAATGATAATAGTGAATCTGAGATCGCAGATCATTTATTAAAAAAAGGTCATACATTTGATACACGCTTAGGACTTAAAATAGTACATATGGGTTATATAATAATATTTCTGAAATCTTATAAATAAGGAAAAATGTTAATATGAAAACAGATAATTAATAATGTTTCAGGGCAAAAAGTTAAAAATAAACCAAAATTTCTGTCCACATTTTATTGAGAATTTAAATAATAAAACAACATCTGCTAGAAATAATACATATTTATATATATTTGGTATAATAAATAAATATAATAAATAAACCAAATATATATATACATATTAAATTTACCTCCGAATAATAGAAAAAAAAATTACGTTTAAAAAAAAAACACAAAAAACACCCTTCAAATAAGTTTTTATTAAAGTTTTTCTTTTATCAAACATAATTTGTAATACACCATTTTACCAATTAGTGTGGGAACCTTATCAAAGTTATATGAAAAATTTCAAGCATTTTGATCCCATATTGAACTGAACTCGGCATTCCAAAACCGCGAACCTGGTAACACTCAAAACAAATTATATATATTTGCAATACTACCGAAATAAGTAGGTACCTACCCGAAATGAATAACGTGTTAATTTGAACTGGCCAGGAATATTTAAACTTCCGATGGAATCTGTGAGCGCGTGTTTTGATGGAAACAACCTTACCTTAGTATTTATTGCATTAAAACCTAATTCGTTGTGTAGGTACCCGTTCAGGTAGGTACCTGCGCATTTCCTTAGATTCCGGCAATCCTTGCTTTTTTCATCATATTTGCAATACTACCGAAGTAAATAGGTACCTACCCCGAATGAAAAACGTGTTAATTTGAACTGGCCAGCAATAATTAAACTTCCGATGGAATCTGTGAGCACGTGTTTTGATGATTTTTTTTCGGAAAATTTCGTGTTTCGTCAGCATCTCCTGACGTATTTTATATGAGAATCATATGTTTTATTGGTGTTAAAAGTTGCGGAATCTATCCGGCTATCGTATTTTCAAAAAACATCTAGCCCGGAATCGGTTTTTCGGCGGTAATGTCGTTTTCCGAAAAACAACGACCGAAACCGCCGAGAGTTCCGTTTTGTTAGGCTAAAAATTTGACATCTAAGATTTTGACCATAGACCTAGCATTTTCCTTTGAGGAAAATGCTAAGTCTTTTTTTGTCATTTTTTTTTTGAAACGCTATCTGTCGGCGGGAAATACAACCGAGCCGAATCGAGTGATTCGAGTAGAGCTTCTAGTTTTCGCCGCCGATTCGTATCGGAGAATAAATCCCTGTATATATTTCATTTTGTCGAAAAAAATTTGCTTACAGTTTTCAGTCCCAATTTGCTTCAACCGAAAGTGAACCTTGAGGTGGGTGAAACGCAAAGGGCGTACTGGTCGTTTTTGCGTCAACCAAAAAGTGCGCGGAAAAAGACCTCTCCCAAAACCAAACAATACTATATATATACTAGCGGGGCCCGTTGCAAAAATGCAACTAACGGGTTAAAAAATTATGCGATTTGCGTGTGAACGTGGATGAAGCGAGGAGGAGTGTGTGTTAAATTAAATATATGAAGAAACCTGAAGTTACAGTGACCTTGCAACGCATGCCGTGTACCCGTTGTATATAATGTTATGTAGTGCAGCGCTTGCATTAAAATGTAATTTCCCAGGAATTTGAATAGAACCATTACAGTTAAGTTGACCATGAGGTTACAGTGACCTTGCAACGCATGCCGAGCAACCGTTGTATATCATTTTATATATTGCAGGCACTTGCTTTAAAATGTTATTTCCCGGGAATGGGGATGGAACCATTACAGTTAAGTTGACCCCGTGGTTACAGTGACCTTGCAACGCATGCCGGGAACCCGTTGTATATAATGTTATAATATAGTGCAGACGTTTGCAAGGCGCTTGCATTATAATGTAGTTTCCCGGAACTTGGAATGGAACCGTTACAGTTAAGTTGACCCCGAGGTTACAGTGATCTTGCAACGCATGCCGGGTAACCGTTGTATATAATGTTATGTAGAAATAAAAATCCCCAAAGATGACCTTTATTGGATAACCAACACTCATGCCGTAGGTCACCCTAAGTGGTTCGCTACGTTTGGTGATTTAGTAGGGGTGCCCGGATTTATGGGGTGAGGTTTGTCTAGGTCTTGGAGGCGGATGACCAGGACACACTGAACCCCAGATTCCTACCCACCCCTTAAACCCTTTTCCTTCTCAGAACTCTCATCTCCTTCTTTGCCTTAAAAAACCCTCCATCCAGCATCTCCAAAGATGACATGACCGTGAGGGAAATTATTTTCCTCAGGGTCTCCTGTGTGGAGCTTTTTCCTCCCCCCCTCTCGCGCTTCATTAATTCATTCCCGGTACATTTAGTTTTCAAAAAGCGAGAAATGTGCACCTACTTCGGTCGCCCCGTTCATTATTGTATCTCGATTGATCATTATTGTATTCAGAAACCATCGCGGGAATGCACACATCAAATTCCAAAAGTCTCATCGCAATCGGATGAACCAACACCGCTGTCAAAGGTCACCTAAGTGGTTCGCTACGTTTGATGACTTAGCAGGGGTGCCCGGGTTCATGGGATGAGGTTTGTCTAGGTCTTGGTGGCGGATACGTTTGACCTACCACTGCATTGCGGGCTGGATTGGAGGAGACTGATTGAGGGAGGCTTTTTATCTCTCCAGCCAGATTCTCCCAACCCTTCGCCTCGCACCGCAGTGTGAGGAATAGATTCATACGTCCGTTACTCCTGGCCACACTGACCCCCAGATTCCTACACACCCCTCATACCCTTTTCCTTCTTATATCTTCTTCTCCTTTCTTTCCCTCAAAAAACCCTCCACACAGCATCCTCAAAGATGACATAGGCCCCTAGGGAAATTGTTTTCCTCGGTGCCTCCTGTGTGGAGCTAATGTAAAAAAAAAGTTTAGCAATGCATAATTTCATGATGCCAGAGCTCACTATTGTATATAGAAACCAATGAATGGTTCCCGGGGCGGCGATACCAATTCCACGTTGAATGATTATCATTAAAATACAAAATACAAAAAAAGCGGTATGTAAATTTAATATTTTTGAAAAAAATTATACCATTCCACTTCAAGCAATTTTATTATACATTTACAAAAAAATCATAAGCAATATCATCAGATTTTGAGTTGTTATGTGCATGTAGGTACCTGCATAGATTCTATGTAGAGGTACCTGCACATACGTAAAAAAAAACATATGAAATATATTTAGGCTGGGTTTTTCAAAAAATTTATTTAAAAATCTTCAATTTTTCAAGTTAATTTTAACGTTCTGTGAAATTTCTGTTCAAATTCTATTCAAGTTCCGTAATTATTTCTGTTTTGAAATAATAGTTTAAATAAATAATAATAAATATTATAAGTTTTGAAGATAATTGAATAAATAAAAACCGCACATTACGTGAAAATGAACTTTACTAATTTAAAAATAACATTCATACCAATAGTGGTTATCCAGAAGCAACCTCCGTGTTCCTACATATTTCAAAAATTACCATCTTGTATGATTTTTTTCATTTCATATCATTAATTTTCGATTTAACATTTAAAGGAAAAAATCTCGTAAGATGGTACCTACCTAGTACATACCGAGAAAAATAATGTTGGTGTAGGTACCTACTTACGCGTTTTCTCAATAAATACTTAGCGAATTAGCAATAATTCAATAGAACGGTAGGTACCTACCGCGATTTTCTGCATTTAAATCATTCACATTTTTAACGCCAGTACCTACCTCGAGTTTATATTAACTGGCTGGAAAATTATGCATTGTTGATGATAGATCGATTTCAGAAAATGTCAGAAAAATTTCAATATTTGATGCAATATAGTGTAACATTTTAAATGGGAAGCAACACATGTTTTTATTTTAAAAGTTTCTTAAACTTGTATACCTTCTATTTAATCAAAAACATTTCGTGCAAAATGTTTGTTTTCGCCGCAATCTAAGTTCCCGCAAAGGGCCTTTAAAATGTCAATTTTTCTCCGCTATTTTCGAAAACGCCGTTAAAAAAATTCGAATAAATCCCTAGAAAAATCAGTTTTGTATGGGAAATCTCTTTACTAAACGATTCGACGTTTTTTAACGGGTGAACCTGTCGGCAAGAAATATAACTGAGGCCGAATTTCTTCGTCGGTGAGAGATCTAATTGTAGTTTTCGCCGTTTGGGTGCGCCGTTAACCCTGCATCATCTTTTTATATGAAATCTGGTCTGACCCGCTGAGATCGCCATCCGTGCCCCCTTTCGGGCCAAATTGATCTCTGCGGTCGGTGAAACTCGAGGAGCGACGGTCGATTATCGCCTGCGGGCCGAGGCGGGCGAGGGAAATCGAAAGGGCGTAAGCGTCTTTTTCGTTTTTAAGCGACAATACGCCGTAAGGTCTTGCGGATCGAGGGGGAAAAGAGTCGATTATCGGATCACCAAAACGCGTTTTTTTGGAACGGCCGTTTGTATGAAATCCCGGTCCACAAGCCTTGCTCGGCCAAATCGACCTCTGCGGTCGGTGAAACTCGACAGGCAGAGTGGTCGATTTTCGCCTGTACTCGGAGGATTAAAAAAAAAAGTGAGTTTTCCTGACCTACCCCAAAACCAAACAATACTATATACTAGGTTTTGCCCGTTGCAGAAGCAACTGATGGGTTAAAACATTATGCGATTTGACGTGTGAACGTGGATGAAGCAAGGAGGAGTGTGTGTTAAATTAAATATATGAAGAAACCTTAGTTCACAGTGACCTTGCAACGCATGCCGGGTACCCGTTGTATATAATGTTATGTAGTGCAGCGCTTGCATTAAAATGTAATTTGCCAGGAATTGGAATGGAACCATTACAGTTAAGTTGACCCCGAGGTTACAGTGATTTTGCAACGCATGCCGGGTACCCTTTGTATATAATGTTACAATGTAAAGCAGGCGTTTGCAAGGCGCTTGTATTATAATGTAGTTTTCAGGAACTTGGAATGGAACCATTACAGTTAAGTTGACCCCGAGGTTACAGTGATCTTGCAACGCATGCCGGGTACCCGTTGTATATAATGTTATAATTTATTGCAGGCGTTTGCAAGGCGCTTGCATTATAATGTAGTTTCCCGGAACTTGGAATGGAACCATTACAGTTAAGTTGACCCCGAGATTACAGTGATGTTGCAACGCATGCCGGGTACCCTTTGTATATAATGTTATAATATAAAGCAGGCGTTTGCAAGGCGCTTGCATAATAATGTAGTTTCCCGGAACTTGGAATGGAACCATTACAGTTAAGTTGACCCCGAGATTACAGTGATGTTGCAACGCATGCCGGGTACCCGTTGTATGTAATGTTATAATACAGTGCATGCGTTTGCAAGGCGCTTGAATTATAATGTAGTTTCCCGGAACTTGGAATGGAACCATTACAGTTAAGTTGACCCCGAGGTTACAGTGTTGTTGCAACGCATGCCGGGTACCCGTTGTATATAATGTTATGTAGAAATACAAATCCCCAAAGTTGACCTTTATTGGTTAACCAACACCTCTGCCATAGGTCACCCCAAGTGGTTCGCTACGTTTGGTGATTTAGTAGGGGTGCCCGGGTTCATGGGGTGAGGTCTGTCTAGGTCTTGGAGGCGGATGCCCAGGACACACTGAACCCCAGATTCCTACCCACCCCTTAAACCCTTTTCCTTCCCAGAACTCTCATCTCCTTCCTTTCCTAAAAAAAATCCTCCACACAGCATCCCCAAAGATGACATAGGACCTGAGGGAAATTATTTTCCCCACGGCGTCCTGTGTGGAGCTCATGTAAAAAAAAAAAAATTAAATGCATATAAATTCACCTTTCCCAAAAAGCCAGAAATAATTGAAAAAAAACATGTTCTTAATATATTTTCCCTTGCTTAGTTCTGCACTCCTGGTATTTATACTTTTAAAATTTTGTTTTATTCGAGTAAAAAAAAGAACAGAAAAAATATTCTTTCATAGCGTACTCTACCCCCCCCCCCCCCTTCCTCCATCACGCAAAACCCCCTCACGGGTTCCCCTCCGCCTTCCCAGGTTACCCTCCCCCCCTCCGTGGTATTTTTCACCCCTCCCGCGCTCATTATTTCATTGCCGTTACATTTAGTTTTCAAACAGCTCGCGTGCCACCTATTGAAATATTTTTATGCAAATTTTGCAAAAATGCCAGAGCTCACCAGCCAATAAACAAACATAACAAAAAAAGAATTATTCAATTTGGTGCAGTCTTTCGGAAGTTATGCGCGTACATACATTTCGACGATTCATTTTTATGCAAATTTCATAATGCCAGAGCTCACCAGTAGTTTTATTTAAAACTTGTCCTTACAATAACGATAACAACAAAAAAATAATTACCCAATTAGGTGCAGTCGTTCCGAAGTTATGCGCGTACTTACATTTCATCGATTAATTTTTAAACATATTTCAAAATGCCAGAGCTCACCAGTAGTTGTATACAAACTTTGTCCTAACAATAAGGAACGCAACAAAAAAAGAATTATTCAATTACGTGCAGTCGTTCTGAAGTTATGAGCGTCCTTACATTTCGGCGAATCATTTTTAAACAAATTTCGTTATGCCAGAGCTCACCAGTAATTTTATTCAAAACTTGTCCTAGTAATAACAAATACAACAACGAAAGAATTATTCAATTTTGTGTATTCGCTCGGAAGCTATGCGCATTTATAGATTTCGGCGATTCATTTTAAACAAATTTTATTATTCCAGAGCTCATCAGTCGTCTTATACAAACCTTGCCCGAACAATAACGAAACCAACTCAAAAAGAATTATCCAATTTGGACCAGTCGTTCATGAGCTATAATTTATAGATGATACCCGTGGATAATTATTTATCCGTTTATGTAATTTTCAGGGTACCTACCTAGTTCATCAAAATATTCTAAAACAATATGTTATTTATATGGCAACACAAACGTTAAACTTTGTCGTAACCACCTCAAGCACAGCCTGAAAATCGAACACCTGCGCTGGTTTAAGAACATTTCCCATACAAATTACGTCAGCCAACGGTGTCATGGCCTGACTGAAAACCTCAGGTGGTTTTGGATAGTGTTCCATGTTCAGTATTGCAAGGTTGAAGAAAATAAATAAACATTTCAAATATCTACCGATTTAACAGGCTGAGAACGATGTGCATTTTCGATGTTGTTGGATTTTTCGCAAATGTCAGATATAATTGCAAAGTTTGACGCGATATTGTGAAACATTTTAAATGGGAAGCTACACATGTTTTTGTTTTAAAAGTTTCTAAATCTTGTATAATTTATGATTATTAAAAAACATCTCTCGCAAAATGTTTTTTTTCGTCGTAATTTACCACCCCGCAAAGGGCCTTTAAAATGTCAATTTTTCTTCGGTATTTGGCAGATCGCCGTTTAATTAATTGGAATAAATTCAGAGCAGAAATCAGTTTTGTATGGGAGATTTTCGCTACATCTTTCTCAACTTTTGCAGGCATTTGAAAAGAGATAGATACAATGAATTCGCTTCGAAGAAGAGTGAACCGTGGGGCCTTTGAAATCGGATGAGCTTAGAGATCAATTTGGCTTGCCAAATTTTACCAAATTTTTGCAAGCCAAAGTGACCCGTGAGGTTTCACCCACCCGAGGGGCAGAGTGGTCGCTTTTCCCCTCAAATCAAAAGTGAGGTTTTCCGTGACCTTTCCCAAAAGTGAACAATACTATATATACTAGGTTTTGCCCGTTGCAGAAGCAACTGACGGGTTAAAACACTATGCGATTTGCGTGTGAACGTGGATGAAGCGAGGAGGAGTGTGTTTTAAATTAAATATATGAAGAAACCTGAGGTTACAGTGACCTTGCAACCCATGCCGGGTAACCGTTGTATATAATGTTATGTAGTGCAGCGCTTGCATTTAAATGTAATTTTCCAGGAATTGGAATGGAACCATTACAGTTAAGTTGACCCCGAGGTTACAGTGACCTTGCAACGCATGCCGAGTAACCATTGTATATCATGTTATATATTGCAGGCACTTACTTTAAAATGTTATTTCCCAGGAATTATGATGGAACCATTACAGTAAAGTTGACCCCGAGGTTACAGTGATCTTGCAACGCATGCCGGGTACCCGTTGTATATAATGTTCTATAGTACAGGCGCTTGCATTATAATGTGGTTTTCCGAGATTTGGGATGGAACCATTACAGTTTAATGGACCCCGAGGTTAAAGTGGCCTTGCAACGCATGCCAGGTACCCGCTGTATATAATTTATTTATTTCCGGACAAAAAGTCCATTAACAATATAAAATACGTCACTAACTTATACCTCCCTCTTATCCTTTCCCTTGTTACCATAATTATTGGAAGGCTTTTGACCTCTCCAGCCAGATTCTCCCAAACCTTCGCCATGCACCGCAGTGTGAGGAATAGATTCATACGTTCGTCACTCCTGGCCACACTGACCCCCAGATTCCTAAACACCCCTCATACCTTTTTCCTTCCCATATCTTCTTCTCCTTCCTTTCCCTTAAAAAACCCTCCGCACAGCATCCTCAAAGATGACATAGGCCCCTAGGGAAATTGTTTTCTTTGGAGCCTCCTGTGTGGAGCTAAAGTAAAAAAAAATTAACACTGCATAATTTCATCCTGAATTCTCCCAAAGGTTACAGTGATTTTGCAACGCATGCCGGGTACCCGTTGTATGTAATGTTATGTAGAAATACAAATCCCTAAAATTGACCTTTATTGAATAACCAACACCTCTGCCGTCGGTCACCCCAAGTGGTTCGCTACGTTTGGTGATTTAGTAGGGGTGCCCGGATTCATGGGTGAGGTTTTTCTAGGTCTTGGAGGCGGATGACCAGGACACACTGAACCCCAGATTCCTACCCACCCCTTAAACCCTTTTCCTTCCCAGAACTCTCATCTCCTTTCTTTCCTAAAAAAAATCCTCCACACAGCATCCCCAAAGATGACATAGGCCCTGAGGGAAATTATTTTCCCCACGGCCTCCTGTGTGGAGCTCATGTAAAAAAAAAAAAAATGCATATAAATTCACCTTTCCTGTCTATGTCAGTCTTAAATGATGACCTACATAGAATACCCTTGGATGGTGAAAGCCAGAAATAATTGAAAAAAAAAAAACATTTTCTTAATATTTTTTCCCTTGCTTAGTTCTGCACTCCTGGTATTTATCCTTTTTTTACATGAGCTACACACAGGAGACCCTGAGGAAAATAATTTCCCTCGGGGTCATTTCATCTTTGGAGATGTTGTGTTGAGGGTTTTTAAAGGCAAATAAGGCGAGGAGAGCAACGCTCAGTGGTTAAACATACGTATGGATAAGGCCACCCGCAGGGCCTAGCAGCTGAAACCTGTCAAACAGAAGTATCTAGACGCCATCGGAGGCATGCACATATCAAATTCCCAAAGTTTCATCGCAATCGGATGAACGGTTTAGCAATGCATAATTTCATGATGCCAGAGCTCACCATTTTATACATTAAGAATCGAAGGTCCCCAATGTTTCATCGGAATCGAAGAAGAATTAACACAGAACGTGAAAATTAACTTAAAAAAAGTGTGCTTTTACCTGCATAATTTGGCAAAAAATTGACCATGTTAAGATATTTAAATTTATTCATTTTCATAACGTTGCTTGAAATGGATTTTGCCGTTTTTGGTGACCAGATCTGAATAGCCAGGTACTTCCCCACCTTCCTCGTCTCCATCTCCCTCCCCTCCCCACTACCTTTAGCCTCACAACATACCCCAACTGGGGATGCCATAGTTTCACTGACTTCAGTAGTTGGGACTCTTGTGCCGTATTATCATTAAAATTTAGTTAATAATGTATAAAGCAATTAATTTCCGTACAATTTTAAAGTACCTACACCATTTGAAAAAAAAAATTGTACCATCTTTGCTATTAAATTTACACAATATATTATTAATTTCTCATTATTTCGACAACAACGTTCCCTCATAAGTAGGTACTGGCCATTACTGGTATTATTATTTAAGAATGTCCAAAAAGAACGAAACTTTACCTACACATTCATAAATGAAAAATATTTTGATAGGTTCTTTCAAAAAAATTTAATAATTCTTTAAAATTTTCAAGTTAATTATTACGTTTTGTGAAAGTTATTTTAAAGTTCTGTAATTATTTCAGTTTTGTGGTGCAACTGGATAAAATGATATAACAACAGAACTCGAATAGAACTTACGCAGAACGTTAGAATTAACTTTAAAGAAATGTTGAATTCTTCAATTTTATTGCAACAACCCGGCATCCAATGTAAGTACCTACATAATTCGTCTAGGTACCTACTCATTTTCGCAAAAAAACCACGGTAGTAAATCGGTAAGCCGGTAGGTAGGTACCTAAGCACTTATTTCCATCACTAAGTTGCATGGTTTATCTGTGTGTTCTAAATAACAGGGTCCGCCAAAACTGCGTTACTCATTTTTGGTAAAAATAAATTGATTAAATAATAATATTTTTTTAAAAATAAAAATAAAATCGTCTTTTTTTTTAAATATTTTTCTAGAAATGACATCGGTCAAACATCCAACTTTTAAATTCACGAACGCGCATACTACTTTCGTAATAAATAATTATTCACAACGATACATGTATGGAAAAAAACGGAAATTCTAAGCATCGTCATTTGAGAAATGTTTCTACGCCGCTCAAACGTTAGTCGTGAAGGCCCGACTATATTTTCGAAAAAAAAAATATCAAGAAAATTATCATTCAAAATAATTAAAAAAATAATTATTATATTTCGAGCAGTATTTTTTTTACCACCGTGTACCGGCATAATAACGATTCATGATTGATGAAATTCGATTTTAAAACCTGCTAACAACGCCAATTTAAGACACTCCAATTTTGTTTCGCGTTCGAATTTGAATTTTAGTCTATTTTTAAATTTTTCTAATGAAATGTTTTAATTCTATGTCCTGTCGACTGGCGGCGCCGTGAAAACAGTACATAATTTTAAAGATTAGTTTCAATACTCGACTTTTATGTTGTTTTTTTGCACATGTCAGTTTTGAAACGAATATTACAACGATGTTTTTGAGAAAAGTGATAATTACGACGGTCAATTGACCTTTGAAAAACTCTTGTTGACGGAATTTCACTAAATTTTGGCTTCCAAGCGTGATATTTTCGACAAAATCGCGTATGCCAGTCGGCCGGTGGGAAAACGAAAAATGAAAGATGACATTTAAAATCTGCGTACCTAGCGAAATCAGTTTTGTATGGGAGATTTTCGCTACATCTTTCTCAACTTTTGCAGGCATTTGAAAAGAGATAGATACAATGAATTCGCTTCGAAGAAGAGTGAACCGTGGGGCCTTTGAAATCGGATGAGCTTAGAGATCAATTTGGCTTGCCAAATTTTACCAAATTTTTGCAAGCCAAAGTGACCCGTGAGGTTTCACCCACCCGAGGGGCAGAGTGGTCGCTTTTCCCCTCAAATCGAAAGTGAGGTTTTCCGTGACCTTTCCCAAAAGTGAACAATACTATATACTAGGTTTTGCCCGTTGCAGAAGCAACTAAAGGGTTAAAACACTATGCGATTTGACGTGTGAACGTGGATGATGCGAGGAGTGTGTGTTCAGTAAGTATTTGAAGAAAAAAACGATGTTTGAATGTAGACGAAGCGAGGTATGTGTGCCACATAGAGGGCACAGGCAGTAGACTGCTCAATTTGGTACACCTACTATAGGGCCACTTCGGTCAACTGGTTCAGTATAGGCCTAAAAGTTATTTTTTTAATAATTTTTTTTTGGAATTTTTATAATATTGAAATTTTTTTCAGATTTAAAAATTTTTTGGATCTTTAAATTTTTATCGATTTTGAAATTTTTTGGATTTTAAAATTTTTTCGATTTTAAAATTTTTTGGATTTTGAAATTTTTTGGATTTAAAAATTTTTTTCGTTTTTTAAATTTTTTTGGATTTTTAATTTTTTGGATTTTTAAATTTTTTATTCGATTTTGAAATTTTTTGGATTTTGAAATTTTTTGGATTTTAAAATTTTTTTTCGATTTTGAAATTTTTGGATTTTGAAATTTTTTTCGATTTTGAAATTTTTTGGATTTAAAATTTTTTCGATTTTAAAATTTTTTAGATTATTTTTTGGATTTTGAAATTTTTTGGATTTTGAAATTAAAATTATTTTGAAATTGGTTATCAAAATAACGTAATATAATTTAGGGCCCTCTAGGTCGAGAGGTAAGACTCTCGACTCGCAATCCGAAGATTGCGGGTTCGAACTCGATGTGTGCAAATAATTTTTGATCGATTAGTTTATGTTAATTAACTTATAAAGTATAAGTTCTGGTGTAAAACCACCATTCAGAATCGAAACTTTGTTCGAAATGTACCATTATTATTAATTATTTTGAATCCATTAATGTGAAATTATGTACACGCAACCTGCCAAATTGACTGTCCTAAAACGGGAAACCTTCCTAGTTGGACTGTCTTATATTACTTACTTACTTATATTTCTTACTTCCTTTTATATTGTTATATCTTGTATGTAATAATAATAAATAATAAATAAATAAATAAATAAATGGCTTTGGCCTTGTTTACTTACCGGATCTGAGGTTCAATTTGCGAGGCGGGAATGGGAACCGCCGCCCCAGGAACCTTTATTGGATATAGTTAAAACACATGCGATTTGACGTGTGAACGTGGATGAAGCGAGGAGGAGTGTGTGTTAAATTAAATATATGAAGAAAAAACGATGTTTGAATGCGGATGAAGCGAGGAGTGAGCGCCTACAAAGGGAACAGGTAGTCGACGAACGGTTTAGCAATGTATAATTTCATGATGCCAGAGCTCATTATTTTATATAGAATGAATCGACAGGATGCACACATCAAATCCCAAAAGTTTCATCGCAATCGGATGAAAGGTTTAGCAATGCATAATTTCTTGATGCCAGAGCTCACTATGTATACAAAAACCATTGCGGGCACGCATACATCAAATCCCCAAAGTTTCACCGAAATCGGATGAACGGTTTAGCAATGCGTAATTTCATTATGCCAGAGCTCACTATTGCATACAAAAACCATTGCGGGCATGCACACATCAAATCCCCAAAGTTTCATTGCAATCGGATGAACGGTTTAGCAATGCATAATTTCATGACGCCAGAGCTCACTATTTTATATTAAAAAAAAGAATCGAGGGAATGCACACATCATAGTGGAAGATACTCTCAGTATCGCCCTGGTGTAAGACCACCATTCAGAATTGTAACGTTACTTGAAATGGCTTCTGCCGTGTTTGGTGATCAGATCTGAATAGCCAGGTACTTCCCCACCTTCCTCTTTCCTATATCCTTCCCCTCCCCACTGCCTTCAGCCTCACAACATACCCCAATTGGGGACGCCATAGTCCCACTGAATCCAGACGGGAGCAGTTGGGACTCTTGTGCGGTATTCATGTAAAAAAAAAATCAAATCCCCAAAGTCAGAGAAGCCAGAGCCAGAGCTCACCATTTTATACAGAAAGAATCGAAGGAATGCGCACATAGTGTCCCCAAAGTTTCCTCGCAATCGGATGAACAGTTTAGCAATGCATAATTTTGTGATGTCAAAGCTCATTATTTTATATAGAAACCAATGAATTGTTCCCGGGGCGGCGGTACCAATACCATATTGAATGATTATCATAAAAATGCAATATACAAAAAAAGCGCTAGGTATATAAATTTAACATTTTTGAAAAAAATTATATGCTACTACTAATGTTTAGAGTTACCTGCACGTACGTAAAAAAAAAATATATATATATATTTAGGCTGGGTTGTTCAAAACAATATTTAAAAATCTCCAATTTTTCAAGTTAATTTAAACGTTCTGTGAAAGTTCTGTTCAAATTCTATTCAAGTTCCGTAATTATTTCTGTTTTGAAATAAAAAGTATAAATAAATAATAATAAATATAATAAGTTTTGATGTTTTGAATAAATAAAACTCGCAAATTACGTCAAAATAAACTTAACTAATATAAAAATAACAAAATCTTTTTGCATGCAAACTACTCTGATTGAAGGGGTGGGTAGGAATCTGGGGGTCCAGAAGTGATGGATGTATAAATCCATATCTTAAACTGCGGTGCAAGGCGATGGTCGAGAGAGAGCGGTTGGAGAGGTTAAGGGATAACTTGACTCCCAATCCGAAGATCGTGGGATCTAATCCCGGTGTGGCCAAATAAATGTTACTTGATTAATTTGCATTATTTTACAATTAATTCATTTAATAATAATAATATACAGTATATTTGCTGCACGCTCCAGAGTGGAAGATACTTTCAATATCGCCCTGCAGTAAGATCATCATTTAGAATTGGGGCGTTGTTTGAAATGTCTTTAGCCGTGTTGGGCAACCAGATCTGAATAGCCAGGTACTTCCCCACCTTCCTCTTTCTTATCTTTTTCCCCTCTCCATTACCTTCAGTCTCACAACATACCGGGATCGGGGATGCCAGTTTCACTGGCTCCAGACAGAAGTAGCCGAGACTCTTGTGAGGTATTCACATAAACAAAGGTTAGATCATCCTCAACCAATCTCTCTTGATTCGGCCCATCATGCAGTAAGTGGACAAACGCATTGGCCACTAAGATCTATGCAAACCTTATCCCATGGACCCGGCCACATCTGCTAAGTCACTTAAGGCGACCTATGGCAGGGGTGATGGTTATCCCATAAATGGTTCCTGAGGCGGCGGTTCCCATATTCGCCTCCCAAATTGTTTCCTGTCAGTAACAGTCGTCAGGCGTAGTAATATATATATAGTATTGTTTGGTTTTGGGGTAGGTCAGGAAAACTCACTTTTTTTTTTAATCCTCCGAGTACAGGCGAAAATCGACCACTCTGCCTGTCGAGTTTCACCGACCGCAGAGGTCGATTTGGCCGAGCAAGGCTTGTGGACCGGGATTTCATACAAACGGCCGTTCCAAAAAAACGCGTTTTGGTGATCCGATAATCGACTCTTTTCCCCTTCGATCCGCAAGACCTTAAGGCGTATTGTCGCTTAAAAACGAAAAAGACGCTTACGCCCTTTCAGATAAAAAAATTCAGTGCACGTTTCAGTACTTTGACTTTGCGACAAAAATTAAGCGTTTTTTGGCCTACAAAATTTAAAGAAAAAAACTGGCGGCAAAAACTATAACTCTAATAAAATCACTCAATTCGGCTCGCTTACACTTCCCACCGACAGGTTCGCATTAAAAAACAAGAGATGTCTTTTTCCATTAGTTTCATAAAATGCTAGGAATATCGAGTCAGGTCTGGATTAACCCATCTCTTTTCGCATGCTCGCGAATGCTGAGACAGGTATATCTAGATTTTAAATGTCAGTTTATGCTAGCGAAACGGACCTCTCAGCGGTTTCGGTTGGGGAATACGGAATTGCGGCCCAGAAAACGATTTCAGCTTTGATATTTTTAAAAAATTTAATAGAGTAGAGGAATACGCATCTTTTGATAGCAATATTATATAAGCATCTCTTATAAAATATGTCAGTAGAAGCTGACAAACATCACACATTTCCTGAAAAATTCATGTCGAAAATGCGTTCTCAAATTATCCGAGAGTATTGAATTACTGGCCATATGAAAAAAATGCAATTTATAACGGGGCAGGTACCTACCGTTTCCATCGAAAGAAAAGTAACTAAATACCTACATAATGTTGACGCAATTTTTATTGAGAAAACGGGTAGGTACCTAGAGCAAAATTATTTTTCTCGCGGTTTACTAGGTAGGTACCTACCGGCTTAGAAACAGAATTCTTTCATTTAAATAATTAATGATATTATATTAAATTAATCACTCGAGGTGGTCACTTTTTGAACCTATGCAGGTACCTTCCTGCACATAACTACTCGGAATCATCTGATGATTTTGCTTATGTATTTTTTTTGTAAATGTATAACGAAATTGCTTGAAGTTGAACGGGATAATTATTATGAAAAATATTAAATTAACATACCCCTTTGTTTTGTGTTTTGCATTTTAATGATAATCATTGAACGTGAGATTGGTACCACTGCCCCGGGAACCATTCATTGGTTTCTATATACAATAGTGAGTTCTAGCATCCCAAGTCCCGGGAAACTACATTTTAATGAAAGCGCCTTGCAAATATTATAACATTATATACAACGGGTACCCGGCATGCGTTGCAAGGTCACTGCAACCTCAGAGTTAACTCAGGATGAAATTATGCAGTGCTAAACTTTTTTTTTACATTAGCTCCACACAGGAGGCTCCAAGGAAAACAATTTCCATAGGGGCCTACGTCATCTTTGAGGATGCTGTGCGGAGGGTTTTTTACGGGAAAGGAAGGATAAGAAGATATGGGAAGGAATAAGGTATGAGGGGTGGGTAGGAATCTGGGGGTCAGTGTGGCCAGGAGTAACGGACGTATGAATCTATTCCTCACACTGCGGTGCAAGGCGAAGGGTTGGGAGAATCTGGCTATCCGTCACTAAGACCTAGACAAATACATACAGTTTCAGAATACAATAGTGAGCTTTGGCATCACGAAATATCGCTAGAAAAAGCCCGTTCCGAATCCTAGGGGCCTGGGTCATCTTTGAGGATGCTGTGGGGTGGGTTTTTTTAAGGGAAAGGAAGGAGAAGAAGATATTGGGAAGGAAAAACGTATGAGGGGTCTTTAGGAATTTGGGGGACAGTGTGGCCAGGAGTGACGGACGTTTGAATCTATTCCTCACACTGCGGTGCAATGCGAAGGGTTGGGAGAATCTGGCTGGAGAGGTCAAAAGCCTTCTAATTATTATGGAAACAGAAATAATTACAGAACTCGAATAGAATTTAAACAGAACTTTCGCAAAACGTTAAGATTAACTTTAAAAAAGGAAGATTTTAAATTTTTTTTTTAAACAACAGCTTAAATTATATTCTACATAGAATCTACGTAGGTACCTACTTGCTAATTATAATGAAAAATATTAAATTAATAAAACGCTTTTTTTGCATTTTGCATTTTAATGATAATCATTGAACGTGAGATTGGTACCGCTGCCCCGGGAACCATTCATTGGTTTCTATATACAATAGTGAGCTCTAGAATTCCCAGTCCTGGGAAACTACATTATAATGCAAGCGCCTTGCAAATATAATAACATTATATAAAACGGGTACCCGGCATGCGTTGCAAGGCACTGTAACCTCCGGGTCAACTTAACTGTAATGGTTCCATTCCAAGTTCCGGGAAACGACATTATAATGCAAGCGCCTGCCCTACATTAAAACATTATATACAACGGGTACCCGGCATGCGTTGCAAGGCACTGTAACCTCCGGGACAACTTTACTTAACTGTAATGGTTCCATCCCAATTCCTGGGAAATTACGTTTTATTGCAAGCGCCAGCACTACAGTACATTATATACAACGGGTACCCGGCATGCGTTGCAATATCACTGTCACCTCGGGGTAAGCTTAACTGTAATGGTTCCATTCCAAGTTCCGCGAAACTACATTATAACGCAAGCGCCTTGCAAACGCCTCCACTATATTATAAAATTATATAGTACGGGTACCCGGCATGCGTTGCAAGATCAATGTAACCTCGGGGATGGTTCCATTCCAAGTTCGGGGAAACTATATTATTATGCAAGCGCCTTGCAAATGCCTGCACTTTATTATAACATTATATACAACGGGTACCCGGCATGCGTTGCAAGATCACTGTAACCTCGGGTTCAACTTAACTGTAATGGTTCCATTCCAAGTTCCTGGAAACTACATTATAATACAAGCGCCTTGCAAACGCCCGCTTTATATTATAACATTATATACAAAGGGTACCCGGCATGCGTTGCAACATCACTGTAACCTCGGAGTCAACTTAACTGTAATGGTTCCATTCCAAGTTCAGGGAAACTACATTATTATGCAAGTGCCTTGCAAATGCCTGCACTATATTATAACATTATATACAACGGGTACCCGGCATGCGTTGCAAGGTCACTGTAACCTCAGTTTTCTTCATATATTTAATTAAACACACACTCCTCCTCGCTTCATCCACGTTCACACGTCAAATCGCATAGTGTCTTAACCCTTTAGTTGCTTCTGCAACGGGCAAAACCTAGTATATATAGTATTGTTTGGTTTTGGGAGAGGTCTTTTTCCGCGCACTTTTTGGTTGACGCAAAAACGACCAGTACGCCCTTTGCGTTTCACCCACCTCAAGGTTCACTTTCGGTTGAAGCAAATTGGGACTGAAAACTGTAAGCAAATTTTTTTCGACAAAATGAAATATATACAGGGATTTATTCTCCGATACGAATCGGCGGCGAAAACTAGAAGCTCTACTCGAATCACTCGATTCGGCTCGGTTGTATTTCCCGCCGACAGATAGCGTTTCAAAAAAAAAATGACAAAAAAAGACTTAGCATTTTCCTCAAAGGAAAATGCTAGGTCTATGGTCAAAATCTTAGATGTCAAATTTTTAGCCTAACAAAACGGAACTCTCGGCGGTTTCGGTCGTTGTTTTTCGGAAAACGACATTACCGCCGAAAAACCGATTCCGGGCTAGATGTTTTTTGAAAATACGATAGCCGGATAGATTCCGCAACTTTTAACACCAATAAAACATATGATTCTCATATAAAATACGTCAGGAGATGCTGACGAAACACGAAATTTTCCGAAAAAAAATCATCAAAATACGCGCTCACAGATTCCATCGGAAGTTTAAATATTCCTGGCCAGTTCAAATTAATACGTTTTTCATTCGGGGTAGGTACCTACTTATTTCGGTAGTATTGCAAATATGATGAAAAAAGCTAAGATTGCCGGAATCTAAGGAAATGCGCAGGTACCTACCTGAACGGGTACCTACACAACGAATTAGGTTTTAATGCAATAAATACTACGGTAAGGTTGTTTCGATGATACAGAATAATGGAACTTTTTTTAAGTTAATTTTCACGTTCTGTGATGGTTCTACTCAAATTCTATTGTTTTATCATTACAGACCAGTTACATCACAAAACTGAAATAATTACAGAACTCGAACGGAACTTTATAGAACTGAAAATTTACTAGAAAAATTTAAAGAATTGTCAATTTTTTTTATTAATTATTATTTTTTATTTTTAAGTGTGTTCTATTTGAACATTGTTAAATAAAAAAAAAAATATATATATATATATATATACATTACGCGTGTTCTAGGTAGGTACTTACTTGCGGGGACTTTTTTCATTTAAAAATCAAAACATGATATTGAATGAATTTATTTATAGTGAAAATTATTTTATGCTCAACAGCATAATGGCGTCGTTTTGGTGAAATATTACAACAAAGTACTTACTTAGTACTTACACTTGCAAAATGAAATACAATACAACTACAATAGTGAGCTCCGGCATAATGAAATTTTGCACTGCTAAACCGTGCAACCGATTGTTATTATTAATGGACTATTTGTGCGTAAATAAATTAATTATATACAGCGGGTACCCGGCATGCGTTGCGAGGCCACTTTAACTTCGGGGTCAACTAAACCGTAATGGTTCCCTACCAAGTCCCGGGAAACAACATTATAAAATTATGCACTTTATAAAATTATATACAACGGGTACCCGGCATGCGTTGCAAGGCCACTTTAACCTAAGGGTCAACTAAACTGTAATGGTTCCATCCCAAGTCCCCGGAAACTACATAATAATGCAAGCGCCTGCACTATGTAACATTATATACAACGGGTACCCGGCGTGCGTTGCAAGGTCACTGTAACCTAGGAGTCAACTTTACTGTAATGGTTTCATCCCGATTCCCGGGAAATAAAATTTTAATGCAAGCGCCTGCAATTTATAACATAATATACAACGGGTACACGGCATGCGTTGCAAGGTCACTGTAACTTCGGGGTCAACTTAACTGTAATGGTTCCATCCCAATTCCCGGGAAATAACATTTTAAAGCAAGTGCCTGCAATATATAACATGATATACAACGGTTACTCGGCATGCGTTGCAAGGTCACTGTAACCTCGGGATCAACTTAACTGTAATGGTTCCATTCCAATTCCTGGGAAATTACATTTTAATGCCAGCGCTGCACTACATAACATTATATACAACGGGTACCCGGCATGCGTTGCAAGGCCACTGTGAACTCAGGTTTCTTCATATATTTAATTTAACACACACTCCTCCTCGCTTCATCCACGTTCACACGTCAAATCGCATAGTGTCTTAACCCGTCAGTTGCTTCTGCAACGGGCAAAACCTAGTATATATTAATACACAGTTTATCGACCGCGCACTTTTTCCTTGACGCGAAAAACGACCACTCTGCCCTTTACGTTTCAACCACCTTAAGGTTCACTTTCGGTTGAAGCAAATTCAGACAAGAAGCTGGGAGTAAATTTTTTTCGACAAAATGAAATATATACAGGGATTTATTCTCCTATACGAATCGGCGGCGAAAACTAGAAGCTCTACTCGAATCACTCGATCCGGCTCGGTTGTATTTCCCGCCGACAGATGGCGTTTGAAAAAAAAAAATGACCAAAAAACCCGCTTATTTCACAAAGGAAAATGCTAGGACTATTGACTTGACATAGGTCAGGATCTCAGATGTCAAAGTTTTAGCCTAACAAAACGGAACTCTCGGCGGTTTGGGTCGTTGTTTTTCGGAAAACGACATTGCCGCCGTAAAACCGATTCCGGGCTAGATGTTTTTTAAAAATACGATAGCCGGAATGATTCCGCAACTTTTAATAACAATAATACATATGATTCTCATATAAAATATGTCAGGAGATGCTGCCAAAAATTACACATTTTCATGTCAAAAACGTGTTCGTAAATTCTTTGAGAGTGTAAAAATCGCTGGCCATATGAAAATTTAAAACAACACAATTTATAACGCGGTAGGTACCTACCATTCCATTGAATTATTGCAAATTCGCCAAGTATTTATTGAGAATAAGCGTAGGTACCTACCTACACCAATATTATTTTTCCCGGTATGTTTGAGGTAGGTACCTACCGGCTTATGAAGAATGTTCTTTCATTTAAATCACTTAAAATATCAAGAAAACAGGATAGGTAGGTACTTAATGCGTTCTCACTAAAATAATGCCGATTTTCGTTGCTTGCCAGTGTTTACGAATGTAAGTGCAGGGTGGTAAAAAAAATACCGTTGGAAATATATTGATTAATTTTGTAATATTATTAATAATGTTTTCTTATTTTTTTTTGTTTTTAGAAAATGGAGTCGGGCCGTTGCGACAAAGATTTTCGCAGCGTATAATTTTTTTTTCAAAATGAGATACGTATTTTTTTTTTAAATTTCAATACATTTTTCGTTCTGAATAACTATTTATTACGAAAATAGTATTGGCGTGGCTAAATTTGAAAGGTGGACACTTGATAGATGACATTTTCAAAAAATAAAATCAAAGGGTCGATTTAAAAAAAAAAAAAAATTTTGTTCATCAAATTGTGTTTGTTTAAAATGAGTAAGGAAATATTGGCGGACCCTATCTTTTTTAGCTTTCAGCCAATCAGGAGAGAGATTGGAATTCTATTCCGATGTCCAATCAGAGTGGCCGCATAGAGATGTTATTGCTTATTAATTCAAATGACAATATTCACTATGAGTAGGAACTTATTTACTTTAAAATTATGATATAAAATAAAAGGAAGTAATCAAAGATGGAATTTAAAAAAATGCTTCAGTACCTACGTGTATTGGAACTATTTATTCTGTACATTTAACTAAAATTAAATTATAAATTGGTTGGTGCAATTATTTGTTTTGTAAAAATACGTAGGTAACTAGGAACACAGATATATTATGTGTGTTAGTAGGTAGGTACTAGGTATGAGAGAACTTTTATCTTATTTTCTGTCCAAATGAATAGCTAAAGTTTTTGTTTTACACATCAGAAAAAAGCGTAGATTGCTTCATTTACATTCGGATATACATACTAAATTTTACAAATTTTTAATTACTTTTTTTTTACAGATGTGTGGGTACCTACTCAGAATCTGAGTAGGCTACTGCACATAACGACTCAGAATCTTCTGATGATATTGCGTATGTTTTTTTTTGTAAAATATGTGATGATATTACTAGAAGTTTAATGGGATCATTTTTTCCAAAAATATGAAATTTACATAGCGCTTTTTTTTGTATTTTGCATTTTAATGATAATCATTCAACGTGGAATTGGAATCGCCACCCCGGGAACCATTAATTGGTTTCTATATACAATATTGAGCTCTGGCATCATGAAATTATGCATTGCTAAACTTTTTTTTTACATTAGCTCCACACACACAGGAGGTACCGAGGAAAACAATTTCCCTAAGGGCCTATGTCATCTTTGAGGATGCTGTGTGGAGGGTTTTTTAAGGGAAAGGAAGGAGAAGAAGATGTGGGAAGGAAAATGGTATGAGGGGTGGGTAGGAATCTGGTAGTCAGTGTGGCCAGGAGTGACGGACGTTTGAATCTATTCTTCACACTGCGGTGCAAGGCGAAGGGTTGAGAGAATCTGGCTGGAGAGATAAACAGCCTTCCAATAATTATGGTATCATAAATAATTACAGAACTCGAATAGAATTTGAACAGAACTTTCACAAAACGTTAAGCTTAACTTGAAAAAATGGAAGTTTTTTTTTTTAACAACCACGCAGGAGGAACCGAGGAAAACAATTTCCCTAAGGGCCTATGTCATCTTTGAGGATGTTGTGCGGTGGGTTTTTTTAAGGGAAAGGAAGGAGAAGAAAATATGGGAAGGAAAAGGGTATGAGGGGTGGGTAGGAATCTGGGGGGTCAGTGTGGCCAGGAGTAACGGACGTATGAATCTATTCCTCACACTGCGGTGCAAAGCGAAGGGTTGTGAGAATCTGGCTGGGAGAATCTTATATACAACGGGTACCTGGCATGCGTTGCAAGGTCACTGTAACCTCGGGGTCAACTTAACTGTAATGGTTCCATTCAAATTCCTGGGAAATTACATTTTAATGCAAGCGCTGCACTACATAACATTATATACAACGGGTACCCGGCATGCGTTGAAAGGTCACTGTAACCTCAGGTTTCTTCATATATTTAATTTAACACACACCCGCTCCTCGCTTCATCCACGTTCACACGTCAAATCGCATAGTGTTTTAACCCGTTAGTTGCCGCTGCAACGGGCAAAACCTAGTAATTACTAATTACACAGCAGAACTTGTTTACAAACTAATCTGTTTTAAAATTTAAGCTACAAATTAAAACATTAAAATCGTTGTAGGACATGTGGAAAATATCCGCATTTCCTGCGAGGCAGTTAATTATCTTAGAGATTCTTCCCAGAGGTATCGCCATTGGTATGTTAGTTTTGTACCTGGGAAAAATTGAAAGCTTGTTTTGGCAGCCTTGTGTGAAATTATCTGGTACCGATATAAAACCATTAAGAAACTTATAAGCTATCAGTAATGCAACATCTCTTCTGGAACTAAGGTTGCAGATACCCAGCATTTCCGTTGAAAACAGCCATGGGTAAAAACTTAACTCTTTCATATAGATATCGTAAAAATTTCTTTTGTATTTTCTCGGCCAGTAGTACATAGATGATGTCCTCTGACTCCCATACCTGAGATCCATTCTTGAGAATGCTACACACCAAGCTAACATAAAGCAGCCTTATAACTGTAAGATTGGTCGAATGCTTTAAATTATGTGTGACAAAATCCAACGTCTTTGTGGCTGATTTACAAAACTTTTCAATCGGAGCATAAAATGTTAAGCAAGCGTCTTACACAATTCTTAGGTCTTTGTAAGTCACTGTGTTTCAATTTATAATTAACACAAAATTACACAATATTTAACTCCATAATAAGTGACCTCGTAGGGATGTGCATAGAGAATGTATCGCCGAATAACAAAAGAATAAAATATATTTTCATATGCATAGTGAAATCAAAAAACAAACTAATAAACTACTCTCTTTTCTTTCTCTAAAACACACTCTACTCAGCATCCCCAAAGATGATAGACCCTAAGGAAAATAATTTTCCTCAAAACCTTCTGTGTGGAGCTAATGTAAAAGAAAAGATGATTTCTTTCTGTAGAGTGGAATGAACATAAAGATATTGGAATATAGAGATATGCTATGATGGCCACCCAACTGTCAGCAGACTATGCTCTAATAGTCTTAATTTGAATTTTAGTTGATATTTCTACGGTGTGTAGTAGTATTGGTTAACAATATAGTTTGAACACGTAAATTAATTGATTTTTTTAAAGGTGTGCTGTAATATTAGTTAACAATATCAGTGACACCAGGGAGCACATTCCCACCCCTTAAAAACTGCCGATAGCACATATCTTATATTTAAATAACTTTGATTGTACAACGTGTACTGCATTCACATTCTTGCTTGTTTGATGGAATAAAAAACGTTTTAAATTCATAAAAGCTTTTATTTCTTAATATGCTGGGTTAATAATGTATCTTTTATTGTCAGAAAAACCCAGTAAAAAAACTGACCACATTCTGTTAATTATGACATTTTTTATTTATTTGACATTTCATATATATAAAAGTTAAAAAAAAGTGTATACAATTCCACCCAATAAACTTACACAATGTAAAATGCTGTTTAGAAATAATACACAAAATATGGTATTACAGTGAAACCCTTTTTTGAAAAGTTTTCCAAGGGACTGAAAAAAAACAAATTTCAAGCAGGAAAACCTTATATGTGGGAAAAATTTGAAAAATAACTGATAACCTATTTATTTTATTTTTTTCATCAATTTTAATTCAATTCAATATATTTATTTTAAAAACATTACAAAATTAAATTTTAAAATCTCTAAAGAAAAAAAAAATTAATATTAGATAAGCAGATTTAAAAAAATGACTGCAGCAACAAAGCGATTTTATTTAACAACAAAACTGCTCTCCGGATTTGTATGACCATTAGCAAGTTAGTTCTGCAAGCCGAGAGTCTATGCTGTCGGTGACGGAGATTTATCGGGAACATAGAAACTAATGCAACATGATGGTGGAGTTTTCAAACCATACACGAATCAGTCTGAAGAAATGTGTTACAATGAGCATGTCCCTTCTGACCCTTAGATGGTTCATCTGAGCATATCCAAGAGAAAGCTATTAAGGTAAAGTTATGGGAAGTAGCCATATTCCTTCGGGCAGAGAAACCTCAGAAATTTCTTCTGAATCTTCTCTAACATGAGGGAATACTTCACTTGGTGTATGCTCTAAACCACTGGCCAACACAAGTTTTTTCCTAATCAAAGCATTGTATAGTACTGTGAGAACCCAGTGTCTCTAAAATTGTGAAACAGTGCAAAAGGATAAAACCCAACCTTTTCAATGAAATACTGCATGCCATCATGATATGAGCATGAAAAGTCTACCTAAGGGAACGTACCCATACTACGTGACCTCTTTGGGGGGTGTTCAAAATGTCACGCTTTGTACAAATGAGCGGCGGTTTGCTTACGATTTTGGTCACCGGGGGGGGGGGGGGGGTTAAAAATTGCTAAAAATTGGTCACATAGTATGGGTACGTTCCCTAATATCAAATACAATAATAAGATTTTAGTAATGACTTTTCAAAGGAGATGTTGAGTTGATTTCATTCTGAGTAAGTTGTCCGTTGTGACATAAATGATTAATATTTTTGACAAATACCGGTTTTGTAAAAAATAACCTCAAAGGCACTGTGAATATGATTTTAGATTTTCACGGCCAAAAGTATTTTTGTTATTTGTTTCTGAGGTGTTTATGTCATGTTGCGCTACCTCCTCCTTTAGCCAACGTTTCAGACAGCGTTACAGTGTCCATCATCAGGGCAAATGTGTGATGTCACGCATCTGCTTTGATGATGGACACTGTAACGCTGTCCGAAACGTTGGCTAAAGGAGGAGGTAGCGCAACACGGCATAAAATCCCAAAAACCAATAACAAAAATGATTTTTTTTATACATTAACTCCACAGTAGACCCTGAGAAAAATAATTTCCCATGGGGCCTATGTCATCTTTGAGGAAGCTTTGTGGAGGATTTTTTAGGGAAAGGAAGGAGAGGAAGTTCTGGGGAAGAAAAAAGTATGAGGGGTGGGTAGGAATCTGGGGGTAAGTATGTCTAGGAGTGATGAACATATAAATGCATTCCTCCCACTACGGTGCAAGGTAACGAATCGAGTCCAGCTGGAGACGTCTAAAGATATCCCTCAACCAGTCTCTCTCAATCTGGCTCGCCACGCAGTAGGTGGACAGACACATCCGCCGCCAAGACCTAGACAAACCTCAACCCATGATCCGGACACCCCTGCAAAGTCACCAAATATAGCGAACCACTTAGGGTAACCTATGGCAGGGTTGCGGGTTATCCAATAAGTGGTTCCCGGGGTCCCTCCATACATACTGTGGATGTTGCGCTTTCCTCCCTTTTTAGGTGTATAATAAATACAATAATAATTGTTATTTATTTATTCTGAATTAAAAACCTTTGGCTTTCTTTTTTTCTAGCGGTAAACAGCAATAGATAGTGTAATTAACGACACCGTCCCAACTTCAAAGGCCAAAAACAAAATGCCACTTGCGGACCGGGCCGAAACACATATAACACCATTCTCAATGCTCGCGTAAACGCATCAGTGGATTCTCTGCTTCATTCCGTATTCACAGTATTAGAAAGAGTACGATATTTGTGCATGCGCATTAAGTTTTGCCTGCTTAGTTTTGTCTGAAGCATTCGATGAGAGCATCCAATGCGCAGAAAACGACTTTTATGCGCATAGACATAGTGCACAGAATAGCATAATCAAACTGCGTGCATTAATTTACTGAGAGAAAAACACCAAATCTGACAAAATCATTTAAAAATGTAAAGATAAAAATAATTATCAATCAAAATATACTAATTCATAAGCGCGGCCTCCCCCGCAAATGCTCTACTTGTTGAACTGAGGTAGGTTCCAATCCGCACAGTTGGATAGTGTCATTATGAAGTAGTAAATGTTGCCAAATGTATGGAAAAAAGGCGACACCGCAAAATAATATGAACAGTGTCGGAATCATTTGTTTCATTCCGGAAAAATTGAACTAATTAGTTCTTACCACGGACATATGAATATATCTGGACCTGCCCTAAGTGATAAAAACGTATTATTTCCCCCTCCACATGGCGCCGGCTGTAGCTCCTCCTTGGAACCGGCTCGCTCCATGGGGAGGGGATATAGCCTCGCTTGAATCTAAAATGTGTGACGTCATCATTCTTGCCGTGAACAGCGAGAAGCTGACATCCATACATTTAACGAAATAACGGCAGCTTGTGCTATACAATATATCTACCTATCAATATGCACATAGCGAATGTGGGCGGTACTCCAATGTGCTCGTCGCTGGTTACAGGGGTAAGTAAATTATGAAACATTTGTAAAAGTGTTTTAACTAAACACGGCAAGAAAATATTGATATGTGTATTGGCGCGAGTCTTTTTGGGGCGAGCATTTGGCCTTAGCAAATAAGTTTTGAACGTGGCAAGCAATTCGCGCTCCCATGTAAAAAGGTCTATTCATTCAAAGCAGATTTTGCTTTTAAGAACTAAATGGTGATATTGTAATGCGAGATGCCTATATACTGTCAGATTGATTGTTCAACGAATGACAGTCATCTTTCCCCTCTTCCGCTCTCCATAGTTTGGTTTTACCCCTCATCTGTAACTGCTTGTCTATCCATTTGGATGTCTATGGTTCTTACATAGGTTTTGAAGGAGATACTAAGTAATATCTTATTGCAAAATGCAATCGTGTGCGTTAAAGGGACACTTAATATCTCATGCGTTATAATTATGTAGATATTCGTCCTACATACAGGCTGTAGATATTGGTAACTGGAGTCTTGCAAAATACCTTTTAAATTACAGGCAATGTTTGATTATAAAATAATAACAGAAAAAATTGCATTATATTACGTTTCAACTTATTTAAAATCATGATTTGTTATCACAGTTGATCCTGATAACTTAAACAGCGCCTTGTGCAAAAATAATTTTGACATCCTTTACCAGACAACAACCTCCGTAGTCCAGTGGGTAAGACTCTTGACTTACAATCCGGAGGTCGCAGGTTCGAACCGGGCATACGCAAATAAATTTTATTTGATTAATTTGTGTTATTTCACAATTAATTCATTTAAAATAATATATAGTATATATGCGGCATGTTCCAGAGTGGAAGATACTATCAGTATCGCCCTGGTGTAAGACCACCGGGAGGAATGCAGATCCCGCCAAATGTGGAGGATTTTAATAAAAATGCACTTTCTAGATGAGAAAAGTGTCGAAAAGTTGAATGAAAAAGAAATTAAGGCGCGCTCGGCAAAATTGAGGGAGATACAGCCGTTTAAAGAATGTATGAAATGACCGATACTGTCAGCCATTTTGTAAACTCAATTATTACCTTAAAGTTGGTAGCACTCGTAATCAACCAAGAGCCTAGATACGATTGTAGCCGACTTCATGTGATAGATGAGGCGCGTAATTATGAAATTTGTCTAGCGGACTTTTTTTCAACGATTTTTTAAACTGTTTATCACCTTCCAAATTAAAGTAACCTAACTAACTACGCTAAACATGGTTTGTGTAACATGGTTTGTGCCCCTTTATAACGCCTACTCGCGTCAACGCAAGATAAACATCCCAGTTTTCAAATAGTTTAGCGGCTACATGCTAGGTTTGTGTAACATGGTTTATGTAACATGGTCTGTGCCCCTTTATAACGCCTACTCGCGTCAACGCAAGAAAAACATCCCAGTTTTCAAGTAGTTTAGCGGCTACGCCAGGTTTGTTTAACATGGTTTATGACCATTATTAATTCTGTATTTCATAATTACGTATTATATATCACACGAAGTTGACTACAATCATATCAACCTTCGTTTATAGCAAGTCTGAGATACCAACATTATAGTAACGAAATGGCTGACAGTATCGGTTCATGAAGTGTCATTTCATACATTCTTTAAACGGCTGTATCTCCCTCAATTTTGCCGAGCGCGCCTTAATTTCTTTTTTATTCAACTTTTCCACACTTTTCCCATCTAGAAAGTGCATTTTTATTAAAATCCTCCACATTTGGCGGGATCTGCATTTCACCCAGACCACCATTCAGAATTGAAACGTCGCTTGAAAATGGCTTTAGCCGTGTTTGGTGACCTCTTGTGCGGTATTCACTGTAAAAAAAAAAAAAGTGGACAAAGTAGTTGATTGCTGTAATCAATCTTTCTTTCTTCTTCTTCCTGGTGCTGTCCCAACTCATGCCTAGGTAGGCTGTTGGAGTCAGCTCTTCACGTTCTTAGATTGTAGTTTCTTCAGTTCCGAGTATCGCCTTCATCCAGGCCGTTTCTTTTCAGTATTTTGGAGCATTGAGTCATCTAGGAGTTTTTTGGTCTTTCTCTGGACGACTGTCGATGAAGCTCCATAGGCATTACCTGCTTCACTGTGTGGTCTGATGGTCTCCGTCTTATGTGCCCTGTCGTTCCTCCAGCTTACTGTTTCTGTCCGTGACACCCAGGCTACCACGAATGCGTGAACTAACGTGCTGTAATCAATAATATTTTTTAAGATTAGTTTTATATTTCATAGAATTTGAATTTTAGCATTGCGTTCTTTGTAGCTAATGTCTCATTTTCGGCAGCTTCTGCTGACATATTTTATAAGAGATTCGTAAGTTTTCTTGCAGCCAAAGGAATAATACGGTGATTTTATCTTCTGGATTGCCGTTTGTCACCCGGTGGCCGCGGCACTTTTGAAGGTTAAAACAATAGGAAATACATAAAATCTATTTTTTTATGAAAATAATAAATAAATACCTTTTTAAAATGAATTCCTTTGATCAAGAGTCTTATTTTTGCAAGCTTGCCTCGTTAGCTAGTTAGTTTTCGTGTCACTCGGTATTTCAGTATAAATATCATACCAACATCTTCAATTTATGGAATAAATTTATATCCAATATTGGGGGCATTTTCAAAATCTTTCCTGTAAGTAAATAAATTACGATTTATCATTTTCAAAATCTTTCCCGTAAGAAATTACGATTTAGGTTATATCATACGTCTGACGTGTTAGCTTATTTTCGAGCTAATCTGTCTTTAAGTGACATAAAATTATCAATAGAGTATTATTTCATTTATATCTTACATATTTGCAGTCAGTAATTTAATTCATAATCAGTTTCTACCCGTATCAATCAAAGAATAAATATACCAATTCAAAGCGAAGCCGCGACGCCATATTTAATATTTATGTGTCAGTAAATAAGTTGCCACCTTGAATACGGAGTTTAGTGTTGCCGTTTCTAAAAAAAACCTATTTCAGAGGTAAAATAATCTTATGTTTAGTAAGAAGTTTTTCGTAAACTTTTAATTGAGAGTATAAGAAAGCAACGAAACATAAATATATTAACTTTGATGCTTTATTATTCATAACATTTTACAATATACCTGCGAATAGAATGAAAAAAACATGTTTTTGAAAAAATAACAACAAAAACACCCTAAAAATATTTTTTTTAAACATTTTTTTTGCTGTTTTCAAACTTCATATGCACAATTCCATTTAAAATATATTTCCAAATAATAATATGATAGTATAAATGAGTTGAAAAAAAAGAACAAACAATTTCACATGAGGTAAAAGAAATTCTACCACAACTTCAATAATTTATTTTTTCTAGTGAGTGTTGGTATGTTTAGAGCAGTTAATTTAGGTATCCAATTAAATTTATATGAAATGTATTTTATATTTAAACGTCTCCATATTATTTATTGACAAAATTAATAATTTTAGTAAGAGACATTGTGAACACGTATTAAAATCAAAGAGACTACATTCCAAAATCAGCCATTCCAAAATCAAGCACCTGGCAACATTATATTAAGAAAGTCGCTGTATTGAGTCATGTTGAGTGCCGTTTTTTCGTGAATTGGAAATTTTTGTGTAAAATCAGACGACCCCGCCATTCGAACGGATAAAAATAGAACTACAACCGTATGCGATAGACATTTGATTTTTTCTAATGTGAACAATCCACACTCGTATTCCGCACCGCTAGATGTCTCCCGTAAAGTTTTGGCAAACGTATAAATTAAAATTAAAAATGTTTCCCGATCCAGAAAAAAAAACAAAAGCTCGTGCCGAAGACTTCGAAGGAGATTGAACCGTGAAGCCTTCCGAAATGCTGAACGCCAAGGTCCACTTTGGCTTGAGGATCGATGGCTGAAAATTCTCATACGATTTTAGTTACGCTGCCCGTTGACCGAAACTGACCTCTCAAAGTGTACGAATCTCGAGGAGCCGAAAGGTCGTTTTGGCGTGACGGGTTTGGCTTAATTTTTGCATACAAAAAAGAGTGAGCTTTTCCCGACCTACCCCAAAACCAAACAATACTATATATACTAGGTTTTGCCCGTTGCAGAAGCAACTGACGGGTTAAAGCACTGTGCGATTTGATGTGTGAACGTGGATGAAGCGAGGAGTGTGTGTTCAATAAATATTTGAAGAAAAAAACGATGTTTGAATGTAGACGAAGCGAGGTGTGTGCGCCACATAGAGGGCACAGGCAGTAGACTGCTCAATTTGGTACACCTACTATAGGGCCACTTCGGTCAACTGGTTCAAGGAGTTCAGTATGGGAATAAAAGTTATTTTTTTAATCCATTTTTTTTGGAATTTTTATAATATTGAAATTTTATGGATCTTAAATTTTTTTCAGATTTTAAAATGTTTTGGATTTTTAAATTTTTTGGATTTTTAAATTTTTTTCGATTTTTAAATTTTTTTGATTTTAAATTTTTTTGGATTTTTAAATTTTTTGAAATTTGAAATTTTTTTCGATTTTTAAATTTTTTGAATTTTAAAATTTTTTCGTTTTTAAAATTTTTTGGATTTTGAAATTTTTTGGATTTTAAAATTTTTTTCGATTTTAAAATTTTTTTGATTTTAAATTTTTTGGATTTTAAAATTTTGTGAACTTTAAAATTTTTTGGATATTGAAATTTTTTTCGATTTTGAAATTTTTTGGAATTTAAAATTTTTTCGATTTTAAAATTTTTTGGATTTTGAAATTTTTTGGATTTTAAAATTTTTTTCGATTTTAAAATTTTTTGGATTTTATTTTTTTTTAATTTTAAAATTTTTTGGATTTTAAAATTTTTTTGGATTTAAAATTTTATGAAATTTAAAATTTTTTGGATTTTTAAATTTTTTGTATTTTGAAATTAAAATTATTTTTAAATTGGTTATCAAAATAACGTAATATAATATTTTTATAATTAACGTAATATATTAATTATTTTTTGATTGATTAGTTTGTGTTATTTCTCATTAACACTAATTAACTTATAAAGTATAAGTTCTGGTGTAAAATCACCATTCAGAATTGAAACTTTGTTTGAAATGGCTTTGGCCGTGTTTACTTACCAGATCTGAGGTTCAATTTGGGAGGCGGGAATAGGAACCGTCGCCTCAGGAACCTTTATTGGATAACCAACACCTCTGCCATAGGTCACCCTAGATGATTCGCTACGTTTAGTGATTTAGCAGAGGTGCCCGGGTTCATGGGATGAGGTTTGTCTAGGTCTGATGATCAGGACACACTGATCCCCAGATTCCTATCCACCCTTTAATCCCTTTTCCTTCCCAGAACTCTCCTCTCCTTCGTTTCCCTAAAAGGCGAAGCGAGCAGGAGTGTGTTAAATTAAATATATGAAGAAAAAACAATATCTGAATGCGGATGAAGCGAGGAGTGAGCGCCTACAAAGGGAACAGGTAGTCGACCGCTCCCCCAAAGTTTCATCGCAATCGGATGAACGGTTTAGCAATGCATAATTTCATGATGCCAGAGCTCACTATTTTATACAAAAACCATCGCGGGCATTCATATATCAAATCCCCAAAGTTTCATCACAATCGGATGAACGGTTTAGCAATGCATAATTTCACGATGCCAGAGCTCACTATTCTATACAGAAAGAATCGACTGGATGCACACATCAAATCCCCAAGGTTTCATCGCAATCGAATATTTGACGGGTGTATGTGGATGAAGCGAGAAGCGCTTGTTGAATTAAATATACAAAGAAAAAACGATCTTTGAATGTGGATAAGGCGAGGAGTGTGTGCCTACAAAGGGCACAGGAAGTCGACCGCTCAATTCCATATACCTGCTCTCGGCCGATTCGGTCGCCCGGTTCAAGGTGTTCAGTACGGGCCTTCTCTCGCAAATCAGTACGGGCCTTCTCTCGCAAAAGGGGGCCGCGGAGATGCCTGCTCAGTTTTTCACTGCGCCATTCCGGTTGTGCAGGTCGATACGCGTAATTTGATACCCGTACGTATAATTTCCTGCTGCAAAGAAGACTTACCAACTCTTTCACTCATTCACTCTATGTATGAATGTATGT
Source organism: Limnephilus marmoratus (assembly GCA_917880885.1). Lineage (NCBI taxonomy): Eukaryota > Metazoa > Arthropoda > Insecta > Trichoptera > Limnephilidae > Limnephilus > Limnephilus marmoratus. The sequence goes on from OU862918.1 coordinate 2,367,274, forward strand.
TTACAGTTCAGGTAGCAATTGAAAAGCTGAAGTGATAGCGTTGCCAACTCTACGTCTTTTTAGATCTAAGTATTTTAGGCCTTCCCTGTACACCTACGAACTTCAGTCGCAGAATCTACGTATTTTCTTTGAAATTGTACAAATTGAAAAAATTACACATCTCATTAGGCTGAAGAAGTATATTTTCAGTTACTTTAGGGAACGTACCCATACTACATGACCAACTTTTTGCAATTTTTAACCCCCCCCCCCCCGGTGACCAAAATCCTAAGCAACCCGCCGCTCATTTGTATGGAGCGTGACATTTTGAAGACCCCCCCCTCCCTAAACGTGTCACGTAGTATGGGTACGTTCCCTTATTTAAAGACAGAGGCGCCCCTGTCTGCGGGACAAATTATGTGGTGCGTTGTGGTGTGGTGTGGTTTCATACTGCTAGAGTCCGTGCCACATAAGAAGTCCTGCAGATGAAAGTGCTCGACTATTTTCAGGATTATTTCCAACAAATCTTACCAAGTTAGACCGTGAATGGAGAACTCCAAGAAACACAAATCTTCCATTTCAAGAAAATCAGCAAATCAAAGCTGATGAGTTTTGATGTCATATTTCAAAAATAAGAAAAGGTGAAGTCTCAAATGTTTCTCTTACTGGTCCAGTTTATATAAAGAAGTAGGTATGTCTCTTTTGCTACCAGCAGCTCCCCAATACCAGTACCAATTATACCTACTCTCTTCATTACCGAGTTCCACCCACCAGACACACAGCACTCACACGACAACATTACAGTACAAAAGTTATTAACTTGCCTCAAAGCAGTGCGAATGTCGAGCATCTGTTTTCTGCGATTAATTTGACAAAAACTAACGTCAGAAACAGACTTTCTAATGAAATGCTTACTTTTCATAAAAAGTGGCTAAAAAACAAACAGCGAGCCTTCATTAATATTTTAATAAATATAATTTGACTGAAAATTGAGTATTTTAGTCTTAAACCATAATTTACAATACCAGAGATGAAAAGGGGTTAATACGCTAATATTGCAAGTACGAAGAACGGTTCAAATGCTGCCTGAGTTCTATCTCTTTAACCCGTAAGCTGCGGATCGCATGTATAGTCGTTTTTAATGTTATTTCGTTTTTGTAAATAATTATGTGTAAAAACGAAATTACTAAAGCTTTTGGTATAGGTATTTGTAAACAATGACAATGTAATATCTTATGACATTCAGGAGTTTCCTTAGAAATGAGTAAGTAAAAACATGTTTTTTATTCAGGAAAATACACCAGCCAAAATAATACTGCAGAATAATTCAGCAGCTTATGGATTAAATAAATTGTAAAACAAAATACAATATGTTTTATTCAGTTTCACGTACCCTAACTTCTTCATTTCACGAAAAAAAAAATATGTGGATCTATGAACTTTTCATATACAAATTTTACTAATACTACATAATTTTCTAATCTGGCCTACACCTTTTTCAAAATCCGAGTTGGCAACACTACAGGAATGATGTGTGAATCCATCCTTCCCGCTGCGATGAAAGGCAAAGGGTTGAGTCCTGGAGAGAACAAAGGTCTCCATCAACCAGTCTCCCAATTTCATAATCACTTTTGTTCTATTGTACTATTCATAAATATAACCAGTAAATATTTACATAATAGGGACACGCTTAACACTTACTTTTTATTTCAAAATACTCGGTATCATTTAGATCAGTGTTCGGCAAACTTATTAGCCAAATCTTTGCATTATAACGATTCAAAAAAAATTTGAGAGCAAATCTGTTTGATTTAGTCAAAGGATATTCAAATACAGAAGAGATATGCTATGGTGTCCGCGCAACTGTCGCCGGACTACACGCTAATTAGCGTAGTTTTCATACAAAAAGAATTTGTTCATTTCGTTGATTTTTTGAAAATATGCATTAATATTGGTTAACAATATATTTTGAATAAGGAAAGAATTCGTTCGTTTAGTTTAACGTTCGTTTGGTTTATTTGTTAATTATTTGTTCTTTTAGTTTATTTGTTAATTGATAAACAATATCGGCGACACCCGGAAGCGCAGACCCACATAGTAAAAACAGCAGATAGCACATCTACTTATATTTCAATATCTTTGGATTTAGTAAACATTTATCATAATTTTAGGACTCCAGATACTAATATCTACAGCCTGTATGTCGGACGAATATCTACAGCTCATATGTTGAACTAACATCTACGAACTTCAGAGTGTTGACTAATATCTACAGAGAGTAGGTTGGATTAATCAGCTAAATGTGTCCAATAGTCCGATATTAGGGATTTTTACATACATACTTACATAAATTAAGTTTTTTAAACTGCATACGCTATATTACGTTATTCCAATATGCTATATATAATTGCAAATCCAACCTCTGCCAGTGCTGTAGATATGCGTCAACACTTTGGTTCTCATAGATATTCTTCAACAGTTTGAGCTGTAGATATTCGTCAACACTTTCCTTCTCATTGATATTAGTTAGATTTTTTTCAGTTTTTGGAATTCCTGTAGATATTAGTAGACGCCCCCTAATTTTAGTACTTCATTAAATTATGGGTACGCTGAATAAAACTTGATAATAAAATTTTATTCATTGATAACAAAATATTATGTTATTAAGGAATACATAAATTGTATTCCTTAATTACAAAAGCGTCATGCGGCTCCGGAGCCTCACTTTGCCGATCTCTGAATTTGATAATAATGTAAAAGTATTTAAATTTCCAGAAATGGAAAATAATGCATTTTAGTATTTATTTCATTTAAAAAACAGACTACTTATAAGTACTATAAATACATGAAGAAAAAAAAACCTTTTAATAAGTTTTATTGTTTTAATTGTATTATTCAGCATAACGTAAAATAAAAAAAATTACACATTTTGAAGCAAACAAAAAGTCAGAAATCAAGATTTGTAAAATATTTATAATGCAAGAAAATTGATGAACATATTACTTATTTAATTTTATTTGAGGGAAATTAAATTACATTCAGACTTCTACAGCCGTACTCTCACGGAACATCGCCTTGCACCACAGTGGGAGGGATGGATTCATCCGTCTGACACTCCTGGACACACTGAACCTCATATTCTTACCCACCCTTCATACCCTTTACTTTTCAGAACTTCCTCTCTTTCCTGTCATGAAAAAACTCTCCACACAACGTCCCCCAAGATGATATAGGCCCTGAAGGGAGTTATTTTCCTCAGGGCCTCCTGCGTGGAGCTAATGTAAAAAAAAAGATAATATTTCTTATCTTTATTTACAAAAAATAAATTATATTCTTCAATTTTTCAAAATCAGGATTTGCTACAATATAATACAAATCTTTGTATAAAAAAAAAAACATTTAAAGTTATTAAAAAACATATTTCAAGATGGAAAACCCGCTGAATTTGAATGAAAATCCTGCAAATTTTTCTATTTTTATCTTAGAATTAAGTTTGTAGAGGAAATCATAGTATCAATTTCTGTGAATTAAATTTCAATAGCCTATTTCCTATATCGTCCGAACAATGAGTTTCCCAATTGTTCAGTATAGTGTCGAAACGTAGTACAAAGTCATGGAAAGAAAATGAATAGACGCCATAGAAATGTGGTGTTGGAGAAAAATGTTCAGGATTCCATGGTCTGCCAGACGCACAAATGTGTCCATTCTGGAAGAGCTAGACATCCACAAAAGGCTTTCAATTATTATTTATTTACGCCCGAGTGGGCTTTTACAATAAATAATATACAATCGTTAACGTTTCTAGATTGCTTATATAATTTGTGCATTTGTTTTTTATTGAAAATTAATTCTTTTGAAAACCATATGGGATAATGAGAAGCCTTAAAAATTAATTATAGGAACATAAGTTAAATAAAAACAATAAGTTCCTTGGAAGTGTTTAAGAATGAATAAAATTTTTGTGCTTGATCAGTTATATTGTTACCAGCCTAGCGATACCGTATTTTTTGTGAGATCGTTATTGGATAACGGACGTAATCTCCAGTCAGATTTGTATGATTTTTAAATCATATATTTTAGTTTAGATCGATTTACACATGAATTCCTGCAAGTAAGCATGATTATTTTCTCATTTAATGTACGTTGTACATAGAAAACGCAAATAACAGCCATAAAAATCACATTATTACGTGATTACGTCCGTTATCCAATAACGATCTCATAAAAAATAAGGAATCGCTAGGCAGTCTCTTAAAATGACCAATCTAAATGGTCAAAATAATCAACAATATTTGATTTTTCTATTTTTTTTTTAATTTATCTGCCTATAACGCATCTTTAAAATACTTTGGACACGTTGATCGCCAAACTGAGGACTCCAACTTGGAGAAACTCATAGTCACTGACAAAGTAGAAGGCAGAGGAAGGTCACCGCAGCGCTGAAGTGACCAAGTATCACTGGCGTCTCTGGTACGTCGATGTCCTTCGCTCTCCACATAGCGCAGGACTGCGGGGACCGGAAGAAAGAGCCTTATCCACCATGGAAATTGGAGTAGAGCACACGATCCTCAGCAATGAAGAATCTCCACGGGATATAATCAATATTGCGTCGGTACAGCCAGTCGATATCAGTGCAGCTTCGTATCGTAGTATCTTGAAACATAAATATTATTTAAATTCAGTAATTACACAACGAAGTTTGATTTTCAAATAAAATTCTTTATAACAAAATCAGATATAATGACTTCGCTTATAGTGATTGACATGATTCCTAACACAGTTGATTTTAAGCATATAACACTTGCTTTCCTTGCGTCCAATACAACATCAGTCTTACAGCCAATGGATCAAGGAATAAACGGTCACTCAAAACTAATTTTAGAAAGAATCTTGTGCTTAAAATGTCACAAAGTACCATTTACAATTGTTTCAAACATGCAGGATTCAACCATGACGGTTTAACTGTTCAAACAGCAGAACATAACAGATGAAAATTTTAACAGATGTATTTGAAAATTATAAACGGTAATGCTTCTGGAAGTAACCAGTAGGTACATGGAGCGGGTCTGTACGGAAGATGTCAGCGTATTTACTTTAGAATTTTAGTATTATTTTAGAATAGATCACTCTATTATCAAAATGCTTTGTACATAAATATGACGTCTGCTTAGTATGATGCGTTAGTCATTCCCTTCATTTTGTCATTATGAAAATGTTTGTACCCACAAAGTTCAAAAAGTTATTGTAGGGATGTCAGCGTATTTACTTTAGAAAAATACCTAACCAAAATAAGGTTGTTTATTTTCTACAAAATGCTTTGTATGACGTCCGATCATTTGTCATTTTCCTTCGAAGTCATTATCTTCTGGATTGCCGTTTGTCACCCGGTGGCCGCAAGGTGACCGCGGCACTTTTGAAGGTTAAAACAATAGGAAATACATAATTATCTGGTAGATTGCTCTATTTTTTAAAGAAAATAATAAATAAATACCTTTTTAAAATGAATTCCTTTGATCAAGAGTCTTTTTTTTGTAAGCTTGCTTCGTTAAATATCTACGCACTTTGCGTTTTCGTGTCACTTTCACTTTCATCATACCAACGTCTTAATTTATGGAATAAATATATATCCAATATCTCTGGGGGCATTTTCAAAATCTTTCCTGTAAGTAAATAAATTACGATTTAGATCATTTTCAAAATCTTTCCCGTAAGAAATGACGATTTAGGTTATATCATACGTCTGACGTGTTAGCTCATTTTCGAGCCAATCTGTCTATAAGTTGCATAAAATTTTAATAGTATTATTTCGGAGTATTATTTCATATATTATCCTACCTATTTGCAGCAGTCAGCAATTTAGTTCCGTCATGTCAATAAATGAACAAAGCCATGAGCGACAGCCCGCCATATTGTTTACGAAAATAAATAGTTGTCATTTTGAACTTTGTTGAACACCAAGTTCAGTGTTGCCGTTTCTAAAAAAAACCTATTTCAGAGGTAAAATAATCTTATGTTTAGTAAGAAGTTTTTCGTAAACTTTTAATTAAGAGTATAAGAAAGCAACGAAACATAAATATATTAACTTTGATGCTTTATTATTCATAACATTTTACAATATACCTGCGAATAGAATGAAAAAAACATGTTTTTGAAAAAATAACAACAAAAACACCCTAAAAATATAATTTTTTTAAACATTTTTTTTGCTGTTTTCAAACTTCATATGCACAATTCCATTAAAAATATATTTCCAAATAATAATATGATAGTAAAAATGAGTTGAAAAAAAAGAACAAACAATTTCACATGAGGTAAAAGAAATTCTACCACAACTTCAATAATTATTTTTTTTAGTGAGTGTTGGTATGTTTAGAGCAGTTAATTTAGGTATCCAATTAAATTTATATGAAATGTATTTTATATTTAAACGTCTCCATATTATTTATTGACAAAATTAACAATTTTAGTAAGAGACATTGTGAACACGTATTAAAATCAAAGAGACTACATTCCAAAATCAGCCATTCCAAAATCAAGCACCTGGCAACATTATATTAAGAAAGTCGCTGTATTGAGTCATGTTGAGTGCCCTTTTTTCGTGAATTGAAAATTTTTGTGTAAAATCAGACGACCCCGCCATTCGAACGGATAAAAATAGAACTACAACCGTATGCGATAGACATTTGATTTTTTCTAATGTGAACAATCCACACTCGTATTCCGCACCGCTAGATGTCTCCCGTAAAGTTTTGGCAAACGTATAAATTAAAATTAAAAATGTTTCCCGATCCAGAAAAAAAAACAAAAGCTCGTGCCGAAGACTTCGAAGGAGATTGAACCGTGAAGCCTTCCGAAATGCTGAACGCCAAGGTCCACTTTGGCTTGAGGATCGATGGCTGAAAATTCTCATACGATTTTAGTTACGCTGCCCGTTGACCGAAACTGACCTCTCAAAGTGTACGAATCTCGAGGAGCCGAAAGGTCGTTTTGGCGTGACAGGTTTGGCTTAATTTTTTCATACAAAAAAGAGTGAGTTTTCCTGACCTGCCCCAAAACTAAACAATACTATATATACTAGGTTTTGCCCGTTGCAGAAGCAACTGACGGGTTAAGACACTATGCGATTTGACGTGTGAACGTGGATGAAGCGAGGAGGAGTGTGTGTTAAATTAAATATATGAAGAAACCTGAGTTCACAGTGGCCTTGCAACGCATGCCGGGTACCCGTTGTATATAATGTTATGTAGTGCAGCGCTTGCATTAAAATGTAATTTCCCAGGAATTGGAATGGAACCATTACAGTTAAGTTGATCCCGAGGTTACAGTGACCTTGCAACGCATGCCGAGTAACCGTTGTATATCATGTTATATATTGCAGGCACTTGCTTTAAAATGTTATTTCCCGGGAATTGGGATGGAACCATTACAGTTAAGTTGACCCCGAAGTTACAGTGACCTTGCAACGCATGCCGTGTACCCGTTGTATATTATGTTATAAATTGCAGGCGCTTGCATTAAAATTTTATTTCCCGGGAATCGGGATGAAACCATTACAGTAAAGTTGACTCCTAGGTTACAGTGACCTTGCAACGCACGCCGGGTACCCGTTGTATATAATGTTACATAGTGCAGGCGCTTGCATTATTATGTAGTTTCCGGGGACTTGGGATGGAACCATTACAGTTTAGTTGACCCTTAGGTTAAAGTGGCCTTGCAACGCATGCCGGGTACCCGTTGTATATAATTTTATAAAGTGCATAATTTTATAATGTTGTTTCCCGGGACTTGGTAGGGAACCATTACGGTTTAGTTGACCCCGAAGTTAAAGTGGCCTCGCAACGCATGCCGGGTACCCGCTGTATATAATTAATTTATTTACGCACAAATAGTCCATTAATAATAACAATCGGTTGCACGGTTTAGCAGTGCAAAATTTCATTATGCCGGAGCTCACTATTGTAGTTGTATTGTATTTCATTTTGCAAGTGTAAGTACTAAGTAGGTACTTTGTTGTAATATTTCACCAAAACGACGCCATTATGCTGTTGAGCATAAAATAATTTTCACTATAAATAAATTCATTCAATATCATGTTTTGATTTTTAAATGAAAAAAGTCCCCGCAAGTAAGTACCTACCTAGAACACGCGTAATGTATATATATATATATATATATTTTTTTTTTTATTTAACAATGTTCAAATAGAACACACTTAAAAATAAAAAATAATAATTAATAAAAAAAATTGACAATTCTTTAAACTTTTCTAGTAAATTTTCAGTTCTATAAAGTTCCGTTCGAGTTCTGTAATTATTTCAGTTTTGTGATGTAACTGGTCTGTAATGATAAAACAATAGAATTTGAGTAGAACCATCACAGAACGTGAAAATTAACTTAAAAAAAGTTCCATTATTCTGTATCATCGAAACAACCTTACCGTAGTATTTATTGCATTAAAACCTAATTCGTTGTGTAGGTACCCATTCAGGTAGGTACCTGCGCATTTCCTTAGATTCCGGCAATCTTAGCTTTTTTCATCATATTTGCAATACTACCGAAATAAGTAGGTACCTACCCCGAATGAAAAACGTATTAATTTGAACTGGCCAGGAATATTTAAACTTCCGATGGAATCTGTGAGCGCGTATTTTGATGATTTTTTTTCGGAAAATTTCGTGTTTCGTCAGCATCTCCTGACGTATTTTATATGAGAATCATATGTTTTATTGGTGTTAAAAGTTGCGGAATCTATCCGGCTATCGTATTTTCAAAAAACATCTAGCCCGGAATCGGTTTTTCGGCGGTAATGTCGTTTTCCGAAAAACAACGACCGAAACCGCCGAGAGTTCCGTTTTGTTAGGCTAAAAATTTGACATCTAAGATTTTGACCATAGACCTAGCATTTTCCTTTGAGGAAAATGCTAAGTCTTTTTTTGTCATTTTTTTTTTGAAACGCTATCTGTCGGCGGGAAATACAACCGAGCCGAATCGAGTGATTCGAGTAGAGCTTCTAGTTTTCGCCGCCGATTCGTATCGGAGAATAAATCCCTGTATATATTTCATTTTGTCGAAAAAAATTTGCTTACAGTTTTCAGTCCCAATTTGCTTCAACCGAAAGTGAACCTTGAGGTGGGTGAAACGCAAAGGGCGTACTGGTCGTTTTTGCGTCAACCAAAAAGTGCGCGGAAAAAGACCTCTCCCAAAACCAAACAATACTATATATACTAGGTTTTGCCCGTTGCAGAAGCAACTGACGGGTTAAGACACTATGCGATTTGACGTGTGAACGTGGATGAAGCGAGGAGGAGTGTGTGTTAAATTAAATATATGAAGAAACCTGAGTTCACAGTGGCCTTGCAACGCATGCCGGGTACCCGTTGTATATAATGTTATGTAGTGCAGCGCTTGCATTAAAATGTAATTTCCCAGGAATTGGAATGGAACCATTACAGTTAAGTTGATCCCGAGGTTACAGTGACCTTGCAACGCATGCCGAGTAACCGTTGTATATCATGTTATATATTGCAGGCACTTGCTTTAAAATGTTATTTCCCGGGAATTGGGATGGAACCATTACAGTTAAGTTGACCCCGAAGTTACAGTGACCTTGCAACGCATGCCGTGTACCCGTTGTATATTATGTTATAAATTGCAGGCGCTTGCATTAAAATTTTATTTCCCGGGAATCGGGATGAAACCATTACAGTAAAGTTGACTCCTAGGTTACAGTGACCTTGCAACGCACGCCGGGTACCCGTTGTATATAATGTTACATAGTGCAGGCGCTTGCATTATTATGTAGTTTCCGGGGACTTGGGATGGAACCATTACAGTTTAGTTGACCCTTAGGTTAAAGTGGCCTTGCAACGCATGCCGGGTACCCGTTGTATATAATTTTATAAAGTGCATAATTTTATAATGTTGTTTCCCGGGACTTGGTAGGGAACCATTACGGTTTAGTTGACCCCGAAGTTAAAGTGGCCTCGCAACGCATGCCGGGTACCCGCTGTATATAATTAATTTATTTACGCACAAATAGTCCATTAATAATAACAATCGGTTGCACGGTTTAGCAGTGCAAAATTTCATTATGCCGGAGCTCACTATTGTAGTTGTATTGTATTTCATTTTGCAAGTGTAAGTACTAAGTAGGTACTTTGTTGTAATATTTCACCAAAACGACGCCATTATGCTGTTGAGCATAAAATAATTTTCACTATAAATAAATTCATTCAATATCATGTTTTGATTTTTAAATGAAAAAAGTCCCCGCAAGTAAGTACCTACCTAGAACACGCGTAATGTATATATATATATATATATATTTTTTTTTTTATTTAACAATGTTCAAATAGAACACACTTAAAAATAAAAAATAATAATTAATAAAAAAAATTGACAATTCTTTAAATTTTTCTAGTAAATTTTCAGTTCTATAAAGTTCCGTTCGAGTTCTGTAATTATTTCAGTTTTGTGATGTAACTGGTCTGTAATGATAAAACAATAGAATTTGAGTAGAACCATCACAGAACGTGAAAATTAACTTAAAAAAAGTTCCATTATTCTGTATCATCGAAACAACCTTACCGTAGTATTTATTGCATTAAAACCTAATTCGTTGTGTAGGTACCCATTCAGGTAGGTACCTGCGCATTTCCTTAGATTCCGGCAATCTTAGCTTTTTTCATCATATTTGCAATACTACCGAAATAAGTAGGTACCTACCCCGAATGAAAAACGTATTAATTTGAACTGGCCAGGAATATTTAAACTTCCGATGGAATCTGTGAGCGCGTATTTTGATGATTTTTTTTCGGAAAATTTCGTGTTTCGTCAGCATCTCCTGACGTATTTTATATGAGAATCATATGTTTTATTGGTGTTAAAAGTTGCGGAATCTATCCGGCTATCGTATTTTCAAAAAACATCTAGCCCGGAATCGGTTTTTCGGCGGTAATGTCGTTTTCCGAAAAACAACGACCGAAACCGCCGAGAGTTCCGTTTTGTTAGGCTAAAAATTTGACATCTAAGATTTTGACCATAGACCTAGCATTTTCCTTTGAGGAAAATGCTAAGTCTTTTTTTGTCATTTTTTTTTTGAAACGCTATCTGTCGGCGGGAAATACAACCGAGCCGAATCGAGTGATTCGAGTAGAGCTTCTAGTTTTCGCCGCCGATTCGTATCGGAGAATAAATCCCTGTATATATTTCATTTTGTCGAAAAAAATTTGCTTACAGTTTTCAGTCCCAATTTGCTTCAACCGAAAGTGAACCTTGAGGTGGGTGAAACGCAAAGGGCGTACTGGTCGTTTTTGCGTCAACCAAAAAGTGCGCGGAAAAAGACCTCTCCCAAAACCAAACAATACTATATATATATATATATCATTATTGTTTATGTGTGCAACTCCGCATTATTGGTTAAAATATTAAACAAATAAAGACACAGAAAATTAAAAAATGGTAACGGTCGCAAGGGGCACTTGAACCCAGATCCTCTCGTCTTTCCAGGACCTGCGTCTCTTCCAATTATAGTATAACTAACATCCCTGCCTGCCATGGGTCACCGTAAGGTTTGTCTATTTATTGATTTATTTATTTTCGCCCTAGTGGGCTTTTACAAAGATAGATAATAATAGTTAGGCAGGTACGTAGTACACAATTATAATGATTAAAATAATAATAAAAAATAAAATAAAATTAATTAAAATCAAAATCATACATTTCATTAAAGTAATTATAAAGACTTCTTTTTATAACTAATACAGAATCTGCAAACATGTCTACAATATTCCCAAATTTATTACCAAAATGATATAATCTATTTATAGGTGTATGAGCCTCATAGTTTGTTTTAAAATTGTCACAGAAGAATGTAGCACATATTTCTGGTCGGTACGTAAAATTTTATTTTGGCGAGAATTTCAGGGTTGTCAATGCAATTATTAATGATTTTATTTAATAGTACAAGGTCAGAGATGATCCGCCTATCTGACAGCGTAATTAAGTTTAGTTGTTTCATCAAAAGGACATAGTTAATATTTTGAATTGGAATATTCAGCTTAAAGTTAACAAATCTTAAAAATTTATGCTGTACCCTTTCTATATTGTCGGAATGTATTTTATACAATGGGGACCAAATGGGCGAATTATACTCTACCTGGCTTCTTACTAAAGAAGTGTACAATATTTTCAAACATTCTAGTGACTTAAAATCACTTGCTGTTCTGTCTAGGTCTTGGTGGCGAATGCGTTTGCCCACCTACTGCTTTGCGGGCCAGATCTAACTTAAACCTCCCTCACATTGGAAGGATTCATACATTGAGAATGGAAACACGGTCCCCCAGTTTTCCTACCCACCCCTTTCCTTGTATCTTTTCCTTCCCATAAAAAATTTTTCCGAAAAAAAAATATCTTCCAAGGCACAAAACATATGGAAATTTTCATATTTTAGTTTCATAGACATAATTCTCAAGCTAATCTGGGGAAATTTCTGGTTACTCTGATTTTCTCAACAACCTAAAACTAACTGGGCGTACCGTACAGGGCCCTGTATGGGATATCTGACTGTACAGATACTGCGTGCAGAAACGGGCGGTCCGCTTAATAGATTCTCCCGTCTTAACAGCCGGATTGCAATCTTTAGAGCACTCTGAACACGGTTGACATTTGTCACACAAGAACGGGTCGCTTTTTCGACTCGTTCTTGTGTTCAACAGCTCGGCTGTGGAATAATTTGCCGGCCTCTGTGTTTCCTCCTTCCTATAACATGGGTCTCTTCAAGACCAATATTCATTCCTTCCTCTCCTTAAAAAGACCCTCCACACAGCATCCCAGATGCGGGAAAAGGCCAGGCCGAGGGAAATTATTTTTTTCAACCCCTCTTAGAAAATAGATAAATTGATAATGCAGGGATTCGTTCAACCTCCTTCTTTATCCAATGTCTTGGACAGCATTACAGCAGAGAGCAGATGTGTAAACACTTAATGGATTGTACATCTGCCCTGATGATGGATACTGTAATCTTAGCTAAAGAAGGAGGTCGTGCAACACGGCATAACACTAAAAAATAAATCACTTTGAATATTAATAAGTGTTCGTGAACAAAGCGAATAAAATAATACGATCTGTAACATCAAAAGTGTTTTAATGGGTTCCTAAGGATGTTCTCATTTCCGTGAAAACAATCCACTTATAATAAACTCAGTTATTATTCAATTAGGTACATAAAATAACAAAAACCCACTCATTCAAAGTAAACGTAATATCTACATGAAGATACAAAATTATGAATTCATGTAAAAACTTTTAAAATTTATGTAAACCTTTGAAATTACAAATAATACAAAGAGCGCTAAGAAACTCAAGAGATAAAAGTGATACGTAGTATGATTGGCTCAACAGTAATTATTATCGTTAGTTACGTAGGTACTTTTTAAGCCACATTTCGCCGCTCCCAGTTTCCGTCATCGGGTTTTGATGAAATTTGGATATGTGGTATAAACATACTTACCATATCTGAAGAGCCAGGTAGGTTCGACCAAATCGACCTATCCTTTATCTTCTTCGTCTCTTTTTCCTCCCGAATATCATTAAGTTTTTAATAAAAGTCTTGCTTTAATTCCACTTGCAACAGTTTGATTTTTTTACGTATCATAATGGAAAACCTTAAAATTTTTAAGAAACATTATATCTCCTAAAGATCTGCGGTATCAAATTTCAACCCCAACTGCCGAAATGACGTACAAACGTTAAAATAAACCAGGTTATAAGTATCACATCTTTTATGTCAAAACAACTGTTACATTTCAAGGAGTGACTGTATACACAATCGTTTCATCGAAATATCCTTTTTTTTAATTGGATATTACGGAATAAAAGAAAGAAATTCGAAACCGAAGGAGTGAAATAACACCGCCAAACCTTAAAAACATTCTATCTTTTCCCCGTATCACAGCTGTGGTATTCAAATTGGTCACGTCTAGGGGAACTTTTCTTTCCTTTGTGGCATTGGAACCTACCCTTTCATATTATTGTACCGTGGTTTCGCATTCATGCAAAGTGTGAACCGAAAAATAGCATCGTTGATAAAAGCAGTAACATTTTTTCCAATTAAACTGTGACACATGAAAAGCGCGGGTTTCACAAATAGAATTAAACAGCCTTTTATAAATACTCCGCTTAATTTTGTTCAAAAACGTGCCAGATTTTTAAAGTGTTTTCGTATTTATTTATTTATTTATTTAATACAAACGGCATAAGTATGCCATAAACACTAATTACATGTCACAAATTCATATTCAAAATATCAGTAATGATAAAACAGTGTATGTATAACAGTTAGTTGTGACGATACATTGGGAAGTGACAACAGAGATACCTTTACATGCAAAAATCTATAACACAAATAAAATTAGTAGTGATTTAAAAAATATGATAGCATAGCCTTCTTGTACCCTTGTTCCGTGCAGTTAAATAGATCTATCACATCTGCATATCTATTAGTAACTTCATGTAACCTAGGTAAAAGTGAGTGTTTCGTATACTCAGTCCGATTATTGTTACATTTAAAAAGGATTTTAGAACGAGTGGTTCTCGTGGGAATATGAAATTCAATAAGCTTATTTAAATCAGGACTGTCTATGCTACCATTTACAATTTTGAACATAAATATTAAGTCGGATATAATTCTTCGATCTGAGAGTCTTAATAAATTTAATTCTTTCATCAAGTAATTATAATTTATGTTTTCAATGGGAATACCGAGGTTAAAATTAATGTGTCTTAAGAATTTGTGTTGAATTTTTTCGATTGAATCTGAATGTATTTTAAAATGGGGGGACCAGATCGAGGAGTTATATTCGACTTGACTACGTACTAAGGATGTATACAAAATTTTTAAAGTTGAAATATTCCTGAAACCTCTGGAATTTCTAAGAACGAAGCCAAGCATTTTGATACCTTTATTATAGATTGAGTTTATATGGGATATAAAGTTTAATTTAGAGTCAAAAGTTATGCCCAGGTCATTAATTTCTTCGACAGAGGTAAGGGTAGAGTTGTTAAGTTCATATGGATGAATAATTGGTTGACTTATTCTGTAAAAACTTATTGAATAACACTTATTTATGTTCAGATAAAGTTTGTTAAGAGAACACCAACTAATTAATTTGTTTAAATTATTTTGTAGACAGGCACAATCTTCAGCGGTTTTGATGATTTTAAATTAACAATTAACAAAAGTATAACATGCTCAAACACATCGATAAGTATCAATTGCGATTTTTCGTCTTTCATGTTATTATTTATGGCTTTCTTTGAGTGTCAATGGTATTTCTATTAATAACGTATTTTATGATCAGTATGGCAGGTGGATGTTTGTTGATATTTCCAAGCTCATTATTCAAAAGTTTTTTTTTTGTTTCATAATTTAGATGTTTGCATGAGAATTAAATCAATTTTTAATCATATTTGCAATTGCTTTGCGCGTTTATTAAATCTGTATTAGTAAATATTATTTTCATCGTTCATCCAGTTGATTAGTCAAATATCTCCTAATTCTAAGATTTAAGTTAATGGGGAGAGCAATATTCGAAAGCTCACCATAATTTATTTTTTATCATTACCTTCATACAGGATTCCCTGATGCCCTGATGCCCTAATTTCCCTCGCCTATGTCATCTTTGGGGATCTTTTTAGGGAAAGGAAGGAGATAAAGTTCTGGAATGGAAAAAGTAAGGAAAATGGAGGGGTGTGTAGGAATCTGGGGGTCAGTGTGTCCCGGACTGACGGACGTATGAATTTAACCCTTCCACCGCGGTGCAAGGCGATGGGTCGAGAGAGTCCCTCTAGAGCTAGTAAGTTCAAAGGGTCTCCCTCAATCAGTCTCTTCCGATCTGGCCCGCTACGAAGTAAGCGCAAATCTCACTCCGTGAACCCGAGTAGTAGTCACTAAGTTAGGTGTATCACTTGAGGTCACCTGTTAAGTGTATCACTTAAGGTAACCTATGGCAGGGGTGTTGGTTATCGAATAAATGGTTCCCGGGGAGGCAGAACCCATATCCGCACCCCAAATTAAAAATCTTATCCGTAGTCAAAACCAAATTTGGGGTGAATTAAGCAAGTGTGATCATTATTGTATTATAGTGATGAAAATATGTTTTTACAAAATTAGAAAGGACTGAACGTATGTTCTCAAATAAATAGGTAAAATTGAAAAATAATTTAATATAATTCAGCTTTCCTCGGTCGTTACGATCGCTATCGATGTGATTTACGCGTTTGAAACTCAATAACAATTTCCCTTCCATTACGGAGTTAATATAATCACAAGTGGATTTATAAATGGACCCCTACATAATGATTATACTTGTTGAAACAAGTCGACAAAATTGATTTTCATTTTGCGTGGCTATCAAATAATATTGTAAGGAAAGCTGAGAGATGATGAAATGATCGAGAATTTGTTTTATTTAAATGGTATAACCATGAAGAGATATCATTTTCATCTTTTGCCGAACAAAAAAGAGATTGTCTTCAAAAAACTTAGACCTTCCGCTAATGGAGCGAACTATATACCTAAGCAACCGAGCTGAAAGGCAACCAGAAAAGCCAATTTGTATGATAATTGAAAAAAAAAAATTAATAATCATACTACGGAACAACCATGACACCATTCTGTCATTCCACAGGGATAGGCAGTGCAATATAGTTTGTGTAAGATCAGTTTTCAACGGGCTGATAGACTATCGCTAACCTTTGCATACAGTCAAGCAGGCTCATCAGTTATTTTAGTAACAATTATTATAAGTAATAATTATCAGCCTGAAACACTCATCTACATTGAAAAAATCTTCTGAGAAAAGATACATGCCGCCAACGGGACATTAACCCGTATCCTTCTAATTGCCGGTCAGGTGCTCTCACCACTGAGCTATGGCGGCTTATATAATACCCGCCAAATAATTCAATATATACTAGTGTTTCATTCAACAATTACTGTTTATTACATCTTTCCACCTGAAAACAACCAAATTTATTTTTGTGAGAGAAGTATTTTAGTGCTAAATCTCTCGCTAGGTGGCGTCGAGACAAATTACGTCTACATTTTTTAGTGAAATACGTTAACTTGTCAAATATTAATTATTATTTTTAATTGCTAAACTAACGTTTAAGAAAAGATTTTTATGCATAGTACAAAGGGTAACAATTATTTTAAGTAATAATTATGACGCCAACGGGTATATATTGAATTATTTGGCGGGTATTAGATAAGCCGCCATAGCTCAGTGGTGAGAGCACCTAACCGGCAATCAGAAGGACACGGGTTCTGTCGCGTTGGCGCCATGTATCTTTTCTCGGAAGATTTTTTCAATGTAGATGAGTGTTTCAGGCTGATAATTATTGCTTATAATAATTGTTACCCTTTGTGCTATGCGTAAAAATCTTGTCTTAAACGTTAGTTTATCAATTAAAAATAATATTTATTTTAGTGTTATTTGTTTTAATTTAAAGTAAAAATTGAATACTGTTATTATGAGTTCTGCAAATATTTTTGTTTTACTAGCGTAGTTTGAAAATAACTTCAAACCTCCTGTATTCTTTAAAAAAATGCATTATTTATTTTCTTTAATTCTTCACTTTCTCTGTACTTCTATGTTTTAAATTTTATTTGCTTATTATTATATCTGTTATTTAACTAGTAGCATTTTCACATAGTAACAACTAAACCTTGATTCACACATGAAGTGAACATTTTAAATTGGAGTGTTAATGCATATATATATGCACATCTCATCGGCAATTTAATTAATGTAATAATTGTTTTCATTATGTAAATGTTTCAAACACTAAATAAATATGTTAGGTAGGAATACTATTATTGTAGTATTCAATTCCAGTGATTGACATAACTTGTAATATGTTCGGGAAAACTCCAATAAAGATCGAGGTTTGCCGAGATTACAAATTGCTTTATTTATGTTATCGTAAGGTTTACAATGAATATTTAACTGAACCAGATGTCAATCCCATTGAAAGCTCTTAGTTATTCTGAAGCTAGAGAACCAGACACTGCTATTTCCGTAACTGTTCGTGCATTAGACACTAACGACGATAGTCGATATTCTTCTAAGGTTACTACTTAACTTATTAACTGACATCTGTTGAGACAACTGAAAACCACACATAACTATCAATACTAACGATGTCAATTATAAAACTACATGTAAAATCCTACATACTATAAATGTTGGGGACTTAACGAGATACCCGCAAAGCAGAAGAACCGAGGACAGCCAAGGAATTCTGACTTACCCAGTATACTTACTTCGCTTTTCTAAATTCCGCTGGTTCTCCGCTTCATGACTGAACTCACGAGCTCACGATGGTTCTTATCTGTTTCGACACGGTCGAACAAAGGCTCCGTTTTCAACACTCACAATATGTGTTGACAGGACGCCATTTGATAAATTGTAAAAGCCCCTGAAAATGGCAATCATAAATAAATAAATATAAATAAACTAGCTGGTACCCAGAATGCGTTGCTACGCCATTTAATAAAGAAATTGTTTTTCTCTGCGTGTCCTTTTCCATTCGTCCCGTTCCCCTTCCTCTCCCGTGACCATCCACCTTCCCTCTCCCCGCTCTACTCTCCTCCTCCTCCCGTCCTCCGAATCCCCCTCCCGAATTCCCCTCCCCCCTCCAAGTTTCCCCTCCCTGGTTCCCCTCCCCCCCCACCCTCCCGCGAACCCCCTACCAGAGTTCCTCTCCCCACCGGATTACATATATTCAGTTTTCAAACAGCTCGCGTGCCACCTATTGCATTTTTTTTACACAAATTTCTTAATGCCAGAGCTCACCAGTAATTTCATACAAACCTTGTCCTGACAACAACGAACACAA
Organism: Limnephilus marmoratus; assembly: GCA_917880885.1. NCBI lineage: Eukaryota > Metazoa > Arthropoda > Insecta > Trichoptera > Limnephilidae > Limnephilus > Limnephilus marmoratus. Next base: position 2,386,153 of record OU862918.1, read on the forward strand.
AAAAAAGAATTATCCAGTTTGTTGCAGTTGTTCGGAAGTTATGCGCGTGCATACATTTTTAAGATTCATTTTTATTTATAATAAAAGAAGAAGATAAATTGTAAAACTTGTTTGATGTTTTGTTGACTTCATCACTTGCCATTGTTTTCTATGGTTAAATAATCAATTGAAAGTTGAATAGAACGAGATATAACGATTCCTTAATTACTTATTTTACTTAATGGGCGTTAAATCTCAATTTCGGAGCCGATTTCATATTACAAGTGGATATTGATATTTCATTTTGTGCCGTTCCACTTTGATGTAGGTAATAAAATTACACTGTAATTCGGCTCAATTTGTGTTGAGATTGGGTCTCAAATAATACTCGAGTTGGAAAGTATTATTATTTAGATTGTTTTATTAATTTTATTATGTTTTCATTTGAGCTATGATTAATAAGAAGCCTCTTATATTGTTCGGCTCATAAAACACTATTAATTCTCGAGCTTTTTGACTAAACCAGATTCAAAGATAATATTTTAGTTTAAATTTATCTGTTTGACGTAAAAACGTAGAGCGGTTGGATTCATAAAGGAGTCGCGTGAGAATATGTAAATCATTTGGATACAATGGAAAAGGAAATAAAATCTGTTTGTTATTTATTTTAAATACATTACATCATAAAATTTTTATGTATCAATTTTTAATTGCAATATTACCTACTTTTTTTTAAAGAAGAGAAAAATATTTACAGGCCGATGACATCTTTGGGGATACTTTGTGGTGGGTATTTTTAGTGTCTTGGAGTAATGGATGGAGGATCCCTCCCACTGAGGGGACAAGGCCATGTTCCCAGGGAGTCCTGCTAGAGAGGTCAAAAGGTCCCCCTCAAACCAGTCTTTTCTAATCCGGCCTTCCACGCAGTTGGTGGGCAGACACATCGGCCGCCAAGACCCGGAAAAACCTTACCCCATGAACCCGGGCAATCTTGACAAGTTATCAAACTTAGTGAACTATTCGGGTTTACCTATGGCAGAGGTATTGGTTATCCAATAAATGATTCCCGGGCGGCCCCCCAAATAAAAAAAAATAAAAAAAAAATATATATATATATAATTTATGTAATATAAATAAAACAGTGAGGAAATGGCGTGATGATTATAACATAATTAGATGACCAAAACGGCATCCACTTGGGAAGGGGTGTTTTGGGGCAGTGTGTTATGAAGGAGGCTTAACCTACACCTCTTCAGCCGGACTCTTGATCCATGGCATTGCACCGCAGTGGAAGCGATCGATTCACACGTCCATCACTCCCGAACCCCCAGATTCTTACCCACCTCTTATACATTTATCTTTTCTAGAACTTCCTCTGCTTTTTCCCTTAAAAATTTTCGTAAGGTTTCCTAAAGATGACGTAGGCCCTGACGGAATTTGTTTTTTTGAAGAAAAAATTTTTTTTTTTTCATTTCACTGGAATTTTACTAGTCCATGCTTGCTAGTCTTCTCTGGTTTCGTAACCCTTACTTTAGTTAAAATTATCTCGTAAAATGCTTCATTGGAGGTCTCCGTTCATATTTTCCAAGCGAGTCTTTTAATATTTGCTTATTTGATTTCAAATGAAAGCCTTTTGAATTACGAAGTTATTGTTCGGGGAAAATCGATGTGAAAACTCCATATTGTTCTTATTAATAAGCTGAAGTTAAATTTAAGGAATAATAATATTCAATATAATAATTAATTAAAATGGCTCCCATGGTTTCTTCACAAAAAATTAATGATGGCTAAGTAAACTCTTTGATTAGTTATTTTTCTACGGTTATGCATTGAAAAAAGTTGTGTTCAAAACAAGTATTTATTTTTTACACCATTATGCAAAAGGGTTTATACTAAACATAATCAATAGAAGTTTGGCATCGAGAAAAAGAGAAATGTTAAAGAGATAATGTCGGTCTATTTAAATCTAGTCGCCAAACACAACTTGGGCTTTTATAAGCAATGGTTTGGTTGTGTTTAGTGGTAGCTAGCCAATAGTAATAATAGAAATTGGATTATGTCTATGGCGTCATATTTTGTGAAAAATATTACGCCATAGACATAATCCTAGGCTATATCTAGATATATACAGAACCCATACTTACGTGGCAAATCACTTCAGATAAAAACAGTTTTATTTGAAAGTCTTAACTCGGGGAAGATACGATTTTGCACGTAGAAGTTACGATATTAAAAATACTAGACAGTGTTGTTTTATAGTTGCAATTTTACAGCTGATTGACGCTGAAGCCATTTTTTCATTTTGCCTTTCCACTGTCGATATAATATCGCGAGTACCTGACTTTTAGTGTGAAATTATTAACAATTTTATAGAAGTGACTTTACATATGAATTTACACTTTACAGTGAAACTGCATAATATGAATTACAGCTTCAGATGTACCTGTATTGGACTGTAAATAATAAAAACGAAACTAGATGCAATGGTATTGGGTGATAATATGTGTAGGAAAAAGGTATGCAAGACAAGGTGATGACCAATCACTTACCACTATATCCCTACGAAGGAGCATACGACTCAAACACATTACAGTTTTATAGTTCCTCAGCGATACCTCGGGGTAATATTTGCCCCAACAAAACGAACGAGTAAAAAACTATAATATCTTCTTCCGAGATGGTCTTAGTTAAATAATGAAAAAAAACTCCCTTTTTTAGTTAAAAATGATATTCTGTACGCCAAAATCATCAATAACTTGCTTCCAAGGTAGTTTCAAGGCACTGGAATTTGTATTATTTTTCTTGCAATTGGTACAAATTTCAAATACTTTCCTATAAAAGTGATGGTTAGGGAGGGTTAGGAACTGGATAAACGAAAAGAGGTGCTAACTGACTACATGGCTAATCAAGATGATAATATTAGGTCTGTTTTTTTTATAAAAATGCTTTCCAAAATTGTATAACGTTAGAAATATCGGTTGAAGTTTCTTTATTGGATCGTGGTAAATTATAAGAAATACAAAAATGGAAATAAATTATCAATAATATGATTCTCAAATAATGCTATAACTCCTTACAAAACACTTTCCGTGATCAAAAATAATGGCAAACACTCATAAATACGGATAAATGGGAGCTTTTATTATGTTCACTGTGAATCTATTTTGTTATCAGTCAAATGGGATCATTGGTGGAAGTAATGGGAAGCAATCAATAAAGAATTTTTCCTTTATTCTCAGTGTCTAGGTACATTATCAAACGAATATTACGCACCTAGCTAGGTTCACTAATTTCATTGGCGATCAAATAACATGAATAATTCATATTTTAATGTAACATATCAAAGAAGCAGCAACCCTGAAGTTTTAATATTCGTTTTAAACTACTGTTTAGCATGTACTCGTAGATCCAAAGCTTTTAAAAAATTATACGGTTTTGTTTTTATTAGTATTTCTTTGGCATTAACTATGTAACAATTTCTAGATATTTTATTTTGAAGAGTTTTTCTTTCTTCATACAAAAATGAAGAAAAACTCCTTAGCCCATTTCGGTTTAGGAATTGAACTCTGCCACTTCTGGGCCCAGTACCAAGGAACTTTCCCCTCTAGCACGGATGTCATTAATGTATTTTTATTATATTCTTCTCTTTATTGTAGTTGTAACGTGCCGTGATTGGGTACTTTAGATAGATATCTAACTTGCCGAATATTCACGATTAATTAATATACATGTGTACTGTTAAACCCCAACCACCTAATATTATTATTGTACCTCAATAAGCTATCCTTTCGAATTTTCGACAAACATTTTTTCATACAATTTTTTTAAAAGAATTCTACTTTTTTATTTCACGTGGTGAAATATCGAGTAAGGAGGTTTAAATTAAACAACATAATAACAAAAACTATATTTAAAAAAGCTTTAAATTCTCAATCACATATTATCTAAAATGGAACTTTCGTTACAATAATTTCACCATTCAACTTAATTTTACATTTGAACACTAAATACATAACTATACTTAATTGGAAAAACATCGAACTTTTTTCATTAACACCGTAAAGAGAAATGATATAACTCAACGAAGACAATAAATTACTTAAAAAAAGGTCGTCGTAAGTTAGACCAAACTATTAAAACTACCGAAACCTTCTATAGGCTGTGTGGAAAGTAAAGTTAACTTATGTTAGTTAGAATTAAGAAAACACAACAAAGACACAGGAAAAAATTAAATTCGCCAGATATATATTTTACTACGAAGCATTTTAAAGAAAAGTGTATTTTTTTTCTGTCTATAATATAGACAGAAAAAAATACACTTACATTTATTACAATTACACTTATAAAAAATACACCCTATAATAATACCACACATATTATGTGTGGTATTATTATAGGGTGAGGATTCTCCAGTTACATATGTTAAAAAAGACGATAATATTTTGAAGATATAGCACGTGCACATCAAAAATATTAACTTGCCAAAATAATGAATGTTTATGCATAACAAATAAAAATGAAATAAAATATTTAGGTATAATAATAGATTGTAACCTTGAGTGGAAAAGTCACATTACTAATATCTATAACATAAAAATGAATATTTCTATTTTTAAGATTGATAATTCATGGTGGAATTCCATTATAATATATTATAATACAACGAATATAAAACTTTATTCCACTTAATTTTATTCGACCGTAACCGGTTTCAGCTCGTCAAAGCCATCTTCAGACTGGTACTTTTTACCAGTCTGAAGATGGCTCTAACGAGCTGAAACCGGTTACGGTCGAATAAAATTAAGTGGAATAAAGTTTTATATTCGTTGTATTATAATATATAATAAAAATGAATCGCTAAATGTGTTGCTAAGCCTTTAACTTTCGAACTACTGCACCAAATTGGATAATTCTTTTTTTTTGTGTGTTCGTTATTGTCAGGGCAAGGTTTATATAAAACTTCCGGTGAGCTTTGGCATTATGAAATTTGTATAAAAAAATTGCTATTGGTGGCACGCGAGGTTTGAAAACTGAATGTATGGAAAGCGGGAGGGAGGGAGCGATGGGGGTGGGGAGGGGGAAGGGGGGGAGGGTGATGGGGGAGTGGGGTGGGGGGAGTGGGGAGGGGGGAGGGGGGAGGGGGGAGGGGGGAGGGGGGGAGGGAGGACGGTGTGAGGGGGGTAGGTGGAGGAGGCGGAGTGGGAACCCCCCTTACACCATGCGAGCGAAGCCGCGAAAAAAAGCTAATTATAAATAGATTAAGATAACTCATTTACATTTTTACTGATCTAAGAAGCATATTTAACTTAAAAATCCTTATAAATATATGTATTACGCTCTAGCCCATTCAATATTACAATATGGTATCGTTGCATGGGGGGGAGCATATAAAACCTCAATTTTACCGCTAGAGATTTCTACACAAAGATATTACAAAGAAATCACACCATGCCATGTTACGTATTGAAAGCAGTAGACAAAACTTAATGGGTCGCTTATGCATTCCATTAATGTATACCAGCTTTGCACAACATTACTGCATTTACACTGGAATAATATGGTTCAATCAACTAGCGACATAGCTGAGGTTAGAACTTGATTATAATAAATTTAAAAATAAAATAAACTATTCTACGAGTATCATAAATAGTTTAGCTAATTAGAATCAATTGACATCTAATTTTTCTTATTCTATTACTTTTTAGTGTATCTAGTACTTTTTTTTTATTTTAAACCATTTTTGTTTTGAATATTTAACTTTATATTAATATTTAAAAAAAGTTCTTTTCACTTTTATACGTACAAAATGTTTTAGTTTTTTTTTCTTCACACTGAATGTTAAGCTGTAATTTTTAGTTATTTATAATTTTTATTTTTTCCCCTTTATACACAAGTTTTTAACTCTCGTAAAGGTAAATATGTCTAGTTTATAATTTGAAATATATATTATCATGTTAATTTAAGTACCTTTTTGATTGTATTAAATAAATAAGATTTTTTTTTAAATTGCGTTAAATGTATTTTCAAAACATAAAAGTGAAATTAAAAAAAAAAAACTCTTCAGCAGTAATATTTAAATATCAGCTACCTACAACCTTTCTTTGTGGAAGGACATTACGAAGTACAAATCCCTAATCAATTTGCTAGTTTCATAACGTTGTGTACACAATCAAACAAATATTATCAACATATCAATTTGCTAAGCATGTACGATTATTTGGAATGAAGTAATATTAATATTAATTTGATTCTATAATAATACACCGGGAAGGCACACGAACAATGCATTCCCAAAGGACGCCATATAAATCATTACGTATTAAATTAACCATAAATAACTAAGCGCTGTTGATATAAGAGCTTTGATACGTGATAAAGTAAACAGGATATTTAATTCATGTTCTGTGTCCCCAAGGAATACAGCGAATTAATTGAGCGTGCTAAATTTTAATGCACTAAAAATGGCCCTGAATATCACTGTGCAATCTGCTAACTCGAGCAATCTACTATCACAACAAGTTACCTGTAAATTGAAAATTTGTTGTTAGAAAAATGCATAATTTTTTTTTTTACATTAGCTCCACACTGGTAATTCATTTTCCTCGGGAATTCTGCCATCTTAAGGGATGCTGTGTAGAGGGGTTTTTTTAACGAAAGGAAGGAGAGGAAGTTCTGGGAAGGAAATAAGTATGAGGGATAGGTAGAAATATAGTGGTCAGTGCGTCCAGGAGTGACGGACGTATGAATCCATCCCTCCAACTGCTGTGCAAGGCGATGAGTCTAGGGATTCTGGCTAAAAAGGTCAAAAGACCTACCTCAACCAGTCTCTCTTGGGACCGGCCGGAATATAGTGGTCAGTGTGTCCAGGAGTGACGGACGTATGAATCCATCCCTCCAGCTACTGTGCAAGGCGATGGGTCGAGGGATTCTGGCTAAAAAGGTCAAAAGACCTACCTCAACCAGTCTCTCTTGTGACCGGCCCGCTACGAATAAGGTGGGCAGAAGCATCTGAATAAAGCTCACCGCATGAGCCCGGGTACTCCTGCTAAGTCACCAAACGTAGTGGATAACCTGGGGTGACATATGGCTGAGGTTTTTTTATCCAATGAATTGTAACGTAATTATTTCCATGGAGGTTATTCAGTCGGTACCTATTCTGAATCAGTAATATTAATTTCAGCGTGCCGTTGGCAAAAACTGAGAATTTTGACTGAAAAGGTTGGCCGGACTGGACAGTGCTGGAGACGTACAGCTGGGACGATCTGCCTTTTGAAGCATGATCTTGTGGAGTGGAATCAACCAAAATAGTGACTAAAATGACTGATGTATCTCTCTCTCTTCGTCACCTTTTGAGGTTACAATTATTTATGTGGATCATGTTTTGCTTGACAATAATTGCAAGTACATTTTGATCTAATGGAAGTTCTTTTTTAGCATCCAGATAGTAGCCTCCTTTCTATCCCACGCAGGACCCCAAAAGGATGAGACCTCATGTTAACGGAACCTATTTGCTATGCCAACAGCAAATACCCGTGTCAAAATGTTCCTGGGCGGCGGTACACATGTTCTTGTGAAACTGCTATTAACTATGTAATAGATGAGTGGAAAAATTTTAGAGATAAAAAAAGTAAAATTATTGCAGTATTTCTAGACTTAAAGCGGGCATTTGAAACAATCGACAGAGATAGATTAATAAAAAAATTAAGTAATATTGGAATTAATGGTAAAGAAAATAAGTGGTTTGTTGATTACCTATCAGAAAGAACACAAGTAACAAAATATGGGGGTATAACATCTGAACCACACAGTACTAACAAAGGCGTTCCGCAGGGTTCTGTCTTAGGTCCATTGCTGTTCATTATATATATGTATGATATTATCGAAGTGTTAAAACATTGTGCAATTAAACTATTTGCTGATGATACATTGTTATGCAAAGCCAGTAAAAATTTACAGGACGCCATTGAAAAAATGCAAACTGATTTAAATAATGTAACGCTTTGGCTAAACCAAAACAAACTCAAATTGAATGTTACGAAAACTAAGTATTTAATTGTGGATAACTTAGGTGGAAACGAGCAGGCAACACAAAAAATTGATAACGAAAGCATAGAAAGGGTTAGCAGCATTAAATATCTGGGTGTGATATTGGATGATAAATTAAAATTCGACGAACACTTAGAATACATAACAAAAAAAATTGCTAAAAAAGTTGGATTCCTAAAAAGGATCAGAAATAACTTGGATCTCAAGATAACGCGCCTTGTCTACAATTCTATTGTAACTCCGCATTTAAATTATTGTTCTAGTGTATTATTCCTATATAACGAAGCCCAAAATAATAAACTACAGGTTATACAAAATAGGGGGATGAGGATGATTTTAAAATGCAACATTTTTACAAGAGTTAAAATTATGTTACTAAATTTAAATATGATGACAACCAAACAACATATAATATATAATACATTAACAATGATTTATAAACTTAAAAATAATATGCTCCCAAATTATCTGAAGAGTACTATTATGTTTCAAGAAAATGTTCACAATTATCCTACGAGAAGACGCGGAGACTTTAGGCTTCCCAAAACTAAACTTTCGTGCACACAAAATAGCGCATTTTATAAAGGGCAAAAACTCTATAACAGTCTGCCAAATTTAATGCCGTAAAGGAAGCCTCAAGTCTCAGCAATTTTCGTAGGATGTGTGCATTATATGTAAAAAATATTTTTTGATTACTCACCAATGTTATTCTCAGGTTTTGTTCTTTTATAATGTATTTTTGTATAGTTATCTTTTTTATTTAGGCTTATTCTTTTTTTTAAATGTAGTTGTGAATATTCCTGTACCTACTTCGTAAATGGTATTTTTTATATTTTCCTACTAGATGTATGAAAATATTTACATACATCTAAATAAAAAATTCAAAAACAAAAAAAAATACTCGCCTCCCAAAATGAACATAATTACAAAAATTCTCAACTGTAACATTTGAAATTCTATGCAATAAGCATTAAAATATCTGCAAAATGTTCAGTTAAAAAAGCAGTTAGTTTCGAATGTTTTATTTAATATTCACACGGAATGCATTTCTTCTATAGAATGTAAAAGCACATATACCGAAGGTTTTACCAGCGATTCCTGAGCATATTTGGAGGAAAATGTACCTACGTGTACATGTCATCTTACTCTCAGACGATTTTTTTTTTCAGTTAAAAACAATGATAATATCTTTCCATTACACGTCGCAGCGGAATAGTATAGCGAGTCACGTGATAAGCACTCCATCTCATTCCAGCAGCACGGTAACACACGAAACAGCGCGCGCATCACTTAATACCGTCGTGAGGTGCAGGAGTGAAATCGATGACGACCAGTGGCGGTTCGTGGTCTTTTTAACAGGGGGTTCAGAAATCCAAGAGAAGATATATGTATTCTGCGATTTTTTAAAAAAACATGACGGAATATTAGCGACACCCTATAAACGCAACCGTTTTCAAGTTGATATCCAAAACAATACTGAAGTAAGTTCAACACAAAATTACACAATTGTCTACTTGACAATGCGACGTTTGCCGAAAATAATATAAAAAAGGGGAATATAAACGCTAGAAATATTTTGATTCTCACGCCTTCGAAATTTAAAATCGAGCGTCTTTTTTGCACGAGGCAAGTACGCGCCAAAGTGGTTTTTATTTATTTTGAGCATAATTTTATAAGAATGAAAAAAATTTAAATCATAAAAAGGTCAAAAATGGTCTTAGCCATAAAGAGGTATTTTTTTTAATTGTTTCTTATATAACTTCATAGTTACTTAAGTCATGAAAAAACGTTTCTTTAGTAGTTTACGCTTATTTTTTTTTTTACATTAACTCCACCCAGGAGGCCCCGAGGAAAATAACTTCCCTCAGGGCCTATGTCATCTTTGAAGATGCTATGTGGAGGGTCTTTTTGAGGAAAGGAAGGAGTGAATACGGGTCTTGAAGAGACCCATGTTGTAGGAGGGAGCTTATATTTTTTTTCGTAAATAATAATTTTATTGTTATTTCAATCCATACAAGAGGTAGTAAAAGGTTCAATTTATCCGTAGCATATTTTTTGATGTTCATAATGTAAACCAATTCGTAGTAAAGATTAATCTAAATAGGGTTTTGAGTAATAGCTTCATCCGGTGCAAAGGCAATGATCATTCTGCGACGAACTCGATCGGTACAACTCGTGAAAGATCGGAGATCACGTGGAATTTATGACTCAAGATCGACGCACCAAGCGTGCATGAATTTGGTAAAAAAATGCATAGTTTCGTTCAAATCACCGTCAGAGGGATCTGTATGGGCCAGGATATTTTATTTTTATTTTATTTTTATATTTTTCTTAACAGAATTTTGCGCGGAACACATCTCTCACAAAATGGACATAGGTACCGATTTCAACGCGGTGGCGCGAGTTTTAAATACGGATTTTAAAGGAGCCCTATTTATAGTGTGATTATGAACTTGTTTTATAATGATTACAAACTTGTTCTATAATAATATTATTTGTACATTATTATAAAACAAGTTTATTTTATTTTATCATCTTTTTAATGGGGGTTCAGCGCACAAACGCACTTTAGAGAAAACATTTTTTTTTGTTAATAGAAAAAAAATCGTTGGTCAGCAAAACGACAAGTATTTTTTGTACCCTAAATAATAAGAAATGAACCATATGCTAAAATCCTTCGGATACGTGCCGATACACCATGTTTTCTTTTTACATTAGCTCCACACTGGAGGCCCCGATAAAAAAAATGAACTCCGGGGCCTTTGCCATTCTTGGATTGGTGTGTGGATGGTTATTTTAGAAAATGAGGGAGATTAAGTTCTGGGAAGGAAAAAGGAAGGAGGGGTTGGTAGGAACTGGGGTTTAGTGTATCCATGGGAGACCGACGTATGGATCCAGCCCTCCCACTGTGAGTCAAGGCGATATTTTAAGAGAGTCCTTCTGGAGAGAACAAAAGGTCTCCCTCAACCAGTTTCTCCCGATTCGGCCCGCCACCGCAGTTGGTGGTAAGATGCATATGCCGCCAAGACCTGGACAAATCTCACCCCATAAACCGCTGGGATTCAAACCCTTCAGCCACGAACGCCGTCTACCTACTTTAAAAGAAATTCTCTTTAAATACCTACCAAAAAATATCTACTTGCGTCTTTTAGCCGGGAGCGTAAAAAACATCTATTGCAAACAAACATTTTAAGGGAAACTACTCAGTAGTTACCTCACGCACCATGAGCTATTACATCATGAAAATTTGAATGGATTTCTAGTTTGAAATTTCTAAATCAATTTATCCACTTTAAGCTCTCCACGTATTCACATCGTCATCTTCTATGGAAATGTAAATGGTCCTATGCCCTGTAGGGAACCGCTCACACAGCGTGGGTGTAATATATGCACCCTTAAGTTTATATTTAAACTAGTAATTCAAAACGTTTATGTGAAAGCGCTATGAAACCATCAAACTGACAATAATGAGTAAACATCAAATTAAGTTTGGTCAATGATTTCAAACATAAAAAGACGTTTGGAAAAAATGGTATTCAAAACTTGAGAAAGGTTCAGAAAAATCTTTATTTTGGTGGTTCTTCCCACATTTGATTCTTTGATGTTAATTTATTTTCGCTATAAAAATAAAAAATCTAGTCTCGGTAGCTTTTAAGACAATCGCTACCTACTTCATGCCATTAACACATCCCAAAGCAATGTGTTCTACCTGGTCGATCTTCCGCCCTAAATCATCAGCTAACGAGGTGCTCGCCCTCAACATGCCGCCCAAGTAAAGTAGTGCCGCCCCCGACTGTACTCGTGCCGCCCTAGCAGAGTGCCGCCCAGACTCGCCCACCGGAGAAACCTTCGGTTGTATATTTATGGAAGGCAAGAGACAATCAACGCACGTCTCGCTGCCCAGTGGTTAAGGTGATCGTTTATTTATACACTCGTCCAGGATCAACCCCCTGGGAGGCCCCCGACTTGACTTATTTCGCTTTCGAGGAAAACTAGGAAAGGGGATTATTGCCCTTTAGTACTTATTTAGCATCGCGGCGTTTTGCCGAAGCGATAATCGAATAGGGTAAAGCCGGCGCTGTTTTCTGCAATCTATTTTTTTTTTCATTTGAGAGAAAACGCTGTTAAATGAGTGGTTTCATATTTTTACGTTGTTTTGGCTAAAGATGTAGACCTATAAATATTCATTCTAAATCACGAATCAAACACGGAAATTCGAATGTGAGTCGGTATATTAAAATTAGTGTTAAAAATAATAATAGTAATGTTTGTATCACTTCTAAAGCGCTGTTTTCGTGATAAAATTACCTCAAGGCTTAGTTTGTATATTTAACCCCATCACCGCACCGATCATTTGCTTCAATGCATCACATTTGGATTGAACCCTGGCATCGCGTGTTCTATTCCTCGGCTGGCTAAACCCTCTATCACGGCACAAGCAACATTTTCCGCTTACTGTGATGGTAGTAGAAGGTTTTCAAATATTATCAGATTATTCGTAATCCGTGAATGTTTTTCTTTCTTGGAAAAAAAGTCACTTGGACTTACAGCTACAATTTATTTCTAGGGACTTATGATTAAGATTGATAACTTGCGAATTACAACTAAGACATAATACATAACTTAGTGACTTAAAACTATGACCCAGCAATATTGCTATACTCGTAATATGAATTACAACTATCTTAGAACTAGTAGAAAGTCGACTACATGTGCAAGACTATTACGTAATATATCTTGATTTTGCTGTTTTGATGAGAATCAAACCTCATTACACCAACTAAACAACGGTGGATCCCATCAAGACTGCAATTCCCCAAACGTTGAATTTTCCAATAAAATTTGTTTCACTAAATTAGTCCCTTGTTTTATAAATTCACACTCACACGTGTAATGGTCCGACACTCCTGGCTTTTGACACCAATTGTGATGAACCCTACCTAGCTGATTTACTTTCCTAAGCTTCTACCTCGTAGTTCGAATCTCGTAGCTCCTATCTCGTGGCTACATTCATAATCCTACCCTTGTGTCCTACTGATCACACCACTAGGTATGATGGCCTAACTTAACCCTCCTTCCGGTTTGTTTCTACCTCAGGCTCGTGATTTCTAAACCCCTATACTTTATAATCTAGCTAAACCTACCCTATCTTCTTAAATCCCTGCGATTTTCTCACAGTAATCAAGATTTAAGATTTTTGTTCACATTATTTCTACAATCTTCGTTGGGTAATTTTTTGTTTTAGATTTTACATCGGTTTGCATACTTAATATGCAAACATATGTAGAGAAGATAATGTATTACGTGTGGTAACCCATAGATTCTTTTAGAGAAAGGGTGAGAATTTTCCGATTTATTAATTATTATTATTTTAGTATCTTTTACCGAGTTTGATAAACTAACCCCGCCTTTAACTTTGTGTCTATTTGATTTCCGTAGGAATTTAGTGTGTTTATTTAATTCTTCCTATCACCGCTGATACATCGATAACATAAACAACAGTTAATAAATTACATCATTTCAAGAAAGAAAACCTTACTTTACCAGTGTAGAATGTTCGTACTCGAGAGTCCGGTTTTCTCAATTGAAGTTCTTGTCTGCAGCTTCTCCTAACATAATGTGTTTGTATTCATAGTTAGTGTTATTGGTTAGTATTCGCAAAATTGTTGAAAGAGCAGGAATGGAGGGATATGGGGAGGGGATAATATGTTTGCTGAAAAGTCGGCTCCTCCGCTAACCAAGTGAAAACCGATGAACAACAATTACAAACCCGGATTCTCCCAGTACGTTTGCTAGGCTTATCCTTAAATCCGAGTTTTACTCTCTTCGACGAGCGTCTCATGCTATTAAAGGGGCCCTTCACGCCAGCAGGGGGAATACCAAGTCTTCATGCCGTTTTTCTGTTTCACTCCGACTTCCGTCGCCTCCGGATTGAATTTAACTCTACTGATTCTAGAAGGGGTATTTCATGTCTTCCCTTATCATGCCTCTATCCGTTGAATGTGGCGTAAGCTTGTGACGGGCAGATCCTTCCTCCCACGTGACCGACCCAGCGTTACACTCCACCTCTGACTAGCTGACATAAAACGCACCTCGTGAGCCTTATGTTTGCTTTCAGGTTCGACAAGACTTGCGGTATGCAAATAACCTGTAGCTTTAATGCCGCGTCAGCGTACTGTCCGCATACGTCCTTCCACTTCCCCGCATGCCCCATCTCGACAATACCGCCACAAGATCAAAGCTCTCCGACCAAAAAGGTTGACATTTATATTTCCGGATAGCTCATACTCACATACAGAAGCCTTGAAGGCTAAATTGCGTGTGCAAATTCAGGATTTAGGACTGTATGAGTATTTGAACACCAGTGTTGTTTAAATGAGGTCACTAGCTCCTCGTGTATTAGGTATTTAGGATTTTTGGGTATTTATGGGTTCTTGGATACCTACATGCTATAAGAAAGATTTAAAATGAGGTAAATCAAGTTGTCATTGAATCAATGACCTCCTGAATAATTGTGATGAGCTCTCTTTGAGTTTGAAGCTAGTCGAGGTACTTTACTTTGCGAAATTTTGCATGCTAAAACAATGCTACCTATTGGCGATCGCTCTAGTGCTAATAAGTTTGTTTAGAATTGAGTGAATTTAAGGTCAATGTCGTCTTCACATTTTGACCGCAGATTTCGTCGCAAGCTATAATTGATAAACTTGTCCCTGACGTTAAAGCTTTGTTTTGTTTATTCGTTAATGAATTCAAGTGACTGTCAATGGGTGACATTGAACTCAAATCGAAAATTTAGGTACACTATCGAAGGTCATATAAACATATCCTAATCACGCCGGTGAAAGGAATCGGTAGGTATTTGTTATGCCTATCAATTGGCTATTTCCAATGATTTCAGTGTTACGTATTTCATTTCTCATGCTTATTTGTTTTTTTTAATTTGTGTGTTGTTGTTAATTATTTTTCCCACATCTTATTATTGTCTTTATTTAGTAATTTAAAATATGGAATGTATTGCATTGCTCTTTCCCTGCATACATTCTGAAATAAATTATTATTATTATTATTATTATTATACAAGTAAATACCTTAAATTGTTTGAGAGGCACATTTCTATTCACATCGCGTAATACCTAATTACATTGTGCCAATAAATGATTATCTCCAATGAACGAATGCACGATATAAAATAGGTACGTCATTTTTTTTTAATGGTTTATTTGTTTACACTTCACATAGACGACCTTCGGTATACTGACCTAGTTTGGAGATTGTTTATTTCTACGGTCATTGTCCTTTTGTAGCACGATTCATCGTCGTTTAACTAACCCATTTTCTATTTATTTGGCCTAGTTTTTGCCCAAACATTGATCGTTTAAGTAGGTACTTTGCTAACCTAAGAACTACCTGGATGACCTAGTTTCAACTCAGGTATAATTTGCTTGACCTACGTAGTTCTGAGAAATATGGTATTTCGGTTACGAATCAAACTGATATCTTACGTCGCCAATCCTTATGCGCGTTTAAATAAACAATAGACCTACCTAACTAAACCAAGTACTTGTATAACCTAATTTATAAGTGGGTATTTGTTTGTTTGACCTAATTTTGAGACGCATGTATACTCCCGCACACGAAATATAGAATAAAGAGCTTCCACGATAGTCATTCATTACGTTCTACGCGCCTCGATTCGTTTTATATGAGTTATAATAAATTAGCGTATTTACCTAACTGAAGAGAATACCTACATATGTGGCCTAATTCTAAAGCAGGTATTTCCTGTTTGACCCACTTTCGAGCAAGTGAAAATTGTTATTAGTGTGTTAGTGACAAAACTTCAAAGGTCCGATTGATTTATTGGTGATGTACGCCCGTTCCTTTTCTTCTTGCCGCTGAAAATAATTAATAATTGGTTTTATCTTACCGCCCTCGATCGATTACAATTTTTCCAGTCGGGACTTTCATAACTTCGACATTGTGATCGAGGCTTTCCCTTTTTCGTTTCCTAGCTAATGGATTCCTATCGGCCCATTTGAGAAAAGACTCTGATGATGAAAAAAACTCTTCAAATATCTGTCTATTTAAGATTCACTTCGGTATTTCGCTTAGTTTCTCAACCTCGTATTAACTACTGTTTTATTTCATTCGCATTCGAGAGATGATTCATCAAATAACAAATCAGATGTTTAATTTTATTATCCGGAATTAGGTAAGTTATTATTTATTCTCAATATTTTTATATCACTTTAGAATTAATAACCGTAGATACGCACGTTTTCCAAGTGTACGAATTATTATCACTATTGTTTATTACAATTTCGTTATTTAATTCACAAGGAATTTTTAACCACCTTATTATTGAACCACTGTCGTTTAAACGTGACTCGAACAATTCGTTATTGTTATTTATTTTACCTATGTTATGTAATTTAAAGTAAAATTAAAGTTTTAATTATTATATCACCTATAGTTAATTTTAAAATCGCGTGTTATATTTTCTTTTATCCGGTAAATTTGGTTTATTTTAAGACACTTGATTTTTGTTAAATGTTATTAAACCACTAAATATAAGTTGTAAGACAGAACCCCGAATGTTATTTAATTCTTATTTACTGACTTTAAACACTTTCATTATAAAACACCCGAACTTTCACGAAGTATTATTTAGGCACTTTTCCGGACTCTCCGTTGGTCGTCTTTGAAAATTTTATTCCTCAATTTTAAAGGAAAAATAAAACACTGAATTTACTATTTTTGCAAACACTTGTAGACATTTTTCAACTCTACTAGAAGCACTAGTTTACTAGTCTTCTTCACGCACTTTTACATTTTACTTGATCGCGCACTTCCCGTTGTTTCGTCCGAACTCTCCCCCAATCTCCCAACGAATTCCCCCTTCTTTATCAAACCATGGTGTTTTAAAGACTTCCTAGAGCTCTCCTTTCATAGAAAAATGACTCCTGATCGCCCAGACTTTCATAGGAAAAGGACCAAATTCGGTTCCTCCGTATATGACCTTTTGTCAAATCTCTGATAATCTCCTATCTCATGTCTTAGAACCAAATTAGTTTAGTGTCTCTCTCTCGTAGAAAATCACATAAATTTTCTCATTGACAGGTATTTATATTTAAAAATTTCATGTACTTGCTCGTAATTTATTGTTAATGCCCACACCATAAAAAATAATGGTTTTCTTTCGAAAGTAAATACTGTATTTAGCTTGTATAATTTTGTTTACATTGTTTCGTATTAATGATGCCCTTAATTGCTCGAAATCATGTTCTATAAAATTATTTATATAATATCACGTCAACAAGGTGATAGCCAATCTTTTTCCTCTTGTCGAACGGTTAGCGATTCCTTCGACGGTTCAAGCATATTTTTCTGCGTCAGACTACGTTAAGCATTTTTTCCTGTGATTCAATTTAATTGTAAAGTGACCAAAAATGTACTGCGGTCTTAGATATTTAATTTTCTCAATCTCCTGTTTATCGTGAATGGTGTTGTCAGTTCAGAGTAATCCTTATACCGGTACCTATTAAAGTCAATTTAAGTAGTTCCAATTAGTTTTCTTTTGAGATATCTGTTCCTAATAACTTCGTCCTATCATTCCATCTCCATATCAATAGGGTTTTCCCCCTTTTCCAGGCTATTATCTTCAGTTTGTGAAATTTTCCGAGATTCTACCCGTTTTTTTTATCATTCCAGGTCAGGTTTAATTAAATCGTCCCCTGGTACCATCCATGTTACGTTTTCCGTGCCCTTATCGATGATTTTTCATTTATTTATTTTCAACATCCCCGTCTAAGATTTTCTTATTTCCATTTGAAACTTTAGGTGCCCAAAATCTCCAGTTCTCGATCGCGTCTTATATAAACACGACCTGGGTCAATAATCCTTCAACTCTTTGTCTTTAGTTCTGTTTACAATTCCGTTCGTTGAACTTTCGTTCCTGTGGGAAAGAATTCAAGGCCGCTCAATCTGATCAAGGTCCACTAAAACGATACACGCCTATAATTTCTCTGATTGGTTCAGATTATTTTTAATCGCCACTCCCTTATCCACTCCCTTATTGGTAGAATTCAAACTTCCTTTGTCCTCGAGATAGCTATGATATGGGGGTTCCCTCGCTCCCGTCTTTAAGCATATCTCTGTAATAGTTCCCAACTGCTCGGACAGATGTCGCCGAATGTACCATTTTCTCTACATAATATTTAGAGGGAAAAAAAAATCTTGTAGGCTTCTCGTAGGTTGAAGGTTGGCATTCATCACACACGTTGTAACCAATATAAATCGGTTTCCCCTCACGCTAAATTACGGATGGTTGGCATGACGCCCTGGTAGGTAGGCACTAACGAGTATATTTTATTTTTCTACAATATGATCTTGGCTTTTACGTATTAGATGGTGGTATTTGGTTTGTGACGTTTAATACTTACTTGTAATTCTTACCCTCCAAACCTGGTCATCCATCCATGAATAGAATAAATAATCACATACAAAGCCAGCAAGCAAGCCATGAGGTTAGGTAGCAATAATAAGTAGGTTTGGGAACAATGTATAATTTATTATAAAAAATCAAACCCTGCCCTTGGAACATATTATAATGATTAGCTATGAGACTCTAAGTTAAACAACGGAAATAATCATCAGGGGTGACTGGTTACGATGTATCGTACCCAGCTGTAAATGTTTAAAGTTTCTCGACACGTGTCAATAAGAAAGAAATTATATTGTAACGACATAAGAAAATTACTGATGGGCGCCTGTGACGTAAAACGTAACATATTTATGAATCAGTAATCCCTAAAAATAATCTATAAAGCACAATCTCGAACTGTTAATAATATGAGTAATTTAAATCTCACTTCTCGTGATCCAAAATGTCTTGAGTCCAGCAATATAACAGCCCGTCACACAAAAACACCTGCTCGATCTGTGGTACTGCCGTCAACTGAAGCGCCCGAACTTTTCCCGAAGCATCTCGAAACATCTGCCGCCCCTTCGGAGTGCAATGCTGCCAACCAAATCATGCGAAATTTGCGAATCGCTCACGACGCTAGCAGCAAATGTTACATTACCCCTCCACCAAAAGAAAATATTTCCTCCTGGAAATCAAGAGGTCCATGTGTCACTTCCTGAAGAGAACTGCATACTATGTGAGCCTTGGCCGTAAATGTTAGTCATGGAAGAAGCCAAAATATAAGGATTGTCAGCCGGAAGGATCCTGGTGATAGAAGTACTCCCAATCCATATAATGTACCTCATGGAAGAAGCGGTGACCACCGTACTGCAATACTGAAGCCATGACATAATGCGATGAACAGAACGACGCATCAATCTATGCAGCTTCTCTCCAATTATGATGCATTCAATAACTGATGACCCAAGATGGCCCAAGGTAGAGATGAAATATCTGGTCTGGAATCTCAAATTCAGCTTCTTTTGCTATTAATTTCTTCCAAAACTGATGACCCAAGATGGCCCAAGGTAGCGATGAAACATTTGGTCCGAAATCTCAAATTCAGCGTCTTCTGATATTACTTTCTTCCAAAACTGATGACCCAAGATGGCCCAAGGTAGCGATGAAACATTTGGTCCGAAATCTCAAATTCAGCGTCTTCTGATATTACTTTCTTCCAAAACTGATGACCCAAGATGGCCCAAGGTAGCGATGAAACATCTCAAAATTGGAGCAGACGAAAGTCATTAAGTGAGGTTCTGTGTAGGTGATGAAATTTTTCCCGCGCTGCTAGCTCTGCCGTCCAAAAGGAATGAAGATGTATGATGATCAAAACTGCATCTTGTGTAAGCTGAAGAAGATCCTTGAGTGAGGTTCTGCATACATTGAAGAAATTTCCCCGTGCTGATGAGGGTTGACAATGCGACGCTGAAGAGTATTCAGAAGTGAGATTTCTAACTAACCGCTCCACTAAAGCTTACATAATGTTACTGAGTAAAATTTGCATGAAAAAGCTAAGTTAAGTAAAGAATGAAATGTGCTTTACCTACTAAATGAAATGTTTCAAAAAAAAATTATTTGAAAAGGAAGTAAATAACTCTCATAGATGACCTGCAAGACTGAATACCTAATTAACATTCTAAAGTTCAATTGAATGAGGAAGATATTACATAAAAATACTGAAGTCCAAACACAAACATTTATTTTAAATCCTAGTTTGAAAAAAAAAACACCCCTGACACCTGTTGATCAAAAAAATAAATAGCCGAGAATCAAACCATTAAACTTCAAGCAAGTAATGACCCCACTCACAGAATGAAGACCTCTGTCGAAAAAAAAGTTACCCAAATAGAAGATCCCAATAAAATTGGATGAATAATTGAACTTGAACATGAATAATTCCCCTAGTATTAGATAGCATAATTGTAATCAGCAATTAAATATATGACAATAATTTATTGTAATAAATATTTAACTCAGAATTAATTTTCTCACATTTGACAGGGTGTCCAAATTCGCTCGAGCTCTAAGCGAACTTCAACAACCAGTTGAATATGGAAATAAAATTGTAGTAAACAAACTAAGTTCAAAATCTTTAGTATAAATAGAGGATAAAATGCACTCAGAAATTGAACATGGAATTAAAAATTGTTTAACCAATATTGTAAAACAAAACAATTACAAAACCCTTTATAATAATCTTAAAACAAAAATCCACAGCGGAATTAACTTAATAAATGTATTTATATTATGCTTACTCATCAAATATATGCACCGATGTTATGTATATCATAAAATAATAACTTAAGTATCATAGAATAGAACCTTAAGGAATATGTTCACTATTGCGTGTGAAAAACAACCATCACCATACCCAGAGTAAACAAATTGGAACAATGCCCATGCCATACGTTTCCTAAAACGATATGAAAAATAGATAATTTTGAGCTTCTGAAGCTATAGCCTTTTTCATATAAATATTTTTTTTTTTCCCATGGAAATTATTCCAAAAGACACCAACATAATGTAAGTGAAACAATAAGGTATTCTAGGTTTCTACACACTAATAGCAATAATGATACTACGCTAAACACCTCTATAAAACCGCACAATACACAGAAAATAGTTCAATAAAAAATTAATATAAAAGGTTTTGAAAACTATGTATAAACGGTTTTGCTACAGGGAAACAAACCGAAATAACAAGTAAATTCAATGTATGAAAATGATGATCAGTCACTTTCACACGTTGAACTTCATATAACTTTAAGTATACTCAATTACACTTGCAAAGAACAAGACATAAGTGTAATATCTGAAACCACAAACACTCACAAGGACAATGCAATCAACGTGAGGACGTAAGGATAAGTCACGTCACCACGCTGAATGATCCACATGCAATTGCTGGACATGCATGCAAATACATAGAACACATATAACATACAAATAAAATGACAAAGAAAATCTCTCAACGGAGATAAGAGAACCCAACCCCTATTGAAATAACCCTAATGATCAACTGGAGTTTCAGATTTAATAATGTCTTTTAAATGATAAATACCCAGTTTTTTGCCATTCATGTCAGCTAACTGATATGCTACTGGAGAAATTTTCCCAATAATCTTGCTCCTAATGAATTTAGGTGCCAATTTTGCTGAAAAGTGTTTACTTGCATCTGATAATACGAATGAACGCCTCCATACGGTTTCCCCAACCCTAAATTGAATATCTCTACGACGCAAGTTGTAGTTCAGCTTGTTCCGTTCGTATGACTGCCTTAACGATGTCCGTACCTGTGAAAAAATGTCATTCAATTCTTCTAAACCTGACGCCCAAGAGTCACGCTTAGCAAACGTAATTTCTTCAGCATTGAAATCAGTGCCTAAATAATCTTTTCCTGAAATGATGATCTCTCTGCCAAAGTTGAGAAAAAACGGAGTGTAACCTGTGACTTCATGGACTGCCGTGTTAATGGCTAACTCAATTTCTGGAAGATGATTCGCCCAGGTTCTGTGGTCAGATCCAACATACGAACCAAGCGCTGCTACCAAAACCTTGTTAACACGTTCCACAGGATTGTTCTGAGGATGATATCTGCAGTTATAAAACAGGTGACGAATATGAAACTTATTGGCTAAAGCTTTCATATCACGTGAAATGTATTGAGGACCATTGTCCAACACAATGGTGTCCGGAACTCCAAACTTCAGGAAAATTTCATTCTCTAAAATGGAAGCAATATTCAACCCAGTAGCCTTCCTCAGCGGGAACAGCCTCGTGTACTTAGAAAAGAAATCAGAAACTACCAAGAGATAAGTATAACCTTTCTTGTATGAACTCGGATAAGGCCCCAGTAAATCAGTTGCAATCATTTGCCAAGGGCGCTGAACCAATTTGGGATTTCCCATCAAACCTGGCGGTAACAAATTAGTACTCTTGTAACCTAAGCATATCTGACATTTACCGATGAAAGCTTTTACATCAGCAGACATTTTAGGCCAATAATATTTGTGTCTAATTCTGTTCAGGGTTTTTAAAATCCCAAAGTGGGCGCAAGTAGGAGGAACATGGTGCTGTACAATTAAACTAATCCTGAGTTCCTTCGGAACTACCTCTTTCCAGTCGTAGGACCTATGTAAAGCCTCCATACTCTGGATATGTTTATAGAGCCTATCGTTAGTAATTCTCCACGCCGGATACTTCTCAGGATTTGCCAAAATTTTCTCCTTTAATTTGACGTACCATTGGTCCGATGTAGAAAAATTTTGACTGATCGTATTAACCTGTAAAGGATCCCGTGATAACGCGTCAGGAATTACATTGTCCTTACCGTTTCTATGAATAATTTCAAAATTGAACTGTTGTAACCTGACTGCCCAGCGCGCGAGCCGTCCTGAAGGCGATTTTAAGCTGGTCAACCACTTCAGGCTGTAGTGGTCTGTTATAATCTTTACCGGAATAGGTGAACCCTCAATATAACCCCTGAATTTTTCCAACGCGAAAATCATAGCATTTAACTCTCTTTCTGTGGTAGAGTGGTTCCTCTCTTGAGCAGAAAGTGTTCTTGAAATGAAAGAAATAGGGTGTTCTAACCCCTTATCATCCATTTGTGAAAGACATGCTCCGAGCCCTACATTTGAAGCATCTACGCTAATCGTGAATGGTTTCTTGAAATCAGGACATGCGAGAACCGGAGCGGATACAAGAATGTTTTTAAGTTTTGAGAATGCTAATTGCGCTTGATCATTCCACACAAATTTCTTACCCGCGAATTCTTTCTTTGTTAAATTATACAAAGGTGAAGCAATGCTAGAAAAATTGAAAATGAATCTCTTATACCACGAGAGTACCCCAATGAATCTACGTAAGCTCTTTTGTGACGAAGGGGTCGGAAAATCAACAATTGCCTTGACTTTATCCGGATCTGTGCGGAGACCTTTATCATCAATGACAAAACCTAGGTATTTGAGTGAGTCCCTGCAGAAAACGGATTTCTGCACATTAATCGTAAGACCAGCGGCCTGTAGTCTCTGTTTAACCTTCCTCAAAAGATAAATATGTTCTTCGAAAGATGAACTAATAATGATGATGTCATCTAAGTAACAAAAGACTTTGCCATCAAATTCAGGCCCTAACACTTTATCCATCAGCCGCATCATCCGGGAGCTAGCACCATGTAAACCGAACGGCATTGTGACGAAATGAAACAACCCTCGCTTGGGTATCGTGAACGCGGTTTTCTCCTTAGACTTTTCGTCTAGCGGAATTTGAAAAAAGGCATCATTTAAGTCCAAAGTTGATAGAAAACGAGCACCACCCAAGCTATTGAGAATGTCTGAGATTAACGGTAAATTGTAGGCGTCGCGTTTCGAGACGGCGTTTAAGCGTCTGCTGTCGAGGCATAGCCTGAATGTGCCATTTTTCTTAGGTACCAGAACAATGGGATTATTCCACGAGCTGTTGCTCGGTTCTACCACACCTAACTCTAGGAGTCTGTCAAGCTCCCTATGTACTTCCGGAAGTAAGTGCGGAGAAATGGGATAAACCCTTTGTTTGATAGGAGGCACATCACCCGTGTCTATGACATGATGTTCTAACCCTGTCCTGCCTAACCGATCTCCTGAGTAATCCATGTACTCCTGAACTACAACGTTCAAGACGGAGCGTTGGGATTGAGATAAATTTTTCTCACTATCCAGCCCAATACTATTCGATGCTCGAACACTACTAACAGAATCATAACAAGACATTAATTTTGAGATCTTAGGACAGATGTTGAAAACTTTCCAAAAGTCACAACCCAGAATAATGTCAGATTTAATGTCTGGCATAATAACAAAATTGAACGTTCTAACAACATTTTCAAAACGCACCGGGAGAGCTATTTTGTAAGAACAGGTAACCGAATGACCAGTCGCCGATACTAGAGCGAAATCAGAATCCAATTTTGACAAATTGAAACCTAAATCTAAAAATTTACGATGAAAGTTATTTCCTAAAATCGAAACGTGCGACCCAGAGTCTAGAAGACCAGAGTAGCCTGTGCTCAAAACTTGGAAAGAGATGTAAGGACGGCCGTCCCTGTTGGCCGCTCGCACCTCCTTCGAAGTCCTTAAATTCTTATAAAAATCTCTTACGGTATCCAGCCACAAAACCCATTCCCGTGAAGTAATCTCGGCAAACGCAGACGTCATAGCGCCCACCGACAGGACCTCACGGGCCATCAGTTTTTTTGAGGACGGCAGCCGCAGAGAGGAGCCTTGACCCCCGGACGCCCGCAGCGAAAGCAGTGCACCTCCCTAGAATTCACATTTGACGGGTTATGCAAAACATTCGAAAAATCACGACGGTTATTCCTGAAGTTGAAATTAGGATCGGCAGAATTTACATAACCATCTCTATTGTTAGAATAATTGTTTCTAGAAAAATTCAAATTGTTGCAATCTCTGTTATTATTACTATTGCCAGCATGGTTGTTCCTAGACAAATGTAAATCATTCGAATACCTCTCATTGCCTCTATTACCAGAAAAGTTATTTCTAGAAAAATTAGATTTACTGTGATTCCTCTGATTAACTTTGTTACTAGAATAATTAATAGGATGAGAATTACTAGTGTTTGATCTGTCGTTTGAACGGCTGTCGGCCAACTCAATCATCCTACCTAATTTTTTTAAGGTTAACAAATCAGGGATCTCCGAAAGAGAAAGTTTCTGAATATATCTTGGCAACATATTACTCCGCAAAATGTCTAGGATCTCATCATCCGGCAACCTAGTGGACAAACGATTATTCAGCAATTGAACACGAGTGATAAAAGAACTAAAATTCTCTTTCTGACCTTGAAACGTCAATCTTATTTGTGCCAATAACCTCTTTTCATGGTCTAAAAGCTCAAATTCGTTTTTTAACGCAACCACAATGTCCGCCCAAGATGAGAAAGCGGAGCGGTTTACTCTGAACCATAGTAGCGCCTGCCCTGAAAACAATTCGACTGCAGAAGAAAAAAGAGAAGCATAACTTACGTTTCTAGCGACAGCAAGTTCTTCTACCCGTTCTAAGAAATTTCTGACATCCGCAGAGCCATCAAAGGTGAGGTTCCACTTGTGTACCGGAAACGACGGAAGTGACGGAATTGACAAAGCTGAACCGGACCCCGCCGGTGTATCATCCTGTTTCGCCATGATGAATTTTGCCGCTGTTCTACTTCTTGTACCTACTCCTTCATCCATAACCTATTTCTCGATTGTAGGGTAGAAAGAAAATTATTAGAATACATGCAACAACACGACATGAAAAATGACAATGCACATGCAATCACCAATTCTAAGAAAATAATAAATAATGTATGCTGCCAGCGAACTGAGCAGCCAAAATGAGTTAAAAGCGTAATAACGCCGATGAGTTGACGGAAACCAAGGCAAAAAACTGTGTGAAACTATGTATTAAAAATATCAGATCGGCAAGTTAGTCGTGGGACGGGCTGTTATAAACCCAAGGAAAAGTGAGAATCAAATTAATAACAGATCGAGATGTAAAAACCATTTGATAATCGTGAACAACACTACCGCGAACACGTGCGAGAAAAAACAAACATAGACAGGTTCAGCCGAAGCGCGCCAATGTGACGTTAGATTACTTACTTGTAATTCTTACCCTCCAAACCTGGTCATCCATCCATGAATAGAATAAATAATCACATACAAAGCCAGCAAGCAAGCCATGAGGTTAGGTAGCAATAATAAGTAGGTTTGGGAACAATGTATAATTTATTATAAAAAATCAAACCCTGCCCTTGGAACATATTATAATGATTAGCTATGAGACTCTAAGTTAAACAACGGAAATAATCATCAGGGGTGACTGGTTACGATGTATCGTACCCAGCTGTAAATGTTTAAAGTTTCTCGACACGTGTCAATAAGAAAGAAATTATATTGTAACGACATAAGAAAATTACTGATGGGCGCCTGTGACGTAAAACGTAACATATTTATGAATCAGTAATCCCTAAAAATAATCTATAAAGCACAATCTCGAACTGTTAATAATATGAGTAATTTAAATCTCACTTCTCGTGATCCAAAATGTCTTGAGTCCAGCAATATAACAGCCCGTCACACAAAAACACCTGCTCGATCTGTGGTACTGCCGTCAACTGAAGCGCCCGAACTTTTCCCGAAGCATCTCGAAACATCTGCCGCCCCTTCGGAGTGCAATGCTGCCAACCAAATCATGCGAAATTTGCGAATCGCTCACGACGCTAGCAGCAAATGTTACAGGTTAATTATTAATTTATCTTATTGAAATATATTAATTAGAAAGAGAATATTTACAGCACACCATACAACAGGAACAAATAAACACTGGAGCGACAGCGCAATGTAAAACTTTTTTCTCCGATTGCTTAAAAATTTTTTTGTCATCATTTTGAATATTTTTCCGCCATATAAAAAAAAATCATGCCTCCGAATTTTAATTTGCTGACATACGAACTGATAATAGTTCTATATAGCCAATGAATTCACCTATCTTTTATCGATTATCACATATTCGTAGGATTTATAAAAAAATATATTATAAAATCGTAAACTTCTACTTAATTACATACAAATAAGTGAAAATTTGCCTAAATTTGCAGCAAAGCAATCCGAGATATTTTAAATAGTGCCATATATACACGGTGTCCGGAAACTTGTAGTACAAGCGGGAAACTGGAAAATCTACATCACATTCGAAATCGATTTGTGATATAAATTTTTTGATTTGAGCTTTCGTCTTCGAGTAAATCGGGTCCGAAGTAGGAATTTTTTTGGTTAAATTTGAAAAAATTGTTCACTAGGGGGTTGATTTCAGCTGTGTAATGTCTTATAAAATGCATAAAAGGGTAAACCGGGCTCAAAAGTTTTTTTAACCCTTTAGTTGCCGAAAAAACGGAAAAATAGAAAAAAAAAATATTAAAATCGAAATGCTCAGATCGAAAAAATAAGTTTTTTGGGTTCTCTACGTGACGTAGATTCACCAGTTTCCCGCTTGTACTACGAGTTTCCGGACACGTTGTATAAAGAAAAACACTATCTTATTTACTTTATAATTATTTAAAAAAAAACTTCATGATATTATGTTATATCTAATTCATATTAATTTCTTATAATTAAATTATAATATGTAAATGAAATCCTCAGCACAGGAGATCCCAGTGAGGATATCATTATCTCTACTTGTAACTAAGAAATCCTCAGCACAGGAGATCCCAGTGAGGATATCATTATCTCTACTTGTAAGTAAGAAATGAAGACAATAAATCGTTATTATTATTATTATTATTATATTATGGCGGAAAGCGCTCCAGTGGATAAGTACAAATGAATACTGAAAATCAATCGTTGGAATTGATAACATATAATTTACCGCACTTGAAGGCTTTATTTTAAATGTAAAATTTGTAGGTGAAGCCTTACAGGTTTTTTCGCAAAAGTAGATACAACTCATTTCAACATATTTTGCCTCGATGGTGTCGGATAGTGAAAAGATTTCTTATGAAAGAGACGCAAATTTTCTGAATTCGAATACCGGGCAATTTTATTTTTTAATTTGCATGGACGCGAACTAAAGACCGATGACTTCACTAACCAGGTAGGCATTCGGGAATGCTCCAGTTTAATATGAGCTTTGCTTTTTAATTCTGTAGTATAAAATTCGCATGAAAATCTTTTTAAAAAGTGTCACATTTTTCGTATAAAATTAATGTCAGTGTTGCTTTAAAAAACACACATATTTTATCTGCACAACACGTCAATCTACAATTTTCACTTATATATTCGATATAACCCTCGCGGATTTTCCTTTTACGTAAGGCAATATCAAAGCTTTTAGGCAATCATTTTTTGTCACGCATAACGTAGGGAAACGTAAACGTAAAAAAATATTACAGATTATGGAATCGTTCAACGAAGGACGAAGCTCTGACGATTATGGATAAAATTCATAAAGTGCCGACGGACAAAAAATATGTAAGGTTTCACTCTGAGCTCCGAAAGTTTTATTGAGCAATTATTTAGATCTAACCCACAATTTGTGAATACTATATTACTAAATTTGCCACAATGTCGTTGAATATGTAGTAAAGGAAAATTACAGACGAAATGTAATAAGTTTATAAAATGCATATATATACTTTTTTACATATAGGTATGTTCACTAATATTATTTTTAAATTTATAAAAACATTTTAATCATAAACAAGATCTAGTAATTTATCAAACCTAATCCATTTTAAGAACTTCTTGTCCTTCTTTTCCCTGAAAACACCCTCCACCCAGCATCCCTGAAGATGAGATAGGCTCTGGGGGATTTTTTTCCTCTGAACCTGCTCTGTGGAGCTAATATAAAAAATAAGAAAGTGTTCTGTATAAAAAAAACATTCAATTTGTTTCTATATTTTTGTATAGAAAATATTATCTTCCTACATACTCACAATGTATTCATTTAAAATATTATGTTCCTACATACTCACAGTGTATTTATTTAAAATATTATGTTCCTACATACTCACAATGTATTCATTTAAAATATTATGTTCCTACATACTCACAGTGTATTCATTTAAAATATTATGTTCCTACATACTCACAATGTATTCATTTAAAATATTATGTTCCTACATACTCACAATGTATTCATTTAAAATATTATGTTCCTACATACTCACAATGTATTCATTTAAAATATTATGTTCCTACATACTCACAATGTATTCATTTAAAATATTATGTTCCTATATACTCACAATGTATTCATTTAAAATAATATATAGTGTATTTGCGGCACGTTCCAGTGGAAGATACTCTAAGTATCGCCCTGATGTAAGACTACCATTCAGAATTGAAACGTTGCTTGAAATGGCGTTAGCCGTATTTGATGACCAGATCTGAATAGCCAGGTACTTCCCACCTTCCTCTTTCCTATCTCCTTCCCCTCCCTACTACCTCCAGCTTCTCAAAATACCCCAATGGGGGATGCCATAATCTCACCGGCTCCAGATGAGAGCAGCTGAGACTCTTGTGAGGTATTACTATAAAAATTACATACACAAAAAAATACAAAAGAATTGGGGGTTCTTAAAGGCAAACACTCCATTTAATTTCTTCGATATTTTTTTCTCATTCATTTAAAATGTATTATCGAACACATTAAAGTAGATGTAATTTTCTCTATTGATAAATTGAAAAAGGCTTTAATTCAAGTAAGTGCACATCAATACAGAACTTACCATTCTTTATTCATAGGGCAATTTTGTTCCTAGACCAAGTGAGGTCTCTGTATTTATCCCTTACTCAATTATCTTTAAATTGTGTCTGGGCGGATTGTATGAGCCAGGCTTTGATAAAGAACACACTAGCTCAGGCATTACTTGTATAATAAGTTTTCACGTGGAAAATATTTGGTCTTAATATTTGTTGGGGCCTTCAGCACTCGGTTTAAGTGGACTGGTGTTTTTAATGAGTTGCAAATAAGGGAATAATCTTGGTGTAAATAGTATTTAAACGAGATGCGTTTTTAGATTTTCACGGCCAAGTATTTTCGTTATTTGTTTTCGGGGTGTTTTGCCGTGTTGCGCTACCTCCTTCTTTAGCCAACGTTTCGTGTCCATCATCAGGGCAGATCCGGTTGATCCGATACATCAAATATATTATGTTATCCGTTAAGTGTAATTTATAAGTAAAATTCAATATAATAGGCAAAATAATATGTTCATGCAATAAATCAGCTCATTTTGACTGTCCTAAAATGGGTAAATTTCCTATTTGGATAGCCAAAGATCATTATAATATGCAATATGTTATGTTTTTA
This sequence comes from Limnephilus marmoratus, assembly GCA_917880885.1. Lineage (NCBI taxonomy): Eukaryota > Metazoa > Arthropoda > Insecta > Trichoptera > Limnephilidae > Limnephilus > Limnephilus marmoratus. The sequence goes on from OU862918.1 coordinate 2,416,498, forward strand.
AGAAATAAATAAAGTTTTATTTCAAAAAATGATGCGAAGAAAATACGCTTAATTTACCATTAATTATATTTTCGTTATTTGTTTAATTAATGTGTCCAATTAATTTGTCCAATAATTATATTTTTTATCGAAATGTCTATTAAGTGCAGTGTTTTCCATTTTCGGTTACGGAAATACTTATTTCTCGTTGCTAACTAATACAAATATTATTTTTCAAATTAAAATGTGCTAAGTAACCGTGTCATACTTTTCTGTACATTTACCATTTGGTTTAGATTTAACGTTAATTTTTAAGCCAAAAAGCTACACTATTGAGATTATAGTATTGTTGTTTCATGGTTGATAAATTAATATCTCCAGTAATATATTGCAACTGCAAGTAGTCTCATTCCGCAATATAAGAATTTTTACTAATTATTATGAGCAGATACTTACGAACACTTGTCAAGTAACGTTTTAGTTCCGAAAATGTGGTTTCATTTACAAGACTTCGATTGGCAGTCATAATATCTGATCTGGCAAAAGATAACCTTGCGTGTTCTTTATCACTGCTGTTAGTTACAAACCAAGTTAAGTAAAGATCTTAATGTCGAAAAATACAAGACTTCCAATGAGGCCGCGGGGATTTTGGTTCTCAATGTTTAATTTTATTCACCCCGTGAAGGCGAGATTCCCACAACCATTGCCTCAATCTGTACTATACCCAACAATGCTGTAGGCTGTAGGTAAGTATTACAAGAGGCTTTTACTGAGGGGAAGAAGGATAAGTTGAACAAAAGATTGCGAGGGTGATAGGAAGTAATGAAACAGATTTATGTGACGTTAATTTATGTCGCGTAGCTAATTATGAATTTTATCGTGGTATTAATTTCGGCATCCTTTGCTAAGTGAAAGATTTTGATCGCGATGAAAATATTATTATGACATGCTTTTGCTCGTTTTGTTTTTGCCGACGATCTTTGGTTAAATTAATAATATAGGGTGATAATGATCCATTCAATGAATTATTATACAGTTATATTATAAATTATTGGATTTTGTATTTTCGATATAGGATGTTCTCAACCCTTTCATACTGTATGTATATTTGAAAATACTTTGATGTTTTCCGAATTTTTAGAGCGAATTGGAATAGATAGCCTTTGTTTTCCAATTATGACTATACAAGGTCGAGGGTCACCCCAAGGTCATAGGTCACCCCAATGTCGTAAATACCCCAAGGACGTAGGCCACCCATAGATCGTAGGCCACCCCAAGGTCGTAGGTCACCCCAAGGTTACCCCAGGGTTACCCCCAATGTCAAATGTTCTTTTATAAGTTAGTGAAACTTTACTTCAGTCGTGTGATCTAAAGCACACTCGTTTTGTTTTTTTATTTATGTGAAACACATCCTCTGAAACCTAACGTTCGTTCTCTCAAATAAAAGTAGCAATAATTATTAAATTACTGAAAAAAAACTTTCAAATTACTCTTTCAATTATTATCAAGCATCAAATATTACCTCTACCAGTATTAAATCAGGTTTGAAAGGGTTGAAAAGCAATCAATTAAACGATTTTAATGCTTTACTTTAACAACTTTACATTAGTATGCAGGTACCTCTGATTAATGATTAATTAAGGGAGATCCCATTGCCAGTTCAAAGTCTAAGACAAGTGGTTTTTGAAAAAAAAAAACGTGTAACGGGAACATTATTGTGAACTGGACTACAAAATTTACGTTGTAAAAGATTCAAGTTATCCAAATTTCCATTATTTTTGAGATTACTTACTTATGTGCCTTTATCATTTACAAATAACTTGTGCGGTTAAATTTTTTTTTATTGAGAAACGTTACGTTACTTAAGTTTTCTTCAACGGTTAACATCGTTATTATAATTACATCTCATAAAAATATGATTGTCATTCGTTTGTGTCGCCTAAAGACAATCATCGTCATCCCACTCGTAACTACGGTATATGTACTAAACATGGGTTGGAGTTTCTTATAAAAGTAATGAATAAACGTTCTTCAAGGGATAGGGGTTGTTCTGTTATATGAAGGATGGGGAAGCAATTTACTTTTTGTGGAAATTAAAAAAAAAATCGTTTACATACGCATTTTTTTTTGTTTTTTGGGCGTAAAGAAGAATATTGTCTTTCTTTGAAACATGTTTTTGGCGAATTTTATCATTTTTAAAGAGTATTTTGACTATATATAAACACATTTAATTCAAAGAAAAAAAAACTTAATTAGATAAACTAGCCTGAGGCATTACGAGGGCTGTCCGTAAAATAAGGTCCCCAAGGTGCTGCGGTCGCGAGGAACGATTTTACGCGCAATCTGGTAACACTGGCTCATAGCCTGGTTCTCCACTCCAAATGCCCACCACTCTGCACTCTCTACGACGCTTAGTCTCGGCGTGGCGGACGTTCGCAACGGCTAAAACGGCTTAGCTCACAGGTACATGTTTTTCTTATAGCTAACCCAAATAAAGCGGTGGAGTACATACAGTATTACAATGTGTAAAGAAACAAATAGAAGAATACTTCCATAAGGTATTAATTTATATTGGAGTTTATTGTGTATTTGCTGAATGTTACGTTGAAGGTTGTTATATAATTTAATAACCATCTAGTAAGGACGATTTTGAAATACTGTTTTGTTTGCTTAAGGTATTAATGATTTTCTGTAAATCTTGTCGCTTTTTATGTAGTTTGACCGAACTAATTTGCGTAACTCCATTGTATTTACACATAGTTCTTCAGAACTTTCAGTATTTGTAAAAGGGGTTAACTTGAATCCAAATAACCGGAGTTTGTGATTTTCTTAAATATCAATCACCTTTTGGTTCTAGCCCTTTTAAACCTGGATCCCTAGTACAAATATCTTATATCTTCCATCGCCATCGTAATTAATCAAAATGAAAATTTCAGAATGGTGGTGAAACAAAGTTCTGCAATTGTTATTTTTAATTGATAAATTAATGTTTAAGACAAGATTTTTATGCATAGCCCAAAGGGTAATAATTATTATAAGTAATATTTATTTTCCTGAAACACTCAACTACAAGTCCCGCTGACGGGACTCGAACACGTGGCCTTCTGATTTCCGGTCAACTGCTCTTATCCACTGAGCTACGTCGGCTTATCTCCTGCCCGCCAAATAATTCAATGTATACTAGTATACGGTGTTTTATTAAAAAAATTCTGCTTATTTAAGTTTTCCACCAGCAAACAACCAACTTTACTTTATATGAGAAAGGCATTGTATGTGCTAAATCTAAATTATGTCTACATTTTTTGGTGAAATACTTTAACTCTAACTTTAATGTTAACATTGTGTACCTACTTACCTAATTTTGTATAATTTCTGTAACAAAAGAATATCAATTGCCAGCCTGAAGATGTCCATAATAGGATGAAACCGGTACTGGTGAAATAAATAAGTGGAAATAAGTTAAAAAGTGTTTTAATTTCAATTTTAATAATAAATATTACTTAGAATAATTGTTACCCTTTGTGTTATGCACAAAAATCTTGTCTTAAACATTAGATTATCAATTAAAAATAACAATTGCAGAACTTTGTTTTACCACCATTGTGAAATTTTCATTTCGATCAATTACGATGGCGATGGAAGATATTAGATATTTGTACTGGGGATACAGCGCGTTTAAAAGGGCTAGAACCAAAAGGTGATTGATATTTAAGAAAATCACAAACTCCGGTTATTTGGATTCAAGTTGATCTCTTTTACAAATACTAACTAATACTTAATTTTTTAAATTTTTTGAGTAAAATCTGAAATAATAATATTTAATTTATTCATATGAAGCAATTACTTTGTGGTTAGACATTATATTATAAAAATAAATAAAACACTTTGTATTTTAACCACGAATTTATTATATTACATATCGACCGGTTTCGCTTACATCAAGCTTCTTCAGGATATAAGTAATAATAACTTTATTACTTATATCCTGAAGAAGCTTGATGTAAGCGAAACCGGTCGATATGTAATATAATAAATTCGTGGTTAAAATACAAAGTGTTTTATTTATTTTTATAATATTTAATTTAACTAAGACAATATTAGCGAAACTCGATCGAAAATCTGGAGACAGAAAAATCAGAAAAAGATATTGGCTCCGCGGACATTGCGACGATGTGGACGGCATATTCTTTCATTGCATGTTTTCATTCACATTTCGTATGTCTGTACCCGGCTTTAGGATCATGAAATACGCCCACATTTCATTTATTGTGTTCTCCTTTATTATACGTAAAGATCAAAGTTGAAATACTCCACCCCTTGAGCCACCCTGTGGGTAAAAGCGCGTACTGCAGAGCCGTGCATTAACTCTTCAATTCCCATGTCAAAGTTAATAAAGATTTGTCTTTTCTCTATATTCAAAATAGCTTACATACATATGGTTAAGACAAAAAAATATAAACAATAAAAATAAACTACCCCCACCCTTAATTATGGGTGTGTCACCTACAGGTGACACTGGGCATTGTGATTGAAGACTCTGAAGGGGAAACAGCATTTTATTTATTCTTACTGTAGGAATAAAATAACAGTTTTATAATAATATTTATTTATATAAAGTTTTATAATTATATGTTTTTATATAAATAAACAGAGCACTTATTTATTGTGAAAGCTGTACCAACACTTTAGATGCAAACCGATATTGCACTTGGCACACATTTTTCTGGTGCGTTGGTAACAATATACACATATTCCTTGAGAGTACTCGATTTGCGAGTGATCGTCAACACTTCCTGCACTCCTACCTCGGTAGGCACTCTTATCTGCAGAGGTATGCCACACTTGGATTTGAGGATCAGAGGCTTTCAATATGTTTGCAAGTATTTGGTTGTGATATTTCGCCGGAAATCGCAGTAGTTCCAGTTGTTTTCCGACTGTCTTTTGAGCAGCCATTCATTTTGGCAAGCTGCATCTAAACCAAAATCAAACAGAGAGAACCACCACTATTTGCCGCGAAGAGCAACCTTCCTGGAGTGAACGCTTTCGTCAAAACGGTCTACCCCACCCATGTAATTATTGCACATCTTGATAATTGACTGACTTTTTACCAGTTTTTTATCCACATATCTAATTCGTTCCACTTTCGAGATAGGTTTCAATCAATGGCAGCTAGATGCAATGGTGACAATACTATTTTCATGCCATTTAGCTGCAATGATTTTCTCAGAAACTTTATGACACGACACTTTCTTCATGTCATTTGAGTGTGGCAAATTTCAGTTTTCCAGACGGTTTTCCCGAATAGTACCTGTACCCCCAGCATTCTGCTCTCGCAATTATTTGGAGTTAGAAAATACTTCTTCATCACGGTCTCCCCTACCACAAAAAATAAAAGTAGCACTGAAGCAGTTGTACAATTTTTTATATTATTGTCTTTCTTTTTTTTCTTCGGGGCAAAAACGTCGATTTCATCTCCTTCCTCTTCGAGTCATGTACACAATTTTCTCCAGAGATGGAAGGTCTATTTTCGAGTTCTACTAAAGATGGAAACATGCGACTGGGAAGATGAAGAATATTATCCTCTTTTTCATCTCCACTATCTTCGTCCATCACCACAACATCATCATACCGAACAGTAGTCAGAACAGAACAGTATCATACCAATCGAATAGTTATAATGCCCAGTGTCACCCACAGGTGACACGGCATATTTCCAACATTGTAACAAACATTCTATAAATTATTTTTGTTATAAAATACATTTGTACTTTAGCTTATTTATTCATTTATTGTATGCAATAAGAAAAAAAATAATACTTGCGGCTTAGGAATTTTTATTTCACTTTATGTCGCAAGAGATCACAGAAACTCAGACTGCTCCAATTTCGCGTGAAACGTGAGAATGATTTTGATAAATGGGGTGTGGCTAGTGTTGCCAGAAAAAAATAACGAATAGAGTAACTACTTGCCTTTACTATGGTAGTAGTAGAATTTAAAAATAAAATTTCCATGTGGTAGAAAAAAAATACTAAACTTGTGTCACCTACAGGTGACACTGGGAATTGAAGAGTTAATTCAGTATTATTTGCTATTCAGCGGTGCGTGTGGGCAACTCGTAATATCGAGAACCGAATACACTGACCATAAATATGCATGAGGAAATCTCAAGTTCTGGCATCTTATCGCCTACTATCAGTTTACTCCCCTATTTGCTATTTGCTGTAAACAAACCGGCATACGGTGGCGTGCACAACCTTTATTTCCCAGAATTATTTAAGAAGTAGGTTTCACTTCTGCAAGAAGACAAAAAAGCGTAAGGTTATGATGCATTAAAACGGTGCGGAACATCGTTATTCGAAAATTTTTAATTTGTTTGCAATTTCCAAACTAACTTTTTCTATTTGATTTCCCATTTTTTTATACAACTTTGTAAAATAAATAAGAATAACATGACAATAATTAAAAATCTCCTACTACCACCGTCCACCACGATAAGTTCTCAAATATATAACAGCAATTAGTTAGTTAAGTTGGCCTCTCAGAAGCTGGGAGTACTGTGTAAATTGCAAATCAGGCCCAAAGTTGAATTCGGCATTCATCTCTGGCCTGGAGACCTAAAATATTTTAAAAAAGTCTCTACTTATTTTTTTTTAGTGCACAAACGGGTGGTCCGTTTGATAGATTCTCTTAACAAACATCTTAATAAACGGATCGCAATCTTTAGAGCACAGGCGTCGGTTGGGAATGCTGTCCGTGGTACCAGAATTCAATGGCAGATGCTCTATAGAAGAAGCACCTGACACATATCACATTAGAACGGGTCGTTTCTACGACCTCGGTTCTGGAAAGATTTACCGTTCTCTGTGTTTTCTCCCTCCTTCAACACGGGTCTCCTCAAGATCCAGATTCACTCCTTCTTCTCCTCAAAAAGACCCTCCACACAGCATCCCCAAAGATGATACAAACCCGGATGGAAATTATTTTCCTCGGAGCCTCACGTATGGAGAAGTTTGGAAACAAAAACTCTTTTGATATAAATATTAATATTTCTAAAATGGATGCTCGTGATTGATACAAGTTATTAAATAATGAGATGGCACAAACTCAATTTGGAAGAGACGACAGTCTCCATAGCACTAGAGGAACTGGATTCAAATCCCAGTTGCGATCGAAACCTTTTTTTGTTTTATGTCTTTGTTTGTTTTATATTTTCATTGGGAGTTGTTGACATTAGCTTCTTTGAAGATTTATTAATCATTGAAGAAGAAGATGACACTAATACTCTAATCTGTTACTATCTCTTGTTACTATCTTTTGTTATTATTATAATTTCATTTATTTGTTATTATACAATCACTATGTTAATATTATCATTTTCGATACTATGTATTTTCGTTATCACTATGTTTAAACATCCATGTATATAATTTTTTGGGCACCATGCCTGTTTTATATACTTAAATAAAATAAAATAAAATAAATAAAAAATAAATAATCGAAAATATGAAAGAGAACAAGACACAGAAAAATAGATAAAGATAATCAACCACCGTAAAAAAATGTCATTGTTTAAACTCATTTACCGATACCGGATGCATTGCTAACATCTTGATATACAACCAATATATCGAGAATTGCGGATAGATTTATTAAAAAAATATTTTTTCCAATTTATGCCGAGTCTGAGATATTTTAAAATAATGATTTATTATCAGAAAACATTATTAGGAACGAAAATGGTTGTCTTTAGAACACGAGAAGATAATGTCGTTATATAATAATGTATGAATGTCGATTAAGAAGAAGGTTCCGGGTCAGACTAGGTGAGGTGACGGTGAGTTTAGTTATTTAGGTAAAATTAGGCAGGTCAGGTCGCGAAGGGTTGCCTCACGTGGCGTTGGGTAATGATCTCAGGCCATTGTCAAATACGAACCCATATATTGGTTACATGAAGTTCATAACTTATTTCCGTTGGGTTCTGACGTTAAACATGCCTTGTCTCTACGTAAGACACAGATATATTACATGTTTTTCCTGTGACATCCTACACGGTTTATTTGATAAACGGATATTTTTTATTTTCATTTTTAAACTTAATGCATAAAACCTCAAATTGTAGTATTTAATTAATGAAGACAATATTAGCGAAACTCAATCGAAAATCTGAAACAGATAAATTAGAAAAAAGACGTGGTCATTTCTAGGACTCGAACCCAGGACCTATGACTTGCTGGGTCAGTGCTCTACCAACTTAGCTAATGTGCCCCTATCCAATTCGGCCATATTTAACTGTATCATTCTTCGTCTAAGATCTACCAACATTATCTTCATTTTCTTAACGCATAATTTTTAATCCTTCTTGACTTTCTTGAAACAATAAAAATATCTTTATTATTTCTACTAATTTTCATTTAAATACTAGCAAACCCGGCTACACGTTGCTGTGGCTTATCCAACCCTTATAACCAACGCCATCTGTTAATTTGCATGCATATCAAATTGCCTGCTGCCCGCTGCCTGAATTGAATCTTTGAATTTTTCAACTTTTCTCTACTATAATTCGCATGTATTATACATATAAACCTTCCTCTTGAATCACTCTATCTGTTTGTAAAAACCGCATGAAAATCCGTTGCGTAGTTTAAAAGATCTAAGCGCATATACAGCGGGAGCGACTTTATTTTATACTATGTAAATATTACAATTTGAGCTTTTACTCATTAAGTTAAAAAATGAAAATAAATTTTCATCCAAGACTTGCAGAAAAGTCATTAAATATCGCATAAATGGATACATTTATCCACACCATCTAGATAGCATTTAGTTCATACATAAATATGCGTTAAAAGAAAGTGAAGATGATGTTGGTAGTTCTTAGTTGAAGAATAATACAGTTAAATATGACCGAATCAGATAGGCACATATTAGTCCAGTTGGTAGAGAACCGGCATTTCATAAGTCTTGGGTTCGAGTCCCAGATGTGACCGTACCTTTTTATGATTTTTCTGTTTCAGATTTACGATTGAGTTTCGCTAATATTTTCTTCATTAATTAGATATTTTTCAGAATGGTTAGGTTTCAAATATTTATTTTATGTTAAATAAATTTATTAAAAAATATTTTATTAATTTATTTATTTATTTAAATTATTTATTTTTAAATAATTTCTGTACCGATATTTTGTAATTTATATAACTCCACTGTACAATTATATATCTATATATTAAACAAATAAAAAATAAATAAAAAATGTTAATAAAATTCATAGCTTTCGCCGTGGCAAAGCTGTAAGGTATTTTCCTCTAAATATTCTAGAACAAAACTATGTCTGTACCATTTTAATTTGGAATAATATGTTCTCATCATAATGTAAACAAATTAGGTGTAATAAATAAGATTAATAAAGGGAAGCTTATATGGTTTTGGCAAGCAGAATATTGAACGGAGAAAGGAGTGTAGGGAGAGTCTATGATGAGAATTTGAATGGTAGAAGAAGTCGGGGAAACCCGAGGAAGATATAGAAGTAAACCAGTGGATGGAACACCCATGTCAGAGACATCTATTTAGTTTCCGGTATTCTTCCAATCACAGTCCTTCCTAAACATGAAATCACAAGCACTATCCTACAAATTACTCAACAATCAACTCACACTAACATCAAGCCACTTTACAATCAAGACACGCACAATACTCGAAATAGTAAAAAATTCCGCCTACCTCAAACACACACTACAAAATATGGGATAAAATCTCTGAACTATGTTGCCTGTACACTATATAATTCGTTTCCAGATGTGTACAAGGGAATCCAGCAAAATTCAGAGTAATGCTTTAAATGAATATTTTTTAAGTACGTTTAAGGATGAAACTATGTAATTTTCTTGTAATGTTCAATTGTGTTTGTCTTTTTATCTTCTTTTCGTTTCCTTTTAGTTGTAATCATCCATATTGTATAATCTTGTTCCTATTTAATTTTTAGAAATTTAATAAAAATTAAATTTGATAATGTTATTATGGAGTTCTGCAAGTATTTTAGAATGTATTTTAGTTACAGCTGTTTCGTCGTGTAAGGTCATTTTCAAACTGTGGTGAAGCCACTTACGGACGACTTATTGATTGTATTTTTAAAAGTGAATTTTTGAAGGTATCTGAATTGATTTATTACTGGTTAAACCAATTTGCAACTCAATTAGTGTCTCTGCAAATTGGTTTAACCAGTAATAAATCAATTTAGACACCTTCAAAAATTCACTTTTAAAAATACAATAAAAATAAATAAAAACCAAATACTTTGCGATCAAAGACCCGATGGTTATGTCAAGAGTCAGAATATCAGAAGGTTATATATTATGAGACGAGACTATGCCTACCACTGCGGAGAAACGGCGTGGTGGTTAGGTTAGGTTCTCACACTTTATTCCGAGCCGAAGAAGGAATATGTTTGGCTCCGAATAATGTGACTCGTGCGTACTATTCAAATGCAAAAAAAATAGATTATTGTATTGTACTTATATACAACGAAATTGGAAGTTCTTCTTTGCTTAAAATCATTTATTATGTAAGTATTGACATAATAATATATAAGTATAGAAATAAATAAAAAAAAACTAAATATATTAATGTTCTCCAAAACGAGCTTTAAAATAAATCATTCGTCAAATATTTGATTTATAACTAACTAACTAACCAACACGCCGTTTCCCCGCAGGGGTAGGCAGAGAGGACGGACCGCCAAACATCCCGGTCTTGGCACATATTCCTTGCCTCGTTTACATTCATACAACGTCTCATACATTCTCTTCTATTATTCTGACTCTTGACATGGCCCGACTCAAGTTTCTGATTCACTTGGTCGTGCCATGTCTTTCTTGGGCGTCCTCGACTTCTTCTACCATTCACATTTGCGTCATATATTCTCCTTACACTCCTTTCCTCGTTCATTCGCTCGTTATTTGGTTTATAATTGTGTAATTTCTATTATTTAAGAAATTCTAAAAAATTAGAACTTTATTAAAATTAAATAGTCATAAATACATTGGGAAATCGTATGTCAAATATTGGTTTATAAATGTGTAAATTCTAATTATGCAATTGTAAATGTTCTCTAAAATGGCCTAGAAAGAATCTCCTACTTGTGATCTCACTAAAGAAACCACTCACTCACTATGAATGCAATTATTAATGTTTTCCAAAATGACTTTGAAAAAAAAATTACATCTTTGCGATTCTTCCAAATATATAAAAAAACCATCCCTTCGTTCAGAATACAATTTTTAATGTTCTCAAAAGTTGTCTTGACAGAAGCAAATTACTGTGATATCTTGAACGAAACCATTCCTTTGTTAAGAATATTTTGAACTATATATACAATTTGGCTGTCCTGAAACGGGTATCCTTCCCAGTTGGACAGACAAAGTCTCATTTTGTAATGCACTGTAATGTATATGCATATATAAATAAATAAATGATTCGCCACCTCTGGCAATAAGGCATTAAACGGAAAGGTTCTTCAAGGGCTGGTTTCAAGCGGCTGCGAGTCCATACTGAAGTATAATAACATTATCCAGACATGTATCCGGGAAATTGGGAAAAAAGAAAAAGAAGAGTGTAATCTTGCAGTAATCCACCCTTAAACGTGAGCTAATCAGCGGACGAGAGCGCTCCTGGCGGCGAGCTGGTGAACTAACACAACTAACTTGTCTGGGGGTAGTTTGGGCTCTCGACGGAACGTCCGACCTATCATCCCACTGATTCGCCATGCGCCATTCGAATTACGTCTAGTTGTTGAAACTTTGTTTTCATCGGGATATATTATTATATCGGGTGTTCAAACTCAAGAATTTCCCGAGAACTTAAAATAGTGTTGAAGAATATTATTTTCAAAATCTTTAAACTATTATACGCCAAAAACCCCGACAATTCAGTTACCTCTACCTATAATTAAAAATTATGAATAAAAATAAGTTCGGAAATTTAAATATAAACGCAGTACTTTCAACTTAGTCGCTGTGTTTTTTCTTGAAGGAACAAAATATTGTCGGTTTTACTTAGCTACAGTGGTGACATTGCGATAACATAAAAAACCAGTATCATGCTTTGTTTATTACCAAAATCGAATGATTTCAAATTATGTCTAACGTAAAACATAGTGAGCACTTATGTTTATTACCGTGACGATTCACGGTTACGGTACCATCACGGCAGAAAAACGAAAACATACGTTCATTATCGCTGTAATGCCACGCCCATACAATGCGGCTCTTTCATACACATGTCGTACATTTTATACACATTATGACAGCCGGCGTAATCCAGCGGTAAGGCTCTTGACTATGCAAATAAATTTGATTAATTTGTGTTATTTCACAATTTATTCATTTAAAATAATATATAGTATTTGCGGCACCTTCCAGAGTGGAAGATACTCTCAGTATCGCCCTGGTGTAAGACCACCATTCAGAATTGAAACGTTGCTTGAAATGGCATTAGCCGTGTTTGGTAACCAGATCTGAATAGCCAGGTACTTCTCCACCTTCCACTTCACTACCTCCTTCCCCTCCCCACTACCTTCAGCCTCACAACATACCCGATTTGAGGATGCCATAGTCCCACTGGCTCCAGACGGGAGCAGTTGGGACTCTTGTGGGGTATTCATGTAAAAAAAAATTTAAATAATGGCGAGACAAAAGATGACACAAACAAACACGTGTGTCTATTTCCTCCAAAGTACTACTTTTTTGCAACTCGAATTGTGTTTCATTTTCTTTATACGTGTGGGAGAGATATATGAAAATTACCTATAATATGTTTTTGAGGGGGTGTAGACATACATTCACCGTTTGTCTCATTTTTAACTGTTGTTATTTAGTGTGCAAGAAAGAGCTTCAGAAATAAATATTTAAGAACAAAAGAAAAACTTTTAATTTTTAGAATTCACTCGCACCTCAATTAAAATTATATTCCATACTTTCAAAATTATCATCGCGGCTAGTAGTATTGTAGGGGATGCGGATATGTCACGGTGCTGTGAGTGAGAGAGATGTAAGAAAATTACGACTTTTTCCTTCGGAGGAAACAGACCTGAAAACGGCTTTAGCCGTGTTTAGTGACCAGATCTGAATAGCCAGGTACTTCCCAATCTTCCTCTTCCCCACCTCCTTCCCTTCCCCACTACCTTCAGCCTCACAACATACCCCAATTGGGGATGCCATAGTCTCACTGGCTCCAGACGGGAGCAGTTGAGATTCTTGTGCGGTATTCACTGTAAAAAAAAAAAAAAGACCTACAAACATTGCGTATCTCATCTCTTGAAAGGGCTGCAGCATTATTTTGTAAAGGTATGTATGTATGTTGCCTTTTTTATGCCATTATGGTACCGTAATCGTGAATCGTCATGGTAATAATGAAAGCGCAAATTAAAACTTCGCGCACTCAACTCTTTTCTTGCTTATTTTAGTAATTACTGTGTTTTACTTACCACGGCAGTATAGTTATAACAACGGAATCCGAATTCGCTGAATAATCGGCTTTCTTTACCATTGTGAACCTGCCTGCCGCCTGGCGACTGACGTTCCGCTGAGCACTCGCCATCGCCCTAACCCCAAACTGAATACCGCCTCTGAATACAGAATACCATGTGGAAAGTCCTATTAACAGAGCATGTGGAAATTGCCTTACAATCCATTATTTCATTGGAAAACTTTGCAAAAATTAACTGCGATGGTAACATTTTGTGACGACTATTAAATATGGTTTGTTCTATAGTACAGGATACGGATTTAAACTTAAAATAAATAAATGTAATCGTAGTGTTCTTTTATTCTGTGGCTCACTAGCCCATAATGTAAATGATTACAACGTAAGTTCTTCATTGTCTTTATTGTGAATTATAATGGTCGGGAGTAATATTGTATTTGGTAGCGACTGTTTACTAAAGCTCTCTGAATAGATCTGCGCGTTGCCGGCCAGCTGTTCCGGACATTGCACTGCGCTCGTTCGTGAAACTCCGGAATCCCGAACTTTCCCGAACGAGCGCGGTGTGTGAGTATATCTACATACACTACAGTAATTTTTTTTTCATTCTCGAAGATGCTCGCAAAAGAAGTGCTCTGTTACTCTCTTAAATTAGTTATTTTATTTATTTATTAAAGAAAATAAGCATTAGGTTACGTAGAATAGTTAGTTTGAGGCGGAATCGTGTGCACCTAATCGACGATTGTCCTAAATACATTTTTTTTTTTTTTAAATTTTTTTATTTACAAAAGGATACAAAAATTATAATATATTTTTTACAATAATTAATTACATAATACACATATATGATGTACCCCCATAAATAAGCAGGGCTTGTGTGTATGGGGGGTGTCATAATATTGGTTCAATTTATTATTTTTTATTCAGTTCAATTTTTCAGTGTAATTTTTAGGGAGAGTTTTAAATTTTTTTATGTTTCTGATTTTTTGCAGGTAGTGAATTAAAAAATTTAACTCCGAGATATTTATGATTTAACTGTCCTATTGTTTTTTTACATTTTGGAATAGGAAGTATTGATGTTTGTCTAAGATTTCTGTTATTTTTGAAGGGTGCAACTTTATTTTGAATATTATTTTTATAAATTTTGTAATGTTGCGTGATAAAAGTATAACGCAATATATTTTTAAATACATGTCATCTATTTGAATTTCATCTTTGTTATCTTGATTTAATGAATTTATGAATGAAGTGGAATCTTTGAAGCGGAAATTAACTACTTTCTAGCATTCGATCGAGCTGAAACTCTGCAGATAGACTCAATGTCAATGATTTATGCATTCTTTCAATATTCTGAAATTTTATGACATTACAGCACTTATATTACGAAATAAATATCGGTTTTATTCATTCGGCGTTTGGCTCAGTTGGGACCGTGGTTACCTTAATTTGCTAGAAAAAAATATATTTAAAAGATATTTCTGTACCACCGCCCGGATTACCAACACCTCCGCCACAGGTCACCCCAAGTGGTTCACTATGTTTGGTGACTTGTGGTGTTTGGCTGAGCAGATGTGCTCGGATTCATGGGTTTAGGATCTTGGCGCAGTTGCGTCTGCCACCGACTTTGGAATTGGGAGAGACTGTTTGAGGGAGACCTTTTGATCTCTCCAGCAGGACTCTCTCGGAACATTGCCTTGCACCGCAGTGGGATGGATTTATACGTCCGTTACTCCTTGAAACACCGACCCCCAGATTCCAAACCACCCATCTAACCTTTCTAGAACTTCCTCTCTTTATTTTCTAAAAAGACCTTTTACACAGCATCCCCAATGTTGACGTAGTCCCTGGGGGGAATTATTTTTCGGGGCATCTTCCGTGGAGCTAATGTAAAAAAAAACTTTATTTTACAATTTTTTTTTCAAGAGTTTTAATTTTCAATGCACATTTATTGCTTAAGATTTTAAATTTTCTGCTTCCGGTTTCGACACATCCGTGTATTTCACTAGCAAACTTAAAACTCGAACGTGTCGAAACCGGCAGCAGAAAATTTTAAATGTACATTGAAAATTAAAACTCTAAAAAATGTCTGGAAATTGTTACATAGTTAACGTCGAAGAAATACAAAAAAAAAATATTTTTTTTAAAAGTTGATTTTTTAAAGTAGAACTAAATATATAATTTAAATGCGAATTACATGCACTTCGACACAACGCAACCAAATAGCACGAACAATATGACGCTTAGGGTGGGTTTCTTCATTTACCGAGAATGCTAAATGCAATGCTAATTGTAAAAATAAGCGATCGAAATTTAAAATTTAAACAAAATTTCTATGCATTTGACCGTTTACTTTTACAATTAGCATTGCATTTAGCATTATCGGTAAATGAAGAAACCCACCATTAGAATATAAAATAACTATAATAATAAATTAACGAGCACCGCTCTTAATGCCAAAATGCTGCTAAGTTTCAAGTCTGACTGGTGTAAGCCATGGCGAAGATAGGGCTGTGGGAAGCCGACGTTAAGTGACTTGTTTCAAGTTTCCTGACACAAAAATGCACTCCGCCACACGGTTTGTTGCTAACTAGTTGGAGAGTTCATTTCATTAACTGGATCTCGGTGGACAGCCCTTGAATTAAGATGATAAAAACTTTACATTAAATTCCCGCCAGCGGTAAACCATTTGGTTTTATTAACTGCCATGATAATTTTTTAGGTACCAGGATCATATTTTATTTTCTTCAGTTTTACCATGAATTTTAACATGAATAACAGAAAGTGGATTAGTAACCTAAACATTTTTATTTCATTTTGTTTACAAACATTACATCGTACCAAGTAATTTTCGGCACTGTAATAAAAAATGCATTTTGTTTTACGTGCTAATAATCGTGTAACACTGAAATAATAATATAAATGTAAAGCTTAAATAATCCATAAGCCGCCACATTTTTAAGCATGGATTATGGAAATCATACTTCATTTCAACAATTATTAAAATAAACAACTATTTTCGTACACACACAAAATAGGTTATTAGGTTTTAAGTTTTGGTAAACTTAGTAATTCATGCATATTTAGATTGAAACAAAACTTCACAAATGTCAAATCCATACATCCATATATCGATATATCCCGACTGAAATCGATGTTTATTTTGGTAATTAAGTTTAAAAGGTAATTAAGTGTAGTTTACTTTTCAAAATCTATGCCTATTAAAAGTGTAGCGGCAGGGGGTGGCTTATGGATTATTTATCATGTAAAGAATCGAAAATAGTACACTCGTATTTCGTAAGCTGATTCAATATCATTGAAAAAAAATAATGTAAATTAATCATAGTCCCAGGATGTGGTGTTTAAAAAAAGTTGAACCATTCTTAATTTTTTTTGAATAATTTACTTTCTGTGAAATTTTTGTGATTATTTGGGTTTTATGAAGCAACTGGCTTGTAGTAATGTAATAACATAACTTGAATAGAACTTACACAAAACGTGAAATTTAACTTTAAAATTTTTATGATTTGTTAAAATTTTTTGAAACAACTCGTCGTTGGTCTTCACTTAAGAGCGTTTAACCAGACAGCGGACGAAAATCCACATTTCGTCGAAAGTTGTTCTTACGATCGTGCAGGGCGGTTACAATGAGAAAGATTAATTATTCTCCGTACCAGCTTTTTTAAATTATAACGCAATATCGAATTTATTTAAATCCAAATTAGCTTTAATTTATATCTACCTTCATCCAAAAATGCTGAAAGGCGTGATGATAAAACTTTTAAAATAATGTACTTTTTGTAATTATTTTTTGATTATAAGTATTTATAATTTTTCAATAATGTCTAAATTTAATAAGAATGTTAAAAAAATCTGAAATATATTAGTTTGTAAGTGCGCAAATAAATACACATATGGACCAATTTTCGTCAAGAAACACATTTTTTTTTTATTTACATAAAGATACATAAATTAAAATATATTTTTTACAATAATTAATTACATACTACATGTATTTGATGTACCCCCATAAATAAACAGGGCTTATGTGTATGTACATGTACGTACATATTTTTTAATGATTTTATTGAAACTATGATTAAAATTCTAAAACATGCGTTTGCTAGATAATGTATTGATTTATTTTACTGCATGATTATATTATTTGAAATGGGTGTGGTATAATACAAAACCATTTTGAACATTTACCAAATCTGCCACCGACCTATGGAATAACCTTATTATACTAAAAATTAAAAAAAATTCTCAAAATTTATTACATGCGAATGCTAGATAAAAGAACAATCTTTCGAAATCCATTTATAATTTTTTGTGGAAAAGAGTAAATACGTCTAAAATCTGATTTGAAAATGACATATTTCTGGTTTTCTCTGGTAATGCCCTCTTAATACCCACAAAATAATAGTGCAGCATATAACTAGCCTCAACAAAGGCAGGCTGTGTATCCTAAGAAATATAAACAATAATTAATTAAGTACGCGGCGTTCTCACCTCAAAGATCATGGTCAAAAATTGCCTAAACATACGAGTATAATGAAAACGTGCACTAACCTGAAGGAGATTCCTTTCTGCAATACTTAAACGTCTCGTCCATCCGTATAGTACTGGCAGGCAGACTAATTCTATTATGGTGCGAAAAAAGAATTTTGTATCTTGAATATTTTCCCTAAGGGTATTTTTTTTAATACACGAAAATAATTATAATTGAGATAAACAGATAAAGAACAATTCTTATTAATAATTATTTTACATCCAAAATATACTTACCAGATGCACATAATAAATACGTAAAGTTTTGAAATACGATCTTTGAGGCAGGTATTTAAAACTCATATGTAAGTATTAATTAACCAAAATAAAAAATAAATTGCACATAATGCATAATATGATTTTCTTAGAAATTATTTATTTGTGTTTTCATTTTTTTTTAAATTAACCTATGATTGTGATTTTAAGGTTTGATGACTTGCGTGGAAAAACATAATTTCGGCAAGTGATCATTTGACGCTTCGACGATCAACTATCATAACACATCTCATCCTTCATTTTGTGTCTAGCTTATTTAACACAGTTTTCGTCTGAAAAATCTATATGCCATGTAAATAATGTAAGTTTCTAAATATAATACAAATTTAAATACGTCATTAATAAATCAGCAGTGATGATAGTATTCTTGGATTGGGATAGTCTGCACCATAAGCTTTCAATGCGGTGGCGGGAAGTGCTCTAAAAGAGTACCTACACTCGTCTCTCCGGGAACATTTTCAAAGCGCTGCAGTATCTCGGTAGGTAGAACCACCGGACACATGAATTATTGTAAATTTTAGCTAACATGCTATTGGAATGCAGTAGAATAAACTCTCAGTTCTGACGTATACAAATCTATGCCGAATGCGTTGAAAATGAAAAAATCAACAAACATGAAGATGAGGAAATCATGATTTAACACTAACAGTCGACTTCGGAATAAGATCCCTAATGAGGAGGACAGTGAACAAACTACTGTACTATGTAATTAAACAGTCGTTCTTAGATTTATAGTCTGTGCCTAGGTGGAATTCCATTGGAACAAAATATATGCGTCGAATAAAACCCGAAGTGTGTTTTGACGTGACATGTAGGTTTGTTATTTTAAATGTCTCAATATCTTGTAATTATTTGGGTTCTTACGAACGCCAGTTTTTAACAGTAAAAAGTGTTATTTGCTACCAAATTGGCGTTCTTTATTTGGGGTAGGTGTTACAAAAAACACTTTTGCATGAGAAATTTACATCTAAATTCCAGGTATTATGCAATTAAATTAAAACCATGCCGCCTAAATATCAGAATAAGTACTAGCTATTGCGATATCTAATACACAATTATTGTGTAAGGGGTCGGTGGGTTGGTTGTACGGAGCAGAGGTCAGGATTTCGTAATGCCATTAGGTTAGAAGGGGTGGAACAAGAAAAACCTTAATATTATTATACGCCCTCGCGTGTTTCACGCGCCCGGCTGTCTTATTGGTCCGTTTAACGCGATACATGACCTTAGAACCTAATACCTACTTACAAAGTACATGAAGTTGCGGTCGTTAATAATATTATATATGTAATAAATACTCCACTTCTTTACGCGGCTTGTTTCTGAAAAGAACAATAAGGTACCTTCGAAATTTGGGAAATTAGGAAAAGTGTTAATGGCGAATTAAATTTTATTAATAAGGAACACCAGTAATAAATATTCTGGATTAAAAAAAATGTGTTCATATAGACCGATGAACGCTGATTCTTAATATAGGTATAAGTTTTATTAAATAATATTAAACGAAAGTTTTTAAAAAATTATTAAGACGTCCATTTTCAATCGGGTCATAAAAACACGCTGTCAAGGTGACGTCACGTTTATTTACCTACTGTTTATAGAGATTTAGTTGTTGTGTTTATTGAAACATTATTTAGGCCTAAATAATGTTTCAAAAATAAAGATATCTCTTATTAGTATCTCTATTATTGAAAATATTCAAGAACTACTGCACAAAAAAAATTGTAATGCTATTTTTAGGGAGAATACTTCAAACAACGGATTTCAAAATGGCGGCAGTAGATCAGCTGATTGCCCGATCCTATACTAATTTTTCAGGAGTGATGACGTCACACGATTCACCATACATACGGTGGTTTTCGGGGGGTCTTGAAAAACTAAAACTTTGACAATTATTTTAACTATTAAAACTAACTCTAAAAATAAAAATAAAAATGCAGTTATTTAAGTTAGAAGGTCATAAAAAAAATGAACTGGAGTTCTCTATTACAATTTTTTTTTTAAATTGCCAAATTGCATTTATTTTTACATTACTACTTATATTTATAATAATTTATTATAATGTAACTAACTAACTATCAGTGTGGACACTGCAACGCTGTCCGAAACGTTGGCTAAAGAAGGAGGTAGCGGAACATGGCATAACACCCCTAAAACAAATAACGAAAATACTTTAGGCCGTGAAAATCTAAAAACGTATCTAACCCTTCGCCACAGGGGTAGGCAGACAGGACCGACCGCCAAACAACTCAGTCTTGACACCCACTCCTTGCCTCTTTCACATTCATACATCATACAATTTGGGAGGCGGGAATGGGTACCGCAGCCCCGGGAACCTTTATTGGATAACCAACACCTCTACCATAGGTCACCCCAAGTGGTTCGCTACGTTTGGTGATTTAGCAGGGGTTCCCGGGTTCAAGGGGTGAGATTTGTCTGGGTCCTGGAGGCGGATGACCGGGATACACTGAACCCCAGATTCCTACCCACCCCTTAAACCCTTTTCCTTCCCATAACTCTCCTCTCCTTCTTTTCTTTAAAAAAAACCCCTCCCACAGCATCCCTAAAGATGACATAGGCCCCGAGGGAAATTATTTTCCTCAGGGCCTCCTGTATGGAGCTCATGTAAAAAAAAAAACATGCTCTTCTATTATTCTTGACATGGCCCGACTCAAGTATCTAATTCACTTGGTCGTGTCATGTCTTTCTCGGGCGTCCCCAATTTATTCTACCATTCACATTAGCGTCATGTACTCTCCTTACACTCCTTTCCTCGTTCATTCGCTCTACATGTCCAAACCATCTAAGCGTCCCTGTCTTAATCTTACTCATTACGCTTACATCATCCTTGCAATGCTTCCTCTCACGGTCGTACGGTTTTACCACAAGGTTTTTGATTATATTGTGTTCATTTACAAAAGTTTTTAATATACAGGGTGTACGGGGGTAAAGTGCATTGACTTCGGGAGGTGATTCTACATGATGGTAGGAGTAAAAAAGATTAACAACTTTTTCCGAAATTCCAACATTTTTTTCCCATACAAAAAGACGTACCTACTAAAAATCCTTCGTGTGAGGTATGATGTTACTTGCTGAGAGCCTGCCGGGCGCCCGACTCGATTGTGATTGGCCCGTATCGTAACAGCGGAAAATAATAAATCTGGCCGCACACGCCGGACTAATTTTATTTTTTTACCTCAAAACTACCCCTAAAAGTTGGAATTTCGAAAAAAGCTATTTATCTTTTTTACTTGTACTATCATGTAGAATCACCTCCCGAAGTTAATGCACTTTACCCCCGGACACCCTTGTATAAATACAATTATTACCTACCTTAACCCTTCGAATAATAAGAAAATAATTTTCTGTCAACTTTTGCCTGTCAAAGTTTGCGCGCAAAATTCCTGGTTCTTCTCATGCATTTTAAATGTTTCTATTTATTAGTTTTTTTAACGCTTTTGCAAAAATAAAATTGTTCTAAAATTTAGATAAAATAATCTTACCGATATGTTTATTAGAAATCAACATTTTTGTTTATAAATATTAAAACTTTAATATTGGAAATGTAAATTAGCTAAAAAATTCATACCTGCGAATATTTGAATTAAAGTAATTAAAATAGACTAAACTTCAAGTTTTAAATTCAGATGCCTTTTCTAAACAAAATTTGTAATAAAACTGTCACCTAACTTTTTATCACTTTCATACAATTTTATTTTAAAATTAAATGTGGGTTACGTCACAAATAGGCGCAAAATCAAACCGTCACTTTTGATCAGGTTTGTAAAATATCTGAACAACCTAACTCATATAATTCTAAGATAATGAGAAGCATTATTTCTTTCCGTTTCTAACATAAAAGAAATCACAAATATTTGCATTACAGAAAGAGAGATAATATCTAACTTTTAATAATGCACGGTCGCTCTGGGACAATCTGGGTCTCCTGTTATTATAACGGCATATGATGTTTTGGGACAACTTGGGTCTCCTGTGATTAAACGGGTTAAAATATTTTCTATATTTTGTTTCATATAATTATTTTTTATTATGCCTTTTACCAATTAATCATCACTCTTTGTAATGTTTTTTGTCCACAGGTACTTTTGTTTATAATTGTTTTTCATTTGTCATTTTTGTTAAATTTAATTTTATCCTGACAAAGGAATACCATGTACTCACTTCAATGTAAAAGCCATGCTATGGCGTTTAAATAAATAAATAAATAAATAAATAAATAAATAAATAAATAAATAAATAAATAAATAAATAAATAAATAAATAAATAAATAAATAAATAAATAAATAAATAAATAAATAAATAAATAAATAAATAAATAAATAAATAAATAAATAAAT
The DNA here is from genome assembly GCA_917880885.1 of Limnephilus marmoratus. Taxonomy (NCBI): domain Eukaryota; kingdom Metazoa; phylum Arthropoda; class Insecta; order Trichoptera; family Limnephilidae; genus Limnephilus; species Limnephilus marmoratus. The sequence goes on from OU862918.1 coordinate 2,439,130, forward strand.
AAATAAATAAATAAATAAATAAATAAATAAATAAATAAATAAATAAATAAATAAATAAATAAATAAATAAATAAATAAATAAATAAATAAATAAATAAATAAATAAATAAATAAATAAATAAATAAATAAATAAATAAATAAATAAATAAATAAATAAATAAATAAATAAATAAACAAACAAACAAACAAACAAACAAACAAACAAACAAACAAACAAACAAACAAACAAACAAACAAACAAACAAATAAATAAATAAATAAATAAATAAATAAATAAATAAATAAATAAATAAATAAATAAATAAATAAATAAATAAATAAATAAATAAATAAATAAATAAATAAATAAATAAATAAATAAATAAATAAATAAATAAATAAATAAATAAATAAATAAATACACCCTAATTGAGGATGCCTTAATCTCATCGGCTCCGTTTAGCAGGGAGCAGTTGGTACTCTCGCGGTATTCACATTAAAAAAAATTATGAATTCAAATGCTGCCACAATATCAATATTTTTCATAAAGCTTTGCATTCGTGTATGACGTACATTGTACATGTATATAATAAAAATATAAAATACTACTGTTACTAATATGTGCTTAACACGCACATATTGCACGCATAACGACTTTTACGGCAATTCAAATCACCGGCTTATTATTAGGCACGATGTTATGCTCATTCAGATTTCTTTTTTTTTTTTACTTGTTAAGGTACAGCTGATGGGTGATTCTGTATCTTTTATGTTATCTTTTGTATTAAGTTAGTGTTACTAGACAAATAAATCCGAGAAATATCGGAAGGCATCCGTCGTGCGTTATCGGTTGTCAAATTCTGTAATATTCTATGGCTTGTCTCTTTGTCTTAAAAACACATATTACAGTTTATAAGTAATTAAAACTACTAACGTATAAGCCTAATGGGCGTTCAACTATACGTTTGTCGTATTATTGTATGCGATGACGTTCGATTCGCAAATTTTCCCGCGACTGACATCTCTTAACGAGGATTATGCCGCAAAACGCGTCGTCATCTCTGGCGTTAGGGTAACTACTGTTAAAGTATTTAGCTCGTTAACGCGATACGGAATAGAGTATTTAAGAAAACTGTCAAAATGAGTTTACATACGTTACGCTGTCGCATAGTGTACAGAATGATCCTTCTGTGTGTGAAATTAAAAACAGCCGTAACTTTTTATCAGTGATTTTCACATACTCTAAATGAGATAAAAAATTAGAATAACACAAGTAAGTTACACAATTTTTAGGTACTATATAACACTTATTTTAATTTCTTAAAATTTAAACATAAATACCATAAATATCGATCACCATAACAAGGGCAAGTTCATGTGCCTTGCATGGTTGTCGAAAAATCCGCTAATAATTATGTCACCATCAAAACAATGAATAAAGAAAAAATAATTTAAAAAAAAACCTCTCCCGGTCATAGCCTGACAATAATTTGAAAATCTCTTACTAACCACCACAGTTAGCGGAAAAGGGTGCTTTTGTTTTGATGTAGGACGCGACGCCTCGATTCTTCTTCTTTCGTATGGTGGGGGGTCAGAGGGGGACATCTAGGTCTGCGAGCCAGTCTAGGGCCTCAGGCATTGCCCTGTGGACCTCATCAATCCCGCCGGGGAAAGAATGGAGCGGGCATTCGTTGACCACATGTTCGGTGGTCTGCGCCGCACCGCATTTACATGTCGCCGACTCTTTAAGGCCCCATCTATGCATCATGTGAGCACAATGGCTATGGGAGCACATTATCCTTAATATTGTTACCGCGCGTGTAAGGTAGTAAGTGCTGTGAGAGAGGCGGCAACCAAATATTAAGAGGGCCTCCGACTACGAATAATTATGCCGCCACGTAAGGGGCCGAAGACCGAAAGGTCTCCTGGCCAAGGGGAAACATTAAATATCGGGGAACAATGGAAAATATTGTCCCTGAATATCGAGGGAACATCTCTCTCAAAGGTGGACTTTTTAGTATAAATACTCAACGACGCCTCGATGGGACCCACAGATGCAACTCAGCTACGTAATAACGTGTTTATCCATTTCCCGAAAGATCGAACCTCTGCACTAAAGGATGGTTTTCAAGCTAGGACTTATCTTGCGTTTTATTTTTCCTACAAAACGGACGACGAAACTTGTGTTTTATGAAGTATGTACACGGTAAAGTCATCCCATCCGTTTTTGGATCCAAATTCTGCGTTTTGGTTGTGTTATATTCATTTGACTATAATTCTATTTTACAATATTTCTGTTTAGTTTCCAACATGAAAAAAATACTATTGTTGTTTACTTTTTAAAATAGCGTTTCCCTTGTTTGGATGCAACCACTTGTCCGGGGGAAAAAAGAAGATGATCAAGTTACTGTAAAATGAAGAGGAGAAATTATAAGCCATTATTAATGAAGGAATGGTACATTGTCTATTCAGCTTCTGGATTTATAAAAATAATAAATATTAATAAACCCAAACGAACGGTAGCACCTCCAGTTTTTGATGCGAACTGAGCCAAAAATGAAACATATTGTGTTAACTCGTTTTGACGTTCTCGTAAAATAAAGCTTTTCCTGTCACTTCTACGACGTGACCTTGAATTTCATTTCGATTTGATAAGGTCTACATTTTGGTGTCTACACGCTGCGTTTTAGTTGAATCCGATAAAACGTGCGACAAGTTCTAGCGTGTAAACCTAGGAAGAACGGCTGCGTAAACTTTTTCATACCAAATTTAATTTTCGATAAGGCCCAAATACCTAAAAAACCAAATGATTTTTTTTAAATTTTTTATAAGAAAAACTCTCTTTTATAACTTTTGAAGGTTATTCCCATCAACATCCCGGTTAGACGAGAGGTCTGGGTTGCGACCATTGTCTTTTTTCTGTTTTTTGTGTCTTGTTCTCTCTCATATTTTCGTTTAGATAATTATTGTTATCTTCTTCTTCAATGATTATTTTTTTACTCAAAAGGTTTAGCAAATATCTATGAGGATGTGACTTATTTTACATATTTTTTGTTTTTTAAATTTAGTATAAAATTTATGAAAAGTCGATTTTCATGGTTTTGCTGCAACTTTTGCGATTTTTGTGAGTTGGACCTCAATGTCAGTTATTTACTGCGTAAATATAATGAAATATAACATTTTAAAAAGCTTTTTTGATAGAAATTTAACTAAACATAGGACAACTTGTGTTCCAATATAAATGAGTCATTCGTATTTTTTCAATATATTTTTTTTCATCGTGTTTATGCTGTTATTAATAATATACAAAATAATTGTCGTTAACTCACAAGTAATTACCAAAGTTGCGTTTAAAATCATGAAAAATCGGTCGATTTTAAAAAATGAATAAATAAAAACTTTCACATCCTTGCTAAATATATAAACATTTTTTTTTTATTATTTATTGAGTTGGTTTATACTACGTTAGAATATAATAAAGCTGGGTCCACACATGTTCTTTTGTCCGTTCCGTTCCTCCGTTCCGTATCAGCGTCGCGATCAAGAACGCTAGTTTGGATGCCCGTTCGGAACGGTACGGTTTTACGGCGGGACGATACGGGTAGAGGTACTCCCCGATCCATCGGGAGTCGGTTTATTCGGCCCGTTCAAAGGCGATACGATACGGGTATGCGCCAGTCTGGACGCGATCGCGGCATGCGCAGGTCGTTCTCTCTGGAATGTAATGAACACGCGACGATGCCGATGATCGCAGCGACTTTACGGAGGTACATGCGTCCAGAGTTTTTGATACGGAACGGGGGTACGGAACGGAGGAACGGAACGGACAAAAGAACATGTGTGGACCCAGCTTAAGGGAAACAGGTAACCTTTAATTTTATAAATTTGAATATTTATACAATTATTCTGACTTCTTCGAAATTTCAGTCATTTCATCATACATAAATATTTAGTCGTCTATTCAACATACAGTTCTGTGATTTTGATTTTTTCGTATGTGGCAATCTAACTCTATTTATATTCTGGTTTCATAATTATGTTTTTCTCTATTTAAAAAAAATCATCTATTGTTTTCGCATTTGGTTATTCAGGACTTTATGCACAAAAAACACATTAAATAGCAGTCACTTTTTTATTGGAATCCAATTTAGCTCCTGTCTCATTTGATTAACCCTTGCGTATTTGCCTTTCCCAGTTTACACCTCATAGCGTTCTGTATAACTTCTAGCTTGTTCAAATTTATTTCATTGGCGAAATATAACAACATCTTAAAGAAGTAATTAATATAAATGTGGAGCAACTAAAGTTTTATAAATGAACTTTTCAGCGTTTCCATGTAATTTATTTCTTAGTCTTCTATGAAAATTTACTGGTTTTGATACCTTCCTTGGAGCATATTCAAAAATTGTGTGAAAGATAGTTTTGAATCGAGTATTACACCCAGGTATTTGACTTCGTTTACTTTTTAAATTTTTTCATCATTTGACACATTTTACCCCAAACCCTTGCTAAATACGACTTCGACTTCGACGGCCGGCGTAGTCCAACGATAAGGCTCTTGACTCGCACACCGAAGGTCGCGGAATCGAATCCTGGCGTGGCAAATAAATTTTATTTGATTAATTTGTATGATTTCCCAATTTATTAATTAAAAATAATATATAGTATATTTGCGACACGTTCCAAAGTGGAAGATTTTTTTTTTTTTTTTTACAGTGATTACCACACAAGAATCTCAACTGCTCCCGTCTGGAGCCAGTGAGACTATGGCATCCCCAATTGGGGTATGTTGTGAGGCTGAAGGTAGTAGGGAGGGGAAGGAGGTGGGGAAGAGGAAGGTTGGGAAGTACCTGGCTATTCAGATCTGGTCACTAAACACGGCTAAAGCCATTTTCAAGCAACGTTTCAATTCTGAATGGTGGTCTCTCAGTATCGCTCTGGTGTAAGACCACCATTCAGAATTGAAACGTTACTTGAAATGGTATTAGCCTGGTATTAACCAGATCTGAATAGCCAAGTACTTCCCCACCTTCCTCTTCCCTGTCTCCTTTCCCTCCTCACTGGCTTCAGACGGCAGCAGTTGGGACTCTTGTGCGGTATTCATATGAAAAAAAAAACATTTCATAAAACAAAATAATTTAGCCTCAAATCCAAAATTAATTTTGGATTGAAAAAGGTCACGTAGCTGTTCCTCTCCCGCGTTTACTTCAGAACAAAACAGTGCTTAACAGTACAATTTCCTTTTTCCTGAAATTGAATAATAGTATTTGAAAGATCTGTACGCGACCCTCCCCGTCACACCCCACCATTATATAAACCACCCCCTTCCCCGGGTGGGTGGTAAGCGGTCAACCGTTATCAGCAGGGAAAAACCTAAGGCGATTATATCATAATAGAATTATTATTATTATTGTGGTGGAGGGATGTCCCCAGTCAAGTTGCAGCTTAACCCTGGATTTAATACAAATATTAACATTTATTTTGGATTACGGGGATTATTCTAAGAAGTGATGATTGCATTGCGAGGGGTGAATGTGTTAAGTTGGGTCGCGTGAAGTTGTTAGGTGGTTTGTTTTGGTATTTGTATCAAGATATATATTTGTATAAAGACCCAATCTTGTCTGATTACGTCCAAAAGGGATCGAAATGAAAATCTAGTCTCTTTCAACGGAAGCAATCTTCCGAACAGGCCCTCCATTGATATGCTTGGTGTAACCCTAAGTGACCAGCTCAGGTATGGGGGCTCCATTGAAGCCAGAGTAAAGCTAGCCTCCCAAAAACTGGGCGTACTGTACAGGGCCCGCAGATACTTTAATAGTACACAACTGCTAACCTTGTACAAATCACAAGTACGCCCCACGGTTGAATTTGGCAGCCATCTCTGGTCTGGAGCTCCAAAATACCTGAAAAATACCCTCGACTCTGTGCAGAAACGGGCGGTCCGTTTGATAGATTCTCCCATCTTAACAGACGGATTGCAATCTTTAGAGCACAGGCGTCGGGTGGGAATGCTATCCTTGTTCTACCGGTATTACAATGGAAGATGCTCCGAGGAACTAGCATCATTGATCCCTTCGGCACCGGTGCATAGTCGGGAAACACGCCAAACGCGTGCCCAACATTTGTACACGGTTGACATTTGTCACATGAGAACGGGTCGTTTCTTCGACTCGTTCTTGTGTTCAACAGCTCGGCTGTGGAATGATTTGCCGGCCTCTGTGTTTCCTCCTTCCTACAACATGGGTCTCTTCAAGACCAATGTTCATTCCTTCCTCTCCTCAAAAAGACCCTCCACACAGCATCCCAGATGACATAGGCCCTGAGGGAAATTATTTTCCTCAGGGCCTCCTGTGTGGAGTTAATGTAAAAAAAAAAAAAAAAAATGTTTTAATTTGGCATACCGCCGCTCCAACCAACAAACACCCCCGCCATAGGTCACCCCATGTTGTTCGCTACGTTTAGAGACTGAGCAGGGATGCACGGGTTCATGGGGTGTGGTTTGTCTGGATCTTGGCAGCGAATGGGTTTGCACACGAACTGTGTGGTGTGCTGAAACGGGAGAGAATGGTTGAGGGAGTTCCTTTGTTTTCCCAGTCCCAAAGTCCCAGCCGTTCTCTCTCGGAAAATAGCCTTGCACCGCAGTGGGAGGGATGGATTCGTTCATCACTCCTGGACACAATGATCCCCAGATTCCTACCCACCCCTAATACCCTTTTCCTTCCCAGAACTTATTCTCCTTCCCTATCCTAAAAAGGCTCTCCATCAGCATCCCCAAAGATGACATAGGCCTTGAGGGGAATATTTTACTCAGGGCCTCCTGTGTGGAGCTAAGGTAAAAAAAATGTTTTGGTGTTTGTATTTAATTCAGGAAGTTGGTACGGGTGCCACCGCCCCGGGAACAATTGATTAAATAACCAACGCCATAGGTCATCCCAAGTAGTTTGCTATATTTGGTGATTTAGCAGGGGTGTCGGGGTTCATGGGTTGAGGTTTAACCGGGTCTTGGCGGCGAACGAGTTTGCCCACTTACTGTGTGGCGGACTGGATCGGGTGCGACTGGTTTAGGGAGACCTTTTGACTTTTCCAGTCGAACTCCTTCGACCCATCGACTAGCACCGCAGTGAGAGGGATGGATTCATACGTCCATCATCCCTGGACACATTGCAATCATACATAAAGATAACAGACAATAAATTACGTATTAACAAAATGAAGATAATGTTGGTAGTTCTTATTCGAAGTATGATACGGTTAAAAATGACCAAGTCGGATAGATTAGCTCAGTGGTTAGAGCTGTGGCCCGGAAAGCCGAAGGTTCTGAGTTCGAGTCCCAGAGGTGCCGATATCTTTTTCTGATTTTTCTGTCTCCAGATTCTCGATTGAGTTTCGCTAATATTGTCTGCATTTAATTAAATATGTAGGTATTATCCAAGTTCAACGACCTTTGAATTTTAAAAATTGAAACTGATGAGTATAAATCATTTAAAACAAGCGGTAAATTGGGTGCCAAAATTATTTTATTAATATATCTGTATTTATTTATCAGATGTGCACCGGTGCACATACGCGAAGCTCGATGAACGCGAGTGAAACATCCGATCACAGTTGATGTTAACTTTATGGAAATGGGTCGCTTTTTCGACTATTATAAGTATAAATCGGCTCGCACGTGGAACGACGTACCGGCGTTTTCATATCCATTTTTACTCCTTCATAGAATCCGAGCCTCATCAAGGTCCGCATTAATAAATCCCTTTCTACAGCCCCTACTTTGATCCCGTTCATAACGCTGCTCAACGATATAGTTTCCATGTCTTTACACTGCGTAGACCGGAGCGCTCTACGAGGTCAATTTTTTTTCCAACATGTTATTCGCACGAAATCGCTACTTGATCGCTTGACAGAATCTGGTATTTTATTGCTGTTTTTAATAAATTATCGTTTCGAGATTTTCCTGCAGTGAATTCTTGGTCTACCTTTGCGATACAAAACTCTGAAAAATTTCATAAAAGAAGATGAAGACAAAATATTTAGGAACAATTACGGAAACCTACGTGCGGAGATAACAACCGTTGTTCGGGGGTAACCGAACCAAGAAAACTAGGAGTTGAATGGTGATCTTTACCACTTCGATTTGAAGGAGCGGGCAGCGGATCGGCAGAGACGGAGGACGAAATGAAAGGCGTCAGTCGATGTAGTGAGTCGCAGTCTTTATTTGTAGCTACGTAGCAGATGGTCAGATGGTGTAGACACGAGTAGTAGTGAGTGCAAGCAGAAGTGGTGTTGGCAGTGATGTTGATGATGAAGGTCGATGATCCTGTGGTGGAGCAGACCACGGGTCTGCATGTCACCAGCATGTAGCTCTGCACCGTGGTGGTGGAAAATACCATGTCGTCCAGGATGTCGCTCGACGCTTTGAGTCGCGGAGGTGGACAGCGGTGAACCTTGTGAGGAGAAAGAAGTCTCGGGGGGGCTGGCCGGTAGGCGGGAACCGCACTGAAGCGAATTCACTGATAAACTGGGCACTGTATTACTGTGTGTGTATCTTGCAGAGGCGACTTAAGGAGTAGAGACGGCAGCCGCCTTAAATAGCACGGGTGACTTGTTTAGTACTTTCCAGAATCGCCGTGTAAACGGCGAATGCGCGCAAGGTTTGGAAACCTCTCGAAGATTCTCGTTGCTGTGCTCATAAGTGTGTGTTGACTTGAGGCATTTCGAGTAGGTGGTTGAATAATTAACCGGCTAGGTAGTTATTATTGGCTGTAGGTAGATATGTGCTCAGCGGCACCTTGCGCGGTAGGTATGTACATGCTGAATGTTCGATAGAGTCCAGTGGCGCTGCGTTAGATTTAACAAGAGCGGGTTAAGTGACCGCTACAGATTCTAAAGGTATGAGCTACTCTGGAATGTGGCACATAAGATTTAAAAATAATAATAGTTGGATAATTTGTAGAGCGCCGTCTTTATGAAAAATCACCTGTACAACGTTTTATGAATTCTTAGACTCTGACTAATTTTATTATATACAAACAGATAATAAATAATATTATTTTTTTTTTTTATTATTTGAATTTTATTTTAGTAATTTGTACATTTAAGTTTACAAATTTCTAATTGATTATAATATTTCATATTGCAGTTTTTTTTTTTTTTTTTTTTTAATTATAATATTTTAAATTCACAAAATTTTTGAAATCACAAAATTTTTTGTTTTTGTTTTATGTAGCTCCTACAATCCATCTTGAACTTTTCAATTGGTGAGGACTTAAGAGTTTCTGGTAGTGTGTTATATAACTTAATTCCTTTGTACAGCAGACTGTTTTGCGTATTCGTTTTGTCCTTTTTGTTTAATCTTATTTCCTTGCAAGTCCTTGTGTAATGTCTGTGAATGTCCTTATTGTATACGATTTTATTTGTGAAGTATTTTGGTAACATGTTGTTTAATATTTTGTGAATAAATATCAACGTGTTCAAGGTCAGTATTTGTTTCACTGTTAACCAATTAAGTTCCTTTAGCATTTTAATTATTTTTGAAAATCTATTTCTTCGGAGTATTATTCGCATTGCTCTGTTTTGGAGAATTTGAAATTTATTCTGTTCTCTTTCATTACAAAGGAAAAGGATACTTGAACAGTAGTTGAAGTGTGGAGCAATAATTGAATTGTAAATGGTGATGGCGGTTTTTCTGGAAATTTTAGGCCGAATTCTTCCCAAAAAAGATATCTTTTTGCCAATTTTCTTGTGGGTATATTCGGCATGTCTATTGAAGTTTAGTTTGGAATCTAATATGACTCCTAAGTATTTCATTTCAGAAACATTTTCAATAATTTCACCATCAATTTTAATTTTGCTTTCACTGGATGTCTTCTTATATCCAATCACCATACATTTTGTTTTTTTTGTATTTAATTTAAGCTTATTTATTTTTAGCCATCTTGATACATCATCTAGTTCATTATTTAAAATATTTATTAGTTCTTCATAGTTATCTCCAATTAAGTATATAAGTGTATCATCGGCAAAAAGTCGTACTTTGCATTTTGAAAATATTTTCACCATGTCATTAATATAGAGTATGAACAATAGGGGTCCAAGGACCGATCCCTGCGGTACTCCTAATTTATTTTCCATTGGTTTTGAGAATTGATTATTTATTTTTGTTACCTGTTTTCTGTCTTTCAAATACTCTTCTATTAATTTAATGGCTATAGATGAGAAACCAATTTCTTTAAGTTTTCTTATTAAGATTTCTCGATCTATAGTTTCGAATGCCCTTTGAAAGTCTAAAAATATTGCTAAGATAAATTTATTACTATTCATTCCTTCCTTCCATTCTTCGACAATTACGTTTAATGCTGTTTCACACGAGTTATTAGATCTGAATCCTGATTGCTCTTGGCATAGAATATTGTGTTTATCTAGGTATTGTAAAATTTGTTCTTTTATTATCACTTCAAGAATCTGCTCATATTTTGGTAAGGTGTTGATTGGTCGAAATTCTTCACATTTTCTGGTATTTTTAACCTTCGGAACAGGTATAATGGTAGATTGTTTCTATGACTGTGGAAATTTTCCTTCTTCAATCGTCTCATTAATAATATTTAATAGTGTAGATCCAATTACTGGAAAAGCATCCCTTATTATACTAATAGTTAATCCATCTGAACTATTCTTTGATTTAATTTTATTTAAGACTTTAAATAAATATTCTGCATTTATTCTTCTGAAGACCAATAATTCTTTGTTTGAGTCGTTATTTTCATTTATGGGGTTAGCAACAATGTTGGGTATTAATTTGTTGATTTGAGTGATGCTTTCAATAAAATATTTATTAAAGCTATTAGCCATGTTTTCTTCGTTTATCTCTTTTGGGAAGTTTACAATTTTTATGTCGTCTTTGTTTTCGCCATGTACTAATTCTTTTATGCTTTTCCAAATTTTTTTGGGATCCCCTTCTTCTGAGTTAATTTTATTTTTTATGTACTCATTATGCGTTCTTTTTATGTCTTTGGAGTATTCGTTTCTCGCTTTTTTGTAGTTATCCCAATCCATAGTATTATTAGTAAGGCGTGCTCTTTTGTAAAATGTATCTCTATCGTGCTGCATTTTGCGTAGTTCTTTTGTGTACCACTTATTATTATTTATTTTATGTATCTTCTGTTCTGGGACTACTTCATCAATAGATTTTTTTAAGTTTAATATCATCTGGTCCGCTTTTTTGTTATATTCCATTTGATTTATTTCATTCCAATTAATAGCCTCCAAGGTCTGAATGAAAATTTCTTTATCATATTTTTTGTAATTTTTAAAAGTTATTACTTTTGTTTCTTTGCTGGAGTTGTATTTTTCTCTGTCATTTAATAGAATCTGAATGATGTTATGGTCGGTAATTTTAGGATTATCTAGTATATTAATATTTAAGGTGAATTTATTTGAGATTACAAGATCAATCACTGTTTTCGAGGTTTTGGTAATTCGTGTAAAATCATTAACCAGTTGTTTCATCCATGCAGCTTGAATAATATATTTCAATTTTTTTGTGTATATGTCTGCCTTTGCTTTGACATTTATATTGAAATCTCCAGCTATAATGTTTACATTTTCGTCTTGTAAATTTTCCATACACCATTTTTGAAAATATGTTAAAAAGTCGCACTTACTTGTGTTTGGCGATCTATAAATAACAGTATATGTACCTTTCTTGTTTCCTGTTTTAATGGTGATGGCTAAGATCCAACAAAGTTTTTCAATTTGCTGATTTGATATTACTTCATACGGGTATTTCTTACTTAAGAGAATCATCACTCCTCCTGTGTGTCGACTATGTGAGTTACAACGGATGGTATTATAATTTTCATAAAATTTATTATAAATAGATACAGAAAACACACGATTACCTGGCAGGTCAATTCCTATCAACATACTTTAATTAGAAAGTTTATGCTTGGAGAAGATACGGTTTGGATATTACATACTTTTAAAACACTGGACATTGCATGATTTTAAATTTACTACCCCCCATCACTGTTAGTATTACATTTATGATAAAATTTGGTGCAAAAGCGAAGTTGATTTTTATTTTGAAAGATTTAAGCTAAGCTTACAAAAAACAATTTTTTGCATTTAACAAAATAGTTATTATGAATGTCGTGGGCAGTGAAGGTGAAATTGAAAGTTTTTTGATTTTATGGGGTATGTCTTGACTGTCTGAAAAGTTGAATTTTAAGTTTAGCTCTATTTATCATTCGTGTATTTTATAAGTGTAAAAATCATCGTAAAATCAAATGTTTTTTTTTACATTAACCCCACACAGGAGGCTTTTAGGAAACTAAATTCCATCAAGGCTTATTTTCATCTTTGGAGGTCCGTTTGGAGGAAAGAAGAAAATTACTGTCCACATCTGATTTAAAAAAAACTCTACGTAAATCCCGGCAAAGCCGGGGACTTCAGCTAGCACAAGCATAAAAACTTATATCGCCGTAAAGTTTTTACTCATTCTGTCCTTAATGCCTTGAGTTTGCCAGCGTTTCAGTCAGCCTTTGAAATTGAATACAGCGCACGTTTTGCCGAGAAAACCACGTCCCGTTATAGCGAAGCGAACGTGGTACCGTGGTACTTCATCACACACCGCAAACAAACTTTCCACGGGCACACGAATAATGTGATGCATACTTATTATCAATTACTTGCTACTAAGTAACCTCACCAAGGAAATGTAACTTTAATGCCTCCCGAGGAAACTAAGCCGGGTTGACTTATAACTTATAACAGGGACTACTTATCTCCTCAGGCCTCGGGCATATCCTGTCAGGAGGTCAGAAAATTTCCACTTAATAAGTGATAATTTATGAGTGTATCCGAAAATAAAAAATAAAAACTGTTTTTTTTATATTATGAAATACGCATCCAAATGTTATTTTTATTAACTAGCTGGTTCCCGGCATGCGTTGCTCGGCTATTTAAAATTGTTTTCCCATTCGTTCCATTCCCCTTCCGCCTCCCCTTCCTCTCCCGCGTCCCTTTCCCCTTATGCATTCCCACTCCGCCTCCTCCACCTTCCCTCTCCCAACTCCACTCCCCCCTTCCCCCGTCCCGCGAACCTCTCTCCCGAGTTTCCTTCCCCCCTCCCAGATTCCCCTTCTGCCTCGCGGGTTCCCTTCCCCCCTCCAGAATTTCATACATTCATCCCCGGTACATTCAGTTTTCAAACAGATCGCATGCCACCCACAGCAATTTTTTTATACAAATTTCATAATTCCAGAGCTCAGTTTGTTTTAAGCAAACCTTGCCCTGACCATAACGAACACAAACAAAAGAATTTTCCAATTTGGTGCAGTCGTTCGGAAGTTTTGCGTGTAAATACATTTCGGCGATGTATTTTTAACTACGACGCGACGCCTGAAATAAAATTTCCCGCAAATATATCAACATAGTTACCAAGACAACGTTGTCTTGCTTTTCGTCTGTTGTTATCAATAACTCGCTTTTGAAAGCGAAAAAAAACGTACAATATGTAAAATATATTAATATGTATACTTTCATAACGCCAGAGCTTACCATTTTTTATTTTTATTTTTTTTTATTTATCTATAAAAGGTATGTTTACATTACATTATACGATGCCTGTCTCACTAGGGTATACCTGTGTTGAAACAGGCGTAGAGGTACATAAATGAGTATCATACATAAGAATATTTAATTATAACATAAGAATATTTAAGGTAAGATACATACTGATTTATACAATTCAAACAGAAATAAAAACCATTATACATAGCCTATTCGTTATTCTGATGTACGAGCTATATTAATGTAAATTTTCATTAAAATCCATTCAGCAGTTTTTGCGTGAAAGAGTAACAAACACACAGACATACATCAATACAAACTTTCGCATTTATAATATTGTCAGATAATTATTGAATGCAAACATAAAAATGGCTTTCCCGATTTTTTTCTAACTAAAGTTCTGACAAAAAAATAATAATGAAAACTGGCAGATATTTTATTGACACGCCATTGTGCGCCGCTTTTTGTCGTTGCGTATTAAAATATTAAAAAAAAAAACAAATGTAATTTAAAATTAAAATTAAATTTTTCTCAAATTGTGCTCAGAAATTTTGGTTTCATAGAGGTGCACATTTTTTGGTGGTTGATTTCTAGTTTTTAATATAAAGCGTGGTATTTTTTCTTTCTAACACTGTTTAGATCAGATTTCTCACAATGACAGTAAGAGAGATACAACGAATTTAATGGACCTATGTGGGCCCTTCCCAAAAGCAAACCAATTAGCCGGGGGGTTAAATCTGATATCTTCTTGCAAATGAAATAAACCATTAAAATAGTGCCTTGTTCATGCAACAAAAAGTTGGAAATGTTGGTTTTGATGCAAAGCTTTGAAGCCGAAATGCCCGCCTGATTTTGGTTACTAATTCTGGGTAGAATTTTTTCTGACAGATAAAACGAATCAACTTAAGAATTACAGATGCATTAAAGAGGGCATTTTTTGAATTTTAAATCATGTTGCTTTAAATCAAGTAGTTTACTCACCTAAAAATTTTTGTCACGCATCACAAACTGGGCAACATTTAATTATTATGTATTACTTCAACGGCACCGCATCCAAAAACATTTAAAACCGGGAATCCTGCTGATTCGAAAAATCCAGATTTTATGTAGATATTAAATTTCATAGTAGATATCATAAGAATCTCTATCTGGTGTAATCTATCGAAGAACATGAAATTACCATAATTCAAATTTATTATTTCGTTAACAGACCGTTTTTCCATTCAAAGTGGTGCAAAAAGAAGGAAGTTATATTTAAATGAAGATCGGATGAAGTCTTCTTTTCATTCTAACCCCTTTGATTTACAGCAAGCGCCTTTAAGGTTAAGTGGCGAACGGAAACGGAAGGAAAGAAGGCTCCTGAAATGAAACCATTACATCAGGAAAAAATGTACGCAAGTTTCTTCTAGGGGAATTCTGCCTCTAAATTAGAAACGAAAGTTCGCTTTAACTAACGGTTTTATATTATGAAGTTCTACTTCATTTACAGTTTTTCCCTTTGGTTAAATGATTAAAGTTCTCTCTTTTTATTAAATTACCTAAACATCCTTGAATTAAATCATAGAGCAGAGAGCTAATTTTATCAATCAATGAGATAGAATCCATATTGGCTAAATAATTTTATTGATCCATTTTGGATTTTTGTACACGGAATTAATACAATTGCTAATAGACTATTTTATTTGTATAAAGGTGGGGGTGGGGGCTTAAACTTTACTCGGCATTTGACTTCACGCCAGAAGACGTGAAGTTAATTGATAAGTTTGATGATTTTTTATATTAGCTCCACACGGGAGACCATGAGGAAATTCAGGGCCTATGTCAACTTAGGGGATGCTGTGTGGAGGGTTTTTTAAGGAAAGGAAGGGTGGGTAGGAATCTGGAGGTCAGTGTGTTCAGAAGGGACGTCCGAGTCCATTCCTTGCGGTGCAAGGCGATGGGTCGAGGATTTCTGGCTGGAGAGGTCAAAAGACATCATTAACCAGTCTCTCCCTCGATCCGGTCTGCCACGCAGCAGGTGGGCAGACACATCGGCCGCCAAATTCTTGACAAACTTCACCCCATGAACCCCCCCCCCCCCCCCCCCAAAGTCACAAAACGTAGCGAACAACTTGGGGCGACCTATGGCAGAGGTGTTGGTCATCCATTAAATGGTTCCTGGGGGCGGTAGTACGACGTTGCTATATACGTTAACACAGATACATATCCTGTATGTATCTGTGTTAAATGTCAATACAAAATGTATATACCTATGTTAAATGTTTTTTTTTTGTTTATATGAATACCGCACAAGAGTTCCAACTGCTCAAGCCAGGAGCCAGTGAGACTTTGGCATCCCCAATTGGGGTATGTTGTGAGGCTGAAAATAGTGGAGAGGGGAAAGAGATAGGGAAGAGGAAATGGGGAAGTACCTGACTCTTTAGAGCTGGTCACCAAACACGGTTAAAGCCATTTCAAGCAACGTTTCAATTCTGAATGGTGGTCTTACACCAGGGTATTACTGAGAGTATCTTACACTCTGGAATGTGCCACATATACACTATATATTATTTTAAATGAATAAATTGTGAAACAACACAAATTAATCAAATAAAATTATTTTTTGTTCGTATGAAGCAGATACTTTGTGATGTGACATTATAATTTGAAACAAATCAATAACTTTGTAATCACCACTTTTTTTAAGTGGTTTTTACAGAGTTATTGTTTTCTTAAAATATATATTGGCCACGCCGGGATTCGATCCCGCGACCTTCGGATTGCGAGTCAAGAGCCTTACGTGTTATATCTGTTAAGATACATCGTAATTGTATTACCGCAGAGCCGTGAAAATCACGGTAAACTTAATAAAAAAATATAGTTACGTCGGATGTGATTTTCGGTCAAAAGCATTACCGTAATTTATTTTAGTACGTATTTCAAAAGAAAAGTTAAAAATTATACGTACTTATTAAATTTTACTACTTACACAATTAGTTTCAACTATTACTCCGCTGTATTTTCAAACGGCCGCATTATAAAACTTAATTATTTATTCATTATGATGGCAAACTGACATGTGAAAAAATAATTATTTTTGAATTGTAGAATGTTCAGTAACACCACCGAAATTACTTGTGCTACCCCTCAGGAATTGCGCGTATTTTTTAGAATGTCAAAGTATCTCAACCGCGCGGCTTGGCGTGGTCTAGCGGTAAGGCTCTTGATTCGCAATCCGAAGGTCGCGGAATTGAATCTCAGCGTGGCAAATAAATTATATTTGAATTATTTGTGTTATTTCACAATTAATCCTTAAAAAATAATATAAAGTATATTTGCGCACGTTCCAGAGTGGAAGATACTCTCAGTATCGCCCTGGTGTAAGACCGCCACTCAGAACTGAAACGTTGCTTGAAATGGCTTTTAGCCGTGTTTGGTGACCAGATCTGAATAGCCAGGCCACCTTCCTCTTCCCCATTTCATTCCTCTCCCCACTACCTTCAGTCTTACAACATACCCCAATCGGGGATGCCATAGTCTCACTGGCGATGGGAGCAGTTGGGACTCTTGTGCGGTATTCAAATAAATGGAATATTTCATATCCGAAAAAAAAATCTGTTTTAGAAAGATGATGTAATGAAACGTTTAAAAATTTCATTATTACAAACAAAAATATATATTTTTTATATTTTTAATAGAAAGTTTTGAAAATGGGTCACTTTTTTTCTATTATAAATAACTGATAACGAACAAAAGAAAAACACACATATTTTAATAGGCAAATGTATTATAAACGTCATAATCACCTAACGTTTTTGTCGTTTTATAAATTTTTCTCAAATTGCTACGGGGAACTTTGGTTAAGTTCTTACATAATTTAAATATAAAGGGTGGATTTTTCTATTTCTAAAACCGTTTAGATCTTATTTCTCACCATGCCAGTAAGGGAGATAAAATGGTTCATATGACACCTATGTGAGCTAGGACAAATTTGGTCTTCTGTGATTAAACGGGATAATATCAATGATTATTAAACTTTTTACAAGTTTATTCATGCATTTCTATTTTGAGTAACGTTTTTATTAACTTAAAAAAATAGCTTTTAATTTTTCTATTCAAAGTTGCATTACCCCCTAGACTCAATTTTTCATTAAGTACTTCATCTTTTTTCCATTAAATTTATTTTAGGCGTATCTTTGTAACCTACATTTAAAGTTAATTTATGTCAGAGCAAAAACCCAGTCGTAAAATGAGCGATAAAAACCAAAATAAAAGGACACTTTTGTAATAATGAGACGTCTGCGAAGAAAGAAGCGGGTATTTTTTTGGTTTCGGTCGCAGTAAGTAAATCTTCCCCGTGACATTTCTTTAGTTCGGTATCTACCTCGGCCCTAATGTCAAGAAGTCAACAGTAAATTATCGCTAATGCCCCGCTTTGACCTACGGCCGACGGGCGACGGGCGTTCCCGCCTGTGTGCACGAACTTAGGAGGTATATAATACTTGTAAGACTTACAACAAATCATGTTAGACTAAACAGGCGAGCTAAAAGCTTTCCCTAAGTCCATTATTCTCAAGGTAAACAAAAGGAAGGAGGGGATAGAATATTCTTATCGATAGGAATATGTAGTATAATCCAATAACGTAAGAAGCAGTATAAATACTTGAAAACTAAGAACGTACCTGCTCGAAGAAAATATCGATACTCGAAGGGATTTCATTTGACCAATATACAAAGGTGGAGGTGTCTTTGTTATCCCTGATTTACTAAATTAGAACTTCTTTTTCTTGTGCCCTGTCCGTTCAACGGACGTTGGCTATGCGGACTTTGTTTACTGCGACCCGGAACAGCTCCACGGTAGACTGGCAAAACCACTGTCTCAGATTTTTCAGCCATGAGGTTCTCCTTCTTCCAGGGCCCCGTCCTCCGGCAATCTTTCCCTGCATCATCAGATGCAGGATCTCATACTTCTCTGGATGTCTCATCACATGTCATAGTTTTTAAATACATTGTATAGTTTTAATTACTTCCGTTTTATTTATTCATCCGAACCATAACATCTTCATTTGTAACCCTGTCCATCCATTTTATTTTAAGTATTCTTCTGTAGATCCACATCTCGAATGCCTCAAGTCGCCTAATTAGTTCTTCAGTAAGCGTCCATGCTTCCATTCCATAAAATAATATCGAAAACACGTACCATCTGACCATTCGCATTCGTAATCCAAGGTTGAGATCATGACTGCAGAATATTTTTTTCATGCGGATAAAGGTTACACGAGCTTGCTCAATGCGGCATTTGATTTCAAGTGAAGGATCCCATCTATCATTTACATTGCAGCCCAAGTATACAATAATCTGTACCTTCTCTAGTTTTGTTCCAGCAATATAAAATTTTCATCCAATTCGTTAAAGTAGAACACTTTGGTTGAATTCTTATTATTTACCCTTCTTTTTCTTCTTCGATGGCGATACAGCCTATATCGAATTTTGGCCCCCAACACCTCCTATCCTAGCGGCTCACTTCCAGTTTGGTACCTGGAGAAGCCGCTAATCATTATATTTTATCAAATAAGTATAAAATTATTTAAAAAACTTTTTGAAATTTATTTATTGTTTGACTTCTGAAGACATTATAAAATGTAGTTAATTAACGATACACTATTAATTATTAGAAAGTTAAAACTAATAGTGTGATGTACCTATCTATTTACGTAAATAAAGAGGAGTGTCTATGGCGTCCGAACAGGCGATTGGCTTTGGTTATTATAAAAATCTGTAAGATTATACCACGACGTTAAAATTGATTAAATTTTGCACCCTTGACCTTCAAAACAAAAGGAAGATCACTTCCATCATGTAATTTCGAAAAACCACCTGTAAATCCCTAGCCACGCCGGTGACTTCAGCTAGTAACCTGTAAAGGTAGTTTAATTCGCAAGTGTTAAAACCAAGTCATTTCAAATTGAGTCTCGGTTTTAAATTTTTTTTTGGATTAAATATTCGTATTGCTAAATAAATAGGTACTTCGACATTTGTGAGTAGGGTGATAGATTAGTTACCTTATTTTACAAGATGTTAATAGACTTTTTTATCAGTGAATCCTGACATTTTTTGGAGTAAATATTAAAATGAACTATTGGTATCTGGAGACCAACTTTACGATTTTTTTTCAAAATTTTTTTTCTTCACGCCTAATAAAAAAAATTATTTCACATGTCTCATTTGTCAATCAGCCAAGTAACAAAATAAATACTCACCCGTCCATGACTGGCCAATATCTTTATTTTTATGTTTTAGTTAAAAAAAGTACATCAAAACTTTCAACGAATACAACATTTTTTTCTCAAAATAATGTCAGAAACCACTGGCTAAAGTCAATCAAGTGCGTCCCCTATATAACATGCAAAACAATTTATTACTTGAGACCTAATTGTATTTTATAATGTTTGTACAGAATATAAAATATAAAATTCTAATAAAGTTAGTATTAATTGATGGAGTATTATTAAACGATTGTACCACCACCATTATAACTAATAGCTGTGTATCTTAGTCCAAACCATAATACAAATATAATTTCATCTTTCTTCTAATAAACGTGTCCGAAGAATCCTATGAAATTATCAACATAGAACAATCACGTCACTTAGGTATATTTTTAAAATTGTTCCTCATCGCTAAGGATCGTGACCCCTACTATAATCTCCATGATGGACAAGGCTCCTCCACTTCTGACGGATATCCGCATGTAGACCATGCATGTTTTAGACTCATGTAAAATAACAAATATTCTATTATCGTAGAAAGCAAACACTTTGAGGCTTGAAATTATATAGAATGAAAAAAGTTCTTTGTTTAAACTATTGTAACGATTGCCCAGCCACATACATAGGTAAAACAGCGCGTAATGTAAATATTAGAGTTAAAGAATACGTCAGGTGCCTTACAAGCACAGGTTTCTTAGAATTTGCTGACCATTTAATTGATACTGACCATACATTTAACATAAATACAGGAGTAAAAATAATATATATAAATAAAATAGGAATACGCCTTAATAATTTAGAAGCATTAGAAATATACAAATCAAACAAACTTAATTAACAAACAGTTAGAATTAACCAACAGCCCGATTTTAAAGTTATTCGCTTTCTCCCTATGTAACCCCCACCCCCACCCCCCCGTGTCTCCGCCTCCTACACTTCCACCAACCAGAATCTGATGTTCTCTCCCTCTCTTATATGCTCTCTCTTTCTTTTGTCTTAACCTTAGAATCTTAACTCTGTACTGTAATTTAGTTTATATGTTTATTGTCCTGGAGAAGGTTGAGGTCAACCGAAACCGGTCGACAAATATAAATAAAAATAAAGTGGTTTTTGAACAAAGTACTTTTTTCATTCTATTAAAATTTTCTTTAAAAAAACATGTACCATGTATACCTAAAGCCACTACATTTAAAAAAAATAACACCTTAGGGAACGTACCCATACTACGTGACACGTTTAGGGGGGGGGGGGTCTTCAAAATGTCACGCTCCATACAAATGAGCGGCGGGTTGCTTAGGATTTTGGTCACCGGGGGGGGGGGGGGTTAAAAATTGCAAAAAGTTGGTCACGTAGTATGGGTACGTTCCCTTACAAGGATACATTTTCAAGTTTCAAGTCCATCTATTATCACTTGCAAAAAAATTATTAGAATGTTTCGAAGATCTATTCAAGGTCTGAAAAGATTCTAACTTATTTGTTTTTTTACCTTACATATCTCAGAGAAACATTTCCCTCGTACAAATAATTTGCAATTCCCAAACCACAACCCTGAAAAGTAGCTTTTTTACAACTCCGGATTCAAAGTTTTCAGAATAGTAATAACATGACGAGAATGTATATTATGTTAGTATGTTTATGTTGGATAAATACAGAATTATAATAGTTCAGCCTTGTCGGTTGTCAAATTATTGATTTATTTTAATTTTTTTTTGGCAAGTAGTACCTCAAATAAAAGATTGAAACAGAAAAATCAGAAAAATATGCGGTCACATCGAGGAATCGAAACAGGATTTTAGCCTTACCGGGCAGTTGCTCAATCACTCAGTTAACTGGGACCCCATCCCATTCGGTCATATTTAACTGTATCGTACTAATAACAACTACCAACATTATCTTCATTTTCTTAGCGCATGTTATAGATAGCAGCCTATAATAATGTGCATTAAGAAAATGAAGATAATGTTGGTAATTCAGTTAAATATGACCCAAGGGGAGAGGGTTCCATTGGCTCAATGCTAGAGCACCGCCCGGCAAGGCTAGGAAAGTCCTGGGTTCGATTCTTGTGACCGCATCTTTTTCTTATTCTTCTGTTTCAAATTTTCGATTGAGTTTCTCTAATAATATCTTCATTAATTAAAAAATATTTATTTATATATTCTTGGGGCTTTTACATACGAACGTTATTTTACATATGTGGTAATATCACCATGTAAAAATACTTTATAAAATACCCATTATTACTTCACTGTGTTTAATGTCACTCACTAGCTGACTACGGTTAAAGAGGGAATTACGCAAAAATGAAACATTTATAATTTGGGAGGCGGGAATGGGTACCGCTGCCCCGGGAACTATTTCTCGGATAACCAACACCTCTGCCGTAGGTCACCCCAGGTGGTCGCGACATTTGGTGACTTAGCAGGGGTGCCCGGATTCATGGAGTGAGGTTTGTCTGGATCTGGCGGCGGATGACCTGAACACATTGAACCCCAGATTCCTACCCACCCTTCGTATCTTTTTTCTTCCCGGAATTTCCTCTCCTTCCTTTCTTTAAAAAGACGCTGTACACATCATCCTCAAAGATGACAGACCCTGAGGGAAATTATTTTTTAAAGGGCCTCTGTATGAACGTAATGTAAAACCAAAATTTGGCTACGAAAAAAAACGCATTTAAAACACTCGCGAAGATTCTCATTCCCACAACAATGTGTCTTATGAAGTATTTGTACATGACAAGTACTATCTCTGCACCATAGCATTGGATATAAGTCTCTCAAAGCTATTTCGTCTCTTTTCTTTCACCGCTTGCCTTGCTTGTTTTGCAATGTTTCGTGTTTATGTTTGTTGTGCTTGACATTTAGTTTTCAAAATTGTTTATTTCTAGACACTACAAACTGTCTACATTTATACAAAAAAGTGGAATATCTACATACGAAGTGGGAACTTTCGTGAAGTGTTATAAAGATGTTCGTCTGAAAGCAACTTCAAACAAAGTTTTGTCAATTTCAAAGGTCGATTTTTTACAGCTTCATGAATAAAAACCAATCTAGATATGACTTGGAAAATTGAAAGTGTAGATACTCTGGATAACCAATGAACTATTATAATATGACACCGCAAAAGACTGCTAGAACCAGTGGAACTCTGGATGTCATGTATGAAAAATTATAATGCGCGTTTTCATCCCGTGACAATATTTTCCGACAAAACATCCTACGGAAAAAACATCCCTCAACAAAATATCTACTAAAACTTAACCTCACCTAACCTAACAAAAATGAGACAAAAATAATACAGACTAACGTAAAGACTAACGGCCGGCATAGTCCAGCGGTAAGGCTTTTGACTAGCACTCCGAAGGTCGCGGGATCGAATCCAGGCGTGGCAAATAAATTTTATATGATTAATTTGTGTTATTTCAAAATTTATTTATTTAAAATAATATATAGTATATTTGCGGCACGTTCCAGAGTGGAAGATACCCTCAGTATCGCCCTGGTGTAAGACCACCATTCAGAATTGAAACGTTGCTTGAAATGACTTTAGCCGTGTTTGGTGACCAGATCTGAATAGCCAAGTACTTCCCCCCTTTCTCTTCCCTAACTTCTTGCCCTCCCCACTACCTTCAGCCTCACAACGTATCCCAATTGGGGATGCCATAGTCCCACTGGGAGAGTGGGAGTACCGGACGGGAGCAGTTGGGACTCTTGTGAGGTATTCACGTAAAAAAAAGACAATAAATTATTGTTAAAAAATT
This sequence comes from Limnephilus marmoratus, assembly GCA_917880885.1. Lineage (NCBI taxonomy): Eukaryota > Metazoa > Arthropoda > Insecta > Trichoptera > Limnephilidae > Limnephilus > Limnephilus marmoratus. The sequence continues at coordinate 2,462,684 of OU862918.1, forward strand.
GAGACAAAAATAGTACAGATGACAATAATATATTGTCTTCACATTTTTGTATGTATTATTTTTGTCCCATTTTTTTGGTTAGGTTGGGTTAGGTTTTAGTAGATATTTTGTTGGAAAATGTTTTGTCGGAGGATATTTTGTCGCGGGATGAAAAGACGCGGACCGTGAAAATTTCCTGATTCAAAATGCATCAGAGCGTATTTAGAACTGAAATGAAAAGAGGAGTTGACAAATTCCTGGCTATTAATTACAAGTCATTAAACAATCTTATATTATGTTTTTGTTCTGCAGAAAGCCGCCGTTCTTAATCTTTTAATTTTTATAAATATTAGATTCAATTACAACGATCGTAGTTCATAACAGATTCAATATCCATTTACAATTCTCTCTGCCTAATTAATAACAAACGGCAACCGATCTAACACTCAGAGGTATTATAGTTCAAGTGATTGTTTATTCACACCCTGCTTTTATAAATCTAGGTTAGCTCCATAGCGGAAGCTAAAACCTTAGCCTTAAACCACTATCCGCTGTGGCTGTAGTTTTATTATTTATTTTCCAAACATAAGCCAAAGGTCATGCAAAAATATTCCTAGCAATACCGAGTCAAACTATAAAACTGTTTATATATCGGGTGATATTTTACTGCACGTCGTAAAATATTATTAAATAAAAAGCGACCACCCTGAAATACGGCGAGAAATGAAATCACCGACATGAAAAGAAAAAATATTCCCCCGAGGAATTTGAATCTCATAACATAAGAGATTGTCTATATAAATCATATCCATTTATGTGAAACAAAAATCCCTTTTTTCGCATAAAGAAAGCGTCCCGGGGTTATAAAAAGTATACATGTGTTTCAAGAAAGAATAATAAATATGTTTTAGACGGAAATAATACATGATTTGTGACTAATCCCTATTCAATAGGAACATGTTAGGAATAGTTCAGAGTATTACTTCGTCTGTTGGTGTTGATACGGGAAAATGATAAGAGAAAGATATATCTCAATATTTTCATCCTTTTCAGAAGTAGACCATTTTGAGATTTTAAGAATAATTTGTTGCCTTTAGAAAACATGGATCAAATTAGTGATAACATTGGGTCTAGTCTTTTTATAACTTATGTATATATTTCTTTACATCCATTACATTACTAGTTTAATACTAGTTCTAAATCAAGAGGTGGTGGTGTCTTGCTAGCAATTTCTAAGAAATTAGTCTCAAAGCAGCTTAACACTACCTATAAAAATGTGGAACATGTTTTTATTATGATTAACACTAACAAAACAAATAAAATCATATTAGGTTGTGTTTATATTCCTCCTTCATCGGATCTAATTATCTATAAAAACCATATCGATGAGATTCAACTATTGATATCTAAATACCCCGAAACAAAAATAATCATCGCAGGTGACTACAATCTACCTAACATTAATTGGGATCCTATATCCTCAGAATTATCCGGAACTAATCGCTCTAACTTATCTAACATTGAAAGTGAAATGCTTGAAATGTCCAATTTTTTTAATTTAAATCAATTAAATGAAAACAAAAACAGTAATGACAGAACTCTGGATCTAGTTTTTTCTAATGTCAAATCGGTAACCGTAACTAAATCCATAGATACTCTTCTTCCTTTGGACAATTACCACCCATCATTAGATATAACCATAAACAACACTATAGGTGAAAATCCTAAAATTAAACAAATGTCTCACAACTTTCATAAAGCCAACTATACTGAAATTTGTGACTTCCTCCTTAAGGTTGATTGGTCATTTCTAAATGATGGTGAATTAAATGACAATATCAAACAATTTTACTGTATTTTAAAACAAAGTGTAATAAGCCATGTATCTGTTACGTCATGTAATATATCAACTTTTCCTAAATGGTTCAACAATAATCTTATAAACTTAGTCTTTAAAAAGAAGATTGCACACCACAAATTCAAAACAACGAGGTCATTTCATGATTATACTGAATTTCATAAGTTGCGTAAGCAATGTGCTGTAACTTCAGATAAATGTTACAAAAACTATATAAAAGAAGTTGAAAACTCTATAAAATGTAATGTTAAATCTTTCTTTAATTATTCTAAGTCATTACAAAACAATTATTTTTCTATCCCTAACATTATGAACTATGGTGGCAAGACTTGTTCCAAAACTGATGATATTGTCAATCTATTTGCAGACTTTTTCAAAAGTGTATATGAGGAAGATGTCCCTGTTGATAGTATTCCCGAATTTGTTACAGATATTAACTTGCAATTATCTGAACTAGTAATTGAACGTAACGATATTATTGCCGCGATTAAACTCTTGGAACCAAAAACAAGTTCTGGTCCTGATAATGTCCCATCCATATTCTTAAAAAATTGTATAAATTCTCTTTCTTATCCATTGTACAAAATCTTTAACAAATCTCTTAAAACAGGCCAATTCCCCAATAGCTCGAAATCTTGCTATCTCACCCCCGTGTTCAAGAAGGGTTCAAAAAACGATGTTTGCAATTACAGACCTATTTGTATTCTGTCTAGCATTCCTAAGCTCTTTGAAAAAATCATTCTTAGCAAAATATCCTCTAATATTAAACATGTAATTACCAACTGCCAACATGGGTTTGTCTCTTCTAGATCTACTCTCACAAACCTTACAGTATATGAAAACTATATAAACACAGCATTGACTAACAGGCTACAGGTAGATTCCATCTATACTGATTTTTCCAAGGCTTTCGATAAGGTCTGCCATAAAATATTAATAAATAAACTAAAAAAATTAGGGATAAGTGGTAATTTTTTGGCTTGGTTGATCAGCTACTTATCTGATAGGTTACTCTTTGTAAAGATCAATGACTGTTTATCCTACGAATTTATTGCTACCAGCGGTGTGCCGCAAGGTTCTCACCTGGGACCTTTATTATTTATCCTATTCATCAACGACGTTACTAGCATTTTCCATGATGTCGAAGTTTTACTCTTTGCCGACGATATGAAACTGTTTAAAGTCATTAATGATGTGCACGATTGTATAATCTTGCAAGAGAATCTCAATAGTTTTTTCAAATGGTGTTCAGGTAATAAACTTCAGCTAAATATTAACAAATGCCAAGTTATGAGGTTCTACAAAATTAAACGCCCATTAATATATAATTATGCAATCTGTAATGTAGACTTAATCTCTGTAGTCGAAATACTTGACCTAGGAATCATTTTTGACCAGAAACTTTGCTTTGTATCTCATGTAACTTCTATAGCCAACAGGGCTATGAAAATGTTAGGTTTTATTTTAAGGATTTTAAAAGATTTTAAAAATATTCACACATTAAAAATTCTGTTCACATCTCTCGTTAGAAGCATTCTAGAATATAACTCTACAATTTGGTCACCTGTCTTTAATAATCACATTAATATCATTGAAAAAGTTCAACGCAAGTTTTTGAGGTGTATTAATTTTCGACTTGGAATCCCTTTAGAATCAATAAATTATGACTTTTTATTACACTCATTGAAATTGTCGAAGTTAAGTGACAGAAGAAAAATTTTTGATCTCATGTTTTTATACAAAATTGTAAATCATCAGTTGGATAGCCCTGATATATTAAAGTTGATTCACTTTCATGTACCTACCATTAGATCAAGGTTCCCTAGTATGTATTATTGTGACAATTATACGTCTGTCGCTGGATATAATTCTGTTATAAATAGAATACTCACCATTGGTAATTTTTATGCCAATGTTGCTGATATTTTCCATATTTCCTTATTAAAATACAAGGCTCTACTTATCAAACATTTCAGCCTTACGTATTGTAACGAGGTTACTTCATAACAAGTTATTCTTTTTATTTCACTGTATCCTTTTGAAGTTTTCATTAGTTGTTAGAAATTTTTTCTCTTTTTCTCTTATTATAAGAAATTTAAAAAAAAAACAATCTTTCTTCACTGTACTATGACTGTTTAAATATAATAATAATACATGTTTGTAAATGGCACTTTGTGCCGTAAATTTTAAATAAATAAATAAATAAATTACAATGTTTTTAAGCTCAATAGATTATGATGTAAAGACGTTGAGAGCTACAAAATGTGCCGATTCCAGAAGTGAAATGCAAAAACGCAGGGAGAAACATTGATTTTTGTCTATTCATTATTAATTTTTGATTGTTGACATTGTAAAATGTATGAAAGTGCGTTACCCGCATCACAACACAAAGTCTGTTCTGATACAGATAGTTTAATAATAATTTATTATGCACGTTTTCTAAAAACGGTTGCCTTCGGGAAATCTAGTTTCACCATTATTTATTCTTGCTTATTGATCAATATTGTTTTTCTAATTTGAGCATTATTGTGATTTGTGTTAAAAAATTTAGTTTGTGTTATGGTTTAAATACTAGTTAGGTAGTGGTATTCAACTGAACTCTTGATTTATGGAACTTTGAGTAGAGATTCAAGGAGTTTAGTAATTAATTTACCTAACCCTTTCGTAATCTTATCTGCCGGGCTTCAATTTATGCAACTTTCATGGGGCAGACCCTGCATCAAGCAAGACTTGCACCTGCATAGCGCCCCACTGCGCAAAATGTAAGGCTGCAGTAAGCATTAAGCATTAATAAAGGGATGAACACGGTGCTGATAAAACCCGGCCATCGGGTAGACCATGCCAAACTATTATGTCTTTGTACTTGGCCAGGCAATGGACGATAATGGACTTTTCTACTGGGGGGAGGGGAACTGAATCAGAGTTTAATAGAGGCGGGGATCGAGAAAGGCGATGTAGCCACAAGTAATTGCTCTGAAGAGTTTGCTACAGGACGATAGAAATAAGGGGTGAAATCAAATGGTCAATTTCTATTTTATTTATTGATTAATAAATGTTTACTGCGTATACTTCCAAGTCTGATTACGGTTCTTTCGGTGCAGCTTTAACACAACGACGGAAAATTATTGGTATTAAAGAAAGCTGTGTATTTTTTTATAAATCACTTAACAGTGTTTTCACATTAAACTTTTCTCAGTAGCCATAATATCTTTTTAAAATAAGTTAATTACCAAATTCAATTTATATTAACATGCGTGAAAAGCAAATAATTTCTAGTTGTTTAAAAACAGTTTCAAGTTTTCTGTGTGGGCTGCGTAGTTTTCACATGTTAAGAGGGCATTACCAGAGAAAACCAGAAATATGACATTTTCAAATCAGATTTTAGACGTATTGACTCTTTTCCACAAAAAATTATAAATGGATTTCGAAAGATTGTTCTTTTATCTAGCATTCGCATGTAATTAATTTTGAGATTTTTTTTTAATTTTTAGTATAATGAGGTTATTTAGTATAATTCCATAGGTCGTTGACAGATTTGTTAAATTTTCAAAAAAGATTCTGTATTATACCACACCCATTTCAAATAATATAATCATGCAGTAAAATAAATCAATACATTATCTAGCAAACGCATGTTTTAGAATTTTAATTTTAGTTTCAATAAAATCATTAAAAAATATGTACGTACATGTGTTTCTTGACGAAAATTGGACCATTTGTGTATTTATTTGCGCACTTACAAACTAATATATTTCAGATTTTTTTTACATTCTTATTAAATTTAGACTTTGTTGAAAAATGATCACTGCTTATAATCAAAAAAATTACAACAAGTACATTATTTTAATAGTTTTATCATCACGCCTTTCAGCATTTTTGGATGAAGGTATAAATTAAAGCTAATTTGGATTGAAATAAATTCGATATTGAGTTATAATTTTAAAAAGCTGGTACGGAGAATGATTAATCTTTCTCATTTTAACCGCCCTGCATGATCGTAAGAACAACTTTCGACGAAATGTGGATTTTCGTCCGCTGGCTGGTTAAACGCTCTTAAATTAGAACAGAAAAATACCACTTTTTAATTACAAACCCCTTACTAATAAACGTGTTTTACATTTTACAAACTAGTTAACAACTATTAGTGTACGGTTGTGTAAAACATAAAACACCTAAATTAGTAAGGCCCTTTAAAAGTAATCTCTTCACACGCATACCCCCTAAAGCCATATGAAAATGAAAAATAATTTCGTAATTGTGGTATTCTGCTGTTGTTTTTATGATAAACTCAGATGATCGGGAGTTTCAATTATACTTCATAATGTATATTTAACTAGACTTAATGTCCGTTCTAAAGGATGCTCTATGTTAATCTGTGGCAAGGGAATGGTCACTGAAGGTGCTCACCTGTCGATCGGATAACACATTCGTAAATTTGCGAGTATTAGACCCGTACGACAAATATAGTACAACTATACTGGCCTTTATTGAGATATAACTACCTGTACTAAAGATATCTGTTGAGAGACATTGAAACTACATACATACATATTCACATATACTAATCAAATCTTTTACCTAAGGTTGTCATTCGGTAATCTTTAAAGTTTGGCTATTTGTAAAAAAATCATAAATACCACCTTCATACTAGGAACAAGTAATCTCAGGAAACTCTTATTTTATTCCTACCACATTAATTTATTCCAAAGTTTAAGCTGGTGTTAAGTTTTTTTGATTGCACTTCCAACCATTCGTTGTAGAGAAGATTTCAATGGTTGTTGAATGTAAATTTTATGGCTTTGGTTCCTTATTTGTAAAGATTAAAAGAGTTACTGCAATGTATAAATGACTGCTCTGTTAGTTGTATATCCAACGAACTCGTATTCCTCACTTAAACCAAAGTAATTCATTCATTTTAAGTGGATTAACAACACAATGCAAATATTTAGACTGAAGGAATAGAGAAGGTAGAAGAATAGGTAACTCCATTAATATTGGACTAAACGCTGCTGGCGCTAAAAAAAAACTGCACATAGAAGGGAAGCTAGCAGTCCACAATGGAGTGCTGGTACCTACCCTCACGAATGGCAGTGAGGCATGGAACTGGTAGAGGTAGGATGAAGGTAGACCGAATGCTGTGGAAAAGAGATCCCTGAGGCGTATGAGCGTAAAACAATGATGATGGTTTGAGAAATGTGGAGATGCAAGGCCGATGTTAAGCTAATGAGTATATGAAAGCAACGCTCACGCGGTTTGGGTACACGGAGCGAATTAACGAAGAAGGAACTAAGGAGAATATTTGACACAACACGATCAAGTGAATCAGAATAATAGAAGAGAATATTTGAGACGGTGTATAAATGTAAATGAGTCAAGAAGTGTGCACCAAGACCGAGTTGTTTGGCGTCCTTTCTGCCTACCGGTGCGGAAAACAGCATAATGGTTAGTTAGTTAGTTTAAGATGTAGTGTTCGTTAAAAACATATTTCAATTTGGGAGGCGGGAATGGGTACCGCCGCCCCGGGAACCTTTATTGGATAACCAACACCTCTGCCATAGTCACCCCAAGTGGTTCACTACGTTTGGTGGTTTAGCAGAGGTTAAGAGGTTTGTCTAGGTCTTGGAGGCGGATGTCCAGTACACACTAAACCCCAGATTCCTACCCATCCCTTAAACCCTTTTCCTTCTCAGAACTCTCCTCTCCTTCCTTTCCCTAAAAAAACCCTCCACACAGCATCCCCAAAGATGACATAGACTCTAAGGGTAATTATTTTCCTCAGGGCCTCCTTTGTGGAACTCATGTAAAAAAAAATAACTTTACCTTAGATAAAGATAAATTTTATTTTAATTTATTACAATAAAGACAAATGTTCAAAAATGTTACAACCAATAAATATAATCATCACGGACATATTTGTACGTCACATCAATTTGCAAAGTGCTTTTTTAAAAATTTCGTTCCTGTTTTACCATAACCGATTAAAAAAATAAGGTAAAAAAATATTCAAGGGTAGAATTGGCGATAAATTATTCCGAAATAATATTAAATTTAAGCTTTTCGCGTTAAGTAGGTACAAGATTGCAGGAATAAAAATGTAAAAATACAGATTTTTAAGATGATTTTTCACTTTCTTTCCCGATTGTTTTTAAGCAATTCTTCCTCGAAATAAATAATTTTGTGGTTTCAGAAAGTGGGTTAGTTTTAACTCAATCAAAAGTTATTCCCGCAATTTAACTTACGGATTTGTTTTTCCCTACCCTCCTTTGGGAAAACTAGTAGCAACGTTTAGTAAATATTCACCTAAGGAGAGTAACGATGGTAGACCATGTTTATTCCAAGAGTTTGAACGCAGACTTTGGGAAATATAATTATTGTTAATAAAAAAATCATATAACGTGACGAGCTAAAGTTTAAAGTAGTCTGTTTCCAAAAATATTGCTTAACTTTGTGTCAAATTCACCTCACGTAATATACGAGTCATGTTCAGAAAGTAAGTGTATTGAATTTTTTTTTTTTTTTGGAAAAAGTGAATTTGGAAAAATTACAGGATATTGTTAACTATTTATCCAAATAATTGCCATCCAAAGTGGCACAAGTTTATTTATGTCCTCCTCGAAGAATTCTCCCGCCAGCTCCTCCCCCCACTTCGGGACCACTTTCTGCACCTGCTTGACGGTTGAAAATTTGTTTACATCCATACATACCTTCTTGATGGTGGAAAAATGATAATCTGAAGACGCCAAGTCAGGGGATTATGGGGGGTGGTTCAAAACATCCCAACCAAATGAGTCAAAGAGTATATTGGTGGCTAAGGCTGTGTGAGGACGGACGTTTTCGTGAAAAAACTTTTCTGGTCAGCATTCTCCTCCATTTATTTTGAATGCTCCTTTTGAGTTTTTTAGGGTATTACAATATTGTTGTGCATTGAAAGTCTCAACTTGAGATAGAAATTCGACAAAAATGCTGCCTTTTCGGTTCCAGAACACTGAGGCCATGATTTTTTTGCCCGAAATTGTGATTTTCAATTTTTAGGCAGATGGGGAATTGGTGTGACGCCACTTTGAAACCGTTTTTTTTCCAGGCATGTAATGAGTCATCCACTATCATTTCCAGTCACAATAGAGCGCAGAAATCATCACCTTTTTTCTTGTAGGTGTTATTCCTTCCGTGCGTAAAATGCGGATCACAGCATGATTTTCGGCGGGATTTTTTGCCGACGTCTTAACGAAACTGGACACTACAGCGTGAGTTTACGTACTACAATGTCATTGTGATGCTCGCTCTGGTCAGGAGATCCCCTTCTACCACTCAGTGTTGCTAATCCTCAGATACCACAAACCACCGCCCGTTTTGGTCATAGTATACTTCCTATCTGAACATTGAACACCGAAGCTGGTTAAACAATATACTTTGTACTTTGTAAGTATATTGTTTAACCAGCTTCGGGCACATTCTGGCGAATAACAAAGCAAAAAAAATGGATTTCAGATTTCTTACAAGATAAACAAAAATAAACCTGATATTTTGGTATCGTTTATTCTATCTGATAGTATAACGGTTAAGTCAGTTATAATTTTTGTATAGAGTGAGTTTGGAAAAATGCCGTTTGTTTTAAAGAAAGAGTAATATTGCCGGATTACGAATAACCCATCAATGTTTAAAAATCTCCTACTACCACAACACTAAGCGGAAAATGCTGCTTGTGTCGTGAAGGAGGACTTAGCCAGCCGAGGAAACCAAAAACGTGACGCCCAAACGCGATTCCCACTCAGCCACTGGCCGCTTTATTAAGGAGGAAAAACAACAGTTATTAAATAATCTTATCGAAATCCAAAAAAAAAACATTTATATTTTTGTGAAATCAATATTCAATCTTCAAACCACCTTAAAATAAACAGGCAAAAGAAAACAAAGCGACACTAGCGACTTTTTAGTTTCACTTCTACCGCTTGTGAATTACACACTCTGATTTACCTATAATTTTTTTTAAAATTTCTTAAGTTTTTAAATTTAAAGGGCTCTCTTTCTAAATATTTATAAATATATTATCATCTTCTTCCGTGATAAAATATTACATTGACATGTATCATCTTCAAAAGTTAAACCAATAAACTAAATATTTATTTGTTTCTACGCCTTACAACGTTTTCACATACAGGTGCATGGTACAGTTTGTAAGAATACAGGGTAAAAGTAATATAATACATATATATACAGGAAAATGTCCACTCTAATATAAGAAATAATAATAATGTAGGTACATCGATGTAATTATAAAGTTTGAAGGAATAAAGATAAAATAAAAGATTTCTAGTATTTACCGTAGGACTTCTGTATATCATAAATCTTAATCTAAAATCCCTCCGTTGAATTGAAAGTATTTTTCTGTTTACGTACATTTCCCTACGTTACCTTCTACCTGTGGTAATATGGCCGTATTTCAGAATTACAATATTTTGAATACCTGTGTTCCTTTGGGGAATTCAACTATCAAAATATTCACCCGAAACATGCCTACAAGGGGATTCCTATGATTTATTTGAACACGCCACAACAAAATAAAATAATATAACCGTAGAAAATATGTCATTTCAAATCTAAGTTGTCGTGACTAAACGAAATAACAAAGGAGGTTTGGAAGTTCAGATAACGGTTCTGTGCTTTTACGGCGAACTAATTCTGTGTTTAATGGCCAGTCTTCGCGGTTAAAAAGTCTGCAATTTCTTTAATTGTCCCGTTCATTAGTCGATTATCAGGAATTAAGCTTTTGCCGAGCGAGCGGTGAGGAGCTTTCGGCTTCCCGACAGGAATTCCAAATGAAAGCTCGGCTTTATTTTAATTCATCTGCCTTGCCGAGTAGCTTCATTGGAACCAGATCGATGTTTTCAGCGTTTTTAGTTGCTACAAAGGAAACACACTTTTATCTTTAAATGTAATTTACAGAAAAAACAAATCGAACATTAATAAATTTGTGATTCATCTATCATTTACACAGTGCATTGAAGATATTCATTAAAACTAGTCAAAAGCCTAAAATATCTGATTGCCCAACGGTTGCTTAATTAATTATAGGTATTTTTATCAATTTGGGAGGCGGGAATGGGTACCGCCGCCCCGGGAACCTTTGTTGGATAACCAACACCTCTGCCATAGGTCACCCCATTTTTTTCGCTACGTTTGGTGATTTAGCTGGGGTGCCCGGGTTCATGGGGTGAGGTTTGTCTAGATCTTGGAGGCGGATGACCTGGACACACTGAACCCCAGATTCCTACCCACCCCTTAAACCCTTTTCCTTCCCAGACCTCTCCTCTCCTTCCTTTCCTTAAAAAAACCCTTCACACAGCATCCCCAAAGATGACATAGGCCCTGAGGGAAATCATTTTCCTCTGGGCCTCCTGTTAAATGTACTTTGTTAAATGGTCACTTTTTAACAGTCAGGTTCTCATATAACATATATGAATAATACGTATTTTTTTGCAATAGCTCCACACTGAGGAAAAGAAAATCCCTCAGAACCTATTCATCTTTGAGGATCGTGTGTGAAATATTTTTTTTAGAGAAAGGAAGGGGAGGAAGTTCCGAGATAGAAAAAGGTATGGGGGTGGGTAGGATTCTGGGGGTTAATATGTCCAGGAATGACGGAGTGTCAATCAATCGATATCTCCCTCTGCATTGCAATGGTCGAGAGAGTCCGGCTGGAGAAGTCTAAATTAAGTCTCCCACAACCGGTCTATTTTTAAGCAATCCAGTCAGCCACCCAGTAAGTGGGCAAACGCATTCACCGCCAAGACCTAGACAATTCTCACCCCATGAACCTGGGCTAACCTCATAAGTTATCAAACTTACCTACGGCAAAGGTGTTGATTATCCAGTAAATGGTTTTCGGGCGGCGGTACGCACAACCGCCTCCCAAATTGTTACAAAATATTTAGCACAATTTACTTTCAAGGAATTGGGACGTATGTACTTGACTTACTTTAAACAGTGATTCCAGACGTTATCTGTAGTAAAAATATAAATGAAATTTTTACTTCTGAATACCTTTTCAATGTTTTTCTTCAACTAAAAACATTAAAAAAATCATTAGCTATTGGACAGTTAGGAGCCAGGTGGAGGGTTGGTTGGTTACTTGGCTGAATGACCAGTGACAACATATGGGAGATTAATTTTTGTTTGATTTTGAAGTAGAAAATCTTTTAAAAAAAGTCACCAGATACAAAAATAGGTACATTTACAGTGTTTACTCCAAATAGTATCAGGAAACACTGGTTAACGTGAGTCAAGAACGTCCCTTAAGGGCCCGCCACCCGAATTTTTACCGATTTCTTACATATCTCCCTTAAACACGTTAAGTTTTAAAGCTCTTAAAAAATATATATGTTATTGTTGAAGATAATATCGAGACATTGCCCGCGCCAAAACGCAAATAATATAAAATTCCCTCGATAGAAAAAAATCGGAAAGTATGCTCCAAAAATTATTACAAACACGTTTATTTCAGTTATTTTAAATGTTATATGCATGAAAAAATTCAGTGTTCCTTTAAATGCTGTTTACGACAAAGCCCTCGAGATTTTTACTCTATTTTAAACGAGTCGTGTTTTATTAATCATTTTCGCAATTTTCGCATCGATTTTGTCGCTGTAAATGTTAGCGCTCTCCTCTAACATTCGTAACTTCGTATCTCTCCATCTTCTTCTTTTCGAGCCCGGTTGTATATAACACCACCTCATAATAATGTTTGTCGCATTTTTCTTCAAAAACATGACGTTTGAACATTCAAATCACTTTTGGGTGTTTCAATTCTTTTGCTCTTACAAATATGTCGTAATTTAATAAACTTTGATTCCGTTGCCATTCCCATTGTAATAAAAATATTCGCATCACAGGGCAACCCTTGGCAATTTAATATGTAATTGAACTCGTTTGAGCGTGGTTTACAAGAGAACTGTAAGATTTACCTCAGAATACAAATGTCCCTGTATACTTACATCAGCCATTAGCCGATTATCTTTCTCCGGGCCCGGAAACGCTCGCATCCCCGGAAGTTGGTCCTACCGAGGAATTTATAACTCTGGCGGCGGGAGCGCAAAGCTGAGCTGAAGTGTAAACACACTATCTCCATGGGATTTCATTCCGAAGGGATGTTCGATAATACGGTTCTACTCGCAGATCGCAGACCGCTCATCATTCTTTTATTTTCTGACGGACCCAAATTAAACTGGTCAGTGAATACGTACAATACCTTTCGCAATATTTAAATGATCTTTGAATTTCTGAGAATGATTGTCAATGAAACAACTATTAAAAGTGACTTTTTAAGCTTAATAACATTGCTTACATTTTTAAAGGTAAACCCGAATAAATGTATTATATTTGTTTTGCGTTGCGTGCAACGAATTCTGTATTATCGGTAATTTAATTATACTGGGGTATTTGGAAAAAAAATTATATATTTTTAAATTCTTGTTTCTGAAAAAATAACCACCTTAATTTGTATTTATTGTTATCAAGTTTAACCCCTCAGGCCAATTAAGGCTCAGAACAACTCGTATAGAAATCCTTACTTATAAATCTAAAAGTTAACCACAAAATAATAAAAAATATATACCTTTACGAAATCAAAGTTTAAAAAAAAAAATTTTTTTTTAACATGAAATTTCAAATAGAGTAGTTATGATAACGTTTATACTTAATTTGAATAAATAAATATTTACTTTTTTTATTTTTTTTCTTTACCGGTAGTTTTAGTTACAGTTATTTTTAACTCTTTTTAAAGTTTGTATTAAAAATTTAAATATTTAAAAAATTTAACTGTTATTTCCAATAATAAAATATGAAAGCCTGTCTTATCACCTTTCAAAAACAGTTTTTAACTTTCGGATGCATTCACAAATTTTCCATTTATTCGGATTTAATTGCAAAGCTGAATTATTCTGACGAACCGACAGAAAATATTAGTCATGAGTGGTTAATTTGTAAAATTCTATTAAAATTTTTGATTTCTTTAATATATCCAATAATATTATTATTTTAATTATAAAAACAGTTTATTTGTAAGGAAGTTCCGCTATGTAAATATTATTACGCGTGACAGCAGTTTCACTTTTCTATGTTACTTCAGGTACTAATTTGTAATTTGTGCTTAAAGGTAACAAGTAACTCTGTAATTTATTTAATCTATTTTTATACACCCCGATGAAGGTTCAGGTTGAATCGAAGCCGGTTGGTTAATATATTAAAGGTATATAATTAAGTGATATTCAAATAAAGTTATTTTTTTGTAATCTTTTTTTCTAAATAGTAGCAGTTAAAATTTTTTGTCTAAGATGACCGTCGCTTATCTCGTTACTAAGCATTTTGTTTAAGCATTACGGTAATGCCGCGTTAAAAGCAGGCCGAATATTAAAAGAACAGGAAGGTTGTCTTTATTGTGCCGCAGTTTTAAATTCCTGAAGAAGAGGTATTGCAAAATTTATTTAACTATCTGCATAATAGTATAGCCCTCGTTACAATTCAGCTACCATTCCTTCCCCGTTTAAATAATGAAACTGTGGATTCGGCATCCTTACGGCCCAACCCCCCTCGAAGCTCCCCTACATATATATTCTGGACGTTGACCACACCCCTTCCCTCCTCCGTCTCTTCCCCCTTTCCTGCCTCTGACCAATTTCGCCCAACTGCCACTGTGGGAAAATTCGGCAAATCGCAGTGGAAGCACAAGACGCATTCTCTATAATGGATGAGTCAATTATCCACTGTTGAATAATGCGCTTCCTGCATTCAACTGGATATTTTTTAATCCTATCTGAATGAATTTTGATTTCGTTTTAAAGATACTTGATGCGGAATGATTTAGTAAAGTAAATGCTTCCTACGTAGTTAAAGGATATATATTATCCATTCTATTTTTTTATTATTTATAAGATTCTGCATTGTTAGAAATCACTGTTTGTCGGTCTCCAAAAACTTGCGAATAAAACAATATTTGTGATGTGAATTTATTGCAGATCGCTTGATATTTCTGGGTAAAGGTAATTTTAATACCAGTCCCTTCCAACCCATGATCCTTAACAATACCTGACACCAACTAGACACCAATTAGGAAATGTTAATTGATTAAAATATTATGTGTTTTATCATTTTCTAAGCTTACAGTAAGTCACCTCCAGCTTTCGGGAGGTCAGGAGTCTGAGTGCAAGTCATTCTCCTTTCCCAAGAAGTAACTCTCGTACAAATGAAAGCATTTAGTTCGATGATGATAATGATGTTGACGTTCAAATTGTTCTGGTTTCTGAATTTAATGTTTCCGGCTATACCATACTCGTCAGACGCATTTGTGCCGTGGTGATTACTTTGAAATACATTCCTTCAAATCGATCAATTTAATCACGTTTGTCGCCGCCGTCAACAATAAACCTGTCGATTTTTTCTTGAAGTTTAACAATACCTGACACCAACTAGACACAAATTAGGAAATGTTAATTGATTAAAATATTGTGTGTTTTATCATCGTCTTAGCTTACAGTAATTCACCTCCAGCTTTCGGGAGGTCAGGAGTCTGAGTGCAAGTTGTTCTCCTTTCCCAAAATGTAACTCGTGCAGATGGTTCGTGGCGCGGTGATGATAATGATGTTGACGTTCAAATTGTTCTGGATTCTGAATATGTTTCTGGCTATGCCATACTCGTCAGACGCATTTGTGCCGTGGTGATTACTTTCAAATACATTCCTTCAAATCGATCAATTTAATCACGTGTGTCGCCGTCAACAATAAACCTGTCGATTTTTTCTTGAAGTTTAAAAAAATAGTCATGTAAGGATAAATCTAGCTTGAAATATTTTTTAATCTCCCTATTCTTCTAAAATGGCTTGAAATCCTAGTAACAAGCGCCTCTTTTTTAACCCTTTTACCTCTTTGACAATAATCGTATTCGGGTCAATGTCATTTTAAGATTAGTAACTTCACAACAATTAACAAAAATTTAAGAGCTGAAACACAAGCGCAATGCAGATAGATTTTGGGAAAAGAAGAATTCGACTCTCATTCAATTCGACTCGAATATTACTTTGGTCTTGTAGTAATTCTTCAATTTTGTGGCGGTTCCAATACCCTTCTCAGAACAAGCATCGTCAAGTGAGGCGGTTAACGTACTTAGATAAACGAAATATATATAATAAGTGAAATTAATCCGGATCTAAGGACCATAATTTGCACCGGTCACTTCCTGCTTTACA
Source organism: Limnephilus marmoratus (assembly GCA_917880885.1). Taxonomy (NCBI): domain Eukaryota; kingdom Metazoa; phylum Arthropoda; class Insecta; order Trichoptera; family Limnephilidae; genus Limnephilus; species Limnephilus marmoratus. The sequence goes on from OU862918.1 coordinate 2,478,758, forward strand.
AAGGTCACGAGAACGGGTTTCCATAGTAATCCTTCTTTGTAGAGAACTCTTTTTGGCTCCAAGAAGTGAGACTCTAAATGGTGGGGTGGATTGCGTTGATGATATCCAGAATCACTTGCGTTTATAACTAATTTTAATTTATGATGCCATTTACTCCGATGAGCTTAACACAAATGTTAATCTACCTTTTTGATAGTCGGAAGAGAAATGAGACAATATTTTTCACCTACATATTTTACAAGTCTTCTCGGTTTCACGGAAAGGATAGAAAAAATCAATGTAAAAATAACGAGTAATTTAAAATATAAAGTGAAACCGAGTCCCGTCGGCGGCATGTCTCTTTTCTCGGGAGATTTTTTCAATGTAGATGAGTGTTTCAGACTAATAATTATTACTTATAATAATTGAAACCCACGCGATCATGCAAATATTAGTAAAGGTAAAAGTTTGCATAGACAGATACAAATGAAGCATGAACAATTAAAAAATACGAAATTCTAAAATTTTACAGCAGTATTATATTTTGCTGTTTTATGTAATCACAGGTGCTTCTATCTTTGACCTTATACTATTGTCTTTGTAGGTACCTAAATGTTGATATAATTTATTTTAATAGTTGAAATTGTTTAAAAATTAATGCTGTATGCTCGAACTTCCCATTTTCTGGCCACATTTATAATATTTTCTGTGTGTATTTCGATGTTTTACCGCCCTTGAGTGATTATTCACGAAAACGGCCATATTCAAAATATTATCTAAATTACCATCGAAGAAAGTAATCATTTTGTGCCTGGACATAACGGTGAAATGTGAAGTTTCTTTGTTTTAAACCACTTTATTGTAAATAAATGAAACAATGTTACTTTGTTTGAACCACTTATACATTTCAGTAAAGCCGACCGGTTTCGGAAAGACCGTTCCTTCTTCACTTTATTGTAATTTAAACATTGAGTCAGCTAGTTTTGACTACATGTCCCATCACATCTTATCCTCTGATTATGTCTGTGCATTAACCCTCAGCATGCCAGTTAGGGCCTGACAAATCCAGGTCATTCTCAGATCAGGGACGACTCTTACTAACTAACTTAACATCACGCAGGGGTAGGCAGAAAGGATGGACCGCCAAACAACTCGATCTTGGCACACACTCCATGCCTCGTTCACATTCATACATCACCTCGTATATCCTTTTCTATTATTCTGACTCTTGACATAGTCCGACTCAAGAATCAGGGAAGACTCTTATTCGAAATTGTGGTCACAATCGATTTCGTACACTTTATTTGCATGTTGAGGACAGATCACGTCTAAACGAAACTGATGGAAATAACACTAAGAAACAATCATTGACATAAAACCATACCATTATCACCACTGAGCTCTTTAACGGACAACTTTGCAAATAAATTCCCCATTAGTTTCCATGCGAAGCCGTTACATTACATTATTTTACATACGAACACGTTATTAAGTAATACGATATGAAATTCGGTCAGTTTCGATACCCGTGGCTTTTCCAAATAATATTCCGGAATGTTACGACCACAATAATAACCAGGGCAGCTTGTATCAGTTTCCAATATCGGAGCACATTCTGGAGTATTAAAATAAAGTGTCACTAATATTGCAAAGTGGCGGTTCGCGTGGTTATGTTGTATGCAAAAATGATTCTCTTTTATCGTTATTACACTTTCAATAGCACTGGCCAAAATAAGTAGGAACCCTCGGCGAGGGTGGTGAAACCATTCTTCGAGGTGTTTTAATGCCGCGAGCTTATTTTACAACAAATAATATGAGCAAAAATAATGTAGATTGTTTAAGCCAATTTTAAATTAATAAAAAATGTATATTTTTGCAAACCTCACATTTTTTTGTATAAAAGTGGTTCTCTTCGAATCAAACTTGAGGTGAAGCAGACCAATGTGTTCATTTAGCTATATTTTCATAAAAAAATTCATAAAAAAACACACTTTTTTAAAATGTGAATACCACGCGAGAGTCCCAGCTGTTCCTTTCTATAGCCAGTGAGACTATGGCATCTCCAATTAGGGTATGTTGTGATGCTGAAGGTGGTGGGGAGGAGAAGGAGATGGGGAAGATGAATTTGCCGAAGTGCCTGGCTATTCAGATCTGGTCACCTAACGCGGCCAAAGCCATTTCAGGCAAGGATTTAATTCTGAGTGGTGGTCTTACACCAAAGCGATACTGAAAGTTTCTTTCACTCTGGAAGGTGCCGAAAACGAACTACATATTTTTTAAATGAGTTGAATATGAATTTGCGCACGCCGGAATTCGATCCCGCGACCTTCCGTTTGCGAGTCAAGAGCCTTACCCCTCGACCATGGAGGTCACTGCACCCTATTGAAACATTTTTCAGATATATTAATAAAATTAAAGGTAGACAAATTTAACAAAAAATAATAACGCAGAGATCATATTCACAATATTTTCGACCTCTCTGTTGTTCCTTGTACGTTCACGGCATGGTCCGCACCACCCCTGAAATATACTTTAGTTTATTTTATAAATGACTTTATATTTCTGTAAAAGCAATAAAGCAACGATTATTTTTGTACTTACGTAAGGTACAACGAAGTAAGTAACAACGTAAGGTGACGAAGCTACTCGTATAGTGTTCGCAAGACAATGTTCACGCCAAATTCTCCCACATGGTTCCTTTCAACCCAATTGACGGTACTTCAGCAAATGAACCCTCCCAACAGGTTTTTTTTGCTCCGCACGATTGCGACAAAAAACTTTTTTCAATCAGTTTTCTTTGTACCACAATTCGTACCACAATTCAATAATAGTTTTTAGTGTGATAAATATCAATTAGCATTTTCAATATAGTTATTTTCACTTAATTAATTTTATAAATCAAGAATCTTCATGACGTAAGAAGGCGTAAAATCGTGAGACGATATAATCATTTGTGACAAATTAATGAACTGGTTGCAAGGATAATAGTTTTTAGTCACACTTTACTCATTAATAATTATTTTATGGATCGTAAAATTAATATTTGCCTTATCCGCACCCAAATACTACTTGTGCGGGCTTTTTAAGAGTAAAAAGGTCATTGTTAAAATCTGGTTTATTTATTGCATTTATGTGTTTACTTATACCACTGGGACACACAACCAACCTTAACTAGCTAGGAATGTGTTTGAGCTGGCTGGCGAACGTTGACCAACCAGTTCGGGCAACCTCGGCAGCATTCGTGTCTTCGGCGATTTGACACGTACACACCTGTCGGAATTTGATAGAAGCCCTTAGCCTAACGGCATCTACCGATATCAATAAAAACTATATGTCTTTTCAAAACACTAAAAAATCTTTCGCTATAACTTGCTGAAAATATTTGGTCCTCGCTGTAAAATTCGAAATGGAGTTGTGGCGACACATCATTATAAATTTCGCCACCAAAAGAGGAATCGAGAAACATCTCCTAATATCCGCGCGCATCGGCAAACCTACTTGCCTAGGTACCTTCGTACCTATACTGGCCGCGATGTACTTTCTCGCCTCCCGTGCCAGCCCGACGTTAATAATATCGCCCTCGCCTAGAAAGGTCTCGAGACAGCACCGTACAATATCTGTACGGCGCCGAATATTCTCGAAGTGGCTCGTATTACCTACCGCGAGGTAGTTACTCTACCGCGGCTATATAAGCAGCCGATCGCTCGCCCGCTGCAGTTCAGTCCAGTTCAGTCTCACATTAATCGTCGGTCAACATCTCAACATGTAATCAGTGCTCCGCAGGCATCGCTACGCTCCAGGGCAGCTTCCTCGAGGTCCATCACCACGTCTCAGCTACAAGGCCCATCGTGTCTTCAGCTCCTGAGATCAGCTCCATCCCGCGACTTATAAGGTTTGACGCACCTTCAGTCCGGGGATCAGCTCACCACTTCATGGCACACCGAAGCCTTACCGTGCTTCGCTGCCATGGGAACGCGCTCCGCCTCGCCAGGACTACCTGCTGGTGGCTCAGCTCACCGAGCCACACACCGTTTATCTCCGCGATTCAAAGCGTCGAGCAACGGCCTGGAAGATAGGTCATCTCCACCGCCATGGTGTCGAGCAACTCGCTGACCTTCACCACACCATCTCCACCACCGCGCGCCTGCAGCATCATCTACGGCACTCCGCATTACATCAAGTTACCGACCACTGACCATCTGCTACGTAGCCCAATAAACGACTGACTCACCACTTCTCCCGCTCCCTCAGAGTATTTCATTGTAAAACTATGTAATTATTGATTGATTACTTGACTTATCCTGAAACATTATAAATCATACTTTCAAATTATATATAAGGCTGTTGTAATACAAATCAAAATAATCATTTCTACTTTACCTGCCTTTGTCATTAATTAGGCGACACGTCTTGAAAATAAATCTTCCTTTGTAACTCGGGTTCCTAATAATAACCTTACATCGGTACTAATAGGATATTGAATTAATTAGTATTTGTATCAATAGATTAAAGATTATTGCCTGAGCTTTAATCGTGGGAGGAAACCTAAACCGGTACATTACAAAGGGGAGTAGGTACACGCTTCATAGGTAGATATTTGCTTGTGTCAACTTGTATGTATGTCATTGATCCGCTTCGAAGGACCAAAATAGAATGTTAACAATTTTTTCTTCAATGTTTTTGAATAAGAGTTTGTAGGCAATAATTTTAGTTTTAGAAGAACAGTACGTATATGTTTTACATAATAAATGGTGTTTAAATATTATAAAAAAATACTTATTTTATAATTTATGGTCAAAGAACCATAAATATTTGAAAGCTATATTTTGTAGAAAATTTGAACTTTATTGGCTTCTTTTCTTACATCACTAAACCATCTCGATAAATCAGATTGAATGTGATCCACGCACAAGCTCCCTCTTCATTAATTGGGTAACGTTTGTCACTCCTTATAATTATAGCTTTTAGAGTTCTGCTAATGCTGTTAAAAAGTACCAAAAAAGAGTACAGCATTTGGACAACGATTTCATATCATCCTACCTCCGGTGCGTAGTCGGGAAACAAGTAAAACGCGTGCCCAACATATGTACACGGTTGACATTTGTGATGTGAAAATGGGTCGCTTCTTCGTCTCGTTCTTGTGTTCAACAGCTCGGCTATGGAACGATTTGCCGGCCTCTGTGTTTCCTTCTTCCTACAACATGGGTCTCTTCAAGACCATTATTCATTCCTTACTCTCCTCAAAAAAACCCTCCGCGTAGGGTTTTTTTGAGGATGAGGGAAATTATTTTCCTCATGGCCTCCTGTGTGAAGTTAATGTAAAAAAACCTCAAAATAAATTAATGGATTCAATCAGCAAAGTAGTAAGAATAAAACAGACCCGTTTAAGGCCTATATTATTACGACACATCCGTAATACTGATATTCGCTTAATTTGGTCAGTCCATATTTATATAAGTAAATACATTTAAATAAATTAATATCTAATCACCAGTAATCTGATGGATAATGATGACATCGATAGGCAAAGAAGAGCTCTCAGCGTAAAAGCAAACATGCTCAGCAGGAGATTCCGCCTTTACAGTACCGCTGTGAAATGGACGCTCTTCCTTTCTGGAACTCTGGGCAAACTATAAGAAGAGTAGTGTAGACTGTGGGTTCAGTACAACAACGCCTTCCGCATAATGTTTGGTCTCCCCAGATATTGCAGCGTTTCGAGGGGCGAGTTCCCGGCTATGCAGCCCTTATTAGATCCAGGGTGGCAGGAATGAGGGAAAGGATATGCAGCTCTGGAAATATCCTCGTCATGGAAGCCCGCCTCAGTCCATCATCGAGCATTAATGCACACAGGAGAAAAATACTGGTTCCTAATGTGGTCACAGAATCCTAAAAGCCAATTTTCTTTTATTATAATTACCTTTATGTCATCTACAATCATATTCACCTGTTTTTTTTTTCTGTTAAAAATATTTTGTATTTGTATTATATCCCTTGTGGAATGTGTGGGATTGCACTATTCTCCCCATGTATTATTATTATTATTATCATAAAATTTCACATATTTTCTTCAACTAAAGCTAAACACGTAGGCACAATTTAGACCAGCAATTTTGATCTTATAATTTAACTCTGCGAGAGAATCGCAATCATAAAAAGGGTATGCAACAAATTAGTATTACTAACCCAACATTAAATGTAATGCTTACATATTACGAAGGATTTAATTTCAGTGTATAAACGTCTAGGTAATTAGTCTAAACAAATCGGTTAGGCCCGAGAGTCAATAAACAAGTCAGCGCCGCGGTTGGGAAATCACTGCCTCGCCCTCATTAAGTATTCAACATTTTCACGAATTCACAGCTCTTACTACGGAGGAGGGATCGGCTTACTTATGAGAGGAATTTCTACACAGCATCGTGACATCCTTACTTCCCTACATCTCTGTAGCCTGTGGCGGGATATTATATGTCGTAATATTATTACGAATCCTTAAATTAGATTGGGTGCTTATTATAGAATCATTTTACATTTGAATTTAATTTTGTTTCACCGTGTGAAAATACATACAGAAAATTTGTATAAATTTTATCTTTATTCGCACAAGTTACAATTATTTTGCGATAGATAATTCATTTTAATATCTTTAGTTAATTCAAGAGTGATAGATACCGTTAATAGCTTAGAATCAGTTTGTATTTGTACTCACTTATTATATTTTATAATTTAATAGTTTTTACGGAAGATGTATAAATAATATTTGAAGTAGGTACATTGCAGCAAATGATTCGACGCCAATAGGAAAATCTTTAATCTCTTTGTGGACGGATCTGGAAAATAATTTACTTTTAAATCTTTAAACCCTAGTGGTTCGCTACGTTTGGTGACTTAGCAGGGGTGCCCGGGTTCATGGGGTTAGGTTTGTCCAAGTCGGATGGTCTTGTCCGAAGCGTCTGCACCCTCTCCCTTTTACAAAATTCATTCAGACAACATTGAAAAGACTCAACATAAGTTTCTAAGATTTATAAACTATAAATTGCATATTCCTTGATTACAATTACCTCCTAGATAAAATGTCACTAATGAAACTTTTAGAAAGAAGAATAAGTACAGATTTAATACTATTACATAAAATACTGCATTTCAAAATTGACTGTCCTGAATTACTTCAATTTATCAATATCCATGTTCTCAAAAAATCATGCCGACATTTATTACCCTTTTACTTCAATAACACCAGGACACTAGTTTATCAAAATTCTCCGATTCCGAGACTTCACAGTCTCGGAAATAAATATTCTGATCTGGGCGACGTATTTCATCTTAAAACTAATCGGTATAAATGTTGTGTATTCTATCACTTTTATTCTTTAAGACAGATAGATCTATGTATCTACCAAATAACTTCTATGCTACTACTATGATGTTTCGTAAAATCTTTTAAATTCAATTATATGCGTGAGGATTCTTAGTTTCTGTTTACATCTTTATCTGTTTTTGTTGTGTGTTTTGCAGCAACCCTTTTTGTCTTTATCTTTATATTTTTCTTTATTGTTTAAATTTGTAAGTATTTACTTTGATACAAATAGTTTCTAAAATTTTATAAGAAAAGCCCACTAGGGCTTGTAATAAATAAATAAATAAATATCTTGCTACTTTTTTTAAAACATACTTTCAGGATATCATAACAATAATTTAAAACGATTTGAATTCAAAAACACGAGTGAGTGAGTGAATTTGAGTGCTTGCCGGCCGCGCCGACTCGTTTGACGCCAAAAACCAAAGAGCCCGCCGAAGAACTAGAGAACGCTCTCCTGCCCGTTGCAACCCCTCTCTCTAAAATCACGACCAATAAAAGTACACGTTAATGTTGTTATCTTTTGATTGATAAATATTAAGTATTCAGTACCTGGCGCAAAACATCCCACGGGATTAAATTAAACTATTTCATATACAAATAGCTGGTTCCCGGCATGCGTTGCTACGCCATTTAATAAGGAAATTGTTTCTCCCTGCGTGTTCTTTCCCATTCGTCCCGTCCCCCTTCCGCCTCCCCATCCTCTCAGGCGTCCACTCCAGTCCCCCCCTTCCCCCGTCCCGCGAGCCCCTCTCTGAACCGAGTTCCACTCCCCCTTTCCTGCATTCCATTCATTAAAGATTATTTTTTTCCTTTAGAGAGGTGCAGACATACGTTCTCCGTTTATCTCATTTTCGACTATTGACGTTTAGTGTGTATTTTTTATTTTTTTATTTTTTTTAATTTTTATTTTTTTTTTAATATTGTACAACAGATTTTTATCCAATTACTGTACAATTTTCTCATTTTGACAGTCTTAACACCTAGGAAGATGATTATTATACAAAAAAATCTTAAGGCTATCTAACGAAGAGTTATATATATCTAGTGTTTCCGATATTTCGTTCAACAGCACCATTCCTCTTGTCATGCTATGCTGTGCTAGAACATCTGTTCTGCCGTATGGTATTTTGAACAAGTCGTGTCGACGACTACGGCTGAAATTTTCAGGCACGTATAAGCCATAACATTCCAAGAGGAATGGGCCGTCAATACGATTATGGATTATGTTAAAACTAAGAATTGCAAGATTTGCATAACGTCTAGTTTCCAAGCTAAATCTATTTGTTGCCTCAAGTAATTCCATATGGTGCATGAATCTCGGGTACGTTCCATGCATAGATCATGTGTAAGAAAGAGGGGCAGCATTATATGTTTAAGAACAAAAGCAAAACAATCAGCGCATTGACATTTGACGTTTTTGAATTTTTGGAATTCACTCAATATTCAATATTATAATGGCTGCAGCTTTTTCAAAAAATGATAATTCGTTCCACACAAAATGTATAAGTAAAAGAATTTTCTTTATAATTTTTTTTCGAAAATTTTTGCGATGTTTTATTGGCTATTCTGTTGTTATTCGGGTCGGAGACAAATCCAACAAATTAGAGATCATAAAAATCGGTCCGGCCGTTCTCGAGTTATAAATGGTGGAACTAACCCAACGTCGTTTGATATATTTATGTGTCACATTCCAGAGAATTTGATTACTTCAAAAAAGAAAAATCGTTAGTTAATCGATGAGTTGTAGGCTCCATTAATAGATCCCTCGTGAAGTACCACCTATCAGAATCGAAACGTTGTTTTTGAAATGGAATCAGCGTATTTATTGAATAAATTAGAAAAGCCAGGCTCCATCTCCTTCACTCCTACTCCCTTCATCCACATAACGAACTGAATTATAAAATACGTTCATAATGTGCATGCCGAATTCAAACACATACATTGAGAGAATTATTTATTCATTTGATACTGAGCAGCTACTTACAGCGAGGCTCACACTTTGTCTCGATATTGCGTCACATAAAGCGCCGAAACAATGGCACCCCTATCGTAATGCACTATAACCGTATTCGCTTTAACAGTGGTTTCCGTTGAATTTACCTACTTACCTATAAATGTATTCTAAGCAGTTTGTGCAATATGATTCTATGGTGTTTGACTTTCTGTGACACTTTTTCTCATTGTCGCGAAAAGTTTCCATCCCCGACGTGGTCAGAAACTCTGACTCCAGAGCGGAAGGTGGCGAGATCATATCACGTCGGGGTTGCTAGTGAGATGAAATAGTTACTAATCGTTGCTTAAAATGTTGAATTAAATCACTATTCTTACAACTGTTTTATTAACAGTTAATAAAATACCAATTTAAAAGAGAATAAGTCTAATAAGATTTGAAATTTTCACTGCCAAAAGTTTCATCGTGTTTGTTTATGAATGATTTTTTTTAAATGGATTGTAAATAAAATTGAATATTTATTGTTGAGAAACCTTTAGTTACAGCCCGACCTCCACTTATCCTCTAAAGATAACCTTTTACTAAGACAATATTAATGCGAGAGAGAAATTTTAAACGTAAACACACTTTTTATACCATAATAATAAAAAAAATGATTAATAATCAAACGTTAATAATCTAGAATCATAGTTGCTTTTGTAAAGATGATGAGTCGAAACTTCCAGAATATTTGACGTTTTTATTAGGCCAATCTCTGTACGGTTGAAATTTAATAATCCGACTACGAATACGACTCAGACGCCTTACGTTAACACGCTTTCGTACGTGGTGTTTGTTAGAAATCTACTTTCGTAATGGAACCGAATTAAAGTACTGCCAAAAGATGGCGCCACCTACGTTAACTGCTATCGTGAGGAGCGTCGACTGACAGGCGTAAGTACCTACTATTAGATTCGACTTTCGTGAATCTCTCCGGTATAACTGGCAGTTGTGAGTAATAAATAATACCACGTTTTGATTTCTATCACATGCATATATTATATATTATAACGTCATTGCCAGTCGTGCTTATTTTGTCGAACTGTCGAAGCTGAACCAAAGACCCCGTTGTCCAACACCTAGTTAGTCATTATTACTTAGATGACTTTAAATGGCTAATTATTCGCCCTCAACTTAGGGATTAATCTAATCACACTCAGTATTGATTTGTTCTTCGAACTCTTTCTTTCCTGCTCAGTGCTCATCCTCTGTAATCCCATTTGTTTGATAATATGTAATATTAACGTTGAAGGCATCCAGTCACTTTTTAAAATCCATCCCCGCATATAAAGCGTATAAATGAAAGCACTGCACTGGGACGGGTCTTGCTAGCCGCGAATACATAAACCCCGCACACAAGACATGTTGTGCAGTTCGCGCTATCTCATTTGAATGGCCTGAGTGGCATTTATCACCCCGCTTATTTCATCGTCATCATATTATAAGCGGGCAAATTTCAAAGCTATGAAGGAGGTTTAGATACCAATCTTCTAAATCTGTATGTATAAAAATTAATCCCAGTTTCCCTTGGTCACGCCATAACTTCAGAACGACTTTACGTATTTCATTCATCTTTTTATTTAGTTTTCTAATAATTTGTGGAAGGTTCTCACTGAAAGAAAAATTAAGAAAACTGCGCAGAAAATTAGATAATTTGAGAAAACTTAACGACTATTTTAACTTCGCACGTTTGACAGTTTGCGCGTTTGATGAATGTGAATTTAGCAGGGAGCTGTTTTTTTTTTGTAACAAAAGATTTGTCTATGGTTTTTTTAAATTATAGATCTTTTAATTTGGTACCTATTTTAAGTACCAAATTTAATTGATTGTTAATAAAATGAAATGTTTCTTTTTTTTTCGTTATTTGTTTTTTAGCTGTTATGCCGTGTTGCGCTACCTCAGCAGATCCGGCAGATCCGGTAGACATCTACCGGATCTGCCCTGATGATGGACACTGCAACGCTGTCCGAAAAGTTGGCTAAAGAAGGAGGTAGCGCAACATGGCATAACACCCCAAAACAAATAACGAAAATACTTTTGGCCGTGAAAATCTTAAAACATATCGAATGTTTCTTTGTTTGTCTCTTATGCGTTTCTGAACCATTCTCCATGGTTTCTATATTGATAATGAGCTCTGGCGTTAAGAAATTATTTTCTACAATATTCATCCGATTGCGATGAACAGTATAGGAACGGTTTCCATATATTATGGTGAACTCTGGTGTTACGAAATTTGTAAAAAAAATTACAACGGTGGCGTGCGAATAGTTCGAACAATGTGTGCATTTCATGAAGTTTATCGGTTGGGTGGGAAGGTGGGAAGGAGGGGGGGGGGGGGAATTTAGGTGATTAGGTTTTTCGTTTCGAGTCGAGAATTCGTTGATTTGATTACAAGATGGCCTTCTTGGCTACCAGAGATCTTGGGTTCAAATTCGGACCATCGCAAGTTAATTTTATTTGACTTAATTTCAGCTATTTCATAATTTATTTACTTATTAGTAATAATAAAATTTATTGAATAATTTGTAGAGCGCCATCTTTGTGAAAAGTCACACATAATAATACACAACTTTTTCTGTTTATTCCTGGGTAGTAAATAGTTTCAGTATTAAATTCAAAATCAAATCGTTGCTTGAAATGGCTTTAGCCGTGTTTGGTGACCAGATTTGAACCTTCTTCTTTCCCATCTCCTTTCCCTTACGCTACCCATAGCCTTATAACATAATACAATTGGGGATACCATAGTGTCGCCGGCTCCAGACGGTTGGGAGCAATTTGGGATTCTCTTGCTACTCGCTTACGAAATAAAAACCAATTATAAAAAATGTCAAATTTCTATCTACGTTTTCATTTATAAATTCTAATAACAATGCTTTATTGTGAGAACTGCCAATCTGCTAATTTCATTTATTTGTTTATACCCTTAGGGCTTTTACGTAAAACATCTCCGAATAAATTACAGTGCATCAAAATTAACATAGCTACATGTATGGGATGTGCAATTCAATTTATTCAAAATAGCTCTTTAATATAATCTAAAAATAAGAACAAAATAAAGGAACCAAAAATAAATCAACGTAATATTTGTAAGGATAGCAAAAACACAAAGAAAAGTCAAGAGAGAAAAAAGGATTGATACCTAATACACTTGTTGGGGTATTATTGTCAGAGGTACATTATTCTCACAGGATGAATTAAAAGGAATCAAGAATATTGTATCCTCCAACACATCACATAATAAGTTCATTTAAATAACCAAACAAAATACTTCAAAATGTATTTTTTATATTATAGTACTAGCTGGTTCACGGCATGCGTTGCAATGCCAAATACATTGTTTCTCCCTGGATCACCCTTCCCGTGCGTCGCCGTTCCCCTCCCGCATAACCTTTTATAGCTAGTTTTATAACTTATAACCTATGTCACCCGGGGATAGTGTAGCTTCCCACCAGTGAAAGAAGTTTTCAAATCGGTTCAGTAGTTTCGAAGCCTATTCAACAATCAAGCAAGCAATCAAATCTTTCTTCTTTATAATATTAGAATAGAAAAATACCAACATAAACATTGACCGACAGTCTTTTATAGATTTTTGATTTGTGAGACAGAAAAAAACTACATAAATTTACATGCTAGCAGTCATTTTCAAAAAGAGTCAAATCTATTCTGTTTTATTAGAATTCCGGTGAAAATACTAATAAAAAGCGATATTATTCCCCATGAGAAGCATTCACGAAAGGCAGAATATCCGACTTTAGCTCGAACCGAATACGTTATCCCTTTTCACTTGTCTCGTCTATTTGGTTAACGCGATGGGTAGCGTACTAATCGAATCGACACCCTGATAGATCTCATGGAAAATTTTTGAAGATATAAAACTTTTTCCATGATTTAGGTAGAACAGATTTACTTAAAAGAAAAGAGTTTTCTACATCTTTTTCCATTATTTGTGCTTAGAACTTTTCTAATTTTCTATACATACCTACACAAATTTCTCAACACTTATAACTCATTTTAAGAGTTATTTTTAAGGCGAGCTAAAGGCTATTACTCAAATGATTAACACTTCAAAAATCGGGTGTATTTTGCCAGAAGGTAAAAAATTTCCGCTTTTTAATAAAATCTAAATAAATGGAACATTTATGAACTCATCTAAAAACTAAAAACTGTTTTTGAAAGATGGCAAAATTCTCTTTCAAATTTTATTATTAAAAATAACAATTCATTTGTTTTAATTTAAAATTGAAATTTAAGCAAACTTAAAAAAAAATTAATTTAATTTTAATTTTTAATACAAACTTTCAAAAGTTTTACAAATAGCTCACCTTACGTTTTTTATAAGTAAAATTACTGAAAAAGAAAAAAAACACTCACGTATTTTATTAGACAAGTAAATTATACGCGTTATCATCTTCTCGCTTTTTTGTATTATGTATGAATAAATCTTAAAAAATTCACAAACATTCATAATTTTTTGTTTCTAATTGCGGCCGGAAACTTTGATTTCATAAAAGTGTACCTTATAATTATTTTGTGGTTAACTTAGATTTGAATATATAGTTAGTTATTTCCGATTTCCAATCGTGAAGATCTTATTTCTCACTATGATAGTAAGGAAGGCAACGATTTTTATGAGACCTTTATGAGCTGGGACAAATATGGTCTCCAGTGATTATACGGGTAATTGAATAAATCGTAAAAAATTCTTCATTAGGAAAGACTTTGATCTCATTTTCGTTAGTACTATTATTTATTTTTGCAACTCATCTAGTACAACATTCTTCGCCTCTTTGACTCAATAATGAATAGCTTTTCCTCAATCAATCTACTAATAATAAATTATGGACGCCATTATCCGCTGCCCAGAATGTTAGAACGACTTGTTAACTGAAGTCTGAAACTTGACATTTTAGGTGCCAGTCTAAATAAATGATTTTTCTAGGTCTTTACGAAATTAAACTTCGGTAATTTTAAATGAATCTTTAAAAGCACATTCAATTAACTGTTAGACATAATGAATAACAAGAAAACTCAAGAACCTACTCACATTTTTGTATTTGCTTCATTCATGTAGTATCTATGTGTGTTCCTTTTCTATAATTCTTATTTTTTCTTTTCATGTTATGTGTTTGTAAAATTTTACCATAAATAATAGTTCGTCATTGCAATTAAGTCCATCGTCCGCTTGCCCATTCTCATATCAATTATGTGATTATATACTAACGAACTATTAATTATTATTTTTAATTGATAAACTTACGTTTAAGATAAGATTTTTATGCATAGCATAAAGGGTAACAATTATTATAAGCAATAATTATCAGCCTGAAACACTCATCTACATTGAAAAAATCTTCCGAGAAAAGATACATGCCGCCAACGGGACTTGAACCCGTGTCCTTCTTCTGAATGCCGGGCAGGTGCTCTCCATTGAGCATTGTCGGATTATCTAATACTCGCCAAATAATTACTGCTTATTACATTTTTCCACTTGAAAACAAGCAACTTTATTTTTTTTTTTTTACATGAGCTCCACACAGGAGGTCCTGAGAAAAATAATTTCCCTCTATGTCATCTTCCAAGACCTAGACAAACCTCACCCCATGAACCCAGGCACCCCTGCTAAATCACCAAACGTAGCGAATCACTTGGGGTGACCAATGGCAGAGGTGTTGGTTATCCAATAAAGGTATTTATAGATCACCTGACCGGCAATCAGAAGGACACGGGTTCAAGTCCCGTTGGCGGCATGTATCTTTTCTCGGAAGATTTTTTCAATGTAGATGAGTGTTTCAGGCTGATAATTATTGCTTATAATAATTTTTACCCTTTGTGCTATGCATGAAAATCTTGTCTTATACGTTAGTTTATCAATTAAAAATAATAATTAATAGTTTGTTAGTATATAATGACATAATTGATATGAGAATGGGCACGTAAGAGGACGATGGACTTAATTGCATATCATTAAAAATTATTTTTGAAAACTTATGAACGTTCTTTGGTGTGCCCTTATGATGAGAGATTTCGGAAAAATGCTTATAGATTTGTTAAAAAGTGGTATATTTAGACAAGTTCTCTTTCTATTCTGTCTATGGTGGTCATCTGAATTATTCCAATTATTGCACGCACATTCTACTGCAAGAAGTGATAAATTAACGGAAATTTAAAAATTGTTAGTACGTACAGTATTTTATTTGCGTAATTTAAAACCGGATTAATATTTTGAAGTTGCAAAGGCCTTTTCAAATCTAAATAAAAGTTGTCTTGAAATACATGAAATATTTATTGTTAACAAGTTTAATTTGTAGAACTCCATTTTAATTTTTATTTCCTTTATTTAATCAATAAAATTATTATTCAATTAATAACAACAGTTTATTTATAAACAAGTTTTGCTGCGTAATTATTATTACATGAAATAGACATTAAAGACACTCCTCTCAACCAAGGTTATAACTTTATGAGATTACTAAATTAATGTTATAATTTAATGGCTTTTAGCAGTTCGGATGAAGAAAATGTATGAAACGTCTACATCACAAATGATATTAAATAAAATAATATACCACGAAACGTGACAGATCGTTGGTCCAATAATAATCAAATAATTTATTGATTTGAGTCTGGTAGTGTGGGGTCTGAAAAATGTTAAATACATAATGTCACTGAATGAAAAGCATACCTAATTTTTTAAACAAAATTAATAAATAATTTTCTTTTTAACCAAGCCTTAAAGGTTACCTTACCCGTAAACAATATTTAGTACTTATGTTAAATCCTTTTGTGAAATCTTCAAAACTTTCTAAAAATTTAAAAATTAAACCGGCTGATCAAATTTATTTGAAAGATGGGTAAAATAGTAATGCCTTTTAGCGGGAAACTAGTGAATCTACATAACATAGAGCAAAATTAGATAAAGCCTGTGGATAGACAAAAAAAAGTTAGTTAGAGCTTATAGACAGATCGACCACCACAACACGGGTATGTGCCTAGTATGGTGGTCGAAAAATCCCCAATTCATGTAACGAACAATTCAAAGAATAAAGAAACTTAAAAAAAAAAAAAAAAAGATTCTCGTAGATAAATAATATTAGATAGAGCCTATAGAGAGATAAACATAATGAGATAGAGCCTGAGACAAGTGAACAATATTAGACAGAGCCCATGATAGATAAACAAGATTAGACCGTATAGTTATTTGTAGTGTATATTATATGTAGGTATACTCACACACCGCGCTCGCTCGGGATGGTTCGGGTTTCCGGAGTTTCACGAGTGAGGACAGTACAATGGAACAACTGGCCTGGCCGGCAACGCTCAGATCTACCTAGAGGGCTTTAGTAAACTTTCACTACCAAATACATTACATATTAAGAAGGAATAACCAAACACAACCGGAAATGTGTCATTTTTAAATCAAATTCTGATCTCTTTTCTACAAAAAAATATCAATTCATATCGAAAGATTGTTATTTTGTAAGATAAAGATATTTTTTGTATATTGAAAAAAAAGTAAGTTTTTAATATAATAGGGTAATATCGTTAGTCGTTGGAAGATTTGTTTAATTTTCAAACAAAATGTTGTATTATACAAAACAAATTTCAAAGCAAATAAAAAACAATTAAAATATCATCTATGGATATATTGCCGGTCTGCACGCTAATCTTTAAAAAAAATTGTTTGTTAAAAAATTTTAATGCAAAACAGAGACGTACCTATAGTTTTACTACAAAATCGGAATTAGAACAAAACATAATATCATTTTGGAAAACGGATTCCAGCTGAAATAGCGACGTCCAAATAATTCTGAGTTCGCTGTTCTCATAAATGAAGCAACATTAAGGTAACACAGTCGTGTAATGGTGTTGTATGTACTTCCATTAGATTTAAGTGTATCTTAACATGCTTAGATGTTATGAAGTATGACGGTATTTTATTATCGCCCTGTTGTACGAATAACGTGCTATTATATAATTTGAAACAGATTTTAATCATCATTTTTATGCGATATAGTAAATTCAAATGTGAAAATTCGTGTTAAGTATGCGGAACCGAAATGAATCTGGCAGATATTCGTTTCAAAACATTTTTTTTAAATTTTCAACAACTTTAAAATATATTTTTTTCTTTTTTAACCAACCTGTTTAATTTTACTGTTGGATGAAGGCCTCTTTTTTCATTTTTGAAGTGAAACTTCTTTAGCCCGTTATGATTTGGAATGCAGATGAAACGGAAATGACGCATTACAGCACCTGCGAAGCATCAAACTATGATGTCACTTTTCAAGGTTCCTATTTGTTGAAATATGAAACGGAAATGACGCTAGGTCTGCGCTCATTGGCCGCTTTGATTATGACTTCACTTTTAAGGTTCCTATTGGTTAAGATTGTTTTGATAAAGTTTCGCATCTACCGCTTGATCGTTTTTCATTGTATTAAATATTTTATTTGTAAATCGATTTTTTTTTATTAAAAAAATTCCTTTATTATTTATTTACAGTTTTACATTTTTTAAATTAAGTCCCGTTAAATTGATATCAGTTTGTCAACGGGTTCTTTTGACAATTACTTTTTTTTAAATTGAGACAGGTACATAAAATAAACAGGTACATGAAAAAAAAAATTGTAAATAAAATTTATAAGAAATACAGAACAGATAAAATGAAAGAAAATAAAAAGAAAAGACAAGAGAAAATAATAATGGAAAAAACATTAAAACGAAAAGCGGAAATAACAGAAATTAGTACAAAAAAGTTCTTTTTTATTAGTACAAAAAAGAAATTAGTATAAAAAACCATTTTTTTTAGCGTACATTTCCTTCTGAAACTCAATTTACAGCTTTTTATTGCGTTGGGTAACATGTTGTAAATTATTGGAACAAGGTATTCTAGAGTTCTTTGACCGTATTTATTTAGGTATCTGGGAATTATAAGTCCATCATTTGCAGTTAGTCTTGTATTATGAACATGAGCCACTAGTTTATTATATTCAGATTGAGATGTATGCTGACTCGCAATTTTAAGCCACAATATAGCACGAACAGATAATAAATTTACAGAGTTGTATAGTAATGATTTTGGTATGTCATGTCTTTGTTCGTATTCAGTTTTTTTTTAATAATAATTTTACCAAAGAATATTGTACGTTTAGCACCGAAAGAAGATTTGTTTTTATTGAATTTCCCCATGTGGTTAATCCATATCTTATTAGGGATTCCGCCAATGACAGATATATTAATCTAAGAGTATTTAGTGGAACAAAAAACTTCAGTCTATAAAGTTAACTCGATATTTGACCAATTTGGGCCAAATAATCAATGCCTGACAATTCACTAATTATTGTTATTTTACGTCAAATACTTTTCATTATATTTCTAAGGTTTTTCATTTTTAAATTGTACTCTCAATTTTCTCCTGTAAAGATAAAAATGTGGTACTTATTCAGGGGCACTTTTCTCACACAGGAGGCCCAGAGCAAAAAAAAATCGGTCAGGGCCTATGTAATTTTTGCGGATACTATGTGGAGGGTCTTTTTATAAAAAGTAGGGAGTTTTAAAGTTCTGGGAAGGAAAAGGGAGCTAAAGGTGGGTAAGAATCTGGTGTCAATCAACCAGTCTCCCGATCCGCCGCCAAGACCTAAATAAATCTCACCCCATGAACCCGGGCACCCTGCTTAGTCACCGAACGTATGTTATTTATTGAATAACCACCTGGGATGTTCGATGGGAGAGTTGATGGTTATTCAATAAATCATTCCCGGGGCGACTGTATCTGTACCCGCCTCTCAAATTGAAAAAGATTCAAATAAATAAACGAAATACCTCAGCGTGCAATTTTATTTATTGTTTTGTACTGGGTGTTAAGGAACGTACTTGATTTGCTTTAACCAGTGATTCTTGACATTATTTTGAGTAAAAAATGTACCTAAATGAAATTTTGGTCTCCGATGAAATTTTTTATGTTTTTAATTTTTTTACAAAAACATAAAAAATGGTAGGTGTTAGATAGTTGGAGGCGGGGTGAGGTGTCAGTCGGTTACTCGGCTGACTGGCCAGTGACGACAAGCGGAAGATTTTTTTTTGTTTGATTTTGAAAAAAAAAAATTGAAAAAAAATCATTAAAAAGGTAACCGGAAACCCAAAATTTCATTAACCTTTTTTACTCCATATAATGTCAGGAATCACAGGTTAAAGTAAGTCAAGTAGGTCCCTTAACACTCTACGTAGTTATCTTCGTCCTAATATAATCCAAATATTATATCTATTTAAAAACACATTCTTAGTATTTATTATATTGAAAATCACATATTTTAGTTTTTGACCTTTTACTCAAATTTTCGTTTTAACGTTCAAAAAAACTCCACCAAAAGTTTCTGAGCATAAATTCAGCAATGAAGCATGTAAAAATAATATCTACCAAATACCTGCCTTCAATTCTTGATATGTCCAATAATATGTCCATCAATTTGCTCTGAACATAATTTTAAAACGTTTCCGATAAATCCGACATAATTAGATTTTTATAATTATAATTGCTTTCCATGCATTTTATGTACTGCGTAAAATGTAAATCACAAACTGTGCTTTATGCGGCACGATTCCACCGAATTTAAATTCATTCAATTACGCGATGCGAATGACCATCAAAACTCAACAGGGTGTGTGCGTTGTAATTATTTATTTGTAAATTCAGCCTAAATTCCTACCGCTGTCACGTATGTTCGCGGTGAACTCCGTTTCGTGTACTGAGTGCGATATAGTATCACTGGATCCACTGATAATTTCCAAAACTACTGTAGGACGCAGCGTGACTATGCAAGTTTTTTTTAAATTTAAAGATAAACAGGTGCAATATCTGGTACCCTAGGCCTAATTTTTGATTCAACAAGATTCTCATCTGAAAAGAAATTGTTATCAAGTTTAATTTGTAGAACTCCATTTCAATTTTTAATTCTTTTATATTTTTGATAATATTATTATTTTATTTATAAACAAGTTCTGCTGCGTAATTATTATTACACGTGACAGCTGTTTCGCCTTCTGAAGGCATTCTTAAACTGTGGTTAGGCCGCTTACAGACGATAGATATATATATGTTATTTCTATTACTCAATGATTTCAGAGTAAAATGACAGAATAATTAATGGTTATTACCGTTTTAAAGTTTCCCCAATTACTGAATTGTTTATATTTGACTGAAGGTGTTAGTCGTTAAATGGGTTTTTATCAAATGATCACAAGGGGGTTTCTTTTTCCAACATAATTAAGTATTTGTGTGGTCTCTATTATTTGAAATTGGCTTTTTTATTTTAGCTCCACACAGGAGGCACTGACGAATATAACTTTCCTCAGGGCCTATGTCATATTTGAGGATGCTGTGTAGAGGGTCTTTGTAGGAAAGGATGAAGAGTAAGTTCTGGGGAGGAAAGGGGTATTGAGGGTGGGTAGGAATCTGGGGGTCAGTGTATCCAAGAATCACGGACGTATGAATCCATCCCTCCCACTGCAATGTTCCGGGACATTACGGCTGAAGAAGTCAAAAGGACTCCCTCAACCAATCTCTCCCGATCTGGCCTGCCGTGCGGCGTTATTAAATTATATTTTTCTGTGCATTATTTAAAATTATTTAAATCGACTTCAAATAAGTTGGTACGGATATCAGACAAATTATTTGAGGGGTCGACATTTTATACTTATACGCTGGTATATACAGTGTTTTATTCTTTATTTTTTAAATTAAAATATATTTTAGCCCTTTTGGCGGTAGGTTTGGGTTATTCGGCGGTACATTCTCTTTGCACACCCCTTCTAGGACACTTAGTTATATTTTGTGTAAGTAGGTACACCGTACTTTCCCTAAACCGACTGCATATTGTATTAAAATACGCCAAGGCGTCAACTGTCGGGGTATCAAGCTGGTCTCTAAACTCTAAAGTGGATTTGAATATCAGTTGGATAATATTTTAGACTAAACACGTGGACAAATTTTTATGATAAACAAAAATGAATTCTTCGTACGACTCAGTCCCCTTGAAAATGGTCTGCTAAAATACTTTCTCTGTTATGAAAATGAAACCCCTTTATTCTAAAGCGGTTTTAAAAAACTGAAAGGTGTAACTCGGTAGCTCCCCATGTTTTATTAAGTGAATACATAAATTAACTAGAACTGTTCAAAGTGCCAAACGAGCACAGCTGATATGAAGAGTTGTGAATGAATTAAAAGGTGTCATTATACAAAAATTTCTGATTTTTACTTTAGGTAGTATTTATTTATTTTAATTTTTTTTATTTATTTATCTACAAAAAAGTATATGTACATTGGGTTTTTTTGTGCCTGTCTCACTAGAATATATATACTTTTGTCGAGACAGGCGTACAAGTATATAAATTAATATCGTAGTTACAAGAGTATTTAAGGTAAAAAACAAATTAATTTGAATCGAAATTAAAACAGAGAGGTGATTGGAAGGGCGGAAAATGGTTATAAATTTTGAATTATTTATGAAATTAAAGTTTATCTTTAATTACTTTTTTAATGCGGGACTGTACCATGGATACCTGGAGTCTATGTTAATTGATCTAGAATCTAGATGGTACATGCGCGATAATTACTTTATTTAATTCGAAATAGAAACGTGCCGTAATTGAGTCTACGTTGCTGCTGTTTAGAGTCGTTGTCCAGTCAACGGCTGCTAAGGCGCTATTAATCTGCACATATGTAGACATCTTCTCAACATGAAATATATATATTACTTATTACATACCTAACATTAAACATTTTCAACGTACGTCATCTTTAGGTGGGTAGGAATATGGGGTTCAGTGTATCCAGGTCATCCGCCTCCCAAGACCTAGACAAACCTCACCCCATGGACCCGGGCACCCCTGCTAAATCACAAAACGTAGCGAAACACTTGGGGTGACCTGTGGCAGAGGTGTTGGTTATCCAAAAAAGGTTCCCGGGGCGGCGGTACCCATTCCCGCCTCCCAAATCGTTGCTATATTGTAACATGAACAGGATCACAGCTTTGTTATTTACACACATTGCATGTTATCAACTTCTATATTATCTAATTAGAGCTATCTTTTCCTTAGTGCACAATAAAATTGTCGTTTAGAGGTCTTTTCAATTTGAAATATACTTTACTCATTTTATGACTACCCTTTAACATTTACGGTGTTCTTGATCTTCGTCTATAGTTATTAACATACATTTTAATTAAATAAAATAAGTAATACGAATGTATCTTTCTTAAGCAATCCAATATTGTATTAAAATCAGGGCATGGATGGACACTGCAACGCTGTCCGAAACGTTGGCTAAAGAAGGAGGTAGCGCAACACGGCATAATACCCCAAAAACTTTTATACCATAGTTTATGCAATATATTATGTTATATTATGAAAAAAAAATCAATCAATATCAGTTTTTCAAAAATACAGATATCTATTTTAGGATTAATTAACTTACAGAAAGGTGTGAGTTTTGCTAAAAAGGGTTCCTGCTGAACAACGCCGGAGTTTGCGTCGGTATAATTTTAAAACTCCACCAAGATTGTAAAGTGTTAATGTACAAAGTTAATAAAATAATTCGAATAATTCGATCTGTTTTGTATTGCATACCTGCGAGCAGCCTATACACCTACTGACGAAACATAAAATGCCCAAAAGCCTCAAAATATATATCATTTCTTGAATAAGTTCTCTAATAGATATTTTGTCAAGTCGGGTGCATACTGCAGTTTAGTGAGGCTTGCTGCAACACACTGTAGTTTGGCAGTGTGTTGTCGACTTTGTTTTTAATCAGACAGCTTTTGGTGCTAAATTCGGTTCAGTTTGCGTAATATTCGTTAGGTATGTTTAAGCTTTCAGTATGAGCATAAATGTCATCAAAGGGTTTTTTTTTACTCTTTTTATCCTTACAGGAAGATCGACTCAGTATTACGCTGACATTTTGAGTCGATAAAGTTATTTGAATTGGGTTATTTTTTATCAACCTATTGTGAAGAGCTTGAACTTTTTAATTTTCTTATTGATTAAGCGGCATTAAATCTGCCTATAAATTTATAAACGGATTTAAGATTATATTTTTGAATGAAGCTATAACTTTGTGGTTATCCATTATTGATAAATGAAACAATTCAACTTTGTTTGAACCACTTATATAATGAGTAAATCTAACGGTTTCAGAACAAACGTTCCTTCTTCAAGGCAAGCGTATACTAATTTGACAGTTTCAAAATATGGATGTTTTATTATGGTAGGGGTGGAGCCGTTGCTAGTTATTAATGTAGAGTGGGTGGATAGGGGAACAAATCCATGATCGGGATATAGGACAATAATTTTTGATTGTTGATATTAGATTCATTATTTTTGAGAGATTTAAGATTGTTTACGTTCAGTTTCCTGTTTCGAAAAATCTGCTAAATCCACTTTTTCATTCAAGCGAGCCACACTTTGACTAAGCATTTTAATATAATGGTACCTGCCTGCCTGAAAAAAGATTGGAAAAAGAATTGTCGTTGAGATAGTGATACATCTTTGGACAAATTATACAATTCCTTTTCTTAAATAAAAATAAAGCGTTAGGTAACGACTTAGATAAATTATTATAATGGTTTATAATAACGATTGATACCAAATTATAAACAATATTTTTGAATATTTTGTATTTTTATCCAGCGATTTAAAAACAGCACGAGATTAGCAAACCCTAGTTAAGAATTCAGTTTTGTGGTTTTTTGGGCTGCAGTTGTCTATGATATCCTCTTGATAGCCAACGATAGAACAAGACAGCATTAGACGAATAACATTTTAAGTTTATTCCGAGCTAAATCACTTAACCTTTAATTGAAATAAAAACATAACGCAACGGCTCTGGACCGTTTCTAACTCTTTTCTATTTACGTATTCCGAAACCTCGTAAACGTACACACATTTAATAAAACAACCTTAGGTACTTTAAACTAGTGTTGATTCTTACTGCCTAGTGCCTGTTGCCTTGGATCTCTTATTCTCATCATAAAAATACGATGCGGCAAAGCTTTTACTGGAGTAAACAAGAATACAAATTCCCTGAAAGATTACCTCACACACATTTTCTTTGAAAATGTATACGAAGAGGAAAACTCAAGATCACCTTTGAACTAAAGAAAAACGATGGATCATGGTAATCCTAATTTATTTATTAAATGACCATAAAGATTTTAAAATTATTTCATGACAAATTTTTATTTTTATAAAATGGATGTCATGATTGTTATTTTATTTTATGACCATTATCCGCTGACTACTTTTCAGTGACAGATTTTCAGCGGGTGAAACCGCTGTATTTTTTTTGGTTTGCGAAAATTTTCCTTTATTTATTTATGAAGTAGGTTTATTTAAAGAGATAAATTGCTGTAATATAAAATATAATAATACCTATAAAGCAGCCAATTGATGCAAGGCATAAAAAAGTTCAAAAGTTTGAATACCTTAACCGATAAAAAACTGATCGAAAACAACTTGATCAAAGTTGTAATCAACATTTTGAACCTTGCGTTGATTCCAGACTAGATTATTGTTAAAAAAAATGAACTATCAAAAGTGTAAGCAAAGGACTTACAAGAAACTTGCCATATTGTTGCCAAAATACCCCTCGCCAGCATAACAAAAGGAGAGTTGCGGCCCTAAAAAATTGCGCGCCAATCTTGGTTCTGCCAGCCAACAAAGCAAATTCCACTGTTTTTATTAATATGGAAGATTACATTAACAAGATGGAAGACCTCTATATAAGAAGATTAACAACAATCCCACCAACAAGATTGATCTGAAGACAAGTAAACTAGCCAAAGCTTCCAACATTTGGAAAGAGGATCGACATAAGCTTTTCGTGAAAACCTCCAAAACTCATGTCCTGTACGGTTTTCCGAAAATTCCCGTCAAATGGAATCCCAAAGAGACCGATTGTCAGCGTTATTGGTGCACCTACGTACGAACTTTCACAATATCTTTCAAGATGTCTACTGCAGATTCAAACCGGAAAAACTGAATCGTGGATTAAGAATTAGAGCGATCTGCCCAGTAAGTTAAAGAATATTAAGACTGAAGAAGGAGATATTCTTGTCAGTTTTGACGTAGTATCACTTTTCTGATTGAAATATATGAGGAAGACATTTAAGAGCCACATCTATCTGAAACGAATATAGGATTGAATAAGAGCCAAAGGACTGCGCTTTCTGAAAGCATCAAGACTGCCTTCGGAACTACAATAAAAATACAAGACCTACCGAGGTCTGCAAAAACCAAGTTTCCCCTTGAGACAGACGGAGCTTTTAAACTCAACTGTTCCAGATGTAGGCCAGACAGAACGGACCAGCTCCAAAATAATATCACAATACTTTCGAGCATGTAATCTCAGCCATTCTGACAAATCGACAATTGTTATTTGAAACCGGCAATGATTTTTTTAATTGTTCCTGAAGTTCTGGAAGGAAAACAAATAAAGCCCACCTTATCATGAAGGCAATTGAAATTCAGAAAAATCCAATTAATATTAATAAAAACGATGGGGCTAAACTCAATAATTCTTTGTATACATTAAATGACGGTTACAACAAAACTAAACGCAGGAAACTATTTTAAATTATGCTATAATACCAGTTCCTAAAGGATTGGATTTGGCAATATGGTATCACATTTAGACACAATTCACCACAATCTTCGATTACACATCTGCTCCATTAATGAACCGTAATGCTATCCCAAAAGGTTACCTAAAAACGGAGTTAGCCCAATACGGCATAATAACCCAAAAATTAATCACATACCACCACTGGCCTTGGAAAACTTAAATCATGCGTAATAATATCTACTCATTCTGATGCTGCCGACGTCGACGTACAGGGTTGTTTAATTATTTTTCTTCATTGTCGCACAATTATTTATTTGCATTATATCAACTCATTATACGTTCATTTAAGTAACTTTCCATAACCATTGCCCGCTGAAATGAGAAAGGTTAGTAATTTTTTTTCCGCATTCGGGCGTATTTTAACAAAGAGCAGTACTTACGATCTCCGCAGGATTCCAAACTCCGCGGAATCACAACATTAAATCAAGGTGCCTATCTATTAAAAGAACTTAATAAATATATCACAGTGCTTCTCGACACCACTCTTTGAGCTTTTAGGATTTGTAGATTTTTGTACAGCAACTATAAAAACGCTAATCTTGATAATTCTTGTACAAGAAACAGTTTTATTATAAATACCTACAAAACTTTCTTTGTCGTGACATAAAAACATATATTTGTATTTTATGAAATAACTTGCAAGTCATTGAAAATAAAATGGTTACATTTGAATAATAGTTTTTGTATTATGTTATATTTCAGATACTTGCACTGTCTTAATTTTATGTTTATTTTGTTTTAACTTTTAACAGTTTATAGAAACGTCTCTTTTTGAGATGTAAGATAAGATACACCAATCTGGTACACCATACAATCAATCTTCAAAATACTTAACTTAAGCTTCAACAAAGAAAAGCTAAGTTTAAACATGTAAAGTACATATTTAAAGTTGTGCATTTTAGAAATCTTAAAATAAACCAAAACATTTAATCTAAAATTAATTTAGTTAACAAAATAAAAGCACCCTGAAAGGAACCTTTATTTACAATGTTTCCTTGTTATGTTGACTCCTTCCCCCGTTCTCCCTTCCCCTAAAAATCACTATTCCTATAATCCCCACCCAATTCAATCTAATCGATTCTGTACTTGTATAACTTTTCAGTTAGTTGTAAGATTGCAAGAGAACGAAACAGATGAGTCGAAACCGGTAGCAAATAATTTAAATTAAGTAACAAATCTACATGTGAATTAAAACTCTTCAAAACAAAATGTCTAGAAATTGTTATACATAATTTTCACAAAGTACATATACAAAAAAAACCTAACCTAACTTAAGCTTTCTACCGTATTGCGCAATTCACCAGTTTAGTTGATAAATCCAGGTGAAAGCTTTTTCTTATTAAAAACGCGTACAATGCGTGCACCAACCCCTTAAATTTAATATAAAATATGCTTATAAATAATGTATTAAGATTCAATCGATCATGCACGCATTAAGGGGGTTGGAACCTTTCACTTTTTTGAAAGCATTCTTCGTATAAACAACTTACTGTCAATGACTCTATTCCCGAGGGCCCGGGCGGGTGGCAGCGCGAGGAGTGAGCAAATCACCCACTTACTTCCGCGGATGAACTCCCTCCCCTTTAATCTCGCTCACTTCTCTCTCCAGAGCCCTTTGTGAATACATAATCATGTAAAAATACAAGTGCCTCAATGCCCAAGGGGTTAACTGAAAACATAAAAAATACCATCCCATTTGCTAAATTGGTAATCGATTCGTGAGCCAACCGCAGGTGGACTACTCCATACTTCCCAGTGTTACCGTTTTCTTGATACATGGATATTACTAGTACTAGATACTCTCTTCTTTCGTGGCTAGTATCCGGATGAAGAAGAGCTTTTTACGTTTCTCCTCCTTTGACAATGTGAAAAGTAAAATTAACAAAAGTCCTCTAAAATTTTTGTTTATTATAACGATTTTTCAGTAAAGGGATAAATATTTTTCGTGTGACTCGGTTACGTTTTTAAATTAAGTTAATCCAAATGCCAAACGCGTGCCCAACATATGTACACGGTTGACATTAAATTTGTCACACGAGAACGGGTTGCATCTTCGACTCGTTCTTGTGTTCAACAGCTCAGCTATGGAACGATTTGCCGGCCTCTGTGTTTTCTCCTTCTTACAACATGGGTCTCTTCAAGACCTTCCTTCCTTCCTCTCCTCACAAGACCCCCCACACAGCATTTCAGATGACATAGGCCCTGGGGGAAATTATTTCCTCAACTTTTTTCTAGCAAAATAAAGACAATATTAGCGGCACTCGATCTTAAATCTGAAACAGAAAAATCAGGAAAAAATACAGGCCCATCTAGGTGTTAAAATTGTTAGGGTCCTTTTAAATAATAAACTCCTTTTGCAAAAAACTTCACTTTTTATTCACTGTGACATGTTGTAGAAAATGTATAAAATAACGGTGTTAATATTGTATGCACCGGGCCAAAAACACTGGCAGTTGTTTTACTGTTAAACTTTGCGTAGGAAAGAAGCCACAATAATCAGGTGCTATCATTTTTATATTAAAAAATCCTGCACACATTCAAGACTTAAAACCATACATTTGACGTTTTGCAAGTATTTACCAATACTAGGTAGTAACAAACATGGCGTCTAACTAACTAGTAGCTAAGGCAGATTCCTAAGCCTAGCAGAGACTCACACCATTAATTTGAAATGGTCAGCCCATGGGAGTTTGCTCAAACCCCCCATAGATGGCGGTAGTAGGTCAATTTTTGCCACCGGTAGCCTCAATTTTCAACATGGTCGGCCGCCACGGGATTCATAAATCAACTTTATGGATTTATGAAGCCTTCAAGAAAACAACAAAAACAGAAGGAGACTACCAAGGCAAAAAAACAATTCCTAAATCTAAATACTGTACCAATACCAATAAATAATTTAACCTATTAAATTAGCAGCCAAAAACTTTTTTTTTTTTTTTTAAAACTACAATACTGCACTGATTATCATACTATTATTTAAAATTATACATTCACAAGTTGAATTTTAAAGTGATTAACCTAAACTAACTACATAAACTTAAATTAACCCAAAACAAATTTTTTTTTTTTTCACATATTTAAATAATAATTCAACACAAAATAATATTATTATAGAACACAATACAATTGTCTTTTTTTTTTCAAGTTCATTTGTTTTGATCTGCTCCAGGTGCAGTCCACGAGATAAGCACCACAGTGCGGGGTGCGTCATCAATTTATAGGTCGTCATGTTGTTCCTGAGTTTGGTACCTTTAAAGGGTCTTTTTTTTAATATCTTCACCCTAAAAAGGTTTTTTTTGAATTTATTCATCATGGCCGTCCAGGGTGTCCGGACTGAACGGAGGGGTCCGGGGCGTCCGTTACAGGTTCAGCTTCCGGATCCAGAGGCATCAGACATATCTTTGTGATAGGCCTGACAAAGATTCCTTGAGGGGTTTTCAGGGTAACCACTCGTACTACACCATCCGCGCCGGGATGTGTACATATGACTCGCGCCATTTTCCATAATGGTGGAGGTGAATTATCTTCCTTCAGAATAACCAGATCATCCTTTTGCAGTGCCCGTTGATTACTGGTTTGCCATTTAGTCCTTTTTTGTAGTTCCATCAAGTACTCTCGCTTCCATCTAGACCAAAAGGATAACATTAGCGCATGGATTCTCTGATATTGGGTCAGTCTGTTGTCTGGTATGGCTCGGACATCTCTCTCCGGAATGATAGAGGATTTAGTGCCTATAAGGAAATGGTTTGGGGTGAGGGGTTGGTAATCGTGGATGTCATCAGACAAGGAAGTCAATGGACGGGAATTTAGACAGGCCTCAATCTGACAAATTAACGTATACAAAAGTTCAAAGGTTAAAGCAGAATTATTAGTGACTCTATACAAATGAAATTTTGCTGACTTGACCGCAGCTTCCCACAGCCCTCCCTGACTAGGGGCTCGAGGGGTTATGAACCTCCACTCTATACCTCTGTTGGCTAAATAATTTTGAATTTTGTCGTTGTTTTCCCTCAAGCTGGTATACAGCTCCTTGAGCCTGTTACAGGCTCCCCGAAAGTTGCTAGCGTTGTCGGAAAAGATCTTATCAGGTTCTCCCCTGCGGGATATAAACCTCTTTAAACTGTTCAAGAAAGCATTGCTAGATAAATCCGAAACTAATTCCAAGTGAACCGCTTTAGTGGAAAAACAGACAAAAATACATAAATACGATTTCACGAGCGGAGCCTTCCGCAGTGGCCCACTTTTGGTTGGAATCGGTCCGGCAAAATCGACCCCCGTGACAACGAACGGTCGGCTCGGTGTGATTCTTTCGCTCGGTAAGTTGCCCATGATTTGGTTACCAGTACGAGGATAACACCTGAAACACACAATACACTTATGTAATATCTTTTTAACAGTATTTTTCCCAAAAATAGGCCAAAACTTTAATCTTATTTCAGCTAGTAGGGCTTGAGGTCCTGCGTGCAAGTTTACATAGTGATAGTGACGTATAATCAATTCGGTCAGCTTATGCTTAGCTGGCAATATAATTGGATGTCTTTGTTGGTACGATAGGTGTGTAGCTAAATTTAGTCTACCGCCCACATGTATAAGACCATCACGTAAAAAAGGATGAAGGGATTTTAAGTTACTATCTTTGTTGACGTTTCCTTGATTTTTTAATGTCTTCAACTCCTTATGAAAGGCATGTGCCTGAGCTGATTTCAGTAGATAATTCAAACTTGCCTCTAGTTCAGCTACACTTAAATTACCCGAAATTTTACTTTTAATATTTCTGCAGTTATTCACAAACCGCAGCACATATGCTGTAACCCTTTTCAATTTGATAAATGAGGAAAATTTTCCAAATATTTCCCATTCTTAAATATCTGTAGATAATAGAATATTTTTGCTCTTGAGCTCCGGAGGGTTTGAACAGGAAATGTTCGATATAGGCCAATCGTTGACTCCGTCAGTCAACCAACTTGGTCCATTCCACCATATTGTAGAATTTATCAATTTATCTGCAGTAGTTCCTCTTGACAGTACATCCGCTGCATTGTCGGATGATGATACGTGTCTCCATTGATCTGGATCACTCAGTTCTTGTATTTCGGCAACTCGATTAGCCACGAAAGTGCTCCAACGAGTAGGTTGACCTTTCAGCCAACACAGCGCTATCGTAGAGTCACACCAATAATATGTGTTGATCTCCATTATATTTAGTGCTTGTTTTATAGTTTTCATTAATTTCGCCAGTAGTACAGCACTACACAGCTCCAACTTAGGCAGTGAAATACACTTTAATGGTGCTACCCTTGATTTGGATGTTATTAAATGTGAATGCCACTTACCGCTGTGGTCCACTGACACCATATAAATACAGGCTCCGAAAGCCTTCTCAGACGAATCGCAAAAGCCGTGTAGCTGTAGCTCCTTTGCTTGCTTGCAAATAATTTTTCTTGGTATTTTCAACACATTTAGCTGAATTAAATCTTGCAGGTAGGTCCTCCAGGGTGCTAATATTTCATTATTTAATTGATCATCCCACGCTGCTTTGGACTGCCACAGCCTTTGCATTATCAATTTGGCTATGACTATTATCGGTCCTAGGAGTCCCAATGGATCGAAGGTTGATGCGATGCAAGACAATATCTCTCGTTGGCTCTCGGTTGGACCTGATGGCTTCATTATTACATAAGAAAAGTAATCAGATTCATTGTTCCATGTTAATCCTAATATTTTCTCAGTCTTTGGATTGTCAGTAATAATTTTGTCGGAATTGTCTGAATCGGCACACTTAGCTTGGCCCGACTCGGCTGACAATTCCAAGGCATTGGACCTCCACTTCCTCAACGTCATCCCCGCAGATGACAAGATGCTAATCAGTTCTTCTTTTAACTTCTTACACGATTCCAGCTCATCTGCTCCCGTTAACAAGTCATCCATATAGAAGTCATTTTCTATGACCCGACTAGTGCTAGGAAAAATTAAATTATTATCCATACCAATTTGCTTTAAACATCTCGTGGCCAAGAAGGAGGAAGGTGCCAGCCCATAAGTCACAGTCTTCAGACGATAATGCTTGAGCACATCCTGTGGCGACTCGCGCCATACTATCTTCTGCAGGTCAAGGTCATCTTCACACATGTTAATCTGGCGGTACATCTTCTCGATGTCGGCAGTCATGACTATTTGATGTTTCCTGAAATGCAATAGTTGGTTATATAGATCCTTTTGTATAACAGGTCCTGTCATCAAGGCTTCATTGAGGGAAATTCCATTTGAGGTTTTGGCGGAGCCGTCAAAAACGACCCTCACTTTAGTAGTAGTGCTGGATTCCTTCACTACAGCGTGATGCGGTAAAAAATAGGATTCACGATCCCCTTTTGACTGGTCACACACCTCCATGTGTCCCAATTCTTCATATTCACGCATGAATTTTACATATTGTGTCTTCAACTCGGGATGTGACACAAATTTTCTTTCCATATTTTTAAATCTCTTTTCGGCAGTGAGCAATGAGTTTCCCAACTGATCAATGCATGCCCGACGCGGTAAACTTACTACATATCTACCGTCATCTTCTCTAGTATGAGTATTAACAAAACTGGCTTCGCAAGCCTTTTCTTCTTGAGTTTGAATTTTAGTGGAATTAATCTCTTCTAATTTCCAAAATTTTTCTATTTGATGACTCAACTTATTTATAGATAAACTGCAAAAATCTGATACAGGCCTTTGTTTGGGATACACGTTTATCGGACCGGACACAATCCAACCCAGTTGCGTACGTTGAAGCGTTGGTCCTGACTCGAGTTTCAATCTATCGTTGCTTAGCATTTCCCAGAAGCTCTCCGCGCCCAACAGGATGTCGATGGGTGCAGCTATATTGAAGTTCGGGTCTGCCAGCTCCAGTCCTGGTGGTAGTTTGAACTCTTTTTTCGCCATTGTCACTTGTGGTAAATTGGTTGTAATTTCCTGTAAAATCAGACATGATATTTCGCATTTATAATCAGTATTAAGCGAAGTCATCTCCACCGAAATTCTCCTTTTTATATGTGTAATATTATTATGGATCCCAGACACGGGTTTGTTTATCCATTCACATGGTAAATTTAATTTATTAGCAAATTCAGCTCTCATAAAATTACTCTGCGCGCCAGAATCAATCAGGGCGCGAGCCTTAAACATTTTATTGTTGGCCCCCACAATTCCTATGTAGGCGGTTGACAATAATATTATTTTTTCTGCCTTTTCCGATGCAGAAAAATTCGATACTATAACCTCGTTATTAGCATCCATATTTGAGGTCTCCGGCGGAGGTACCTCCTTGTGTAGTAGAGTATTGTGGCTATACTTGCCACAAATTTTGCAGATTAGGTTTGTCTTGCAACTCTGTGCTTGATGACCCAACCTCAAACATTTAAAACATGCCCGGATTGATTTCGTAGCATCAATCCTATCCTGTAATTTTAATTTTAGAAATTTTTTGCAAAAATAAATTTGATGACCGTTTTCATTACAATAAATGCAATTGTTTGCTTTTACTGCTAAGAATACCGATGAATCTTTTTTGTTATTATTGTTGCCTATTTGCGTTTTATGTAGGTTAGAATATTTTTTCTCTGAAACATTCATGAGCTCCAATACTTGCGCCCTAGCAGATAAACATTTCATGAATTCCTTTAATGTAGGTAATTCACCTTGCAATGTATATTGTTCCCAATTTTTTCGGGTAGCTACATCTAATTTATTTGAAATTATGTAAATAATCAAAGGATCCCACTGATCTACTTTGACCCCGATGTTTTGTAATGCCTTTAAATTTACATTGGTTTCGTCAATTAAATACCTTAATGCTACAGGCTCTTCATGTTTCATATCTTTTAATTGAAATAGCGTTTGGATATGTTTATGTACGGTAGCCCTGAGATTAGCAAATCTGTCATGCAACAACTCCCAGGCCGAAAGATAGTTTTATTCCGAAACTTCTAAATTAGCAATTATTTTCAATGCGTTCCCTTTCAGCGTAGATTGCAAGTAAAAGAATTTTTGGACGTTGCTCAAGGAACTGTTATTATGAACCAAAGTTTTAAAGGTTTCAACGAAATTTACCCACTCCTTTTGATTTCCATCGAATTCTCTCAATTGGAGAGTTGGAAGTTTGATCTCGACCCTACCCTGCTCGATTGACATAATCGCCCCCTTGGCAGTTGCCAATACGGAAAAATATTGATTTTCGAATGTTTCACGCTGGACTGAATTCTCCCGCTCCTCATCTGATAAAATTTCAATTTCGTCTTGTATAGATTCGAATTGATCCAACAACGGTTTAATTCGGTCGTACCTCAGTTTAATCTCATTCGCGGACAATGAATTTAAAGAATCCGCGAACCGTGTCAATTTCCCTTTGATCACGCCTCTCTTGGCTATTAAAGACTTGATCTTATCCATTTTGCTATGATAAAATATGTTCCGACAATGCGTATTTATTTATTTGAGAAGCTACCTGCGTGAAAGATAACAACCACAATATTCCTGGCAATTATTAATTGAGAACCTATTGTTCAAACATCAATTGATAATCATGACTTGCATAAAAACTTTACGTGGGTAGTGATTTTATTTTTTACAATACGATATATACGGGATTAATCTTGTTAAAAAACTACAGGTCTAAATAGGTGTTAAGGGATGTGGGAACGGGTGGGAAGGCAACTAAACACTTATCTCATTTCCGTGGTGGTTCATGGTCTTCCTTTATTCATCTTTGTCATTCCGGTATTTTAATTTTGGTCATCTGTTTTTTGGCAGCTGGTTCTTGTTTTTAATTTAGCAATCCTCTGATTGCCATCCGGCTCAAAGGACCATGTTAAAATTGTTAGGGTCCTTTTAAATAATAAACTCCTTTTGCAAAAAACTTCACTTTTTATTCACTGTGACATGTTGTAGAAAATGTATAAAATAACGGTGTTAATATTGTATGCACCGGGCCAAAAACACTGGCAGTTGTTTTACTGTTAAACTTTGCGTAGGAAAGAAGCCACAATAATAATAATAATTGGACAATTTATAGAGCGCCGTTTTTGTGAAAAATCACCTCAAGGGCGCTTAATAATCAGGTGCTATCATTTTTATATTAAAAAATCCTGCACACATTCAAGACTTAAAACCATACATTTGACGTTTTGCAAGTATTTACCAATACTAGGTAGTAACAAACATGGCGTCTAACTAACTAGTAGCTAAGGCAGATTCCTAAGCCTAGCAGAGACTCACACCATTAATTTGAAATGGTCAGCCCATGGGAGTTTGCTCAAACCCCCCATTGATGGCGGTAGTAGGTCAATTTTTGCCACCGGTAGCCTCAATTTTCAACACTAGGATTTCTAGATACGAGTGAAGGGGCTCTGAGGAAAATAATTCTATGTCGTCTTTGGGATGATGTGTGGAGGGTCTATTTAGAAAAGAAGGAGAGGAAGTTTTTTTTTACATTAACTCCAAACAGGAGGCTCCGAGGAAAATAATTTCCCTCAGGGCCTACGTCATCTGAGATGCTGTGTGGAGTGTGGAGGGTCTTTTTGAGGAGAGGAAAGAATGAACATTGATTTTGAAGAGACCCATGTTGTAGGAAGGAGGAAACACAGAGGCCGGCAAATCATTCCATAGCCGAACACAAGAACGAGTCGGAGAAGCGATCCGTTTTCATGTGACAAATGTTAACAGTATACGTATGTGGGGCACGCATTTGGCGTGTTTCCCGTCTGTGCACCGGTGCCGAAGATTTCAATGATGCTAGTTCCTTGGGACATCTTCCATTGTAATACCGGTAGAACAAGAACAAGTTGTGGAATGGAAAAGGTATGAGCAGTCTAGGGGTCAGAGTGTCCAGGAATAACGGACGTATGAATCCAACCCTCCCACTGGAGTGCAAGGCAATATTTCGAAAGAGTCCCGCTGGAAAGATCAGAGGGTCTCCATCAAACAGTCTCTCCCGATCCGACCTGCAACGCAGTCGGTGGGCAGACGCATCCACCAGCAAGGCCTGGACAAACCGCACTCCATGAACCCAGGTACCCTTGTTAAGTCATCAAACGTAGTGAACCGTTGGTTATCAAATAAATGGTTTCCAAGGCGGCGGTACCCATAAATGCCTCCCAAATTGACGGTGAGTATAAAATGTCTGTTCGCGTGTTAGTGAGTCTCTTCAAATACAACTTCCAATTATAATTTATTGAAGCGAAAACTTCTTCTCGAAACTCGATTAAACGAAAAATTGCGACACTGAAGAGAGACAAAGACACACTATAGAATTTAGCCTGCGAGAGAATGAGATAGTATAAATAATCGGTCTCCTCTTTGTGCGGTGCTTCGTAGCCTTCCTATTTTTGTCTACTTTAGTTTTCTGAAGGTTTCACTTCTACCGCGTGTGACTTGTAAACTCTGTTGTTATTTTTTTTTTATTTAAATTTTAATTTGTCTATATTTTATTGTACGTTTCTTTTAACAAATTTTCAATTTGGGAGGCGGGAATGGGTACCGCCACCCCGGGAACCTTTATTGGATAACCAACACCTCTGCCATAGGTCAGCCCAAGTGGTTCGCTACGTTTGGTGTCTAAGCAGGGGTGCCCGGGTTCATGGGGTGAGGTTTGTCTATGTCTTGGAGGCGGATGACCAGGACACACTAAACCCCAGATTCCTACCCACCCCTTTAACCCTTTTCCTTCCCAGTACTCTTCTCTCCTTCCTTTCCCAAAAAAAAACCCTCCACACAGCATCCCCAAAGATGACATAGGCCCTGAGGGAAATTATTTTCCTCCGGGCCTCCTGTGTGGAACTCATGTAAAAAAAAATAAATAAAACAAAACACTTTCGTTACAGTTACCTACTTTCATTATTGTATATTTCAACTTAAATCGATCAGATCAGATCATGACTATTACACTATTCGTAGTTTAAAGGTGAAGACTGAACATAAAATCTTAAATTTATTTTTAATTAGGGTTTAACCTACGTAATAATAATAATAATAAAAACATTTATTTATCAATAGACTGCTGATAAATAAATACTAATAGATAACTCCTTAGATCAAATAATGTATCTGTTATAAGGAGACTCGTAACTAAAGGGTTGTCATTCAAATGTCTACAAGAAAGTAATCTTTTGCACGGATGCCTACCTAGTACACCTAGATCTTAAACATAAAGTGTATTTTTGGGCTACGAAACCGAGGTCGTTTTATGAATAAGTTAAAATCTCTCGATCATTAAACCATTTAATGGCGTAGCAAGCCGTTGAACTAAAGTTTTGTTTGTTTTAAACGCCACCTTTTACCATTAAGCGGCGCTAATAAATACTTTATGGTGGTAGGATCTTAATTTCTCCAATATTTACCCAACCTAGTAGCTGATCGAAATCATTTTCACGATGGTAAAACTCATTTGCAGAAGAGAAACATTCCGTTCATCTGTAGAGAGTGCCTACTTAAATCATATTGCTGCTTTGCAAGCCGTTGACTTGAAAAGCCTTTCAGTTGAAGGATTGTCAAAATAGTCAAATGTCAAAAAAAATGGTCAACTCACGTCAAGACCTAGATTTTTTTGAGAAAAGCCTAAATGATTTTTGACGTTTTTTAATAAACAATTGAAGTTTTTTTATCTTTACTCTAATTTTAGCAAAATCTTGACTTGACTCTTCTATTTCACTCCTATTTTCTTAAGTTTTCTCTGTTTGTCTTTGCTTTCATATACCATCCTTTATTCTTACAATGTACATTTTCCCAAATTTCGGGTAACTTTGTTGTAAATTGGACGTTAATAAATAAAAAAATTATATTACATTCATTTTTACTCGCTTTAAGAACAAATTATGAATTTTTGATTCCATCCAAGGTTTTGTCAATAATTCCCTAATAAAAAGAATCCGTAATTTTGTAATGTAAAAACCACCGGTTTCATTAAAAAACTGTATGAAAAATATATGTTTTTATTTCAAAAACACCTACATACTAAAGTGTGAAAATGATGCATTGATTTTAGAAGGAATAGAGCCTACCTTCAGCCTAAGAATGAAACTACATCCGTAACTTTTCAATTTGGGAGACGGTATAGATGCCGTAGCCCCGGGAACCATTTATTGGATAACCAACATCTCTGCCATAGGTCATCCCAAGTGGTTCGCTACGTTTAGTGTTATAGAAGGGGTACCTGTGATCGTGGTTTGAAGTTGGTCCGGATCTTGGCGGCGAACGCATCTGCCCGCCAACTGCGTGGCATCCCGGATCGGGAGAGACTGGGTGAGAGAACTTTCGGTATCTCCAGTAGGACTCTCACAGAACATCGCCTTACACCACTGTGGGAGGGATAGATTTATATGTCAGTCACTCCTGAACACACTGACTTCCAGATTCCTACCCACCTTCATACCTTTTTTCCTTCCCAGACATTTTTTTCTTTAAAAAGATGTCTAAAATTACGTCCTCCAAAATATCCTCCCTTTCCGGAATAATCAATTATAAAATATTTTATTTGTCGCTCCTCGTGTGCCACGATAATTATATTTTTTTATTATTTTGTAACAATATTCAAATAATATAAATAAAAATATAAATTTCCAATACTTAGGCTTTAAAAGTGAAGATTGCCTCTTTTCGTCAAAATATTGTTGGATGCCTAAATAATATTTAAATGATTTTATTTTTTTTAATTAAAAAACATATTTAATCACGTCATTGAGATTAAATTCAGAAAGGTACGCATATTGAGTATGAAAGAAATAAAATCATAACTTTGGTGGTGGAACATAGCCCGATCCGAAAAAGGTCTTAGTTAGTCTCGGGTAGGTACCTAAGAAAGTATCTAGATGGTTAGACTCCATTATAAAATTATGTAGGTCACCATAAAATGGTTATTTGCTATCATACTTTCCGCAAATTCATCATTTTTCGAGTCCTTAGTTATAAAGTGTAAAGGCTTTCATCGATGGCACAGCCTTCAGTTAGTCAATATTTTCGCTAAGTGAAGTGGGCGTCGCAGGCTACGGTATAAAGAATTACCGACATATATCACGGGGGGTTCAACCTCCTTTTAATTGACGCCGCGACGCTACTCCGACCGACGCCTGATGTTTTAACCTCGTAAAGGTACTGAGCACAGTTTTTATTTATTAAACTGAAAACGTTTCCCTCGTAACTTGCCATGTTCATTTTATTAACCTACATGCACGTGGTATTTTAGATTTATACAAAATGTAGATAAGAATTGTAAAAAATTTGCGAAAAAGAAAAATCATATCAAAATTCCTGCTTTAGATAGTTTCCATGCCGTTAAAAGGTATTTATGGACTGATATCATCTTTAAAATGCTGTGTAGAAGGTCTATTTCTAAGGAAGGAGTGGACCTGAGTCTTGAAGAGATCCATATTGTAGGAGGGAGGATACACATAGGCCGGCAAATCTTTCCACAGCCTAGCTGTTGAAGAACGACCCGTTCTCATGTCACTGTCAACTGCGTACAAATATTGGCGGGCATTTTGCATGTTTTCCAACTGTGCACCGGTGCCGAAGGATTCAGTGACACTAGTTCCCTTGAGCATCTTCCATTGTAATGCCGGTAGAACAAGGACAGCAGTTCCTCACGATTCCTGTGCTCCAAAGATTGCAATCCATTTGTTATGATACATAGGAGAATCAATATGTAAAAACATAAAATAAACGATTTAGTGTGTGAGTAATTTTATTATTGCCTTGCCTTTTGTCTAATGATCACTGTTTGTATGTTAACATTTTTTACGTACGTTTTATTGTTCCACATTTATTGTAAAAACCTACTTTTATGAAGGTAATAAAACCTGTTATACACACAAAGTAATTGTATTTCAACCCTTAAAAACAATCATTTAATAATTTTACTTTGAGGAGTAAAGAATACAGTTTTCTAAAAAAATATATCAAAAAAATACAAAATATCTTTTCTTGTGTAAGGTACCTTCTTATTAGAACATAAATATTGTTTTTAAAACGCTGATATGCACTCTATAAATACGATAACAAACCTCTTTAAAGCACAGTGTGTTTTCAACTCCGTACTGGAGAGTTTTAAATAAATTCAGTGTTGCAAATTTATTTCCAAAGTGCATTATTTCATTATAATTGTGTCCACGGTTTTATTTCTAACAACGCTTTTAAGGCACAGCCGCAAGGTAACAATTATTAAAATATTTTCATACTTATACTTGTAGTTTTATTTATAACCAATTCATAATACTATTAAAGTAAAACTGATATTTAATCAGATTGATTTTTATATCCATAATTCAAACAATTTTATAATGCCTTCGGAAGGTGAAACAGCTATCACTATAAACTTATAAACTATTTTTGTTTTATTTTAATTTATTTTTTCATAAATTAAATAACATTATTATTTAATAAATAAAATAAAATCTTCAAATTAAAATGGAGTTCTAGAAATTAAACCTGACACGAATTAATATAATAATAACACATCGCTCTCTGTTTTTCTATCCTCTGTGGGTGATAGAATTGTATATGTATTTTGACTGAAACCCGCTATTTTAATGGGTGCCTGGTACCTACATTAAAATGTAGTTTTATATAATAAACTGATGCATTTTATTTTAATTTGATAGATTTTTAATTAGAAGTTTATTCTTATATTTTTACATTAAATCTATTTTAAATGCTTATTAATGCTTGCAGTTTCACAAATTAAACCAATGCATTTTATTTTACAAAAAATTATATCTTATGTTTTTGAAAAAAACATTTTAAATATATATTAAAATGCAGTTTTATATTTTAAACACATTCATTTTATTTCAAATTAATATATTTTTAATAATAGGTTTATTCTTACATATTTACAAAAAATCCATTTTAAATTTAAATACTTAAAATAAAATACAAAAGGTTTTTTTTTTAATTTACTTAAGTAAGTACTTAGGAAAATAATTCCCCTCAGGGCCTATGCCATCGTTGGTGATGCTGTATGGAGGGTATTTTTTAGGAAAAGAAAGAGAGGAAGTTCTGAGAAGGAAAAGGGTATAAGGGATGGTTAAATTTAGGGGGTCAGTGTGTCCTAGAGTTATAGACGGACGAACGAATCCATCCGTCCCACTGAGGTGTAAGGCGATGTTCTGAGAGAGAATGGCTGAAGAAGTCAAAGGGACTCCTTCAACCATTCTCTCCCGATTCGGCCTGCCATGCAACTGGTGGGCAGACCGCTGCCAAGGCCCGGAAAAACCTTACCCCATGAACTCGGGCACCTCGGCTAAGTCACCAAACGTAGCAAACCACTTGAGGTGACCTATGGCAGAGGTGTAGGTTATCCAATAAATGGTTCCCGGGGGAAGGCACCTATAACCGGCTCCCAAATTCCATCCATAACCACTGAACATCAGCACGTCAACAGCCAACAGGTTGCTTTATCGGAAAAATGCTTCGGTTCTGTTTTATTTTTCGTTTACTCATATCATTTATTTAGTCTGAGATATGAAAACATGATGTTTGTACATGGTCTTGGTTTTTCCACTAACTTGTGTACGACACATTGCCGATAACAACAGTATATTTATAAATAAGACAGAGTTCGTTGGAAAAGTAAATAATTTCTTAAAGCAACAACAATTTTCAACGTCAATAAGATATCTTATATATTGATTGATTACTTACCTTGACTCTAGTAAAATATAATCTGCAAATCAGTTTGGTTTTCGCCAAAACTTATCAACCTCAGACGCCATCGCTAATGTTACAGACTTCATAACAAGTAATGTTGACAAAGGAAATAAATGTTTAGCAATTTTCCTTGATCTTGCAAAGGCGTTTGATACTGTGAAGCACAAAATACTTTTATATAAACTTAA
Organism: Limnephilus marmoratus; assembly: GCA_917880885.1. NCBI lineage: Eukaryota > Metazoa > Arthropoda > Insecta > Trichoptera > Limnephilidae > Limnephilus > Limnephilus marmoratus. The sequence continues at coordinate 2,520,626 of OU862918.1, forward strand.
GGGGATAGGAATATCAGATACAGTTCTTCAATTATTTCATAGTTATCTAACTGATCGAACGCAATATGTTAAAATAAACAATACCTATAGTAGTTCCCAAAAAACAGTTTGTGGCGTTCCACAAGGTTGCATCATAGGACCCTTATTATTGTTAATATATATTAATGATCTATGTAACCTACAAATTTGTGGACAAATCACAACTTTTGCCGATGATACGGTTTTTGCTATTTTACGCCAAATATTGGGATGAAGTCTTTAAAATGGCAGAAAATGGCATTCGTATTGTTAAAGATTGGCTTAATGCTCACATACTAACCCTGAATATAGACAAAACCAAATTCCTAACATTTCGAATATCAAATAAACTCTTGCCTTCACAACAAAGCCTTAAACAGCTGTATCCCTTATTAACTCCATGTACCTGTCCTTCTATAAGTAGAGTTGACAGTATTAAATATCTTGGCATTCAAATCGATGATCTTCTTTCATGTTACAAACCTTACGACAAAACTGAGGAAACTCGTCTACTTCTTTAAAATGTTAGAGATATATTACATAGAAAACAACTGAAACAAGTCTACTGTGCTCTTATACAATCACTTGAATATGGTATTATCAGCTGGGGAAGTGCCACAAATACAGGGTGTCCCAAAAGAAAGTTTATATTTAGTGGATCGATTTAAAAAAAAGTTAGGGTTCTTTGGTTATAGCCAGTAAGTTTGTAGGAGTGCAGCATTAGGTCTTTGTGGAAAATGCTGTGTAACAATAATCTATGCACATTTAAAGCACTTGCGCGCTTCCGAATCGAAAAGTTTGAGTCGTCACGAAAAGACTGATAAACACTCTCTACGTTTTCTACCGTTCTCGAAGACCTTGATCGTCCGGATTTTGGTTTTACCAGCGTTGTACCGATCTCTTCAAACTTTTTGACCCATTTTCGAATGAGAAGAATGCTTGGCGCATCATTGAATTGACGAAAACCTCAAATATTGCAGAATCTTCTACGCGCTACAGTCGCCGAATCACCATTTTTGTAAAACTCACGCACGCACAACGCACGGTCGCTCCCGAGAAATGCTTCATAGCGAAAAAATTCCCAAGAGCTAGACTACTGATTAACATATCCCCCGCGCCCCTCGAAAAAGTTGCGTTCACACAGAAAACAAAACAAGTATAAACTTTCTTTTGGGACACCCTGTACTTGCTTAATTTTGAAGGTTATTCTTAAAGTCCCGCTGAGAACGAGCACTGATTTTATTTTTAAGACACTAAATATTCCTAACCTGCAAAAATTGTATTAAAAAAATATCCTGCTTCATCAATTTAGAAATACACACGTGTTTGAAGAACGAATAAGCACTAGAGTCTTAAGAGAGTCAAGTGTAAAATCTTTTAACATCCCAGTTTGTCAAACCTCTTAAGGGCAAAGAAGTTTTAAATATAATGCAACAAAGCTGTTCAATTCTCTACCTCCTGAAATTAGAAATACGCAATCCAAAAATGCATTTAAAAGTAAAATCACTCATCACCTCAAATAAACATTTCCATCACGAGTATTTAATAATATACTTACCTTTATACCTACTGTGTGTATATATGTAACCATGTACTACTGCCATCTTCTATATATTTGTAACATACTTGAATTGTATATTTAAAGAAAAAAAGATTTTATATCAATCTGTCTCTTTCATAATATTACTTAAACAAAATCATAGATAACCACTCTGTAAATTGCCATCTCAACAAAGGCGTTTCACACCTAGTGAGATGGGCAAACGTCATTATTATAACCAAATGTAATATGAAAATAATGAAAGAAAAAAAAAAATATATATACATACATATATTGTAAATCGGGGGTACTTTGCATCGCACGGGGAACTTTCTATAAATAAAAAATGTTTTGAATCTATCAATGGTCGTTGCCATTAATTAAAAGATAATATTAAATATATGTCGCCAACCTCTCATATTTAATGCGAAGTTCGAACCAGAATCCCATTTAAATATTAAGTCATCAAAGGTTAGGAAAGAACGTGCGTTTTTCCAAAATTTTACAGTAAAAATCATTATTTTGCATCTTCGTCTGAGTGAATAAAGTTGCGTTAAATTTCATTATGAAAATTAATATATTATTATGTTTTACCAAATGCAATAATTAATATCTATACCAATTTATTTCTTGATACTGTCGCGTTTTTAGTAAATCTGGGGTTATATTGCACCAGATGCAATGTAACTGCAATCTTTTTTTATTTCCGTTGGTACACCGTTAAATGTGTTTTTTTCTAATCAGTCTTATTTTTAGGAATGAGTAGAGTATATAAGGGGAAGGCTGGAAGTCGGCGATCTATTTGTTCATGTCGGGTATCTGATGGTGCCAAGAAAATCGTTAGATGAAAAAAATCAATATCATAGCTGCAAACAATGTAGCCAATGAAGAAACAATGGAAGAATAGCAAGCAATGGAAATAGCAACTAGTCTATAATCTACAACGAAAGAGAGCAAGTCAGAGTGACTCAAGTTACGTAGCGTAGTGAGTCAAGTGTAAGAAGCAAGGAAATGATATAGCAAGATTCCTCTGATGACAAACAAAGAACTTATTAAGCGCCCTTGAGGTGATTTTTCACAAAAACGGCGCTCTACAAATTATCCAATTATTAGGATTATTATGTTAGAATGCTCTTCCCAGGAAGAACCGGACGAGGAAAACGAGGAACAATTAATTACCCGTTGATTATACCTTTAAGACCATTAATCGGCAGATTGGCGCATTTGTAGTATTCAAAAATGAAAATGACTGTACTCTGGGTCAGAAAATTTTGATGATGATAGTGCAACAATTTTTTGATGACAGAACAACAGATTTTGTCTTATATCACATAAGACAAAATCTGTTAAGACTTAGGAAGTAACCAAACATTAAAATTGATTTATTCTATGATTTTTTTTTTTCATTAACTCCACACAGGAGGCCCTGAGGAAAATAATAGAAAAATGTTTATGACAATATTTTGGTATGACTGTACTTACTCGTATTCTCGTATACAATACGTGTGCCAAAAATCCTGGCATACCCTCTTCGCTCCATCCACATTTATATATGTATTTCTTTACCTTCACAATCAGAGGTCTCGGAGAATGTTGACCACTTGTAGGTAATGCCACAACTCCTGCTGTGTCTCTTCAAATACCAAAAAGCAGTGTTTACCACCACACATAAGTTTAAGTCTTCCTGCAGGTTTACTATAGACAATAAACCCCTTACCTCTTAGTGGTTTTACAATACCCAGTGCGCGATGGGACTGACATAATTTTTTAAACATTATTTAGTATCTCACAATAACTTCGCAACTGTATTTCATTCATTCTGTCACTCGATATTCCATATCTTCCAAGAACGAACCCTTAATGTATTCTGTCAATTTAATAAAAAGGGCTGAGAACACTTTGAAAGTTAATAAAATTCCGACGCCAACCGCAACATCCTTCAAAGAAACAACTTTAAATAAGTATTGTGTTTATCTCATTTTGCTACGCTGTGAAGCCCTTCGTAATAAAATATGGACCAAAAGCGCTCTCATAATTCCAGTAATCTTTTATTCAACGAATTTTTGAGCTCTTGCTTCCTTTGTCATCGGAATAGGGACGTGGGAACCTCTGCCGGACCAAATTGAAACGTACTAAATGCCGTCGTTTTAGTTCCTTCGACGAATTTCATCAGTTTTAGGATCAGACCCTATTTATAGTTCCCAGAAGAGAATAATAAGTTCATAAATTATATTTTTTGTTCGTGAAAAAATATTGTCATATATTATGCCATTGAAAAAATAATTTAGTACCCACGAAATTTAAGTAGGTGATTTTTTTTTTTTTTAAATATCAAAGTTGTTTAATTTCTTTCTTATTCTTTTAATTTGGATTTGAAAATCCGCAATCTTAAAGTAACACTGTTTTTATATACATCACAAAATCACTAAATTATTGTCAATTAAAAGAAAAAATGAACACTGTTTTTATTTACGGTACCAATTACAATACTGAAATACACATCTAATATTTCATTTAATACATGTAATAATAATTATTTAAACTCTTATAAACTACACTACAATTTTTTTTTGTCAAAGTTACACTAAATATTACGCATTGTCATTAACCAGCCAAAACCATCCATTTATTAAAAAATCATTATTTAGTTTCGTTAAAAATAATCTATCTTTAAGTACACATGCGTATATGTTCAAGCCTTGGTAAATGTGACACACTTTTCTTTTTTTTTTTCCACGCGTCAAATGCATTAAGTGTCACCAATTTGTCCTTTTCAAAAGCAGATATAGTGGAGAGTTACACGAACACGGTAAAAAAACATATTTCATTCCTACCAATCTCATATTATGCTCGTTCGGATGGGTGTCATATTTATGTGCATATCTAATACAGTTATTATTTTATTTGTCGTCCAAATAAACTTTTTCATCCTTTAAAAATGCATTTGTTTAAATTCTTTTTAATTTTTCGATAATTTAAATAAATATAATTATCGAACTAAACAATGCAAGGAAATCGTTTTCTCGCTCTTTCTGTGGTCAAAAAGGTCCTTATTATCTTCGTTAATTTAAAAACCAAATCAAATAATAGTGGCAAACAACTTAGATTTTAACATAAATAAATGTGTCACAATGTCCTTCACTCGTTGTACAAACATTATAGTTTAAGATTATAAAATATCATGTGTAAAATCCGTGAAGGATCTTGGTGTCGTCTTTGATCCCGAACTGACATTCTCTTGCCATATATCGCAGCTCACTCAGTCTTGCTACAAACTTCTTGGGTTCATCATCAGGACTTGTAAGCAGTTTGATTACCAAGAAGCTATGCTAGCGTTATTCGATGGCTTACTGAGAAGCAAGCTGGAGTACGCGAGCGATGTTTAGGCACCGTACCACCAGAAGTGCATTGATATGTTAGAGCAAATCCAGAAGAAATTCCTCAGATATGTTTATATTCGGAAACATGGAACCTATCCAAGGTTCATGCACCATATTGCCTTACTTCGGGAAACTGATTCGGTGAGTCTAGAAACAAGACGGAAAGCAAGTCTTGCTATTCTGTCTTTCAGAATTTGGAACAATTTCATCGATGGCCCTTTTCTCTTGGGATGCAATGATTTATATGTACTAGACCACTACAGTCGAAGTCGTCATCATGACTTATTTAAAGTACCGAACGGAAGAACAGACGTCTTGGAAAAGCATAGCATGACGAGGAGAGTGGTGCTGTTAAATGAAATTGCAAACCATTTGGATGTAAGTGACTTTTTCATATGCCTTAAAAATATTATTGAAGAGTCACTTGCCTAAATGCTGATAGGGTAACTAAGTTGTATTGTAATTGGAATTCTACTGTTGTACAATAATAACAAAAAATAAAATGTTATATTCACTTTGGTAAAAGACCGCCATTCAGGAATAAAACGTAGCTTGAACTGCTTTCCCGTGATTGGTGACCAGACCTGAATAGCCAATAGCACTTCCAACTTTCGTATCTTGTTGTTCCATACTTTTTCACTCCCTTCAGCACCACAGCACACCCCAATTGGGGACTCCATCGTCCCGTTGGCTTACCGTATACCGTACAGATTATTATTTGCATCACACAAATAAATTTTAATATAGAAAAAATGCAACAATTCAACTTTGTATAAAGTTGAATTGGCCGGTTTCAATTCACTTTTCGGATTTACGCATTATATAAGGGGTTTATACAAAGTTGAATTGTTTCATTTTTCTATAACGGATAATCACAAAGTTATAGCTACATTCAAAAATACAAAATTTTAATATTCTTAATAATTATTTTTCAGGTGAGCATTTAAACTTAATACCGTAACTGATTTTTGTTATTTGTTTTTGGGGTGTAATGCCGTGTTGCGCTACCTCCTTCTTTAGACAACGTTTCGGACATCGTTGCAGTGTCCATCATCAGGGCAGATCCGGCAGATCCGGTAGATGTGTGCAACGATGTCCGAAACGTTGGCTAAAGAAGGAGGTAGCGCAACACGGCATAACACCCCAAAAACAAATAACGAAAATGCTTTTGGCCGTGAAAATCTTAAAACTTATCTCACCGTAACTGGTGTTTTATTTTTAATATTTATAAAGTGGTAAAACATAAATTCACCTTGTATGCATTAAAAACGTTTAACAAAGATTATAAATAAAGTATGAGTAATGAAAAATTCAATTTTAAAAGAAATTTTTTATTTTTACATTCGGACTTTTGTCGGGTGTCCCTAAAAAATTGGATAATTTACAATTAAAGGAGGAATTAAAGTAACAATAATTATTCACAAATGTGAAATGAAATAACTAATGGACATTATTTGTGCCAATAATTTGCAGATTTCAAACAAAAACTTGTGGAAAATTTATTGCTATTTTTAGTTTTACTGTATTTTTTTAGTCAATTTGAAAGGCGCACGATTTTTGAGAAATATTTAAATAAAGAAAATTTATAACAAAAGAAAAGACCGAAATGAAAACTTTTTGGAAAAAAGGTAGACCTTTGAGATTTTCTCCCCGAAGTTTCCATTTTCAAATTGAACGGAAAAGGTTCGGTTTTTTTTAAGTGGACATTGATAGGTTTTTTAAACAAATTTTTCTCAAATGGTTTATTTTTATCACGTATGTATTTTCAAAAAAAAAGTTCCACTAAAAAAATACGTTTACTTAAAACCTCATAAGACCTCTTTTCCACGGTAGTTACGACCGAATAAATTGGTACGAGAGCCAAGTACTGTGTGTGCAAAGAGTAATGTTAAATAATGTATGAGCGTACATCAGCATTCATCTTCGCACAGCAGTAAACAGGAACCGTACTGCTACCGGGTGGTACTACTGCCACTGGCCAGCAAGTAAGTGGCCGCTAAATGGCTCCGGTCAGTGCGTCAACGGTTTTAATAATTCAACATTCAAAATGGTTAAGCTGGAGATTTGTGGCGGCTTAGCGCTGGCGCAGCCGGAACCGGGAAACTGGGAAACTGGGGGCACAAAAAACTTTCAGACAGATAAATGGACTTCAACTGGTTTGTGTTTGAGCTTATTTTGAATCATTGTTTACGGATGGTTAACTTTAGTTCTTATTACGCATGCACTTTAACTAAATGAAATTTGACAAAATGAACAAAAATTAAATAATTATTTTTTTAACGATAATAATTTACATGATAATAATTTGTTATAATAACATTAAAGGGCAAGATAGAGGGTCGCCGAGGCCCTAGTTGATGTCTTGGCTAGGAAATGTACAAGAGTGGACCGGTATTAGAAGTGTGAAGGAGCTATTCCGGGCAGCGCAAGATAGAGATACATTTACCAGAATGATCGCCAACGTCGGCATCGGGGAGACCTAATAGGACACAGGAAGAAGAAGAAGATAAAAATTGCATTTTGTTAATTACAATATTATAATTTTGAAATTTTAAGAAGAGATTTTTTTAATTTTAAAAAGAAAAAAATATTTCTGTCAATAACCTGTGGATATTTGAAAATCTCCTACTACCACCACAGGAAGCGGAAATTAAATAAAATATTTTTTTTATGTATTTTCAAACATTATGTGAAATTCCTCTTGCTGAGGCTCCCACTTTACAATTTAAAAAAAAATACATAATATGAACTAATACATTGATATAAAATAAAACTGGCATGAAACAAAATAAAAATATAATAAAAATGGCGGTAATGAAAAAAAATAAAGGAAAATATTATGAGCTACGGTTTTACAATGTAATGACGTGTGCATTTAATGGTATTGTGTATAACGTAAATGCACATTTTATTCTTTCACGATATATATTTTTAGTAATATTGCCTTTTCTTACTTTAATCCATCTTATAATTTTGAATCTGAAATAGTTTTTTTGTACTCCTCATTTTTTAATGGAATGAAATATTGTTGAATGCTTTTATTGCCTTGTATTTGTGGTGTCTTTGTCAAGATCTTGTTTTTACCACCAGAGTTTTTATGTTTTTTTTTAACTTATATTGCTTGTCTAACTGGTTTATTAATGATGGGCCGTATTTGTTGAAATATGTTTTTTTGGGTGAAAAATGTTGTTTAGAATTTTTTTATGCATATTTGGTGTATATATTTTCAAATCGGGACGCGGTTATGGGTACCGCTTCAAGTGGATCGAAATTTTTCGTGACTTAGCAAGGGTGCCCGGGCTCCGCATCGAGCGGGATGATTTCATATGTTCGTCAATCCTGGACACGTTGACCCCCAGATTTTCCTCTTCTTCTTTTCAATAGAAATAGGCCCTAAGGGAAAGGGAAATTATTTTATCGAATTTTGTGCGAGCAGGCTACGGGATAGCAATGTTATGATTATTTTTACACTCGGAAAACATAATAGACCTCTAAAAAGGTTTTTTAACTTCTAAAAAGGTTTTCAATCCATGGGTAACATTTAATCGGAGATAAGCTTGAAAACCCACGTTATTGGGTTTGCTGGTATTTAAAATTATTAATTTCGGTCATCATATTTTTGTCATTGCAACCTTGCATTCATATAAGCCACGAGCTAGCTTTCCAAAAAAATAAAATTGTTAACTTCGTAAAGGCACAGGGCATATTTAAGGCATATTATTTAATACTAAGATTAAATTAATACTAATGGCTTCCACAATAATAACCAGATTTTCAACAAATCACATCCTTAATATTCCATTAAAATGTACCACCTACCAACAGTTTATGTTTATGTACTACGTAATTAAATTCTCATGTACTACGTAAATAATTACTTTCCCATACAATTTAAATAATCCACATAAAATACTTAACAACACATGATGTTTCAGTGCGGATAAAACAAAAGGTACGGAAGGTTTGATTTTAGATTTTTACGGCTAAAAGGATTTTTTTTTATTTGTTTATGGGCATCATGTATGTCATCACACATCTGCCCTGATGATGGACACTGTAAAGCTGTTCGAAACGTTGGCTAAATGAGGAGGTAGCGCAACACGGCATAATACCCCAAAAACAAATAACAAAAAAGGTACGGAATTTTTTCATAGCGCCAATTAAACATAACATAAAACATTATCATATTAAGTATAATTATATATTAAATGTAATTATTATATTATTCAACATAAAACATTAACGGGTAACAATTATTATAAGAAATAATTATCAGCCTGAATATATTGAAAAAAACCTTCCGAGAAAAGATACATGCCGCCAACGGGACATGAACCCGTGTCCTTCTGATTGCCGGTCAGGTGCCGCTCAGGTACCACTGAGCTATGTCGGCTTATCTAATACCCGCCAAATAATTCAATATATACTAGTGTTTCATTCAACAATTATTGCATATTACATTTTTCCACCTGAAAACAACCAACTTTATTTTAGTGAGATAGGCATTGTTAGCGTTGGCGGCATGTACCTTTTCTCGGAAGATTTTTTCAACGTAGATGAGTGTTTTAGACTGATAACACATGTCTACAAAAAAATAAAAATTGAGAGATGTTTTGGTTTTTTTGCATAATTCTTATGTTTTTGGGTGTGCTGAATCCGAAAATGACTTTAATTTGTCACAGAACGTCACGTTTTCTGACAATGTAGGTATCTATATTAAACTAGTTATCTTCTCAAAATAAAAGATAAAAGACTAAAAAAAATTTATTTATCTATAATTGCGTAACAAAACTTATTTTTTATCTAAAATACATTGATTAGTAAGCACTAAACACATTTATTTTTCCCAGTGAGACTCCTTTTGGTACATTTTCGCTTGTAGAAAGCACTGGAAGGTCTCTCCGAAGCGTCCAACAGTAGTCTGCAATCATTGAGATGCTTCATCTTCCCTGGTATCTTTTTTCCATCTCCTTAATATCTTGGTGAAATCGTTCACCTTGCACTTCACTCACATATTCTAAATTTTCTGGAAAGTAGTCTAGGTGGGAATGAAGAAAATGTACTTTTAAACTCATTAGTCAACCTAAAAATTGAATATGCTTTTAACGATTTGTTTGTAGTTGGGGTCTTTGTTATTGCCTAAAAATTCAGGTTACCCTCCCCGATCCCTAGTTCCCCTCCCCCCCCCTCCCTCGAACCCCGTAACCGAGTTCCCCTCCCCCCTCCCCCCTCCCACATTCCATACATTCAGTCCCGGTGCATTCAGTCTTCACAGCTCGCGTGCCATCTATTGCAATTTTTTATACAAATTTCATAATACCAGAGCTCTCCAGTAGTTTTATACAAACCTTGTCTTGACAATAACGAACACAAAAAAAGAATTATCCAATTTGGTGCAGTCTTTCGAAAGTTATGCGCGTACATACATTTTGTGCGATTCATTTTTATTTAATTAATTAATTTTTCGTAATTTCATGATGCCAGATCTCACTATTGTATACAGAAACTACCGCGGGAATGCACACATCATATCCCCAAAGTTTCATTGCAATCGGATGAATGGTTTAGCAATGAAATGTTTATTGCCAGAGCTCACTATTGTATATACTATCTATATCTGTATATATATATATATATATATATATATATATATCTCTCTTCCTATCGCCTTAAATATTAAAATTCATTCACAAAAATGCACCACTAAAATATTAACATGCAAAATAATGACTGTCTATTCATAGCAAATAAAAAAGAAATAAAATATTTGGGTGTAATAATAGATAGTAACCTTAAGTGGAAGACTCAAATTACCAATACTATAAATAGATTAAGAAAACTTATATACATATTTATTAATTTAAGAAATATACTTAACTTAAAAATTCTTAAAAATATATACTATGCTCTAGCCCATTCGATAATACAATACGGTATTGTTGCATGGGGAGGAGCTTACAAAACCTCAATTTTACCGTTGGAAATTACTCAAAGATTAATAATCAAAATTATTACTAAGAAACCATCAGATTATTCAACCTCTCAAATTTTTCAAGACTTTCAAGTCCCACCTCTAAAAAATACATATATAAAAAATACACTGCTTCAAATACACAAAGACTATTCTAATAAGTCGCACCACGCCATGGTCCGCGTTGAGAGCAATAGGCAAAACACAGTGGGTCGCTTGTGTACGCCATTAATGCATACCAGTTTTGCACAACACTACTACACGTACAATGGAGTGGTGTGGTTTAATCAACTAGCAATAGAGCTGAGATTAGAACCTGACTACAACAAATTCAAAAATAAATTAAACAATAATATCTTAAATAATTTAGCCACTTAGAACCGCATTAACCTTTAATTAACAATACTTATTCAAAAATTTATTTTAAATTATTATTATTTTTTTTTAATATTATTTTTTTTTTACACATTCGATTTATGTAAGTACGTAAATATAATGTATGTGTTATAATTTTTAATTTTAATTTTTTTAATTTAAAAAATATATATATATATTTTTCTCTTCCCTTTACACACGAGTAGTTACACTCTCGTAAAGGTTATATATTATATACATATATATGTTTATACTGTTTATAATCAATGTTGCATGTTAGTATTTAATGATTTGAGTTTAATCCGTTTATAACTTGAAAATGTAATTACTCATGATTATATTACATGTATATGTATATAAAAACTAATAAAAAAAAATAAAAAAAAAATAAATAAAAAAAAATATGTCCACCGTTTTGCAAAATAACCTGATGTTCTGGAATTTTTTGAGTATTTTTCTAGTTTTCAGAACACCTAAATACATAGAAATCAGTTGAAAACACCCAGACAGCATTTTTGTTGTAGACCTGTGTAATTATTGCTTATAATAAATGTTATCCTTTGTGCTATACATAAACATCTTGTCCTAAACGTTAGTTTATCAATTAAAAATAATAATTAATATTTTACAAATATTTTACCAATAAATATAGACATAATTTGTCTCGACGCCACCTAGCGAGAGATTTAGCACTAACAATGCCTCTCTCACAAAAATAAAGTTGGTTGTTTTCAGGTGGAAAATGTAATAAGCAGTAATTGTTGATTAAATCTTAATGTTCCTTATAACTTTTCATAATATTATATGCAATCTACTATGTGTATGTAATACACCTTATATTATAATATTTTAATGTTATTAGTTTAACTGCAAAAAAGTAATTAATCTACATTAATCAGTAATGCCAGGTGCGAGAGAGGAGGATAATCAAAAACAGCAATAAAGGCGAGTAAGCAATTTTTATAGGCGGATTTGGTATGGGTATCGCCCCGGTTACCATTCATTGGACAACCAACAATTCTGCCATAGGTCACCCGTTTGATGACTTCCTAGCTAAGTTTGACGACTTCGTAGGTGCCCGGGTTTATAAGGTGAGATTTGTTCTTATATTGTCGGCGGGCACGTCTGATTGGGTAAGGCTGGTTGAGGGAGACCCTTTCACCTCTCCAACCAGACAGTGGGAGGGATGGATTCATACGTTTGTCCCTCCTGGACTCACTGACCCCCAATTTCCTACCCATCCTTCTTTTCCTTAGGTACTTACAATTTTCCTTCCCAGAATCTCGTCTCCTACGTAGACCCTGAGGGAAAAAAAAATATTTAGGACCTCCTGTGTAAAGCTAATATTAAAACAAGTGAAAGAGGAAAAAGATAAGGTATTTAGGGAAAGTATTGGGATATTCACTTTTTACAATAAGTTATAAATATGGAATGATCCTATCCTAAGAGGCTGAAAGAAGTGAGGAGGAGATGGAAGACGAGAAAGAGGAAGGTGGAGAGTGAGAGTCTGATCTGATCTGATCAGATCTGGTTACCAAATACGGTTTTAGACACTTTAAGTAGGTTACGAAGCTAAATGGCCTATTCTGGAGATATTTCATCACCCTCTTAGATATCTTATCGATGACGGTATTTCACTATTCATAGGTTTGAGTACTAAACAGTAAAATCCAAACGAAAATATGAAAGCTAATAAGACACCAAAAAACAGAAAAATAATGGTCACAACTGTGACCATTGGACCACGTACCGGTTAGACGAGAGATTCTGGGTTTGTGTCCCAGTTGCCACCATTCTTTTTCGGTTTTTCTGTGTCTTGTTCTCTTTCATATTTCCGTTTAGATTATTGTACTTATCTCCTTCTTCAATGATAATATATCATTGATAGGGCTAACCTTCAAAAGTTATAAAAAGAGAGTATTTCTTATATCATCATCATTATCATTATCATCATCATTACATAGTATAAAATGAAATCGCTCAAAATGTATGTGCGCGTTAATCTTTTAAACTACACAACGGATTTTCATACGGTTTTCACCAATATATAGAGTGATTGAAAAGGAATGTTTATATGTATGATACATGTAAATTATATTAGAGAAAAGCCGAGAAATTCAAAGAAAACATATTTTTGTGCGATTTAAAACGGCTGGCGGGCCGTACTATAGTCACTTTTGAAATTCGTTCTACGGAAGAAATTGGAAAATAGATGTCCTAGAGTAAGTAGCTATTTGATTTTCTCTTTTCAAACATCTAGTGTTGCATTGCAAGCATTGTATAATTAGTGGCGAGTTGATTAGTTTATATGTATAAATAAACTGGCAGCCGGGTGATGTGGATTTTATAAAGATTGAGTAACGGCGTTGTGTTTCATTAGCCACAGCAACGTGTGGCCGGGTCTGCTAGTAAATTAAATAAATCGTTAATTCAAAATATACAATATCATTTGAATAATCTTTGTCGCGAACAAAGAATTGTTATATATGTATATATAATTTTTTTTTTTTAAATTAAAGAATAACATTCCCGGGTTACGAATAACCCAACAATGTTTGAAAAATCTCCTACTATCACCACAGAAAGCTGAAAATGTTGCTTGTGTTGTGATGGAGGAATTAGCCAGTCGAGGAATCGAAAACACGACGCTCGGGTGGGACCCAAGCGCTATGCCCACTCAACCACTGACCGGTCGCTAATGATAAAATAAATGTTATTTAAAAAAATATTATGATTATTTAATTTAAAAAGATTATACTACGCGTAAAATGGAAGGAGGAAAACGAACCTTTGTTAATTAAAATATAAAATATTTCACTCTTACTCATTGCAAATGTACGTTACACCTACATGTTTGCTTTGGCCACTATATGCTCGTGGAAACACCGCTCTACACCGCTCTACACTACGCTACGCCGTAGCAAGTAAGCTTAACATATGAAGCAGAATTTTTTAATGACTTTCCCGACCCAAGGACGCCGTCCCTTGTTTTCGTTGATGGAAATAAATTAACGCTTTCAAATCCTCGTGACTTAATTCACTTTGGGACCACTTTGTTGTCTGCCTAATTCTGCGGGACACAATATCCATTTGACAGCTCTTGTTTTAATTTCGCCTCATTTGCCGTGCCATTTGTATTAATTAGTGCGCCGGTAGGTAGCTTTGTACCTACGGTATATATATTATATACTTTCGTATTACAGATTAATTAGAACGTACATACTAAATAAGGAAATCCTGGAATTTTAATATGACCAATTATTATCTTGGCACATTTCGTTTTACTATGTTTTACTATGTTTTACTATGTTTTACTATGTTTTACTATGTTTTACTATTAGGCCAAATAATAACGACCCAAACTTATCATAATAAGGGTAACATAATTAACAAATAATCTTCTTAAGTTACTGAGGATCGTTTACTCCATTTTCCATGGTGGAAAGGGCTCCTTCACTACTCGAGGTTTTATGCTGCGTGAAGAGTACTGAAGAGCTGCGGATACTCTAGTACCAGACGACAGTGATACTTGGTCACTCCAGCGCATTGGTGACCTTCTTCTGGCTTCCACTTTGACAGGAACTACGAAATTCTCCAGGTTGGAGTCTTCAGTTCAATGAACAACGTATCCAAAGTATCCTAAAATACAAGCCTATTGTGAATGCCTAGCTCTTCCACAATGGACACATTTGTGTTTCTGGCTGTCGATGGATCCCTGAGCGTTTTTCTTCAGCACCACAATTCGAATTGGTATTTCGTTTTCTTTCGCTGGCTCTAAGTGTTCCATGTTTCCACACCCTATAGAAATTTGGGGTAAATCAACGCCTTTGGGGGTCTTCGTTTTTCATATGTTACTCCATATCTTTGGTTTAGTATATTATTCCGCCCACGATACCGCCGCTTACACTGATCAAATAGAGATTCGCGGTAAAATAATATATGTGGCAATCAAAATATTGAAATGACAAGATTTTGTCAAGATACACTGCGCAATATTTATATTAAGTACATTAAGTAATTAATATATCGCCACTCTAGTGTTTTTCGATTTGTGGAAATCGAGTTTTAGAGAAATATCAAAATATATAAAATCTCTCTGAAGTATAATTAAAAAGTTTAAAAAAAATTATCGTTCTCTTCATACATCGTCTCATACATACACTTCCTTTATTCTGACTCTTAACATGGCCTGTCTAAAGTATTTAACTTTTTTATAAAAGAAAAATAATATTACCGTGTTACAGATAACCTGACAATATTTGAAAATCTCTTATTATGTTGCAGTATTTAGCCAGCAGATTGAAAACGCGACCGCTGGTTGGGAACCCGATGCATTTGTCAACTCAGACACCGATCAGTCGTTTGTTTGATTTACTTGATCATGTCCCTTGAGTGCCTATGTCTTTCTCGGGCGACCCCGACTTCTTCTACTATTCACATTCGCATCATAAAACACACAATGATATGAGCTAACTCAAGTTTTATAAATAAACTAGCTGATCCGGCAAACTTCGTACCGCCTCAGAATCAAAAACTGTTGTCAACTTATTAGCTGAATTGATCTAAATTGTTTCTCCCTGCGTATCCTTTCCCCTCTCGCGTTCCCTCTCCCTCTCCCCACTCCACTTCTCCCCTTCCCCCGTCCCGCTAACCCCCCTTCCTGAGTTCCTTTCCACCCTCCCCCCTCCCCCCTCCCCCCTACCCCCACCCCCCTCCCCTCTCCCCCCCCCCCCCTCCCCCCTCCCCCCACCCCCCTCCCCCCTCCCCCCACCCCCCTCCCCCCACCACCCTCCCCCCTCTATAAGTTTAGGGTCTTCCCAGGACAGGAACAAATCCAAAGTAATGGCCGGTTTCAATTAAATGCTCGGCGATTGCCGATTTATCAGGGTGGCCAAGTTTACACGCTCGAAAGTGTTCCGATTAAACATTGTTAAATTTGTCGTCAAAATGAAGTTTTGACAATCTCTCTACTGCTGTAATGTAAGATCAGTAAGCCCCAAAATACCTGAAAAAACCCTCGACTCTGCGCAGAAATGGGCGGTCCATCTGACAGATTCTCCTAATTTAATAGACAGATTGCAATCTTTAGGGCACAGGCATGGCCACGTCGGGTGGGAATGCTATCCTTGTTCTACCGGTATTTCAATGGAAGATGCTCTATAGTCGGGAAACACGCTAAATGCGTGCCCAACATATGTACACGGTTGACATTGGTCACATGATAACAGGTCGCTTTTTCGACTCGTTCTTGTGTTCAGCAGCTCGGCTGTGGAACGATTTGCCGGCCTATGTATTTCCTCCTTCCTAAAACAGGGTCTCTTCAAGACCAAGGTTCATTCCTTCCTCTCCTCAAAAAGACCCCCCACACAGCATCTCAGATGACATAGGCCGTGAGGGAAATTATTTTCCTCAGGGCCTCCTGTGTGGAGTTAATGTAAAAAAAAAACTGTCTTAGTTTTACTTCAAAATATAATAATTGACTCTACAATTGTACATGCCGATTTTTCCACAGATATTATGGGTATAAATAAGGCTCCTAGGTATATTCTGAACATCTCTACAGATATAAACATTTCACTGATGAAGAAAATAAAAAAATGTTTTAAAAGCGTACTTAATGAGATTTTACTTCTACAATGGTAAAATTATAAGTATTAAAAGCTTTCAGGGAAAATGTTATTGCAGCGGCGCGGGTGGGAAATTTAAATCAGTATTCAGTTGGTGAAATAATCTGTTGTTCAAATTCCGGTCTAGGCATTAACTCTTTTTTTGTTATCTTTGTCAAATGCATAATATTTGATAATGGACTTACAGTATCAAAACATTGCTAACCAACTGCGTTTTTGCTTTTCATTTAAAGGAGGAGTGATTGATATTCATTTAAAGGAGGAGAATTAATTTTTTAAAAAATTAATATTGCTTTTATGTATTGTTTTCAGAATTCCCCACAACTCGGCAGATGTCAGATGACCCGGAGTTCGAGGCTCCCATTGGCAACCTTACCTACCCCGTGGGGAGGGAGGCCATCTTGTCTTGTACAGTCAACAATCTGGGCAAATACAGGGTAAGTCAATTGTTTGGTAATTATTGATCTGCTGGTTATAGGTAGGTGCTACATAAATCTATGTTCGATTAACTAGTTGCCAATATGTTGACTGTGCGCAGCGAAGCCCTGTTTTAATTCGACCCTTCTGCATTTCATTTTGTCTCGACCAAAGATATTGAAATATAAGTAGATGTGCTATCTGCTGTTTTTACTATGTGGGTTTGCGCTTCCGGGTGTCGCCGATATTGTTTACCAATTAACAAATAAACTAAAAGAACAAATAATTAACGAATAAACCAAATAAACGTTAAACTAAATGAACGAATTCTTTCCTTATTCAAAATATATTGCTAACCAATATTAATGCACATTTTCAAAAAATCAACGAAATGAACAAATTCTTTTTGTATGAAAACTACGCTAATTAGCGCGTAGTCCGGCGACAGTTGCGCGGACACCATAGCATATCTATTCTGTATTTGAATATCTTTGGTCTCGACAGAGAAGGTTGCCGTGTTGAGTACTGAATTTTTATCCGGCCAAAATTTGAATGAGCGTGGATCCTACTAGGAACTGTCAAATCATAAAAATCGATGCTGTGGTACATACCTGACAGAAGAAAGTGAGATAGTGACGTTTCTTCGCACAAATAATAAAATTCCTTAGATGTAATTAAAAATGGGCTAAAGTATATGGTTTATAATTAAGTAGTTAGGTATTTATGTACCTATTTACAAATCTTATGATTTAAGAGGAAATTTTTTAAGAAAAATTTCATGAAAATGTATCTTTCCCTAGGGTAAATGTATGTTCCTTTTCACCAATTACACTTGATAAAATATTAAAACGTCTTGAATACTTTTTCCACAAATTTAACAAACGTGAAGGCTTTGAATTTTTCTATATAATAAAACTAAAGGAAAAATGCGATTAAATGAAATTTCTGCAAAAAAAAGAAGATTTTTTGTTTTCAATTAGTGTTTAAATAACCTCAAACGAAGGAGGCAGAGTGGGAACCCCCCTAAAACCATGCGAGCGAAGTCGGAGGTATAGTAATAAATAATGGTAAGCAAATAAAAATAATATCGAACACAGGGTTGATTTACGCCTCAGTTAAGAATGTTCAAAAAAATCTTGTAGTTAGGTACTGGTAATGGATGAATAACCTGTCAAACAAAAAATAATAAAAATTAAATAAATAAATTAAAATTAATATTAGCTATTTATTCATAATATAAGCCATGTTGCTACAACAACATGCACTTGTAAAATCTTTTCGAATGTAGATAAATAAATAATGAATTCATGGAAAATTAAATCATCCGGAAATTATATGAAAATTATCCGAATGGAAACATTAGAGCCAGCAAATTTAAGATTTTCCATTTACAACGTAACATGTTGTATTTGCTGAACAAGTACACCTCCGGGATAAGCCGCATTCCTGGAATAAGGTTCTGTTCTCCCTCTTCCCTTGCGGTATCCGTCTCAACACGGAGGAGCCATAGTGCCAACTTAACAATCTGCAATAAATATAACCGGCAACTTTGGTTACGACGCGCGCCACCCGTACTACGGGCTACGGGCTACGGTGGCTACATACGAGTACGCCAGCTCTCTACGATAGTCGTAGCCCCCTGACAGGCGAGTGATACAAACATAATTGAATTTAACATTTAGCGCAGATATTCGGTTTAATCTAAATTACAACTTAAGTTATTTACGCGTTCCATACAGCTGCTACTGGTGTTGTTGGTAGCACAACTGTTCATATTAATTCCGATCCAGGGGAACTGCAACACTGCAATAAATTACTCATGTACTAAGCAATACCAAAAACAATTATCCATATTTGATTGGTTATAATATAAAACCAGCATTCTGTTGGGTATATGCTGAAGTTTAGAGTGTTGTTGCGTAGTATTCCGTAGTATTTGTGATTGCAAGCAGATAAAGTTTTGGGGACGGACGTGGGTAGTGCCGCCCTGGGAACCATTTATTTGATAACCAACACCACTGATATAGGTCACCCCAAGTGATTCGCTACGTTTGTTGATTTAGCAGGGGTGCTCGGGTGCATGGGGTGAGGTAGTTTGGCGGCGGATGCGTCTGCCCACCTGCTGCGTGGCGGGACGGATCAAGAGAGGTTGGTTGAGGAAGGATTTTTATCTCTAGCCAGAATCCCTCGGCCCATTTAATGGGAACCGCAGTTGGAGGGATGGATTCATACTTTCGTCACTACTGGAAACACTGACCCCCAGATGCCTACCAAATAAAAAGGTTCTAAAAAATGCTTCAATGTTTTGTTTTATATTATATGAATGCTATAAAAAAACTAAGCTATTTATTTCATATTTCGTTGAAATAAAACAAGAGTTTAAAAAAAAAAATTTCTTCTGAGTTTCTCCAACAATCTCCATTTAAGCGAAAAATGTGCTATGTTGTGCTTGGCTCTGTTTTTAAACTGGTACAACAAAGGTAGGTATTATAATATGTAAATGATTTCGCATTATAATTTTAAATTATGAATCCACCTTTGTATTTTTTTCCTTAAAATCTGAGAATAAATAGTCTTCAAAACGCATTCAGTAAAATTATTTGTCTTTTCGCTGACATTATAAACATGAACATAAAACAAAGTAATTTTCTACCGCTATGTTATTAATCACTCATGTTTACTACCAACGGTACCTATAACTATAAAATACGAACATAAAC
Source organism: Limnephilus marmoratus (assembly GCA_917880885.1). Taxonomy (NCBI): domain Eukaryota; kingdom Metazoa; phylum Arthropoda; class Insecta; order Trichoptera; family Limnephilidae; genus Limnephilus; species Limnephilus marmoratus. The sequence goes on from OU862918.1 coordinate 2,540,674, forward strand.
CAAGTAAATAATACATATTTCTAATACAGTTACAACGTAAAAAAATCTAAATAAAATTTCGAGAATATTTGTATGCAAATGAATTTTCGCAACGCAGGCGCAGTGATTTTTTTATTAGTCCGGACATCCAGAACATAACAGTATCACAACTAATTAAAAACAGTAGGAAATTTTAAAGCGGACTTGCAATGTTTTTCCTTTTGACTTCAATTTACAAACGTTATTATTTTTATCCGACGAGTTGTTGTTTGTACATATTTTACTTCAAAAATGAATATCTCTATGTAAAGTGGGCAAGTATGAAAATATATAATAATGAACTCTGCAGGCAAAGAGTTCAAGTCGATAGAGAAACGTTAATTTTTGTTCAATTATTTGTGCAATAAACGAGCGACTTTTTTAATATTTTTTTATGTGAATACCTCACAAGAGTCTCGGCTGCTCCCTTCTGGAGCCAGTGAGACTATGGCATCCCAAATTGGGATATGTTGTGAGGCTGAAGATAGTGGAGAGGAGAAGTAGATAGAAAAAAGGAAGGTGGGGAGGTACTTCGCTATACCACGAAGATATGTTCAAAATGACCATTTATCGCATACAAAATGTCAACGTGTACGAAAATGTATTCGTTAAGCGTGTCTTCTATAAGTGCAACTGCAGGTATCATGGTGCAGAAGGGATGAATGCAATATAAGGGCTCCAAATCAGATGTAGCTACAAAACTCAGTGGGCATATTCATTTTTGAAACGTTTTAAGATTTTCAGGGCCAAAAGTATTTTCGTCATAAACAAATAACGAAAATACTTTTGGCATTTATACTTTTAAAAACAAATAACGAAGACATTAATTTTTTTTCGTTTCGGATTCGTATCGGCTAGACCCGTGGTCGTCAAACTGCGGCCCGCGGCGGAAATTTTAGCGGCCCGCACAAATATCTGGCGTTTCTGCTTTGTCTGAGTCTTTCTAAATATATCTTTTTTCAAGTTCAATTATACTATACGTTTTTTTGCAGCCCGCACAAATATCTGCCGTTTTCTTTGTAAATAAATATTTTTCGTGTACAATTATACTATCCGTTTTTTAGCGGTCCGCACAAATATCTGCCGTTTTCTTTTTAACTATGTATTTTTTTCATGTACGAGTACAATTATACTATCCGTTTTTTTGCGGCCCGCACAAATATCTGCCGTTTTCTTTTAACTATATTTTTTTTCATGTACAATTAATTACTTTACCCATTTTATTATAATTAATTATATTGTCGTTTGAGACTTTCAGGGGGGCAGTAGAAGACCCAGAGAAATTTGGAGGGCATAAAGATGGCACAGTGAGGGTGTAGGTAGGAAAAAAAGGTCTATAAAGGCAAAAAACACGCTTATCACGTACTAATAAAGCAAAATAAACTTTAATATTGGTGCATTTTTGTTATTGTATGTATTGTAATCATTTTTATCATGTATGTGAAAATTCACACATTTTGGGAAAAGGATGAAAATTAAACTGAAAGATTCCATTACAGATACACACACATTTTTTTTTAAATATAATATTATAATTTTACGTGTATTATTATTATTAAGAATTGACACTATACCATGAACACAAGTAGGAAGGAATGTTAGATTATAACAAAATAATGTTAAACCATCCATCTAGGATCTGTTATGTGTAGCTCAGTGTACCTACATGTATTACTTTGCGAGAATAAATTCTTCTGTTCAAGTCTAATTACCGTGTTTCATTAGGTTATGGGCCCAGTAGCTATAATTCGCGTTAAAGTAAAGTTTTCTCACGTAAAATTATTTTTAAGTGGACAATCAGTGACAAGTGTACCATATACTCCAGAAAAACAGAGTAAATCGCTGCAAAAATAACTGTTTTTGGGATTGACAATCTGTTACCGCATTCTCGGTCCCGGAGTGTTATTTTTCAATATGGCGGGAAGTTACGTAGTGAATATACCAAGATTGAAGGGCCGCGAGAACTTTGATGAATGGCAATATGCTGCTGAACATTTTTTGATGTTGGATGGTGTCTATATTCACAAGCCAGAATCATCTGATTGTACGAGTTTGGATGATAAAAAGGCAAAAGCTAAACTTATTATGACGATTGACCCCTCTATTTATGTTCACATCAAAAACGAGCAAACAGTACAAGGTGTATGGAAACGTTTGAAGGCCTTATATGACGACTCTGGTTTCACACATCGCATCAGTTTACTCCGAAAGCTAATATCTATTCGGCTAGAAGACTCAGAATCAATGGGTGCCTATGTAACTCAGATGGTTGATACTGCGCAGAAACTTAAAAGTACCGGTTTCCAGATAACGGACGAGTGGATTGGATCTCTTCTGCTCGCTGGGCTAACGGATAAATTTGCTCCTTTAGTAATGGCGATCGAGCATAGTGGTATGATTATCAGCACAGATGTCATAAAATCGAAATTACTGGACATGAGTTCCGAAGTTGGCAGCTCTGGAACAAATAGTGCATTTTTGTCAAAAGGTTGGCAGCACCGACACAGCAAGAGAAATGGCAGCATTGGTAGCCCTGCAAAATGGAAAACGTCGACGCCACCGCAATCTTCGAATTCTGTCAAAACAATCCGCTGTTACAAGTGTCAACAACTCGGTCATTATATGAATAAGTGCCCGAATAATACACAGAAAAAAAGTGAAACCAATGCATTTAGTGCAATATTTTTGAATGGAACATTCAATAATTCACATTGGTATGTGGATTCTGCTGCAAGTTCACATATGATTGTTGATAAACGTTGTTTACAGGATGTATCGTTTAATCACAAAGTGAAAGACATTGTTATTGCAAATCACGAGAAAATACCGGTTATATGCTCAGGGAACACGATGATTACGACAGTAGTGGATAATTCGGAGGTTGATATCCCTGTCAAAAATGTTTTATGCGTGCCGAATCTATCAACTAATTTGTTATCAGTAAGTCAGCTGATTCAAAGTGGAAACAAAGTTAACTTTGAAGCAACAGTTTGCAAAATACGCAATCGACAGAATGTACTGATAGGTGTTGCAAATTTAGCAATTGGTGTGTACAGATTAAATATTAAGTCAGAACATTTGTTTGCGTGTACAGCAACAAATGTGACAAGTGAAATATGGCACCGAAGGTTGGGACACATTAATTGTAAAACTCTGAATGCGATGAAGAACGGAGCAGTTGAAGGTGTGACATTTCAACAAAAAAATTGTGAAATTGATAAATCCAGCTGTACTAGCAAGAGTCAGGAAACGCTGGAATTGGTTCATAGTGATCTGTGTGGGCCAATGGAGAATAATTCACTTGGAATGGCCAGATACTTTTTAATATTTGTGGATGACTATAGCAGAAAGAGTTTTGTATACTTTCTACAGTCAAAACATCAAACATTCAAATACTTCAAGGAATTTAAAAATTTAGTTGAGAATCAGCAATCAAAGAAAATAAAAATATTAAGATCTGATAACGGCGGCGAGTTCTGCTCAGCGGAAATGAAAAATTACTTGAAGCAGTGTGGTATAGTGCATCAGAAAACAAACGCATATACTCCAGAACAAAATGGGCTATCCGAAAGATACAATAGGTCAATTGTGGAGAAAGCACGGTGTCTCTTATTTGATGCACAGTTCGAAAAGAAGTTTTGGGCAGAGGCTGTAAATACGGCGGTGTATCTTATAAATAGGTCACCAACGGCGGGACTAAGCCGTAGTACTACGCCTTATGAAATGTGGACAGGAAAAAAGCCAAATGTTTCCCATTTACGAATCTTTGGCAGTCGAGTGATGGTCCATATTCCGAAAGAAAAGCGCAAAAAATGGGATAAAAAGGCAACTAAAATGTTCCTAGTTGGCTATTCGGAAAACACCAAAGGCTATCGATTGTTTGACCCAGAGTCACAAAAATTAACTATTGCTAGAGATGTTGTTGTCATGGAAAATACAAATGACAGTTCAACAGCAACTATTTTCGTCGAAGACACACAGCAACCTGACTGCACGGAGGAAAGTCAGGTGAACAGCACATGTGAAGAGGATAATATGAATGATGTTACATATGTTCCTGTGGAATCGACTAGTGAGTCAGAAGACAGTTTATATGAGACGTTAACCCCGGTCGACACAGATGTTTTTCCGGAAAATACTAACATTGCTCCGGAAAAACGAGTCAAACGTAAACCAGATTATTACGGTTACACGAGCATGTGTATAGAAGACGTATCGAGAGAACAGATTTCTCTCACTCAGGCTATAACTGGACCTAAAAAGGTGAAATGGAAAACAATTCATTTGGGAGCTAGTGGATAGGACTAATGACGACACAGTGATTAAAAAAAATAAGTGTGTGCTTAATGATATATAAAAGTAACGGTGAAGTTCGTTTATATTTAAGATATTCTATCCTTATACTATAATTTGCCTCAAGTGTAAAATGAATGTTTATTGAATTTAGGTTACAAAAAATCCAAATATGAATCTTGTCTGTTTATAAAAAGTAATAATGATGTTAAAATATTTGTTGCATTATTTGTGGATGATTTCTTTGTATTTTATAATTCAGAAAATTATTATGAACAGTTAAAGACTGAACTTGTCAATAAATTCAAGATAAAAGATTTATGGCAAATTAAACAATGTCTAGGAATGAGGGTAAATGCTCAAATAGATTGTATTACTGTTGACCAAGAACATTTTGTAAACAATATTTTAAATAAGTTCAATATGTCAGATTGTCATACTTCAGAAACCCCTATGGAAGTTAATTTAAAGTTGGAAAAAGATTTAAATAATAATGATGATATTTTAAAATATCCATACCAACAGCTGATAGGAAGTCTCATGTACCTATCTGTATTGACAAGACCAGATATTGCTTATAGTGTAAGTTATTTAAGTCAGTATAATAACTGTTATAATGAAACTCATTGGAAACATTTAAAAAGATTGTTAAAATACCTACAGAAAACTAAAAGCTATGGTTTAGTTTATAAGAAAAATGATTACCCTTTACATGGTTTCGTGGACGCGGATTGGGCGTCATGTACTTTAGATAGAAAGTCATATACTGGTTTCTGCTTCATAATGTCAGGATGTGTCATTTCTTTTGAATCCAGAAAACAAAGAACAATTGTTTTGTCAAGTACAGAAGCGGAGTATATGGCTTTATCCGAGGCCTGCAGAGAGGCTATTTACTTAAAGAGTTTATTGTCAGATATGATTTCTATCAATAAAAATACACCTGTATGTTTGTATAGTGACAGTCAAAGCTCTATTAAATCGGCTGTTAATCCACTGTTTCATAAACGTACCAAACATATTGATGTACGACATCATTTTGTTAGAGAATGTGTATTTGATAATAAAGTGAAACTTGATTACGTTTCAACCTCCAATATGCCAGCTGATTTATTGACAAAAGTCTGTGTATAAATTGTTACGTTACAAAAGATAAAGAATAGACCCCCTTATTCCTGTTGCGAGGAGCTAGTGAATTGACCCCAGTGCACTAACTCGCCGCACCGCCCCTCTCCGCCCCCCTCCCCGCACGCGCAGTCCATGGCCCGAGGCCGAACGGCACCCGGCAGCCATTCCCCCGCTGCTTTCGGGCTCGGCAACAGTGTCCCAGAGTGTCCACAGTAATTGCGCCGCGGCGCTGTGTCGAGAACCTAAGAACTCGCGATGTTTACTTTAATTGTGTATTGTGCTCGAAGAGGCTTACGCCTACCCAGTACCTGTCTGACGACTACCTATATCCTGCTTGTGAGTACAAATGAACCTTCCTTCCCCTCTGTGTGCTAAGAACTGACATTTAAATTCACTAAATACGTGTAGAGAGTTGAGAGAAGTCCCCCCCGTTATGATAGGATTATAGAGATAGCCAAATACCCATGTGTATAGTGCCGAGGCTGGCTTTTGTATAACCCTGTTCACCTTTAAATGAATAAACCCTTTACGTGCAAAACTGTGTTCTGATTGAGGAAGGAGACCTGGAGATTGTGAGGAAAGGAAGTGGAGGAGGAATTTACAAGCGAACCACAAACACTCGCCCTGGTTTTAAGAGGAACCTTGCTCGCGCCGGCTTTGGTGAGCTAGCTGTTGGCCTGTTTATTGCGTGTCCTTTCCAGGTTTTGGGTTTAGCGAATGGCCGCAAGTAGCGCCGATGCTAACACTGTCGCCCAGCGTGTGGCAAAATTTTTCCTCACCTCCTCGCTCCAACACTGGCGTCACAACTTAGGGGCAATTTTTTTTTCCTCCCTCTTCACGGTCCCACAGTCTCGTTCTTCAATCAGCAATTGTTTAAACTTTATAATATAATGTTTTGTCTTGTTATTTCCAATTTGTCTAGCATTTCCATCAAGAACCCCGGCGCGATTGTAACTTCGAATTGCAATTTAAATTATTACGGGCACGATTCCTTCATTTTCGAGTCGTCACTCGACAAAAACATTATCACCGGTATTCCTACGTAAAGTGCTCAACCAAGAAAGTTGCCGTCGTAAATAATATAGTGTTTACAAGTGTCGACCGACTAAATTTGCTAGTTTCAAATACAAGTTAATAGTGGAAATGTACACAAATATTTAAAACAAAGTTATTCAACAATTAAAATACTGTATATGATAAACCAATTACCCGCTTCGTTTTCCGAAAGTTAATTAACCAGTTATTTTATAATAAACCTATTCCGCAAAGTGCTGTATTTGATATCGACATATTTTGCGGGTAGGGGACTATTTCGCAAAGTACTGGCCTGCATATAAAACGGCATATTTTGCAGCTTAAGGGAAACAAGTGGATTAAATTCTTTCTACCTTTTGACAATTGGGCATTTTTTTGTACTTCTGCCGTCCGTTTCTTCCTTTTTCTTTTTCATCTATCATCTTTCATAAAGAAACAGACGACATAATTCGAAAAATGCCTAGTTCGCGTTGACGTCGATTTCTCGAGTCAGACATTACATCCTTATGTATACTAGCTACATATAATCCTTGTTATGATAAAAGGAAGTCAGCGGGTAAATACCAATAATTGGTGATGCTCAAATCAGGCTACAGCCTAGCCACGTAAATAAAAAACTATTCCCCAAGACATTGTTGAATTTTCAAACAAATACTTCCACGAAAACTCGTATAAAAGAAAAATATATCTTTCTTTTTCTGAAGAATCCCCCTTTGGAAAGCTAATGGAAATATTCTGAAACATGTTCGTTTAAGGCGAACCTCGTTCCGTTCATTTTTTATTTCCGGACTTTTGCAAATTTGCAAACCTTTTTCAAAAACATCGGAATAAATTCTAAAAACGTGTTCCATTAAGGTGAATCTCGGCCCGTGAAATTTTCATATCCGGACTTTGAAAATTTTCAACAAATTTCCAAAACATCTCGATTTTTTCACAAAATCACGTTTTTTGAGGCAAACCCCTGCCCAATTTTTCTTTTCGTCTTTGGACTTTGAAAAATTTTCAACAAATTTCCAAAACAGCTGGATTTTTTCACAAAATTGCGTTTTTTTGAGGCAAACCCCTGCCCAAATTTTTCTTGTTTTTGGACCTAGAAAATTTTAAACAAATTTCCAAAACATCTGGATTTTTTCACAAAAACACGTTTTTTGAGGCAAACCCCTGCCCAAATTTTCAAATAAACCAAACACTTATAAAAAACGTGTTTTTTTTTCAAAAACTTTTTGTAAAAAATACGTCCCCAGTGGTCAATCTCTGCCCAATTTCTTTCCAATTGCGAGTCTAGTTCTCACTTTTTCCAACATAAGGTCACTCTGACACGATCCTATACACCATGGAAGTTCCTCAAGTCACGCTGGGTATAATCCCGAACGTCTTTACTTCAAGAAAGGAAGAACTACTACAGGCCCTGAGAAATAGAAAGATTTCTCCTAGGAATAAATCCAAAAAATGCCTTACTCTAAATGCTCTTTCTACAACAAAAAATACATCAGGAGGTTGCAATTTCAACCGGAAGTCACCTCTCACGGAATCAGTAAATTCCATCTCATCAAGTTCTCAGGCGTTATCAAATTGGCAAAACATGCATCTTGTTAACCCTGATCACCATTACGCCCCTGACCTCTCTTGGCCAGTCGTCAATCAGTGCGATGCGGTCTCTTTAGAAGTCTTATAATTCTTGTCATAAATGACGTGAGTTACTTGTAAATATTAAATGTAAATAATCACCCATATGGGCATTAGTAAGGTAATCCTTACACCGAAGGCACATTAATGTCAACGGTAGCCTAACTCCTGTACATTCCTTTTTCTTTTTGCATAATTTTATATGTTCTTGTACATCCTGCGTGCCTTGCCTGCTGTACCACAAGAGCACCTCTTGGGGCACCGTTTTCATACTTGTATGCATCCTCTTCCTGAAATTGATCACTTCGGGAAAGGGCCTCCTTTTCCTCCTACCATCAACGGTTCCGGAAAACTCTTGCTCCAAGACGTCGCTTTCCTTTTCACAATTCTTGCAGCATCCGCGCGTTTTTTTTCTCACCTCATCGTCTCATCTTGTCATATCACCTTTCTTTAATTGTTTTGTGTCGGGTTTTTGTCGTACCAGTACGTCCCTACCCTAATGTTGTAAATATAAAATCATAAGTGCAAGTCTGTATAATAACCATTGGTTTCAGACCATTGCCGCAGCTCGCTACTATGGTCACAGCACCATATTGTAAGAATGTCGCGACGATTTCTGTTATAATAGGAAAACCTCCCGTTTTTTCTTTTTTCTTTTTCCTCTTCACCCCATCCTACACATTCATAGTAATGTTGTATATTGGGGATCATTTCGAATACACCAAATGTACACACCTTCCAGGTCACATTCGCTGGATTCGAAACAATTCAAGAGCAACCTTTTTGCTACTTGTGGTTTTTTCTTCTTTTTCCAAAAATTAGAATGGCGCTCAACCCAATTGCTTTTTTTTTTTCCAGAATCGTATTTTGTCGGATTCTGAGAATTTTTTTTTTTTTGTTATAAAAGTGGCAATACGTTTCGTCCCTTCATTAACATTGTTCTTTGTACATATACAACTTCATTATGAGGTACAATATTTTATCATGACATCAGTTTCTTTTGTCCTTTATTGTACCATTATTCTTGTTTGGAGTTTAAAATCTTGGCCAGATCTTCAATAAAATTTGTGTTTATCGCCTTTTGGCAAGTCTTGTAACGTATGCTAATATGAATTTATTAAGCTACAGCAGTGCCGTATTAATTACATCATTGCAACCCGCCGTCTGTATTGAATGGGGACCCACATTTTCGAACGTAAACTTTTGTAACATTATAGGCGCGAGCTTTACAATATCTACTATAATAGGTGTGAACCTTACAATATCCACTGCTATAGATGCGAATCTCATAATATCTTTGTGTTTTTACACGCCACAGGGAGTCCGTCATAACTACTCATTGTTTGCTCGTCAACACGGGGTTGTTGATCGAGAGGGTGATTTATCTCATTAAATTGTTTTAAATACCTATCGGGTTACTGTCTTTCAATACTGGGCAAAATTTGTTGTAAATCGTTCATTCCTGTCACGTGACAATATCTACCATCATAGGAGAGATCCTCAAAACATCCGCCATGATACGAGAAGTTCGTTATAATTACTTTATACTCTTAACTAAATGTTATTGAGTTGGTCGTGTGTCTTTTGGCATGAGAACCGCCCCTTGTTGGTCGTGTGTCATTTATTTGGCATGAGAACCGCCCCTTTTTGGTCGTGTGTCTTTTGGCATGAGAACCGCTTTGTTATAACTGTGTACTTATATAATCTGTGCACCAAACGTGAAGACGTTACAATACTCACCATGAGTCGTGCGAACGAAATAATATCTACCCCCATGTTTGTGTGACCTACCAAGTGAAGATCACACGCCTTTTATTTTCTGTTATCAGAAAATTATTGCTTTTGCAGCAGAATACTCATTAACATGCCCGTGGACTTCCTGTCACAAGAACCCAGGAACTATCCACTATCTCAAAAGGACTAATCATACGCTTCACTCATGATTATGGGGCATCGTGTCGTAGGAGTTAAGTTGATGGACACAAAAAACAACTAACTCGTTGTCTGGGAGACGAACAAGAAAACCCCCCAGGTTTGTGAGATTTGAGCAAGGGTCTGTCATTTCTCGCAAACAAGTAGGAGAATAAAACGACCCTCTAATCTTCTACCCAATACACGTGGAGGATTAGACTCTTTTTATGTCAGTGTATTCCTTTTGTCCCACACTACCAAATGGTATTGTAATGTGCCAGGATAACTGCTGTAGATCTTGTTTCACCTTCCACTCAGAGGTCGAATTTCGGAAATAGCCGAGTCCTCAGCAGTTTTCTTCGTTCAAATGTTCCCAATCGTCACCCTTTCCCTTCCTCGAAATTATCCGTGAATGGGGATATATGCGTTACGCACTTGGCGTTTCGTTTGTCAAATGGGACAACCTTCATACACGGATCCTTTCAACTTCCTACTCCTTTCCCACTTTTCATAACTTATTTGTACTCAATGTTTTTGTTCTTCGAAAGTAGAAAAAAATGCTACCGTATAGACGTGAGCATAGGTCATAGAAGACCAACTTCTTTTGAACGGGGCATTTTGTCATACGTACAAACCCTTACCCACGTGTTCTTGGAAATGTATTTAGTTTAAAAAAAAACTAAATGGGTTAAACAGAACCTTCCTTGAATACGTACCTGTAATATGTATAAGTCTGTAGTTGCATTTAGTTAACTCTCTCTCCGTCTCTCTCTCTCTCTACACGTCAAACAAATCCAATCTTTCTCAACATGCACACCTTGTTTCTCTTCAAACATTTTCATCATTGGTCTACTAGGCAGGTAAAACTTCAAGAATTTTGTTATAATAATAATTTTTCGCCGGATTAATAAGAAGACCAGCAGCTCTTCACCCTATCTACACCTGCGCCTCTCTTCATGTTGCCTTCACTACCGTCACGGAGGTCCCATGCCTTCAAACCCTACGTACCAAAAGCACCCGACCACACCTAACATAACCTAGTGTGAGTCGTGCGTGTAGTTGCGAATTGTATCATCACAAAACCATCACTCAAACAAACCCGAGCACGGCAGCTCTAGGTTGGTTCATGTTCCTGTTGCCATTGTGCAAATGTTCCAGTTGCCATCGTGCAAATGTTCCTGCGGCACCTCGCAAATGTTCCTGTTGCCATGTGCAAATGTTCCTGCGGCACCTCGCAAATGTTCCTGTTGCCATGTACAAATGTTCCAGCTGCACCTTGCAAATTGCTCTGTTGCCATCATGCCAATGCTCCTGTGCCCTTGCGCAAATAACAATACCAACGATTGTTCACACAAAAATCCCACTGTATGCTAACCAGTGTACCAACCACCATCACAACAACGGCTGTCATGCACACAAACCACCTCCTCTATAAAGGACCAACCACCAATTACAATTCCACTCTCCAGTACCTCATTGATGTCATACTGGCCCACCCACAGGATCCGGAAGCAGCTACCTTTTTGACCTCTGTGACAGGTAGAACCCTCTCCACCACCAAGAAGCCTCATCCTGCGTTCTCTTCTTCGTGTTTTCTTTAAGGCCCTAGTGTTCCTTGAGTGTAATCTCAAACGGGCCAGGTTACTGTGACAAAGTAACCTTGTAACTTCAGTGCAACGTTCAAACACCCCAAACATCCTACGCAAACCACGCTACGCAAACATAGCTCACAGACCAATGATACAATTAAGAGTCATTTTTTTTCTATCACTGCATAACCCTTGTACCTTTCTCCAACAGGTCCTTGTTTATATTTATGTATGCCACTGCTCTTTCAGGTACATTCATGTATAATTCTTTGTTCACCATGTTTTTTTTCTCTTTTGTTTTTGTTTTCTACTATTTTGTAGCTAGCAACTTTTTCTTTTTCTCTCTCTCTCTCCCCTTTCTCTTAGATGTTTTTTTTGTTTTGGCACAAGTGCCAGAAGTGTAAGAGGATTTCTTAGCCCTACTGCTCCATTACCACGTCGCTTTTATTGCGGTGAGGGGGGAAGTGTTACGTTACAAAAGATAAAGAATAGACCCCCTTATTCCTGTTGCGAGGAGCTAGTGAATTGACCCCAGTGCACTAACTCGCCGCACCGCCCCTCTCCGCCCCCCTCCCCGCACGCGCAGTCCGTGGCCCGAGGCCGAACGGCACCCGGCAGCCATTCCTCCGCTGCTTTCGGGCTCGGCAACAGTGTCCCAGAGTGTCCGCAGTAATTGCGCCGCGGCGCTGTGTCAAGAACCTAAGAACTCGCGATGTTTACTTTAATTGTGTATTGTGCTCGAAGAGGCTTACGCCTACCCAGAACCTGTCTGACGACTACCTATATCCTGCTTGTGAGTACAAATGAACCTTCCTTCCCCTCTGTGTGCTAAGAACTGACATTTAAATTCACTAATACGTGTAGAGAGTTGAGAGAAGTCCCCCCCGATATGATAGGATTATAGAGATAGCCAAATACCCATGTGTATAGTGCCGAGGCTGGCTTTTGTATAACCCTGTTCACCTTTAAATGAATAAACTCTTTACGTGCAAAACTGTGTTCTGATTGAGGAAGGAGACCTGGAGATTGTGAGGAAAGGAAGTGGAGGAGGAATTTACAAGCGAACCACAAACACTCGCCCTGGTTTTAAGAGGAACCTCGCTCGCGCCGGCTTTGCTGCGCTAGCTGTTGGCCTGTTTATTGCGTGTCCTTTCCAGGTTTTGGGTTTAGCGAATGGCCGCAAGTAGTGTCGATGCTAACAAAATAAACGTTATAAATTTTTAAGTTCAATGGGCATATCGGAAGTTTAAATCTTATTGTTTTTTGTTAGTATGAAATTTGGATTATTTTGTTACGAGAGGGTGTTAGATTATAACAAAATAATGTTAAACCTAACGCCATCTAGGATCTGTTATGTGTAGCTCAGTGTACCTACATGTATTACTTTGCGAGAATAAATTCTTCTGTTCAAGTCTAATTACCGTGTTTCATTAAGGAAGTAGCAATCTGGTACTTAAATACAAAATAATTGCTTTTTTAACTTGCTAAACAAAAAGGTACAACACCCCCCCTCCCCCTCCCCCCTCCAATCATAAGTGTGCGACCCGCCACAGTGGCTGATTTTGATGATTTGGCGCGACATCGCTCTCGGCGTTCGACCATTCGGCAGTTCATTGATGTTTTTTAAATGACTTCAAAAAGGAGGAGGTTCTCAATTCGACTGTATTTTTTTTTTTTTATGTTTGTTACTTCAGAACTTTCGACTGGGTGAACCGATATTGATGATTCTTTTTTCATTTGAAAGCTGATGCTTCCTGTGTGGTCCCATTTTTTTTAGTTCAATTTAGACCAATTTGGTCTAGTTCTGCCAATGGCATCTATGAGAAAACCATATAAGTCTTAAATTTGCATTAAGTATCCGCGCGACAAATGGACGAATAACTCAATATTAAGAAAACCGATTTCGATTATTCTTTTTTTATTGGAAAGGTTAACTTCAAGGGTAGTTTGATAAGAGTTTGGTTAGGTTCTGATTATGGAATCCATGACACAGTAACGGAACTCTTCAATTCTAAGGAGCAAATTAACGATTCTCGGCCGAATCTCTTAATTTGACCCTAACGTCGTTATGGTCAAATTATGTCTGTCTCATATGAGCAACACGTTTAGTAGGTCTACCCATATTCAGACAAATTAGTAAGTATACTTCAGATTCACTAAAAATCAAAAAATAAACAAAAAATTTAACAAAACAAAAAAACGACTTCAAAAAATGCACTAAAAAGTAAAAAAATAATTTCGTATTCTTCTACAACTTCATAATCAACTTACTTTTTCTACTCATCAATATGTAGGTACGATTGTTATTTTTGGAGTTGGTGTCAGCAAAGGTACCCGGGCGGCGTGTTCACTTGACAGCTCCCCTCACGCCGCAGCCCCGCTCTCGCCTCGTCAAGTTGCACGTGCGATACAAGCACATCACACCTATAACTATGTATGTATCTACAAACCTACCTTGGCTGATACCGACTCCAAAAATAACAATCGTACCTACATATTGATGAGTAGAAAAAGTAAGTTGATTATGAAGTTGTAGAAGAACACGAAATTATTTTTTTACTTTTTGTGCATTTTTTGAAGTCGTTTTTTTGTTTTGTAAATTTTTTTGTTTATTAAGTGTTAATAAGAAATACCACTTATTTTTTGTTAATTCTTATTAGTTGAAATGTTAATAATGATTTTTAATGCTTTTATAAAAAATAGCGTGCCACTTGGGCGCTAAGCATTATATTTTATAGATTATAATTCTTTAAAAAAAAAACAGATAATAAAAATACTATGAAAAATAAATATTTATTATAAAATTTAACATAAATACAAAATTTATTTTCCAGTAGCAATCCTACGTTTATAATTATTTGGGAAAACTGTTTAGGTGATTAACGTTAACTTACAATCATTGAAATCTCTAATGACACCGAATCTGATTAATTGAAGGAGAAACCCATACATTCGACACATTATTTTAACTGATGTACATAGCAATAATACTTAGGATTTTCCAGACAGAGTCCCCACAAAAAGTGTAAAAGTTTAATAATAGGGGTGATTAGCGTAATTCACCCAAAACGAATATTTTAACTCTCGCTAATAATGTGTACAAGTAAATTGATTGCATTTACAAACATTTTATAATCGGTACTTATTAAAAGATATAATTAGGGTTTAATGACATATTCATAATAATAATATAACAGGAAAACACCAAAAGTTAATACAGACTATGGGTATTTTATATTAATTAACATAATGTACAAAGTAAGTAAATAGAATGATTCAGTAATGCATGTAAACGTAAAAACGTTAACTTTGAACCAAGGCAACAGGTATAATTTATGAAAAAAATATATTTTTTACTTATTTAAATAAAGGTTGTTTCTTGAAAAATATTATAAGTATTTAAAAAAAATATATATCCAATGATAAGTACTCAAAAAACTTGATTCCTCATACCTTCAAAATCACCTAAATTCAGCAGTGTAAATGTGCGCCCAGTGTACCCCTGTTCTAATTACAGAATAATTAATTTTCAGATGTTAATTTAAATAAATGGTCAGTGAGTTATTGTGAATAACTTAATTTTTTTTCAATGGTACACACAACTAAATATTACATTAAGTTGATCTTTCTTAGACATATCGGAGTCAAAGATTAAATTGTGAAAAAAAAATTTGACAAAAATTACATATAATTTCTTAAAAATGCAATTACTGGAGTGGCTGGCCATAGTTGGTTGTGATTTTTTTTCCAAGTACAAAAATGACACAGCAATAATATTCTATTAAAATCGAAGTGAAGACTTGTGAAGTTTTTTATTCCTACTCCATTAAAGACAAAAAATTGGAAAAAGTTTGGAAAAAAAACGTTAACTTCGAACCAAGGCAACAGATATGATTTATGAAAAAATATTATTTTTATCTTATTTAAATAAAGGATGTATCTTGGAGAATATTTTAAGTATTTAAAAAATATATATATAAATCCAACGATAAGTACACAAAAAACTTGATTCCGCATACCTTCAAAATCACCTAAATACAGCCGTGTAAATGTGCGCCCAGTGTACCCCTGTTTTGCGACTAATTACAGAATAATTAAGTTTCATGTATTAATTTAAATTGCCAGTAAGTAATTGTAAATAACGTCAATTTTTTTTTAATGGTACGCAAAACTACCTAAATATTACACGAAGATAATCTTTCTTTTACAAATCGGAGTCAAAGATTGGATTCTGAAAAAGAAAATTGACGAAAATTGCAATAATTTCTTAAAAATGCAATTACTGGAGTGGCTGGCCATAGTTGGTGGTGATTTTTTCTCCAATGTACAAAAAAAACTCAGCAATCATATCCTATTAAAAATTGGAGTGCAGACTTGTAAAGTTTTTTTATTCCTACTCCATTAAAGACAAAATTTGGAAAAAAGTTTGGAAAAAAAACGTTAACTTCGAACCAAGGCAACAGATATAATTTATGAAAAAGATATTATTTTTAACTTATTTAAATAAAGGATGTATCTTGGGGAATATTTTAAGTATTAAAAAAATATATACCCAAAGATAAGTACACAAAAAACTTGATTACGCATACCTTCAAAATCACCTAAATACAGCAGTGTAAATGTGCGCCCAGTGTACCCCTGTTCTAATTACAGAATAATTAATTTTCAGATGTTAATTTAAATAAATGGTCAGTGAGTTATTGTGAATAACTTAATTTTTTTCAATGGTACACACAACTAAATATTACATTAAGTTGATCTTTCTTAGACATATCGGAGTCAAAGATTAAATTGTGAAAAAAAAATTTGATAAAAATTACATATAATTTCTTAAAAATGCAATTACTGGAGTGGCTGGCCATAGTTGGTGGTGATATTTTTTCCAAGTACAAAAATGACACAGCAATAATATTCTATTAAAATCGAAGTGAAGACTTGTGAAGTTTTTTATTCCTACTCCATTAAAGACAAAAAATTGGAAAAAGTTTGGAAAAAAAACGTTAACTTCGAACCAAGGCAACAGATATGATTTATGAAAAAATATTATTTTTATCTTATTTAAATAAAGGATGTATCTTGGAGAATATTTTAAGCATTTAAAAAATATATATATAAATCCAACGATAAGTACACAAAAAACTTGATTCCGCATACCTTCAAAATCACCTAAATACAGCCGTGTAAATGTGCGCCCAGTGTACCCCTGTTTTGCGACTAATTACAGAATAATTAAGTTTCATGTATTAATTTAAATTGCCAGTAAGTAATTGTAAATAACTTCAATTTTTTTTAATGGTACGCAAAACTACCTAAATATTACACGAAGATAATCTTTCTTTTACAAATCGGAGTCAAAGAATGGATTCTGAAAAAGAAAATTGACGAAAATTGCAATAATTTCTTAAAAATGCAATTACTGGAGTGGCTGGCCATAGTTGGTGGTAATTTTTTCTCCAATGTACAAAAAAAACTCAGCAATCATATCCTATTAAAAATTGGAGTGCAGACTTGTAAAGTTTTTTTATTCCTACTCCATTAAAGACAAAATTTGGAAAAAAGTTTGGAAAAAAAACGTTAACTTCGAACCAAGGCAACAGATATAATTTATGAAAAAGATATTATTTTTAACTTATTTAAATAAAGGATGTATCTTGGGGAATATTTTAAGTATTAAAAAAATATATACCCCACGATAAGTACACAAAAAACTTGATTACGCATACCTTCAAAATCGACTCAATACAGCAGTTTAAATGTGCGCCCAATGTACCCCTGTTTTGCGACTAATTACAAAATAATTAAGTTTCATCTTAATTTAAATTGTCAGTGAGTAATTGTAAATAACAATAATTTTTTTTAATAGTACGCAGAACTAAATATTACATTAAGTTGATCTTTCTTCGACAAATCGGAGTCAAAGATTGGATTCTGAAAAAAAATTGACGAAAGTGCAATCATTTCTTAAAAATGCAATTACTGGAGTGGCTGGCTATAGTTGGTGGTGATTTTTTTCTCCCATGTACAAAAAAGACTCAGCAATCATATCCTATTAATTAAAATTGGAGTGAAGTTTTGAAGACTCATGAAGTTTTTTATTCCTACTCCATTAAAGACAAAAAATTGGAAAAAAAACTTTCGAAAAAAAAACGTTAACTTTGAACCAAGGCAACTAATATAATTTATGAAAAAAATGTATTTTTAAGTTATTTAAATAAAGCACAAATCTTAAAAATATTTTGAGTTATTTTTAAAAATCCTTTTTTGTATAATAAGTACACAAACAACCAGAATTCGCACGCCTTCCGACTCGCCTAGATACAGCAGCGTTATTGCGGGCCCGGTCATCTCAGTTCTGTGACTAATTACCGAGTAAGTAAGCTTCGGATGTTATTTTCAATGATTTTTTTAATGTCAGTGGTTAATTGAAAAAATATTAGTAAAAAAAAAAAATCGTTTCGGGAACATGCCGATCTGGGGTCAGCGTCGCGCCAGCGCTCAAATTTCAGCCACTCTACCGCGGTGATACCTCACATTGTCCTATGTGGCCCTTGACCAGAAAAGTGTGACGACCGCTGGACCAGACTGTTTGTATTTTATAACAGTGGACGCTGAAGGGCCAATTTGCTAAATTAACGACACAAATTAACTCCAATTTTATCACATTCATCCAAAAAAACTATCGGAAATTCGGAAACTCTTGTAAATATCCTATTTTCGCAAATCACCGAGAAAATCCCCGATGAAATTAGGTCTGCCGAGATAAAAATATTTACGAAAAAGGTCGCTTGGTTTATGCCCGATATTCAGACCCATACAAAGGTGAGGCTGCGAAGGCAATTTATCACCTGAAAGTACCAAAGTTTGTTATAGTATGCTCTTTCTCTGGAACGCCTTGTTTCATACGTTACGTATACAATGTTGTGTACAGGGTTTTTAAAGATAATTCTTAATAAACACCTACAGATTTTTGTTGTTCGCTTTTAATACATTTTTCAACGTGGTGTAAAGCATTTATTTTTTCGAATTTGCAAATTAAATGAACGTTGAAATAACTCTCACATCAAATTGGATTTAAAAGAAATAACACAATTGTAACATTTTATCACTTATCGTCGCATTAATTCGTAGATTTTAAATTTTTCGAAAATACGTTTTTAATGCCATCTGGTGTTAAAATAGTCCCGCAACAGCTAGTAAAACTCGCAAATTAAAAAAAATATCTTTTTAGATTAAAAAATTAGGAAACTGCGTAACACCATGGTGCCATTTTTACTCGCGAATACTTCGAAACTTATCAGGTTTTATTATTTAACTTCTAAATTATTCCCAGTATTAGTATTGTGCTGTAATGCTTTGTGTACTATTATATTTATCCTGTTATTCTTACACACCGAGACTAAATTTAAAAGTCTATTAGGATGTTACTGAGTAATTCATAAAATAAATATCGCAGTTCTGTATTGTTGTTTTATTTTTTTAATGTAAAATTCATATCTCCCAAGTCTTCTGTTAGTTGTTCATAAAACTGTTCGCAGAAAAGTATATAGGTATCTTTTGTAAAATACGTGTCTCCAATCTCGGTTTTTATGTAAACTTCCTAACTCCGATTGGAAATAGAAAACACGCTTACAAAAGTTATATGTTTGAAAATAAATTTAAAATATATTATATGTTCGGAACATAAATAAACAAATTGATCCGTCTTTCATTTTGTTTTCAATACGAGCCTCCTGTAAAATTTGACATTTGGTGGTTACGCATTCTACAAATTAATGCGACGTTATGTGTTAGATATATTGTGCCAGTCTTAATAATAAGATTTTATTTAGCTGTACACTATAAGCATTATCTAAATGTAACATTTTGCATGAATATATGTTTTTTGGTTTACAAAAATAAGCAGGGAAATGCAAAAAATAAAGGATGGAATAAAAACCCACAACCGAACTGACCCGATATAAATTAAAAATAAAATGTATTATTCTTACTAAAAATGTTGCTGCAGGTAAAACTAATATAACTTACTCCTAATTTCGTTTCTGGATCTTTATGTGATTGATTGTAGTTTTGGTTAATTGAACACAAATTATTTTGAAATTTTGTGTCATTTTCAAAATTGTAAGCGATTGTGTCTAGATTCCGGACAAGTTATAAAGCACCTGCTTATAATAAAATAAAATAAAATGAAGAAGCTGTTGTGTCAAGAATTCTGACATAATTTAAAAACTAAATTAACTGATCAAGAAAAATTGTTCACGAAAATTTTTGTTGAAGAGTACATATTTTATCTTGTATGTTTTTCTCGATCATTTTTTTTACTATTAGTTTTTTATATACACACACATGTAGCATAATCATGAGTAATTAAACATGCAACATTGATCAGAAACTGCAAAAACACGTATATGTATACAATATATAACCTTTACGAGAGTGCAATTACTCGTGTGTGAAGGGAAGAAAAAAAAAGAAGTTTTAAAAATTAAAATTTATAACCCAATATATACGCGCGGAAATCAAATGTATAAAAAAAACTATTAATTAAGTATTGTTAATCAACTGCCAATGCGATTCTAGGTAGCCAAACAATTTAAGATACCATTGTTTAGTCTATTTTTGAATTTATTTGAAGTCAGGTTCCAATCTCAGCTCCATTGCCAGTTGATTAAACCACACCACTCCATTGTACGTGTAGAAGTGTTGTGCAAAACTGGTATGCATTAATGGCGTACATAAGCGACCCATTATGTTTTACTTATTGCTCTCAAGGCGCACCATGGCGTGGTGCGACTTCTTAGAATAGTCTTTGTGTATTTGAAGCAGCATATTTTTATATGTGTATTTTTTAGAGGTGGGACTTGAAAGTCCTAAAAAAGTTGAGAAGTTAAATAATCCGATGGTTTTTAGTAATAATTTTGATTATTAGTCTTTGAGCAATTTCCAGTAGCAAATTCTCTAGCAATATATATATATATATATATTTTTTAAAAGTTTCTTTATTCTTTAAATGGTTCGTTACATAAATTGGGGATTTTTCGACCACCATACTAGGCACATGCCCGTGTTGTGGTGGTCAATTGTGGTGGTATTGCCCTTATTCTGATGAGTTCTTTACATATTTCTGCTTGACAATAAAAAAATATGGTAATATTATCCCATGATTTTCCCGTATAATTTACTCCACAAGCATTTTTGAAGTGAAAACTTCTTTAGCGCCGTTGTGATTTGAAACTCTATGAAACGGAAGCGAGCGACACTAAAAAGAGACAAACACATCTATAGGAAGCCTGCGAGAGAATGAGATAGCAATAAAATATTCTGCAAGTCACCTTTGGTTTATTTATTTATTTATTTATTTATTTAAACGCCATAGCATGGCTTTTACATTGAAGTGAGTACATGGTATTATAAGTATACAGTGGTACACAGGAGATTATCAATAATAACAAAGTAGAAATGAACATTTAACAAAGTAGCAAGTATTTAGGTAAAGGATACTATTATGTGTTACTAAACTACTGTTACTATACCAAAAAAAAATATCAATGTTATAATAACCGAGAACATAAAATTTAGATAGGATTATTTAGAATAAAAAAGATGTACCTAAACAAAGGGGACTTGTCAACAAGTTGTCAACAGTATTTATAAGCACTAAATAGAGTAAATTTGCATTAAGTTTATTGTTACCTTCAAAGTTATCTTTGTTTGAAATTATTAAGCAGGTATTGCTAATTAGCTAACTGTTTCAGGGCTGTCAGTTAAATATTTAATAATAGTTTTGGTTTAAAAAAAATGTATTATTTTATTAAAAATAATTTTTAATAAAATAATACATTTAAAATTTATCTCTCTTCAGTCTGATAGTAAAGATATCTGAAGTACTTGAGTGCCTAGTTGAGAATCTATAGTAAAATATTTATTTATTTATTATGAATTTCCCGCCCGGCTGGGCTTTTACACATTATTTTTTTTATTTATTACAAAGACCATCTAAGTTAAGCATTACAGAATCAGAGCAAAATCAAAAACAAAATCGAAAACAAAATAGAAGACAAAATCAAAAACAACATCTAAAGCAAAAACGAAGTAAAAGACGAAATAACATCGAAACTAAATACTCCGCCATGCAAGATGGAAAAATGTAATAGTAGGAAAATTACAATACATTGATAAGGTCTCATAAGTCAATGCTGAGCTACGTAGTTTGTTCGGTTAATTAAATTAAATTTGATGTTCTTCTTTTCAATATAAATTGGGTAATGACTTGTTTATATTTGGTGAATGGTGTATTGAATATGTCAACAACATCTTTGTAGTCATTGCCCAAATTTTGTATACGGCGAGCGGGGGTGTACAACTGTGATTCTGTGTTGGAGTTATCACAATAGAACGGTAGATATTGCCTCGATGTTGGTTTGCGAGGTATATGAAAAGAAATCAAGTATAATAGTTCATGGCTGTCAATTATTGAATTTATGATTTTATATAAACATGTTAGGTCATTAACTATTCTACGTTCAGATAATTTTAATAAATTTAGTTGGCATAGTAGATAATCATAGTTGACACAATCCCTTGTAATACCCATTCTAAAATTAATAAATCTTAAGAATTTATTTTGGATTCTTTCTATCGTGAGCGAGTGGCTAGCGTAACTAGGTGCCCATACTGTAGAATTGTACTCAATTTGACTCCTAACCAAAGACATATACAAATTTTTATAGGTTTGAATATTTTTAAATTGACTGCAAATTCTTATTACAAATCCCAACATTTTCAAGGCTTTATTTGATGTAATTTCAATATGGTTTATAAAATTCAGTTTTTGATCAAAGTTTACACCCAAATCATTCACCTCGGTTACAGCTGTTAGCATTACATCATTGATGGAGTATTCGTAAATTATTGGATTTTTTATTCTATGAAATCTCATAATTAGACATTTACTTATATTTAGTTGTAGATAGTTCTCTTGGCACCAAACAAAAAGTTTAAACAAGTTATTTGACAATGTTTGGCAGTCATTGATATTTCTTATGGCTTTGTATATTTTCATATCGTCCGCAAACATTAAAACTTCGACATCATTGAAAATAGAAAGAACATCATTCACAAATATCAAAAATAAAATTGGTCCCAAATGTGATCCTTGGGGAACACCGCTGGTAGCAATAAATTTATAAGAAGTAAACCCATCAATTTTAACGGCCAATTGCCTGTTACTTAAATAACTGTTAAACCACATGTATAAATACCCTGTTATTCCTAATTTATGTAGCTTTTTTAACAGCAGGTCATGGTTAACTCTGTCGAATGCTTTGCTGAAATCAGTATAGACTGAGTTTAGTGCAAAGATATTCAAATACAGAAGAGATATGCTATGGTGTCCGCGCAACTGTCGCCGGACTACGCGCTAATTAGCGTAGTTTTCATAAAAAAAGAATTAGTTCATTTCGTTGATTTTTTGAAAATGTGCTTTAATATTGGTTAACAATATATTTTGAATAAGGAAAGATTTCGTTCATTTAGTTTAACGTTCGTTTGGTTTATTCGTTAATTATTTGTTCTTATAGTTTATTTGTTAATTGGTAAACAATCTCGGCGACACCCGGAAGCGCAGACCCACATAGTAAAAACAGCAGATAGCACATCTACTGATATTTCAATATCTTTGGTTTAGTGGTATAAAGCGCCTGATGAACCTTAGCGGCCAGACATTCATCGGACCAATCTTACGAATCTTACGAATTCCAAAAAAAAAAGTATTTTTATTTTTGTGTATATTTAATCTATCTACTATATTTATGTATATTTCTGTATATTTAAACCACTCCAAAATGAATAGGCAAATAAAACACAAAATAAAGCGACATGACCAAATGTATAGGAAAAGGTGCACTGGAATTCGACGACAAAAATATGGAAATAATCATCCATCACTTTGATAAAAAAAAGTGCTTCGTAGTCTCCCCACTCTTTTCTGCTTTAGTTTTCAGAAGGTTTCACTTCTACCGCGTATGAGCTGCGTACTCTGATTATTTTTTATCTGTTTCCATTTCTGATATTTTCTCATTTACCCTGTACCTATCTTGCGTACATGTTACGTCTTCATATATGTCAGGTTTACTTTGTGTTACTAAGTAGAGGTAGTAAAACGATGTACGCACGTACGACGTTACAGGTGATTCGGCTTAGATTTTGATGTATATCCGCGTGTGATATGTGCGTGATCCTTCATCATTTCGCTATTGGAATCCGCTGGGATTCCTTCGGAGACATCAATTTCTGAAAGGATAGTTTTATAATAATGGTTTATTTATATAATCATATTATAACTTAAGTTTATTTAATAATATAACCACCAAAGTTTTCTACTCTGGGAGAGTTGTTAACTAACGTTAATAACCTACAATTTACGTATTAACGTTCAGATACGTATGTTTTTCAAAAGTTGTAATTTTTAAAACTCACAGATAAGATTGAGTCTTAGTTAAGTTATCTTTCAGCTATTTTGTACAATTTCATTGATTACTGTAGCGGTAATCTATTCTTGGACATCGATCGATTAATGAAATAATTGATAATACTACAAAATAGAGCTGTGAGAAATATATTGAAGAAAAATTGATTTGCGATGATCAAGGAAATGTTGAAGGAGTTAAATATCTTGTCATTTAAACGATTTATTTACTTCAATCTTTGTTTTTAATCTGCAAAATAATTAATGTTCATAAATCAAATAAATTTAAAAATATATATATAAGGCAACACTGCAGCACGAATACACACTTGAGAAGAGAAAAATAAATGAAATAAAAAAGTGGGAAAAAAACAGAGTCAAAGTCGTTGATGTGCGGAGCCATTAAGAGGGCATTACCAGAGAAAACCGGAAATACGTTATTTTCAAAAAAGATTTTTGACGTATTGACTCTTTTCCACAAAAAATTATAAATGGATTTCGAAAGATTGTTCTTTTATCTAGCATTCGCATGTAATAAATTTTGAGAAATTTTTTTAATTTTTAGTATAGTAAGGTTATTCCATAGGTAAATGGGAAATTTATTAAATTTTCAAAAAAGATTTTGTATTATACCACATCCATTTCAAATAATATAATCATGCAGTAAAATAAATCAATACATTATCTAGCAAACGCATGTTTTAGAATTTTAATTTTAGTTTCAATAAAATCATTAAAAAATATGTACGTACATGGAAATACATGTAGTATGTAATTAATTATTGTAAAAAATATATTATAATTTATGTATCTTTTTGTAAATAAAAAAAATGTGTTTCTTGACGAAAATTGGTCCATATGTGTATTTATTTGCGCACTTAAAAAACTAATATATTTCAGTTTTTTTTAATATTCTTATTAAATTTAGACATTATTGAAAAATGATAAATACTTATAATCAAAAAATAATTACAAAAAGTACGTTATTTATCATCACGCCTTTCAGCATTTTTGGATGAAGGTATAAATTAAAGCTAATTTGGATTGAAATAAATTCGATATTGAGTTATAATTTTAAAAAGCTGGTACGGAGAATAATTAATCTTTCTCATTGTAACCGCCCTGCACGATCGTGTGGCGATGCATTATCCTTCGCCATCAAAAGAAGACATGAGAAACATCTAATATTCGCGCGGCGCCGGCTCTTGCCTAGGTACCTACATATGCCGAAAGCGTCGAGCAACGGCCTGGAAGATAGGTCATCTCCACCGCCACCGTGTCGAGCAACTCGCTGACCTTCACCGCACCATCTCCATCACACCGCACGCCTGCAGCATCTCATCTACGGCACCCTGCTTTACCGACCTCCGCTACGTAGCCCAATAAACGACTGACTCATACTTCGACTTGACGCCTTTTATTTCTCGTTCTCTCTCTACCGATACGGACCGCTCCCTCAATCGTAAGAACAACTTTCGACGAAATGTGGATTTTCGTCCGCTGGCTGGTTAAACGCTCTTAAGTTATTTGGCGAACTACCAGAGGAAATAAAATAAGAAAACATAAACGAATTTAAACTTAAATTACGAAAAAACGTGATTGAATCAATTTAAAATATTGTTTTTTTTTATAATATAAATTTGTACATTAATTAATGGTTGTACATAATTAACACATGGGTACAGTCCGTCAATTAATAGTAGAAAATTTTAAAAATGGAAGTACAAAATTTGAAGGCTTGCAACACCAATTTAACTGTCAAATATTCATTTAAAGCGCAATGACACCGAATGTATAGAACACTGTAAATCACAATTTTAAAAAACATTTTATTGTTCTTAAACAAAATAATTTAAATCGAAGAAGCACTGTTGTTAAGGGTACCTACTTCCGTCATAAATTTATTTAAATGATGTTTTACTAAGTAATTTGCTTTAATTTAATTTAACATATTTTTTTAATTTTATAGTAGATAGAACGGAAGAATCACTAATGGTGAGTTTAGTAACCCAACTTTTAGATTTGAATGAGTTATAAAATATATTCAGATCTAAAATTATTGATATGATCTGAAAGTACCTACTTGCTAGTATTAAATAAATGTGATAAATTTATAAAATTTAGAAGTTTCGAAACTCTGCTTTACATTTTACTAGCTGACCCGGTGAACTTCGTACCGCCTCAGAATCAATAACTGTTGAATTAAATTCAGTTTTTTTATTAGATAAAAATTACACAATGAAGCAATTATTGATGTGCAACTGTCGGTATTTTGTTCTTATCATTATCAGAGATGGCGTTGTGTACGGATTTACATTTTTGTGATTTTCTTACTTTTCCACGTGCTGCCGACCCAGGAAGCATTTATTGGATAACCAACACCTCTGCCACAGGTCACCCCAAGTGGTTCGTTGGTAATTTAGCAGGGGTCCCCAGGTTCATAGATAAATTCCTGAGATAAATTATTTCCCTCAGGGCCTCCCGTGCGGAGCTTATTTAATAAAAAATGCATTTCATTTCAGAGATTTATTTTTATTATTGTATTTTTCCTTTGTAGGGGTGCAGACATACGTTCACCGTTTGTCACATTTTCGACTGTTGTCATTTAGTGTGTAAGAAAGAGGGACAGCATTTATGTTTAAGAACAAAAGCAAAACAATCAGTGCATTGACATTTGACGTTTTTGAATTTTTGGAATTCATTTACTACTCAATACACTGATTACAATATTCCTGCAGCTCTTTCAAAAGATGAGAATTCATTCCATACAAAATGTATGAGGAAAAGAATTTTCTTTATAATTTTTTTTTCGTGAATTTTTTCGATGTTTTGATAGCTTTTCTGCTATTATCATAGGGGCAGAGATAAATTCAACAAATCAAAGATCGTAAAAAATGGTCCTTCCGTTTTCGAGTTATAAGATTTATCTATATGGTTCGGATAAAATTACAAATACTTTCTCAGTCGAAAATTATAAAATATTAAAAAAAATAAGGATACAATATTTACTAAGCCTAATAAAAATGAGATATAAGAAAGTTTTGGGGAAGTAACACTATGTAGTAACACTAAGAACGGGTTGTTTTAAAAAAATAAAGAGAATGAAACGGAATTCCCGTAAGTAAGTGGAAAATGTATGAAAATCCCAAAAATTATAAACCCGTACACAACCGTGTCCGTGTTTTACATCTATGATACAAAACACAGACAGTTGCGCATCGATATGTAGTTGCTTCATTCTGTAATTGTTAACAAGATAAAGAAAGTGAATTTAATTCAGCTAACAAGTTAACACAACAGCTATGGATTTTGAGGCAGTACGAAGTTCGCCGGGTCAGCTGGTAAAGTAATAAATCTATCTTCTATATATCTATCTATCTAAATTTATTTATTTATTTATATATATATATATATATATATATATATATATATATATAAATAAAATTGAATTGCCGAAATGTATGTACGCGCATAACCTGCGAACGACTGCACCAAATTGGATAATTCTCTTTTTTTTTGTGTTCGTTATTGTCAGGACAAGGTTTGTATAAAACTACCGGTGAGCTCTGGCATTATGAAATTTGTGTACAAAAATTGCAATAGGTGGCACGCAAGCTGTTTGACAAATGAATGTACAGGGACTGAATGTATGGAATGTGGGAGAGGGGAGGGGAACTCGGGTAGAGGGTTCGCGGGAGGGGGGAAGGGGAACCTGTGAGGGGGGAGGTAAATTCGGGAAGGGGGTTCGCGGGGAAGGGGGAGTGGAGTGGGAAGAGGGAAGGTGGAGGAGGCGGAGTGGGAAAGCGAGAGGGGAAGGGGACGCGGGAGAGGAAGGGGAGGCGGAAGAGGAACGGGACGAATGGGAAACGACACGCAGGGAGAAACAACTTCTTACTAAATGGCATAGCATCGCATGCCGGGAAACAGTTAGTTACTAAATTACGCGTACGTTAAAACACTAAGAGGATTAATTTCGAAATATTTAATTATAATATTCGTTCTTAGGTTTTTCTATAAAATTGTAGGTAATGCGATAATGAACATATTCCTTGTATTAGTATTCATTTACGGCGTCGCGTCGTTATATGTGAAGCGTTTTAGGTCAAGAGGGTGTCCGGCCTCAAAAGCTTAAATACCATAAAAGGGGACTTACTTGCCCCTATACCGAATAGGCATTCTTTCTTTCAAATATATTCATCTTCACGTCATAACTGATCCGATGAATATTTAACGAATAAGAACATGTGTCTAGACTTGGTGATAAAATATAAATCCAGTATTCAAGGAAGTTTGACAGTTAAGCCATCGTATCTGGTACATACATGGTTACCGATAATATTTCATTGTTAGTATTTCTACAATGAAATATATTAAACGTACGAGTACATTTAGGTGAAATAAAGTATGCTGTCATTGAATTAAAAGCCTTATTTTCGTATCGTCTTGATGAGAAAAAAAGGTAAGCAGTTTATGTGTTTTTTTTTAAATTATTTTATCTGGATCTCAATTATTCATAGTGATAGCTTTTTTGGGTAGACGTGTAGCGCTTTCTGCTCATTTAGCCAACGTTTCAAACAGTCCTGTAGTGATAATCGTCAAAAAGATGTGACGGCCGGCGTATTCCACCGGTAAGGCTCTTGACTCGCACTCCCTAGGTCGCGGGATCAAATCCCGGCATGGCAAATAAATTTTATTTGATTAATTTGTGTATTTCACAATTTATTCATTTAAAATAATATGTTATATACTTGCGGTACGTTCCAGAATGGAAGATACTCTCAGTATCGCCCTGGTGTAAGACCAACATTCGGAATTGAAACGTTGCTTGAAATGGCTTTAGCCGTATTTGGTAACCAGATCTGAATATCCAGGTACTTCCCCACCTTCCTCTTCCCTATCTCCTTTCCCTCCCCACTACCTTCAGCCCCACAACGTACCCCAATTGGGGTTGCCATAGTCGCACTGGCTCCAGACGGGAGCAGCTGAAATTCTTGTGAGGTATCTTATGAAAAAAAAAATCTGGTAAAAAGCGTGTTTTTAGTTGCAGAAGTGATGCCAAAAACACAATATGTTTATATTTACGCACGGTTAAATTTTCCGCACAGGAAAAACTAAACCCTTTCACACACTTCCCCAAATGATCATCTAGTTAATCCACGTTATGCAATTGCACTATATAAGTATTATAAATACAAAACAATACAAGAACAACATGTCAACCTACCAGAGACCAAATGGGAAAATAATTCACCGACTCCAGATTTTTTCATATCAGAGGGTTCGGCTCTGTGAAACTCCTAATTGGACCTATAAATCCTATTGATCCCTCAATATAAATATTTAAAAAATCATTTGTAATCCTACATGTATTTAAAATGACTGATTTTTGCATTTTTATATATAAATTCTTTGACTAATCGAATATGCCTAAATTTTGAATAAGAGACCTAGGTATAATGCCAGTAGCCGAAATAACAAATGGTAATATTTTCATAGTCTGAGAATGCCAAATTCTTTTAATCTCATTTTCTAAATCTGTATATTTTCTGTTTTTTTTCAGAAACAGATTTTTGAATATTACAGGAATTCGGAATAGCTACTCGTACATCAATGATATAAGTTATTTGATAATTTTTTTCATGTAAAACTATATCATGTCTTTATGACTAATTGTTCTGACTGTTAGTATAGTTTTGTCATAATATATTTTATAAAATTCATTTTCTAAAATCGTTTCAATTCTGAATGGTGGTCTTACACCAGGCGATACTGAGAGTATCTTTCACTCTGGAACGCGCCGCAAATATACTGTGTATTATTTTAAATGAATAAATTGTGAAATACGCAAATTAATCAAATAACACGCCGGGATTCGATCCCGAGACCTTCGTAGTGCGAGTCAAGAGCCTTACCGCTGAAGAAAACGGCAAAGAGCTTTCATGTTTAAATTCAAATCTACAAAATCAGGGCTGATGAAAATATTTGTATAGTCTCTTACAATTTAACACCCTGTATGGGTGTGTATTTACAGAATGAACTCAGTATTCAGTATGCCACGTGACATTTCCAATTTCCGGCCATTGTAAGTTCAAACCCAAGGTCCAAACCTTGTTATCAAAACTCAAACCATTTCAACTTTGTCCTCATTTAAATCAGTGCTTGATATCGATGTGCAAATGGATTTTTGTACTTCAATCGGATACGGAATGAAACTTTTAAGTTGAAATATTTCAAATGTTTACTGTCCATTACCGACTGACTAAAATTGATAAATTTTCGGAGTAATATTTACAAAATTTATTAACGCAATTTAATAAAGGTTTGTGTTACGATAATTAATAATTACCAAATGATAAAAACCCACTTGGCCCTGCAGGCGACTTTTCGTTGAGCTTTTCCCAATTTATTAAACGTGTATGTTTTAAAAAACAATGGGAATGTTCCCAAAAGTTAATTTATCACAACCGAAGCTTTAAGGCCCGGTAGTAAACGCTCCAAAAGAAGAAAAAGGGTAGATATATAAATACGAATGTTAGGGGGAGCACGCTAATATAAGAAACGATTATATTTAAGCGAAAATTGTGATAATGATTAATAAAGCACGACTCATAAAAAAAAAAGAGAAAAAAATCTCGTGAGAAATGACTTAATTAGCATACAATGAAACACTGTTGAATTTGTTTCTACACTTCAAAAAACTCACGCGTCACTTATTATATATATTTTTTTAATTTCATGACGTCAGAGCTCACCTTTTTTTTAACTTTATTTATTTCCATTTCTTTGTACATATAATGTGTAATAGCAAATAGTATATGATAATTTCATAATGCTACAGCTCACCTTTATACATAGAAACCTTTGCGGGCATGCACACGACAAATCTCCAAAATTTCATTGCAATCGGATGAATTGTTTAGGTACCTAATTAGGAACAATCAAAGAAACATTCACTTTTATATATTATATTATACTGATAAATCACTTGAACCTGGTGCAATTATTTTTTAATTATTTTTACCTAAAATTGTGTAAATATTCGATAAAACATTAGACAAAAGGAAATTAGCAATAACGAAATGTCCGAGTATACGGCGTAATAATTATTTTTGCAAGCACTAGGTCATTTCTGACCTACCTTCGTAGTCTTCGTGTTAAGTTTTCGGAGTCTTCGTACTTCTTATAAGAAATCTGACGCGTGGATCTCCTTACAGCAAACAACATTATCAGCGTCAAGAAAGTTTGTTCCCTGAAATAGGAAGAGGGCATCTGTTAGACTCTCCTATAAATACCAACAGCCAGCAGGAGGCAGGAGGCGACCCGAGATACTGTTATGTGTTATGTGCCCTCCTTCCCAGCCCGGGTTACGGGGCTCGTAGCTCTCGTAGCATGAACATACGCACAGGATGATACCTTACTTGAGTGTGATGCTGAAATATTTCCTTGCGATATTATTATTAAAAAAAAAACTGATTTTTTTAACAGCCGTTAAAACTTTGACCGCAAATTTAACAAAATTTTGAGCAAGTATTTATTTTGTAAGCACAGATTTTTGTGAATAAATTCACTATTATTTCAGGTATTAAACTCCATAAAAACAAAAGCAATAGCTAAAAGGGTAAAACGCCGCAAGAAAATTTGTTGAATAGCAAAATGCAACCAGTTGAAATCATTGAAAGTTAATTTTTGGTGCACGGAGTGTTGATCAATAAATGCATAAATATTAACTGGCGTAGACTCATGTTGATGGCGCAGACTCACGTAAAATCATGGGATAGTCTGAATTCTCGACGAATTTGTTTCAATTTCAAAAATCGCAACTAAAATAATTTTCTGTTCAAAATATTATATTAGTCAAAACCTACCAAAGTTTTAGTTTGAAGAATTCAGACAAGCGATAACGTACCTGCACGGAAATCAGTGATATAGTTGATAATCAGAGTTCGGTAACGCTAGTATTTTATGAATGTTGTAAAAGTTACGTAAAATTTATCTGTAGTATGGATTCCCTCTTAAGGTTCAACGTTGAAACGGGTATCATAATATATAAAATAAATGGAAAGAAGAAACTTTACAATATTATTTAACAAGAAATTTCTCTAAAAATTTTGTAACAATTTCAAATTTGGATAACACACATCATGTTGCCTACACTCTTGTGCGAAGAATTGGTGTTAAAATAGAACAATATTATTGCATTATCGGACAGAAAATAAAATAAAAAGATAACCGCATGAAGTCATCACGAGACTGAGGGCGTCGCTTGTTAACACAAAATTCCTGTACCACAGAGTTAGGTTAACCCAACTTTAAATGAAGGGCTCTGATAACAGGTCAAATATTCTAATTTTCTTATCAATTCCAACATAATAACATTACAGGAGAACTCCTTGCTCTTAAACTGTTGGTATTGTACTGAAAAAAAAAACCGGAAATGATTAACTTTCGCTCTTTTGATGAATCAAAGTAACAATAGAGACATCTATTAACAATAAAGTTGAGTTATTTGTGAGTAAAGTCTTGTATCATAGCTTGAAACCTTTTTACAATAAGCGTTTGCATAAATCTTTTTAAAATTTAGTAATATCTTTAGCTTGGTGAAATAAAAGTCTTACCGGATCCAAGGTATTATTCCACTTCTGTGGCTATCGCTTAAACCGAACAATTTAAAAAAGCGTAAAATTCGTCTTCTTTGATACAATCAATGTATTCATCCATCCCCCTGTAAGTTGTGTTTGTTTGGAATCTCGGCCCTCGTGCGGGGAGCGGTGAATCCTTTGTGAGCGAAGGAAACACCTGGGTCCTGTTTGCATTAGAAGATGGGATTCTTTATCTTCATTACATTGCTCATCTTCTAGAAAATTCACCAAAAACTCCGCCAAATACGCCATCGAGAGCCCGTGTCAACAGCGACAGGATTAATTCATTCATCACGCTTTTAGAAGCGAGTATTATTATCGGGGAGATAAGAGTATTTGGAGGTTGCTTGTAATATACAATTTATAGCCAGTCTTGATGTTTCAAAGCCGTTCCACAATTTGCAGACTTTTAATTAATTATAGCCACCTATCGAAATGCCCAGTATTATATATATTTCCCGTAAACCATTTCCCAATCTCTTATAAATGAAAAACATATCATCTATTCCGAATTCCCATGATCGATTATCGAACCTTTTCTTTTAAGACGCGAAAAAATTCATTCTTACAGAAAAGTGTACCCACATGGAGCTGCAAAAGTCAAGCCTTCACGCTGAATTCGAGAGGACAAACAACCCACACACTGTTTTTGATCTTCTGAAGTCTCTGGACGATGCCGACGGATGCATGAAACGGTGGAATGAATTAATATACGAAAAAAGTTTCGATTACTCGAGCAGAAAGGCGTGGGAAACACTCAAACGACTTGGAGCTGCAGGTAAGCCAGCTAAAACAACGCCCAGTGTTGTTGCTCACTAACTAATCCGCAGTTTAAAAACGACAACATGGTCTAACATAAACCACCAAGTCAGAAAATCTTCGAAGGCGGCACGGCCAGAGTAGCCGGTGTATTCTGTGGTTATCGTTACAGCTGATGATGTAGACATTGCCATCATTTCGATAAAAGCTGGGAAAGCAGCTGGTTGTGACGGAGTTCTCCCATACTTTTGAAACAAGCTGGGCCACGGACAAGACAATGGATCGCAAAACTATTTACTGAAATTATTAAAGCTGGAGGGAAAACAAATATCTGTCAAAAGACTGAAGTTATTGCGACCCTCAAACCCAATAAGCCACCAGGGGGTTCAAAGAGCAACCAGCCCATCTCGCTTTTATGTACCATTTACACTCTTAGGGCGAGTTGTGCTCTGCAGACTTACAGTTCTGGAGAAAATAGTTCCACAAACTGGCTCCAGCCCAGGCCGTAACTGTTGCGACCAGGTGATAACACACATTATACATATCTGGTTTCCAGAAATGACTTAAAACTACGGCAGTGTTCAATCTCTTTGCGGCCTATGACACGTTGTAGCAAAAAGGCACCCTCGTCAAACTCTACGACCCCAAACTACTGCAAAATAAAATAATACATTTATAAATATTTATCAAATCTTGAATATTAACATTAGTTTCAATAAATCCTTGTAATTTGTTTATAGATCTTTCCTTCACATACTTGAAAAATGTAAATGCTCCTATTTTATTAATATTTAACCTTGCTTTGATTTACAATTGTATTAATTTAAGCGTCTTAGAAAAGATAAAAAATAACGTATTTCCTTTGATACGTAAGTTAAACCATTTTTTTTGCAACTGTCCATTACTTTTCATTCATCTTGGAATATTATTCATCATTGAGAAAATCAACAAAGGACAGATTAAGGCGTATTTTATATTTTATGTAAATTCGTCATCACTTGCGAAACGTTTCTGCCATTTCTGGTAAGATTAGTTTTTAATGAAAATACTGGTTAGAAAATACTAGAAGCGTTTAGCGGATGCCCGAGTTGTTTTATCACGAGTTTAATTAGAAGTCCTTCTTTTCATTCCTCTCGCAAGATTAATTTATAATACGGATGATTTGGGAATTGTGGAAATTCATTAATATTAAAATAATACTAGTAAAATTATGTTGAATCATTTAATATTAAATATTTTTCACTCCGCAAACAGCTTACATCGTCAGGTAATATTCATCAACCTTGGAAATATTAAGTTGGAAATTCTGTGCTGTTTTTAACCTTCTGCCCCGTTTATTTAAGATGTTATATTTCTGATACCCATTTCTTTTGAATCAAAATGAACCAACACTAGGACAATGCATACAGCACATTAGAACAACTTAGAGGAAGTGAGCTTGCACAGATAGGTTAGCAGACGTCGAGGTTCGAAGCCATGTGAAGTCTTAGATTAATCTTCTCCAGATCGGCGATTCTGGTTCTACAAGGGGTAAGTAATTGTGCTTATCCTTAAAATTAACGACTTTGTCGCCCACTAAGTACAATTCTGCTGTCATAAGGACAATTCCTTATCGTTAAGAACATAGAACTCCCCCCCTTGGACTATCAGCAAACGTGTTATTTGTATAATCATGCAATGGGCGCTCCTCGTGAAGTGGCCTATATTGGCAATATATATTTTTTGTAACTTGTCAGATCTGGTATAATTTTTTCCGACTGTTTTAAGAACCCTTATATATAATCACACTTTCAACTCGGAGTATTTCTAGAATGCATCTACTAATTCTATGATTTATTAAAATTAATCACGTTTACGTTATCATCGCCATCGTATTGTTGTCATCACCGCGGATCTTAATATTGAATAAGACATTAGTCTTCAAAGGCAGCCAATCAGCATACGAGCAGTGTGCTACCGAGAAGGTGTACGGATGTACCAGCCTTGTGAAGAGAATACACTAACCTCTACACTTCAGACCAGTGGATACACTATTCTCAAGCACAATGGAATGCCGTAAAACTTCAATACAACAACGCTTGTAGACAATTGTTACGATTATTGAAGTATTTTTTTACATTAGCTCCACACAGGAGTCCCCGAGGAAAAAATCCTGAGGGTATGTTTCATCTTTGGAGATACTGTGTGGAGAGTGTTTTTAGGGAAATGAAGGAGAGGAAGTTCTGGGAAGGAAAAGGGTATGAAGGGTGGGTAGGAATCTTAGGGTCAAGTGTCCAGGAGTGATCGACATGTGAATCTATCCTTCCCTTGCGGTGCAAGACGATGGCTCGAGAGAGTCTGGCTGAAGAGTTCAGAAGGTCTTCCTCAACCAGTCTCTCTAGAGGTCAGTCTCTCTGGAGACATTAATAGCGAACCACTTTTGGTAACCTATGGCAGGGGTGTCGGTTATCCAGTAAATGGCTCCGGGGGCAGCGGTAGCCATTCCCGCTTCCCAAATCAAAGAATTGCAGTTCCAACGAAATGATTTTACCATGTGGAATGAATTGTTTTTATGCTACAACGGGATATAAAACGACCAACTTGATGCCATTAAATTTCTGAAAAATGGATACGCCAAATCGCCATGAGAGGAAATTAAGACTCTCTTAAGCCGCCGCTACCCGAATTTCTTACATACCTCCCTTAAACGAGTTTTAAAGCTCTTAAAAAATGTATTTTATTCTTTAAGATAATTATATAAAATTCCCTCGACCGAAAAAAATCGCAAAGTAAGCTCCAAAAATTATTATAAACACGTTTATTTCAGTTATTTTACAAGTTACATGTATGAAAAAATTCTCAGTGTTTCTTTAAATGCTGTTTAAGACAACCATCGCGAGATTTTTGCTCTATTTTAAACGAGTCGTGTTTTATTAAACATTTTCACAATTTTCGAGCGCGCTCCTGTAACATTCGTAATATCAAATATCTCATCTTCTTCTTTTTGAGCCCGGTTGCGGTGCCTTAATGTTAATAGTTTTATTATATTATATAATAAAACTAATATAAAATTTTATTCCACTTAATTTTATTTGACCGTAACCGATTTCAGCTCGTGAAAATTAAGTAGAATAAAGTTTTATATTCGTTTTATTATATTATAATATATTATAATGGAATTCCACCATGAATTATCACTCTCAAAAATAGAAATGTTAATAGTTTTATTTTTCCTTGGTTGTTGTAATTCTTAATTCTTAATTTTTAGTCCGGATAGAATTATTTTCATTACGATTATAATAATTATAAGGTACAATTATTATTATCTATATTAAAAAACATCTAACTTGTTCCTTTGCATTGAAAAACAAGCATTATCAGTTCCACAAACCAAAAAAATATTGATCGTCATATATAAAGTTCTACAAATATTTATTCCATGTCTCATTAAAAAAATACAGCCAATGCGAAAGACTTGGAGAGCATATGAAAAAAAACTTTCGTTAATGTGAAATTTTTCATATTTTCGTAGAAAACGTATTTGAAAACACAAACAACTAGAGTTCAATATTAGCGAAGTTTCCCGAGCACTTGTGCCTTTCAACGTCCTTATTTATCCCTGTTTCAGAACCTTAATTATAATATTAGTTTGCTGAAGTTTTATTCCATAACTCAGGAAAGTTGTCCTTTGCTTCGAGGTCGAAGATCAAGTTCTTAAATCGTCGAAATTTATATAAATAAATAGTACAAAGCAATCATACTCCATTTGTAAACAAGGAAAATCAACCCTTTGAAATAATGAGCCATAAAAAAATCTATTCAAGATGAAAGTTGAGTAAGTTAAAAAAAACTCTTTGCTTGTAGACAAATAGTCTTTATGCTGTACTAAATAAACTTTTGTAGAGTAATGACTGGGTTTTGTTCCTTTTGAAATATTTTCAAGTTAAGAATGAAAAACATTTTTTTTGTCCATTTTCTAATGTAGGTTGTGATGAGATGGGTGATCAATTCGAAGAAGTCTGTAATAATAAATGATTTCTTGTTCCGAATATAAGCTAATTTATATACATCTTTTCGACTCTCAAAAGTGAAATAAATTTAAGGCGTCAGGATAATTTGTTCCTTTTTTGGAACAACTCATACTGGTCTTATAGAAATCGTTTTGTCTCTCTAACTTATTATGGTTAGAAATACGGACTGAACGGTTTTAAGTTAACCACGAAATAATTCAAATATATATATATATATATATATATATATATGTGTCACAAAGAGATATATATATATATATATATATATATATATATCTTTGTGACACATAGTTTCCAAATTCAATTTGAAAAAAAAAAAACTATTATGTAACGATTTTAAATAAGAATGGACACGAAAACAATAAAAACAGGTTGTTAATAAATCATATTACTTGTAAGGTATTCAAGTTAGTAATTAGCCTACAGGGAATAACCAAAATAATTAGAAATTCAAATCAGTCAAATCGTCTTTTTAACAAATGTAAGAAAACCCTTATAAAATTATCAAAGAGAGCAAACAATTTGTGGCTTGGCATTATACAAAATGAAACAATTCTCTTGTTTAAAACCACTTTATTTTGATTTACATTTGTAGACCGGTTTCGGTTGACCTCAACCTTCCTCAGGACAATAAACGTATATACTTTATTATCGTCAGAGTTAGGACTATGAGATAAACACAATAGAAAGAGAGAGCTTACAAGAGAGGGAGAGAGCATCTTATATGCTCTCTCTTTCTGTAGTGTTTACCTCATAATCTTAACTCTGTACTGTAATTTAGTTTAAATGTTTATTGTCCTGAGAATGATTAAGGTCAACCGAAACCGGTTGACAAATACAATTCAAAACAAAGTGGTTTAAAACAAGGAACTTGTTTCATTCTGTAAAACACTCATAATTGAATAAAATCCTTGCAGACCACCCATCTCCTCCTTCCCCCACATGTTATGTATAGATATAAACCGTAGATTAAGAATAATTTGTATCAGTCTGAAGATGACTTTAAAAGGCTGACACTAAGGCTGTCAAATAAATTAAAGTGGCAATTAGTTTCATATTCATTTTTTTAAAATTATTGTAATGGAATTCCACCACAAATTGTCGGTTTCAAAAATAGACATATTAGAATTTTTTTTAATAGAAAGTAGCGCCCTAGCTTGGAACAGCATTAGGAAAATGTGATTAGAACCTTAGGCAATGAATTATTACGCAACAGCTGGTTATGTATAATTCTATTTGCACGATTAGGTACGAGTATGTTCTAATGTGGTAATTATACTTTCTTTTTAAATATTCTTTTGTTTTAAAATATATCAAATTAAAATATTTTAGCTAAGATTTAACCGCAATATCAGAAATCGGTAAATGGCTAATAAGAAATCGTCCTTGCAAACTTTTAACCCTCTTATCTCAGAGCAAGATAATGTGAAGTTAGAACTCTGTGCAACCAAAGCGACGATAATCCTAACTAACCATCACGCCGTTTCCTCGCAGGGGTAGGCAGAGAGGACGGACCGCCAAACAACTCGATCTTGGCAAACACTCCTTGCCTCGTTCACATTCATACATCGTCTCATACATGCTCTTCTATTATTCCGACTCTTCACTTGGCCCGACTCAAGTATCTGATTCACTTGGTCGTGCCATATCTTCCTCGGGCGTCCCCGACTTCTTCCATTCACATTTGCGTCATATATTCTCCTAACACTCCTTTCCTCGTTCATTCGCTCCACGTGCCCAAACCGTCTGAGCATCCCTTTCTTAATCTTACTTATTACGCTTACATCAGCCTTGCGTTCTTCGCGGATCTCCACATTTCTCACACGATCGTACATGGTTTTACCACGCATACGCCTCAGGGATCTCATTTCTACAGCATTCAGTCCTACATTCATCCTTCCTTTGCCAGTTCCATGCCTCACTGCCGTACATCAGTACTCCATTATGGAGGCTAACTTTGCTTCATTGGACAGTTTTTTGTTGGCGCCAACGGCGTTCAAATGGGTCACAAATGAAGATGTTGTGGTTCGGATGAATAAAGAAAAGGAAGTAATTAAAACCATAAAAATCCGAAAACTTCAATATCTTGGACACGTGATGAGACATCCAGAGAAGTATGAGATCTTGCATCTCATAATGCAGGGAAATATTGCCGGAAGACGGGGCCCTGGAAGAAGGAGAACCTCATGGCTGAAAAACCTGAGACAGTGGTTTGGCCAGTCTACCGTGGAGCTGTTCCGGGCCGCAGTAAACAAAGTCCGCATAGCCAACATGATAGCCAACGTCCGTTGAACGGACAAGGCACAAGAAGAAGAACGGCGTTCAGTCCTCCATTAATGGAGTTGCCTGCATTTACCCTTCTTTCGATATCTCTGTCAGCCCTTTCATCTCTCGTAAACATACTTCCCAAGTACACAAACTCATCCACCTGCTCCAAATAGTCATCATTCACAACTGTGTTGCACATTATTTTCATTCTCTCTATTTCAATTACCATGACTTTAGACTTACTTACATTCATCATTAACTCATCCTTCATAAATACTTCGTTCATCCTAGACACGGGAAACTGTAGATCTTCCATAATGTTAGAAATCAGCACTGCATCATCAGCATACAACAGGCAACATACTTCCAGATTACTCAATTTCGCGCCCAATCCCATCTCTTTCAATTCTTGCATACAATTATCCATGTATTGTTTGAGTAACCACGGTGACATTACGCAGCCTTGTTTAACGCCTTTTGTGATGTCAAACCATCCCGTAAAATCGCCGTTCACCCTAATACATGCAACGCTTTCATACAGGGACGCAATTGCCTGTATGAGATTCGTACTCACTCCATACATGGACAACACCTTCCATAGCTTATTCCTGTCAACTCGGTCGTATGCTTTTTGTAGATCTACAAAGGCACAGAAAAGTTTCTGGTTTTTTTAAACTTCTCGGGAAGCATACGCAATGAGAAGATCTGGTCCATGCACCCCCTTCCACTCAAAAAAGCTCCTTGCATATCCCATATTTTATCCTTTGT
This sequence comes from Limnephilus marmoratus, assembly GCA_917880885.1. Lineage (NCBI taxonomy): Eukaryota > Metazoa > Arthropoda > Insecta > Trichoptera > Limnephilidae > Limnephilus > Limnephilus marmoratus. The sequence goes on from OU862918.1 coordinate 2,581,178, forward strand.
TTCCATGCGTACCCTTTCAATCAATTTTTTGCCATACAACTTGCCGACTGTACTAAGCAGGCTAATAGCCCTATGATTCCCACAATCCATACTTGACCCTTTACCTTTGTATAATGGCATGATTACAGCCCTTCTCCAATCTAATGGTGTGTAACCCTCCAAGGGGTGTAAAAAGTCTGCACAACCACGTGAAAATAATATGGCTTTCTCCTTTAAAGTATTCGGCAGCAATACTGTCAAAGCCCACAGCCTTACCATTCTTCATACCTTTAATTAATTAATTAAAAGATATACCACCCTTCCAATCACCCTTCTGTTTTAATTCTATTCATAATATGTATTTTCATAATATACAAGTTGCAACTAAACTTCCGCATTACATAAAAGAGTTAAAAATATGGCTGAACCATGCAGGTGTAAAAACTCTATTAATTTAATTTTATATCAGTTTATGTTTCTCACAAACTTTACACTTATAACTGTTATTACATTATACACTAATTATTACCTTGTACACTATTGAACACACTTTTTGTACAAACTGTTTAAACAAATTTTAATAATGTTTATGCTTCATATACCTACCACTGCTTGTTTTTTCTAGGTACTAAAATAAAATATATTTAACTATAATATTACCCACGCACAGGCTGCGCCTTAGTGGGTTCCCATTATTTTTATTATATCTAAAATATGTAACCATAAAATGTAAAATTGGGAAAAATAAATGATTTAAAAAAAAAAAAAAAGGATTTTACCTGAAATATCCTTGTAACTACTATATTCATTTATATACCTGTACGCCTGTCTCGACACAGGTATACCCTAGTGAGACAGGCATACAAATAAAACCATCGTAAATATATTTTATTACAGATAAATAAAAAAAAATAAAAAAATCGATCTTTTTAATTCATCCATGCTGATTTTGCTAACATTCACTCCATCATCGTTCATAACCGATTCACCACTGGAATCACTGTCACGATAATCCTCCCTTCTATTAATATCATATCCATCTGGGTATTTCAGTTGCGTCTAATCTCAACAGTGGTTCTCATTCCAATCCTCATTCTTATTTCTTAAATTTGAGGTAACGGTTTTAGACGAGTTTCTTCATCTCGTTCGTGTAATATAAATTATTCTACCTCTGAAGTAAACTAGGTCAACTCATAATAATAATAAATATAAACGAAGCATCTCAGGTTAAGGTGTTTTACTTACAGAACAATCTGAGAAACAATAGATTACCATTTTCATTAGCGACGTGAATATATACTAAGCCGAGTTAAGCGCAGATATTATGTACGCACGTAACAGGGAACATTCGGTAAGGCATAGTACCTATATACATATTTCCATCTCGTTTTCAAAGTTTTGAAGAGCAAAGTTTATATGGGATTTCGTCACCGATCCGTGCAAACTTTGAATCACGTATTTCGTGGATTTCGCACGACGATTTAGCCCTCCACAATTTATGATATAATTTGCATAATTTGAGGCGGCGAATATGCTCTCGCAAATTGTTAGGCTGATAATATCCAACAATATACTGTTTTAACATAATACTAGGGAATTTTCTAAAGTTCTTGGCGTGCGCATATATTATTCAAATGTATGTTCGCGATTATCCGGTCGATCGTTACGTGTGCATGGTATGTACATACTGTATAGATAACGTGACCATTTATTATTTTCCCAAAACCGGGACACCGAAAAAAAAGGTAGGTACTTAATAATGATTATAAATTTGAACAACTTATTTACCGCTGTTTTCGCGAAAAATCGTCTCAAGAGCGCTGTACAAAAGAGGCTAGATTAAATTCATCTTGCAGCGACCAATCGCATGGACGATTGGAATTCTAGACACTGGTTCAAAATTTAAATAGATTTTTTAAAAGAAAATTTAAACGAAATAAAGCAATATGTTACAGTAAAAATGTTTTGACAAAATTTTGCATGGATTTTACGTTGAGTTTTCTTTACTCTGTAGGAGGCTAGATCACATCTCGTCTTTCAGCTACTAAGCGCATGGATTATTGAATTCTAACCCCTTAATATATTAAATAAAATATCTTATAAACTTATTCCTTTTAGTAGCCTCACATTTTCATACAATACAATTGACAAGACATTAATGTTTTTTCATGTCATATTAGTGTCAGTTATTTTATACATTTATGTATTTCAAGATTACCAGTGTGTTTGGTAGGATCGTTTTCTTTTCGAAAACTGAACATTTTGACGTCCCGAAGCTGTGTTCAGGTACACCGTGACACGCTGCACGAAAACAGAACTGTTCCAGTGAAAACGGTAACATCCCTTACCGTATAAAAAAAATTCATTGTAAAGAACCTTACCATATAAAAAAGACGATTTCATGGAACATACCTACATAAAAAAAAATATGGTAAATAATCTTACCGTACAAAAAAAGCTTTTATGGTAAATAACCTTACCGTGCAAAAAGACGGTTTCATGGCAACATTCCTCACCATATAAAAACAGTTTCAGTGGTAAATAACCTTACAGTGTAAAAAATACGGTTTCCTGGTAACACAACTTACCGTATAAAAATACGGTTTCATGGTATATACCTTACCATTCAAAAACAGTTTTTACGGTAATCTTACCGTATGAAAAAGACGGTTTCATGGTAACATACCTTACCGTATAAAACAGTTTTTACGGTAAATAATCTCTCCGTATAAAAAAGGAGATTTCATGGTAACATACCTTACCGTATAAAAACTTTTTTTACCTTAACGTATAAAAAATGCTCCCCGAACAATTTAATGAGGAAAACAAATGCATCTAAAAATGTAAAATACTTGGGGCTCATCATTTCTGAAGACTCCTCGGATGATCACGATATTGTACGACAGAGAAGTAACAGTATACTTTATGCAACACCTTTTTCAAGTTCTCATCAATCTCAAATATTTGTATATGGGTTCCTATTGCCTTGTTATATGTATGTGGACATCTTCGTTTAACTGATTTATTTAGTGAGGATCGGTTTCACTCCGCTTCAAAATGATATAAGTTCGTATTACAAGCTACTAGCTGACCCGGAAACTTCGTTCCGCCTCAGAATCAATAAATGTTGTGTTAACTTATTAGCTGAATTAAATTTAGTTTTTTTATTAAGTTAAAAATTACACGATGAAGCAATTATCGATGGCAACTGCCCGTGTTTTGTTTTTGTCAGAATCAGAGATATCGTCGTTTACGGATTTTCTTATTTTTCCACTTACTTACGGGAATTGCGTTTCATTTTCTTTGTACGTGTGAGGGAGATTAATTATAATTATTGTATTTTTCCTTTCCATGTTCGACTGTTGACATTTAGTATGTAAGAAAGAGGGGCAGCATATGCTTACGAACAAAGGCAAAACAATCAGCACATTGAAATTTGACGTTTTCGAATTTTTGGAATTCACCCACTATTCAAAATCGAAGGTACTTATCACAATAGAGAACTCCAGTCCAATTTTTTATTTTTTTTTTTATGAATAATGACCTTCTAACTTAAATAACTGCATATTTTTTTTTAGAGTTAGTTTTAATAGTTAAAATAATTGTCAAAGTTTTAATTTTTCAATATCCCCCGAAAACCACCGTATATAAGTTATTTTTATTTTCAACAGATGTTCATTTTATATGACAGTTATATGGAAAAAATTATGATACTATTCGATAAACTATATATTAAACTTAAAAAAATCTATTGATGAAGTTGTTCCAGAACAGAAGATACATAAAAGAAACAATAATAAATGGTACACAAGCGAACTACGTACGATGCAGCACGATAGAGATGCATTTTACAAAAGAGCATGCCTTACTAATAGTATTACGGATTGGGATAACTACAAAAAAGCGAGAAACAAACACTCCAAAGACATAAAAAGAACGCATAATGAGTACATAAAAAATAAAATAAACTCAGAAGAAGGGGATCCCAAAAAAATTTGGAAAAGCATAAAAGAATTAGTACATGGCGAAAACAAAGACGACATAAAAATTGTAAACTTTCCAAAAGAGATAAATGAAGAAAACATGGCTAATAACTTTAATAAATATTTTATTGAAAGTATCATTCAAATTAACAAATTAATACCCAACATTGCTGTTAACCCCACAAATGATAATATCGACCCAAACAAAGAATCATTGGTCTTCAGAAAAATAAATGCAGAATATTTATTTAACATTTTAAACAAAATAAAATCAAAGAATAGTTCAGATGGATTAACTATTAGTAAAATAAGAGATGCTTTTCCAGTAATTGGATCTACTCTATTAAATATTATCAATGAGACGATTGAAGAAGGAAAATTTCCACAGTCATGGAAAATATCTACCATTATACCGGTTCCAAAGGTAAAAAATACCAGAAAATGTGAAGAATTTCGACCAATCAATTACCAAAATATGAGCAGATTCTTGAAGTTATAATAAAAGAACAAATTTTGCAATATCTAGATAAACACGATAATTTAAACCAAGAGCAATCAGGGTTCAGATCTAATAACTCATGTGAAACAGCATTAAACGTAATTGTCGAAGAATGGAAGGAAGGAATGAATAATAATAAATTTATCTTAGCAATATTTTTGGATTTTCAAAGGGCATTCGAAACTATAGACCAAGACATACTAATAAGAAAGCTTAAAGAAATTGGTTTCTCAACTGTAGCCATTAAATTAATACAAGAGTATTTGAGAGACAGAAAGCAGGTAACAAAAATAAATAATCAATTTTCAAAACCAATGGAAAATAAGTTAGGAGTACCACAGGGATCGGTCCTTGGACCTCTATTGTTCATACTCTATATTAATGACATGGTGAAAATGTTTTCAAAATGCAAAGTACGACTTTTTGCCGATGATACACTAATATACTTAATTGGAGATAACTATGAAGAACTAATACACATTTTAAATAATGAACTAAATGATGTATCAAGATGGCTAAAAATAAATAAGCTTAAATTAAATACAAAAAAAAACAAAATGTATGGTGATCGGATACAAGAAGACATCCAGTGAAAGCAAAATTAAAATTGATGGTGAAATTATTGAAAATGTTACTGAAATGAAATTTCTAGGAGTTATATTAGATTCCAAACTAAACTTCAATAGACATGCTGAATACACCCAAAAGAAAATTGGCAAAAAGATATCTTTTTTTGGAAGAATTCGGCCAAAAATTTCTAGAAAAACTGCAATCACCATATACAATTCAATTATTGCTCCACACTTCAACTACTGCTCAAGTATACTTTTCCTATGTAACGAAAGAGAACAAAATAAGTTACAAATTCTCCAAAACAGGGCTATGAGAATAATTCTCCGAGGAAACAGATTTTCAAAAATAATTAAAATGTTAAAGGAACTAAATTGGTTGACCGTGAAACAGATGCTGACCTTGAAGACGCCGGTATTTATCCACAAAATATTGAACAACACGTTACCAAAATACTTCTCAAATAAGACATTCACAGATATAACACAAGGACGTGCAAGGAAATTAGGCTACAAAAAAAGGACAAAGCGAATACGCAGAACAGTCTACTGTACAAGGGAATGAAGTTGTATAACACACTACCAGAAACTTTAAAGTCCACACCAATTGTAAAGTTCAAGATGTATTGTAGGAGCTACATAAAACTTGAAAAAATATAGTGAATATGAAATATTTTAATCAATTAGAAATTTGTAAACTTCAATGTACAAATTACTAAAATAAAAAATTATTATTATTATTATTATTATTATAAGTTAAAACATTATTTAGGAGGAATAATTTATTTATTATATTATACTAGCTGGGTTACCCGGCTTCGCTCAAGAAAACATTCGAAAGTGTTCTGGAATGTTTCACATTGATGTTCCCGTTTCCTTATTCTCGAACATTCCACAATTTTCCAGAAGGTTCCGGAATGTTCTGGAACGTTGTGGAATGCTCTCAAATACTCTGACTGGGGTGTCCGACATCGATCATGGAGTTTATGTGAGATTGAATTGAGGTTTGAATCCACGACGGAACTTGCTTTATATACCCCATATAATATTCCAGATTATTCCATAACATTCAGGAGTGTTCTGAATGGAGTGTTCTGAGTTTTCAGGAGTGTTCTGAACAACATTCAGAATGTTCCACAATAATCTGCGCTGTTCCGGTATGTTCCTGAACGTTCCATCCTATTCCCACTATTTTTAAAGACATAAGGGCGAAACTTCCAGCCCTTATATCTTTAAAAGAACGCCCTTCAGGTAAGAACGGGAACTTTCTTCATGGATGGAGGATAGAGGACTACCACACATATAACCGTCATCGTACCGGGACTCGTCTTTGAGTTTTAACGGCATGCAAATTGTTTTTTTTTTAATAATATAATAATCCAAACTTCTAGAACTTTCCAGAACCTTCTAGACTCACTGACACTCTCCGCCACTCATTTCTGAAAGCTTCTTGAACTTTCTCCTTCCATAACATCCGAGAGCATTAGGGAACCTTCTAGACTCACAGACTTCCAGAACTTTGTACAGCTTTATCGAACCTTCTAGAACTTTTCGGAACCACCGACGTACTCCGCCACTCCTCTCAGAACTTTGTACAGCTCGACTGAACCTTGTAAACTCACTGACGTGTTCCGTAACTCCTTCCAGAACTTTCTATAGCTTTATCGAACCTTATAGAACTTTCTGGAACCTTCTAGACCTACCGACATATTCCATCATGCCTTCCAGAACTTTCTACAGCTTTATCAAACCTTTTAGAACTTTCCGAAACATTCTAGATCCACCGACATGTTCCGCCACTCCTTTCAGAACTTTTTGCAGCTTTATCGAACCTTATGAAACTTTATCGAATCCTTTGGAATTTTTCGGAACCTTCTAGACTCACCGACATACTCCGCCACTCCTCCTAGAACTTTTTACAGCTTTATCGAAACACAGAAAAATAAAAAACAGCTTTATCGAAACATAGACAAATAAAAAATAAGAAACGTAGAACTTTTCGGAACCTTCTAGACTCACCGACATACTCCGCCACTCCTTCCAGAATTTTCTATAGCTTTATCGAACCTTCTAGATCTTTTTGGAACCTTCTATAGTCACTGACATACTCCGCCATTCCTTTCAGAACTTTGTACAGTCCTATCGAACCTTCTAGGACTTCCTACAGCTTTATGAAACCTTCTAGAATTTCTGGGACCTTTTAGACACACCGACACACTCCTCCACTCCTATCAGAACTTACTACAAATAAATAATAAATAAATAAAAAAATAAAAATAACTACAGCTTTACAGAACCTTCTAGAACTTTCTACGGTTTTATCGAACCTTGTAGAACATTCCGGAAACTTCTTAACCCACCGATATATTCCACCATTCCTTTCAGAAATATATACAAATTTATCGAACCTTCTAGAACTTTCCGGAACCTTCTAGACTCACTGACTTACTCCGCCACTCCTTCAAGAACTTTGTAAAGCTTTACGGAGCCTTCCCGAACCTTCTACAGTTTTATCGAACCTTCTAGAACTTTCCGGAAACTTCTAAACCCACCGACTTACTCCGCCACTCCTTCCTGAACTTTGTACAGCTTTATCGAACTTTCTAGAACTTCCTACAGCTTTGTGAAATCTTCAAGAATTTTCCGAAACCTTCTACACACACCGACACACTCCTTCACTCCTTTTAGAACTTTCTATAGCCTTATGGAACCTTCCAGAACTTTCTACAGCTTTAGCAAGACTTCTAGAAATTTCCGGAACCTTCTAGACACGTTTACACACTCCTCCACTCCTATCAGAACTTTCTACAGCTTTACGGAACCTTCTAGAACTTTCTACAGCTTTATCGAACATTGTAGAACATTCCGGAAACTTCTAAACCCACCGACATATTCCACCATTTCTTTCAGATCTTTGTACAACTTTATCGAACTTTCTAGAACTTTCCGGGACCTTCTAGACTCACCGACTTACTCCGCCACTCCTTCCAGAACTTTGTACAGCTTTATTGAACCTTATAGAAGTTTCCACAACCTTCTAGACTCACCGACTCACTCCGCCACTCCTTCCAGAACTTTTTTACGGCTTTTTTCGAACCTTCTAGAACTTCCTACAGCTTTGTGGAATATTCTAGAATTTTCCGGAATCTTTTAGACACACCGACACACTCCTCTACTCCTTTCAGAACTTTTTACAACCTTGCGGAACCTTTTAAAACTTTCCGGAATCTTCTAGACCCACCGACATATTCCGCTACTCCTTTCAGAACTTTTTACAGCTTTATCAAACCTTCTAGAACTTCAGAAATCTTCTAGACTCACCGCCTATTGTTTCTGAAAGCATCTAGAACTTTCTCCTTCCACAATTTTCTAAAACATTCGTGAACCATCAAAATCTTCTACTTTCACCGACATACTCCGCCACACCGTCCAGATTTTCCTACAGCTTTATCGAATCTTCTAGAACTTTCCGGAACCATCTAGACTTACCGACATACTCCACCACTCCTTCCAGAACTTTGTACAGCCCTATCAAACCTTTTAGGACTTCCTACAGCTTTAAGGAACCTTCTAGAATTTTCCGGAACCTTCTAGACACACCGACACACTCCTCCACTCCTTTCAGAACTTTCTACAGCTTTATCGGACTTTCCGGAACCTTCTAGACTCGCTGACATACTCCTCCATTTCTTCCAGAACATTCCAATGTTTTATCGAATTTTCTAGAGGTTTCCAGAATCTTCCAGACTCTTCTTGAAATTTCTAGAGTCTTCTTAGAACTTTCAGCCCTTATATCTTCAAAAGCAAACCCTTTAGGTAAAAACGAATACCCTTATTCCCTAGGGGGATAGAGATTTACCATACCATATAACTCTCTTGATCGTACCGGCACTCATTTCTGAGTTTTTGCGTTCCGCACGCTTTTTTGGACTTTCTTTTATAATATATATTGATTATTATATTTTTCAATATTATTACGGGAGAGTGGTATCAAAATTGTTTAAAATTATTATTTTTTAGCTTTTAAAATCAATATTATCGAAAAATAAGCATCACCTTCACAATGGTAGGCAAATAAGATGCGGCGCCGATCAGCTGATCGATGACGGCCATTTTGGATTTAGAAATTCGCAGAGCTGGCCGTGGAGTAGGTAGCATTATATACTCGTAGCATATTATACGATTTTTTCGTACAGTTTAAAGTTTTTCAATATTTTAAATAATAGAGATACGAGTACCTCTATTTTTGAAAATTAATTGTTTATCCTAAATAATGTTTCAATAAACACAAAATTTAAATCTCTATAAACAGTATGTAAATAAACGCAAAAGATGAAACGTTGTTAATACGATGGCTTTTGTCATACCTACATTCCCATACAATGACTTTACGGTGTTCAGTGGCGTCACCACTAAACATTTTAATAATACCAACTTGACGGCGTGTTTCTAAGACCCGATTAAAAATGGACTTTTAAATATTTTTTTAAAAACTCTGCGTTTAATATTAATAAATAAAACTTATATATTCAGAGTCGGCGTTTATTGGTCTATATGAACATATTTTTTTAAAGCCATAATATTTTTCTAAAGCCATAATATTTTTTTAAAGCCATAATATTTTTTTAAAGCCATAATATTTTTCTAAAGCCATAATCTTTTTTTAAAGCCATAATATTTTTCTAAAGCCATAATATTTTTTTAAAGCCAAAATATTTTTTTAAAGCCATAATATTTTTCTAAAGCCATAATATTTTTTTAAAGTCATAATATTTTTCTAAAGCCATAATATTTTTTTAAAGCCATAATATTTTTCTTTGGAGTTTCTTATATTCCTGCAGCTCTTTCAAAAGATGAGAATTTGTTCCATACAAAATGTATGAGGAAAAGACTTATCTTCATACCTCTTTTTATCGTTAATTTTTCCGATGTTTTAACTATTCTGCTATTCGGGGCGGAGAGAAATACAACAAATCAATGATCATTATAAATCCGTCCAGCCGTTCTTGAGTTATAAATGGCGTGACTAACCCGACTTTGTTTTATATGTTATAAGATTTAAAAAATGTATTAGGCTTCTGACTAGTATATTAATAAGGACGAGTTGCTTCACAGAATAAAAAAAAATCGTCAATTAATAATTTAAATTCTGTGAAAGTTCTATTCAAATTCTAATATATTTCATCATAGGCAAATTGTTGCAAGTTAAATATGGCTGCCGAGTAATTTCCTGTGTCATTCATTGTTATCTCTGGGCCTTTTTAGGTTCATGGTGCTGTGTCTAACTCCAGATACTAATATCTACAGCTTATATGATGGACTAATATCTATGAACTTCAGAGTGAGGACTAATATCTACAGAGCTAAGGTCGGACGAATATCTATGACGGTCCCAGTGGTGGCTAATATCTATGGAGCGTAGGTTGGACTAATATCTACAATATCTACAGAGGGCAGCTGAGCAAGAGGTTGTACGGAAAAGCATAAATTACTTCAATTACGTAATTACTAATTACGTTAAAAGTACATACATGAAGTTTTTGCATAATACTTCGTATTTTACTGTTTACGAGGACAATAATTTATTGAATAAACACGGAGGTGAAACACTCGGCGAACCATAAGTGACCACCTCACAAACACGAGGTTTCCATTGGAGCTTCAGTTAAATAGGTTTCTCGAAACTGGACGTTCTGTACATGTACAATAACAGTATACAATTGCTGACACTATACAAATTGCTACGACACTCTTTTGAGTTCGGTAAACACCTTTGGTCTGCGTCAATATCCCTAATAAAACTCTTACTCCCAATTACTTTGCGAAAACCTAAGTAAGTCTGACAGACTCCACGATCTTAATGGACGGATTGCAATGTTTGAAACATTTGGAATGAAAAGACTTCCTTCCATTCCAGTCCAGACTCAAAAATTTCTATGAAAATCACCTGAGAATAGGATCTCGTGACTAAGGAAATTTTATATTCAGTTTTATCTTCTTTGTTGTACTAAGTTCTTTTTCATTTTACCTACTACTTATCACTTCATATATGAGTAATATGTGCATGTGTCATATCCACTTCCCTTAGGCTACGAACGCACAGGCAGGTGGCTGGCTTAGCGCCTAGAGCCTGCACTCTGGCTACTTGCTAGGATACATGGTGGCCGCACTGAAGGTGGTTTGCGTGGTGGGTCGCTAGGTGCCTTGGTCATTTGTTTGTCGGCACGTTGAAGAGATGTCACTTTCAAAATTAGTTCTAAAACTGCTACTTACAGAAAATTCATTTTTAAAATATTCATAACCATGTACGTCTTTAGATTTTCACGGCCAAAAGTATTTTAGATATTTGTTTTTGGGGTGTTATGCCGTGTTACGCTACCTTCTTTAGCCAAAGTTTCGGACAGCGTTACAGTGTCCATCACCACTATCATCAGGGCAGATGAGCTGCAACATGGCATAACATCCCAAAAACAAATCACGAAAATTCATAACCACAATTAACTTCTCAATGTAAAAAAAAATCTCATCATAAATAAATCACTTCTTAGTACTAACCATCTTTTTCTACTTAGATTGCTACATCTTACCATAGTTTCTGACAACTGTCCAATAATATTTCATCCAATTTTTTCTTCTAAAATGCCTCGCGCCTAGCGGCAAAAAACCAACACGTTGGTTTACCTGACACGCCAAGCGACTATCTACTACCTACCTAGGCGCCAAGCGCGCAGTGCGGCCGGTCGCTAAAATTCGAGAACGTTCGTTTTACTAAGCTACTCGCTAGGTGACTCGCTAAGCTCTAGGCGCTAAGCAAGCCGCCTGCCTATGTGGACGTGGCCTTAGATATTCTCCTTAAATGATTCTTACAAAATTTTCACAATTTATTGAATAATCAACACCTCTACCAGAGGTCCCCTAAGTGGTTGGCTACGTTTGGTTACTTAACAGGGATACCCGGGTTCATATGGTAAGGTTTATCCGGGTCCTGACGGCAGTTGGCCTACCTACTCGTAGCGGGATACGGAGAGACTGGTTGAGGGAGACCTTTTGGCGATAATTTTGTTTTAAACGGAAATGCCTGTACAATCCTCATTTTTTTAAAGTAACTTAGCGTTAGCACGGTTTTGATTTATGAAAACAATTGTCAAAGTCCAGGCTACCATTTAATCATAAATTTAATGGACCAAGGAAAAAACTATATAAACGCGTTGGTTTCCGGGAGTAAAATTAAATATATATCCTTGACCGCCCGTCCATTTATAAGCGCGCGTTCGTTACGCTTGATACCATTTTTAACAATATCTTTTTGGACGTAGATCGAAAATTTGTTGAAAATGTTATCATGCATAACAAACTAATGGTTATAAAACCGACTTTTAAATATTTTATAAAAAAGTACAATATTTACCAGTGATATATTATCTTGATGACCCATTATTCAATTCAAGTCCAGCGACTTTTCAAACTAACTGGATAACCGTCTGACATTAATGTTTATTAATTTACAGACCATAAACCAAAGCAGTAATTCACATTACCCTGACCGCGTATCTAAACAAAATAATATCGTGTTTTGGTTGGGGGGGAGGTATGTCGACCTTTGGTGGCGCAACAACATTTGTTCAAAAACATTCCCTTCAACATTAACCCTTCGACGAATAAACAGCCCTACCTAGTTAAATCCCCTGTTGACTCAGCCCTTAAATACTCTAAAACAGTTTTATCGATTTAATCCTGTGGGACAACAAATCGGTAAGTGTAAACACAAATTTTCCCAAAGTAGCAGCAAATCTAGAACTGGCCAGTAATCTGTTATCTACATATTTGGCTTAAGCCTCATAAGCCTTTGTTTGATCGTTCCGGGACTGGCTTTGCCCAACTATCGTAACTTTTCTTCGGGCGGAGGAACTTATACGTATAGAATATCCACTCTAGTTTTAACTGGAGCGTTTAAAAGGCTTTTGGTTGGTTAAAATTAAATTCACTCTACATTTATAATGAGAATTAAAGCTTAGTTAATTTGAATGTTTTGCCGCAACTTTGAGATGATCGTTTTAAAATTTTATTTCTATTGTCAAATGCTGTGAATTCATGCTCGACGGTTTGGCTTGATTGAACGTGTCGACTTAGAAGCAACTCGATACAAGACACCATAGATATATTACCAAGACACCAGTCAAATCGCAAATTTCTGTCGAACTTCGAGCGAGACGGTATGTACTTTGAGACATGTTTGAATGAATGTAAAACCATATAGCATTAACGAGTATGTGTACTGACCTATAAATGCATTATGAGCTTACTAAATTTCATAAAATCACCCTGCAGTGGTTTACAGAATGTGACTGTGTTGAATTGTGCATTATTTTATTTTACTTAAATCTTACAAAACTGATCACTCAGTTTGATTGGCAGAAATCCCTCATTTTTCCTATTTATTTGCTTCCAATAATATAATTAAATGCTTGATATTTTGGTGCGTAATACATGATAATTACTAATTAGTAAAATACTTAAAATTAAAATACTTTATGCCGTGTTGCGCTACCTCCTTCTTTAGCCAACTAATTATTATAATTTTCGTTATTTGTTTTTGGGGTGTTGTGCCGTGTTGCGCTACCTCCTTCTTTAGCCAACGTTTCGGACATCGTTGCAGTGTCCATCATCAGGGCAGATCCGGTAGATGTGTAATTTTTAGTCGTGAAGTGTGTGCTTATTTACTTCGAAGCGATACCGTGTCGCCAGCACCACTAACTTTCAACAGTACAAAATACTCGTGACAACCAGTGGTGTCATCGCCGCGGAACGGAATAGAAAGTTCATTAAAACGTGGTATTTATGCTAGCCAGGGGCAAATCCGTTTGCGAGATGCTGACGGAAGTGGCTCCATCTCTTAATGAAACCTAAAATTAGAAATCACAATGGTAAGAATTTAAGAAAAAATAAAATAAAATAAAAAATTACAATTGTTAACTTTCACCAATACAAAATAATCGTGACAAGCAGTGGCGTCGTCGCCGCGGAACGGAATAGAAAGTTCATTAAAACGTGGTATTTATGCTAGTCAGGGGCAAGTCCGTTTACGAGATGCCGACCGAAGTGGCTCCATCTCTTAATTAATTCTAAAATTAGAAATCACAATGGTAAGAATTTAAGAAATAGAATTACAATGGTTAAAGCGAATTTAGTCAATATAAACCAAAATGGTTTACCACGAGCTCGCATTACTATATACTTAGACATGGTTTTTTTTGCTCTATTAATATTAAATGAATTTTACTAGAATTAGAATTACACTGGTTAAAGCGAATTTAGTCAATATAAAGTTATAACACAAAAAAATGGTTTACCACGAGCTGGCCTTACTGTATACTTAGACATGTTTTTTTGCGTTTAGCTTTGGTGTAGCCGTCAGTCACCGGATACCAAGAGCTGTTGAGCTTAGCTCCGTTGTCTCTATTAATATTAAAAGGATTTTTGTAGATTTCAATTGCCTCCGTAATTAGGCGTGCTCTATAAGTTTTGGGTCTTCCCAAGACCTCAGGAACAAATCCAAAGTAATGGCCGGTTTCGATTAAGTGCTCAGCGATTGCCGATTTATCAGGGTGGCCGAGTTTGCAAGCACGAAAGTGTTCTGCTATCCTTTTGGAGATCGTCCTCTCTGTTTGGCCTACATAAACCTTGTCATATCTGGAACAGCTGAGTTTATACACTCCATCAGATCTGCTTCCAGAGGAAACTTAGTCTTTGCAGACCTCAGTAGGTCTTGAATTTTAGTTGTGGCACCGAAGACAGTCTTGATGCTATCTTTTCTCAACAGCCTGGCGATTCTGTCTGTCACATTGTGAACGTAAGGCAGGAAAGCGCAGCCTTTTAACTCTTGTTTAGCTCTGTCTTCATTTGGTGTAGATTTGGCTCTTATGATTTGCCTTGTCTGACTAGCTGGGTAACCGTTCAAGGACTCCACAGATCTGATCAGTAAGCTAAAAAAGGTCAAGACTGAGAAAGGCGATATCCTAGTCAGTTTTGATGTAGTGTCCCTTTTTACAATACAAATTTTTACAATTTCGTGATTGGTTGAATTCCGATTTTGCGGGTTTTGATAGTTACTTCTTTAATAATATAGCGGGTTTTGTTTCGTTTTGTTTCTCACTCGCACTTTAATATGGTTTTTGGTCGTGATAAGGGAGGTTTTGAAACTCAATTTTAGATTAGTCTTGTTCCTCGTCAAAATGAGAACAAGATGTCATACTCAGATCATTTTGTCAAAAAATCGGATACAGCGGGTATTGAAATTATAGGACTCTTTTGTTTTCAATATTATTTGTTTTTCACAGTAGTAGTAAACTTCGCTTGCTTCTTTCATGTTTATGCATTATCTCATACTTACTCTTCTGAAAATATTTTGAGTCTTAACATGAGCCAACTCAAGTGTATGGTTTCCCATGCGTGTTTTTTTACCAGAATACTTTCCAACGTCTCTTCCACCCAATTGTATAATTATTTACTTTTTTAAATAATTTTTATTCATTATTATGTACAAATATAATTACAGAAGATATATAATATTTTTCTATGGTCTTCACTAAGCGATCCTGTTCTGAGGTGAACTAGGTTTTGGTTCAACTTCAAAGTTTGGTGGGGCATTGTCTTTTCCTAGTCAGTCCTTTTTGTGTTAATTCCTTAAACCAAGAAATTTGATGGATGTAATGCAGTTATTAATTGCTTTAATTTATTTAGTACTGGTTGGGAAATTCATACACTTAATTTGAAAGTCATTTTCGAAAAGTAGTGTTTCACTGTGTAATGTGTCCAGGCAAACGGATACCCCCCTCACTTTTTTCCTCAAACAAATGGGGAAGGAAGCAAATAACCGTCTTTACCTACCTACAGAACGAACAGGATACCCCACGCGCCCCTTCCTCAAGATCGACGAAGGGAGAAAACAAACAAACCCCGCCCCCCTCATCCTACCTCAGCAAGCTACAAGGAGCGAAATCACGCAACTACAAAATGCACAGTGGCCCGAGTCGAGCGGATACCCTGCGCACTTCATCCCCACCTCCCCGCACACTCGAGAAAGATTAGTTTTAAATACGGAGAACAAACGCAGAAAAATTCAGTTACTGGCAGCGCGTGGCCGAGGAAGTCGACCGGCAAGAAGCAAAGGTCGAAATTAAGGCGTTATATCGTACACGGAAACACGGTTTCCGGATCAAAACGGTTGCATCACTTATACCGCAATAAGTACCAAGTTGAACCATTTCAATAATAATCAAGTGACAATTTTGGACACGATTAAAGACGTTCATCATTCCCACGCGGAAGTCCAAATTAAAACTGTTGCATTCCTCATACCGCAACAAGTGCTAAGTTGAACCATTTTAATAATAATCAAGTGATGACTTTGGACACGATTAAAGACGTTCATTATTCCACGCGGAAGTCCAAATTAAAACAGTTGCATTCCTCATACCGCAACAAGTGCTAAGTTGAACCCTTTCAATAGTCAAGTGACGTCGATTAGTACGGACCACGATCTTTCCCGGTCCCACCTACCCCTAACGACGAGGATCCCGATTTGCGCCCTACCGCCCACACCCCGACTGCGCACATCACTTGGATCGAGGACCAACCCCCCCCCCCCTGGACCCGCTGCGCCAGGACGGCCAGGACCCGAGCACCACGTGTTCCCGCCCACGCTTCAACCACGCTCGTTGCCTGGGCCGAGAGCCTCAGGTGGCGAGACTCGTCGATGGACCAACGCCGGACACCAACCTCAAGAATTCACAAGTAACGTACTTCGCAAACCTCCGTATCGTTTTAGGAAACAATTTCAATAGAGCCAACCTAGGTAGGGAATTCGCATTACTTGTATCCATGACCTTGTTTTTCTTACAATATAACCTCTCTGCCATCATATGCTGTTTCCTTTACGAAAACCTGACAAAAAACAATGATACTGGGTCGAGCACCCGCCCCTGAGAGCTGAACTAGCCGGAGAAGCCAGAGCAAACTTCTAAAAGGTAAAGGTAAAGGTAAAGTAGTTTCCGAGATTGAGAAGTAAAGATTTTAATTATTACAACTGTGGTATATTTAGTTTGTTGTTTGTTTTGATCTAATTGTACGATTATGTTTAAGTTTCCTTTTTTTCATTTATTAAGAAGATGTACCAGAATATTTTTGGTAGAGACATTTTATATATTTGTAATGTCAAAGTGTCTAAAGATTTCCATTTTTGGAAAGGTCGTTAAGGTGCATTTCTGAGTTATAGTTAATCGTTTTATGATTTAATGCTACTGAACCTCATACTGCTATTATTTCACATAGCAAAAATGAGGGTTGACATAAAGCTCTCTCTAGATCCCTAGACTTGCGTGTCATAATTCGAACGTATAAATTATACGAAGGCTTTCCTTCCTTAATCTAAATTCTTGCAAGTATTGGTTATCCATTTCATTAGAATTTCTTATTTGTATTGCTTGTTTCTTTATTCATCCGGTCCTAATACCATAACACATTGAATTAACACAACAATTTTTCAAAAGAATTATTGAATTTACCAACATCACTGAAAACAGTACCTAATATCAAACACTATATCGATTCAAACTTTATCAATTATGCACAAATGATATTATTTCAGATACAAAAATGAATTCGGTAATGAATAATAGCCCATGTAGCATTTAATCCATTAATGTGCCCTGTATGTTCAATTCATGGCGGTACATTAAAATCAACCATCGCCTCTCCAGACCGGAGTTGTAAACTCGGGTAATCTGTATCAATTATTGAAATTATCCCACATTTCTGTAACGTTATTTAATTGGACGCCGAATATGATCACTGAACAGATTGTATCGCAAATTAACATAAATCTCATATTAATAAATTTGCTGCTCCATTGGACTTCATTCGGTGATATGGAATACAATATATTGACTTTCGGGGTGTTTAATGACACCAATGTAAAATGGTAAAGTGAATATGAAATTTAATTTATCACTACGATAAACAGTTTCGCCTTACTTCCAGAAAACATTGCCTGGAAAATTCAAAGAAAACTTTCATAAAAACTTAATTTTTTATTTTTATTTTTTATTTATTTATTTATTCAACGCCCGGAGGGCTTTTACATGTTTGGTAGTACAATGATGACAGATGATTTTTCAATAGATAATGAAATAACAAAAATAAAATTAGATAAAAAATGCACACAAGTCACAAAAATACAAAAAAAATACAGCGATTTGATAAGTTTACAAAAATACACATATGTTTAGTAATAGTTTTGGAATATGTATTTTACAACATCCACAAAATTCGCCAAGTTAATGTTAAATATATCGACATCACCTAAGTACTGATTCCCCATAGTGTGAAATCGTTGTATAGGAGAGTGGGCAATGTAGTTCCGCTTGTGAATGCTGCAGTAGAATAATGTATTTTGTCACGTGGTTACTGTCGGTATTCGTAAGTTTATGAGTTGTAGGAGTTCGCAACAGTCGAATTTAGAGTTAAGTATTTTGAATAAAAATGTTAAGTCGTTTATTTTACGTCTGTCTTCTAGTGTATGTATTTTTAGAATATTGAGTAATAGATTATATTTTAAGTCTTCTAGTGGGATACTTAATTTAAAATTTACAAAACGCAGAAATTTTTTTTGTATTCGCTCAATATTATTAATGTGAATTTTGTAAGATGGAGACCAAACTACCGAGTTATATTCAATTTGGCTTCTAACTAGAGATACATATAATAGTTTAATGGCTTCTATGGAACTAAAGTTTTTAGTTGTTCTTAATACGAAGCCTAGTGTTTTCATACCTTTGTTCATAATTTGGTGGATATGATTTGCGAAACTTAGTTTTTCATACAAAATAATTCCAAGATCTCTCATTTCCGTGACTCTTTCTAAAGCTGTGTTATTGATGGAATATTCAAATAAAACAGGATTTTTATTTCTAAAGAAAGTCAAGGTTTTACACTTTTCTACATTTAAAAATAAATTATTTTGAACGCTCCAATCTTTAAACTTACTAATATTTGACTGTAGTATATGGCAATGATTTATATCTGTTATTTTCTTGTATAGCTTGATGTCATCAGCAAAGAGCAATACCTCGACATCATTGAAGCAATTGGTTATATCATTGATGAAAATAAGGAACAAAACCGGGCCAAGGTGACTACCCTGCGGTAGGCCACTAGTAGCCCAGAAACCATTCGAAATCCAAGATTTTATTTTGACGAACAGTTTACGATTTAATACGTAAGTAGTAAACCATTTTAGCATGTTATCCCTTATTCCTAGAGCAAATAATTTTTGGATTAGTAGTTTATGGGATACTTTATCAAATGCCTTCGAAAAGTCTGTATATATTGCTATGCGGTTACCCCCGGGGGGGGGGGGGGTAAGCCACTAGACGGGGGGAGCAAGTGTCAAGCAGACCCCCCGGGATCATATGCCGGGCTGAGACGCTCATCTTAGGGGGGGGGGGGGGGAAACGGCCGCTCTCATCGACTATCTACTCCAATGAAACAGGGCTTAGTTACAATCCAGTTTTTTCGTAATATGCATAGGAATAACAATAACAGGTCAGGTATCCAAGAGGAGAGCGTGCCAACTAGTAAAATGACTACTGATTCTAGGCTCGAGAGAGATTAGACGTAATTAAGAACCTCACATGACGATAGGCGGCAGCAGGCAGCTTTCCTGCGTGGTGGGCGGGTCTGGAGCGGCCTGCTCTCAGACCAGCAGGAGTAACGGGGCAGTGGGCAGGAGCAGCGGGCCGTGGGCAGCAGTGGGCTGCTTCCCAGCATGTAGGGCGGGTCTGGAGCGGCATGCTCCCAGACCGGCAGGAGAAAGGTCACAATGGGCGGCAGTGGGCGGCAGCCAGGGGCGGCTCTGGAGCGGCAGGCTCCCAGACCGGCAAGGGTAAGGTCACAATGGGCGGCAGTGGGCGGCAGCCAGGGGCGGCTCTGGAGCGTCAGGCTCCCAGACCGGCAAGGGTAAGGTCACAATGGGCGGCAGTGGGCGGCAGCCAGGGGCGGCTCTGGAGCGGCAGGCTCCCAGACCAGCAAGGGTAACGTACTTGGGGAACCCGGAGTATCACAATGTACTCGAGGCATAAACCGGGACTTGACTACTCGCGCAAAGGGAGCGCGCGCGGGCCGCCGTTATGTTCCCAAGAACCTCTCTGGACCGTGTTGCGAGCGTGACTGGCGGCCTCGTTCCTGTTGCCGATTCCTTGCTACTGTCGAGGGGGTGGGGGGAAGGAACACTTTTATGACCATATAAGGTAATCTGTTGAATAACGTCTTGCTATTCGTTCATTTAACATCGCCTGATTGGGATCACGCAAGGAATGCGTGAACTGTTTCCGCTTGCCGAATATCGTAGTCCGTTCGGAGAATTTATGGGCGACCCATAACAATATGCAGTCGACTTGTTTATTTTCTGCAAAAGATTGTATTATGAAGTTTTGAAATATTGTTAAGTTAGTTGCGGTAGATCTATTTTTGATAAAACCGTGCTGTTTTTGGTCAATTAATTTTATTAATTTGGGATAGATTTCATCAAGGACCAGTGATTCAAAAAGCTTAGGTAGTACTGACTGTATACAAATGGGGCGATAATTGGCTATATTAGTGTCGTCTCCTTTTTTGTAGATAGGTGTAATGAAGCTAGATTTCCAGCGGTCTGGAAAGTGTCCAAGGGACAAGAGACGGTTGAATAATAATGTGAGTGGTTTAGATAATATAGTAGAGCATTTTTTGAGGAATATTGGTGGAATGTTGTCTGGACCAGCGGATTTGTCAGTGTCTAAGGAAAGTAATTTCTGTTCGCAACATTTTTGCGTGATATGGCAATTTGTTAAGTGTGTAGTCTTGCTAAATTCGTATTCAGGTATTTTATCATCTGGGGTTTCTTCATCATATACATTTTTGAAGAAGTCTGAAAAAAAGTTTACAATGTCCTGTGTATTGTTTGCACTGGTTCCGTTCATTTGCATTATTGGCGGGTAGTCTGTGTTTTCATTGTTTAGTTTTTTAAGAAATTTCCAAAGATTTTTTGATTTAAAGACAGTGTCCTCGATAGAGGTTATATACATTTTGTAACATTGTTTGGAAAGATCTTTACATTTTTTCCTGATTTCGCTAAAGATTTTATAATCACTTATGGATTTGCTTTGTTTGAATTTTTTGTGTTGACTCTTCTTTTGCTGAAGAGAGGCAGTAAGCTCTGATGAGAACCAAACCGGGTAGGTATAGCTTCTCGGTGTATAAAAAGGAACATAGGATTCAATAATATTAGAAAAGTATAAATAAAGTTGGTCTAAAGATTCATCAATGTTTTTATGTTGGAAATTATGTTGGTGAAATTATGTTGGTGAAAGTTTAGAAAGTTTACCATGTCCAAAACTTCACGTGCACTTCGTTTTCACTTTCGTTTGTGATGAGACCAGAGTTTTTTGCTTTCCATGTTAGGTTTGGTAAGTTATAATCTGCAAGGATAACAATTTTCGAGTGAGAATATTTTGATGAAATTGTTTCGATGTCTTCACAGTGGTTTCTGTATGTTTGAGGGTCAGAAAGTGGTGGTAGATAGGCCGTTCCAAATATAATTTTCTCGAGAGGAGTCGTTACTTGCACAAAAAGATGTTCGATGTTATTGTGTTTCGTGGTTAATTTTCTAGATGACAACTTCTGTTTTATAGCAATCAAAACTCCTCCACCTCTTGACTTGCAACTTGATCTGACATTTCTGTCGCAGCGAAATATTTTGTAGTTTGTAAGACCGAGTTCAGTCGATTTGATATCAGAGTTTAGCCAGGTTTCCGTAAGTATAATGATGTCATGATGATGAGAAGGTAGAACTGTTCGTAGGTCATCGAGTTTCGATCTTATGGTGACATCTTCACCATTTTCTTTTCGCTTCTCCAGTTGAACCCTCAAATCTTTTAGAAATTTTTGCTGCACCGGAGTTGAGTCGGGATAAATTCTAATATTGTTCTTAAGAAGACCTCGTTTGCTTAGAACATTTCTCGATTGTATGGAATTTTCTAGTTCGATTTTTATGGGTCTAGGTTTGCTATTTTATAATCTACCAATTCTATAAATTTATGAAATATTTTCATTTGCTGATTTGTCGATTTCACTGATTATACTGGTGACACTTGCCTGGTCGTCCAAGATCCTGCCCGCGTCTGTTGTCTTTATACTCTCAGGCACATTGCAAACAATAATATTTTTGGATCGCACTTGTTGCTCATTCATTTCCGAAATCGCCTCGCAAATATCAACGTTATTTTGGGAAGAATTTGCTCTAATATCTTTGTATGCACGCAGTTCACCTTCTAAGCTGGCAGTTTTGGATGCCACAGCTGAAGACATGCTACTTATGGCGTTTAAAATTTCACATGCAATTGGGGAAATTTTAGAGATTCGATCCTTATTAAATTTGTTGGCTGGATCAAAAAGTACCTTATTTAAGGCATTGACAGCTACTTCTGCTTTGGAGATGAAATTTTGCACATCCATTGTAAAATGTTTATAAATTTGTCACTATTCACTGCTTGTGGAATAATTTCGGTTTAGGGGCGAAATTCCTAGAAAATCAAACTAATTATTTTTATACTAATTTGGGGTCGGGGAATCCGAATCTGAAAGAATAAGCGGCGGCAAACAATATTAACTGAATTACACGACTTTAAAAATTTTTATACACATACAGGAAAATAGCCATTTTGGAAGCATTTTGTTTCCTAGAAAATCAAACTAGTTATTTTTATACTAACTATGGGCCGGGGAATCCGAATCTGAAAGAATTAGGCGGCGGCAAGCAATAATAACTGAATTAAACGACTTTAAAATTTTCTATACACACATCATGAAAATAGTCACTTTGACACACGAAGTGCGAAAACCATAGAAAAACAACATAGATATTTTTACCACACGAAATTAAGTGTTGCCATTAAACAATAATATCATCGAACATACCTTATAAATCGAACAAGTTTTCTTCGTCCGTTGTATCCCTGTCCAACTCGTCTAATGTCTCCAAGGGTTCCTGGCGAATACGCGGGTCATATAAGAGACCAGCTAAGCGGTAAAACTCCAGAGTAGGATCCTGCAAGCGTTCTTTGCAACTTTTCAGAAACATGTATCGAGCTGCGTAACCTAACCTAACCTAACGCTAGGTTTGTGTAACATGGTTTGTGCCCCTTTATAACGCCTGCTCGCGTCACGGCAAAAAAACATCCCTGTTTTCAAATAGTTTAGCGGCTACGCTAGGTTTGTGTAACATGGTTTGTGCCCCTTTATACCGCCTGCTCGCGTCACGGCAAAAAAACATCCCTGTTTTCATGTAGTTTAGCGGCTACGCTAGGTTTGTGTAACATGGTTTGTGCCCCTTTATACCGCCTGCTCGCGTCACGGCAAAAAAACATCCCTGTTTTCAAGTAGTTTAGCGGCTACGCTAGGTTTGTGTAACATGGTTTGTGCCCCTTTATACCGCCTGCTCGCGTCACGGCAAAAAAACATCCCTGTTTTCAAGTAGTTTAGCGGCTACGCTAGGTTTGTGTAACATGGTTTGTGCCCCTTTATACCGCCTGCTCGCGTCACGATACGCTGGGTTACACGATACGCTCGCGCTACGCTGGGTTTATGTAACATGGTTTGTGATACAAAAGTGAGTAAAATTTATAAAAAATAAGTACTTAAAATATAAACATGTTATTTTACGTTATTGATATTACTGCTTAATGGCAACACTTAATTTTGAGTGGTAAAAACATCTATGTTATCTTGTTTTTCTATGATTTTTGTACTACGTGTGTCAAGATGTTTCCGAAATGAATATTTTCATGTGTGTGTGTTGTAATACTTTTAAACTCTTTTCTTTAAACCATATATTTTTACCTTTTAACTTTCAGCGTCCTCGGCTAGCCAGCTTCTCAGGGGTGAGTTGTCAACCCAAACACCATTGTTTTTTAAATCAGGTTTCCATAAAGAAAAACAGCATATGATGATAGAGTAGGTGTATTGAAATATAATAATCAACAATACATGGTAATGTGAAAACCCTACCTAATTTGGCTCTAAGAATAATTGTAAAATAATACGGAACGGGCATTCGGAGTATGTTACTTGGGAGATCTTAAAGATGCGGTGTCCGGCGTCGTCCCGACGACGGGGTGTCGTCGCCGCAGGCTCCAGCCTAGGCAACGAAGGTGGCTGGGTCGACGTTTGAAGGCGTGGTGTCCGGCGTCGTCCCGACGACGGAGTGTCGTCGCCTCAGGCTCCAGCCTAGGCAACGAAGGTGGCTGGGTCGACGTTTGAAGGCGTGGTGTCCCGGGTGCTGTCCATCCATGCGCAGTAGGTCCAATGAGGGTCCTCAACCCGGGGTACAGCGGGCGGAGTCAGTCTGGTCTTTTTGGGGGCAGGCTGAACTGGGCGGGCGGAGCCTTAAGGGATCGTGGCTCGCTTCGATTGTCGTCTTCGGATCGACAAGGTAAAAGGCGTTACGGCACTTATCATGGCGTGAAGGAACCGGCGGCGGTGTAGTTTAACATTTGCCGCGGCTTACATAATTGAACGGTTCGAACGGGATCAATTCCATTGTTCGGTTATTGTACGAGATTTATTAGTCACGGCACTTATTATGGCACGATGAGGTTCTTTACGTGAACGGTGAAGTGTGTTCGGCGTAACCACTTAAAATCGGGCGAGCTACCGGCACCCACTTTTGGCCGAAGCCGCTTGTAATGCTTGGGCCGCGATCTGGCTGAGACTGCCCGCCTGTTGTCGCGTTCCAATATTTAAAATGTTCCTTTGGGTGTGCGGGGTGGGGGGCGCAGGGCATCCGGCTGCTTGTAAATAGGTAGGTGATCAGTTTATTGTGGCGTGGCTCGTAAGTATCTGGACATTCTGTTTTGAAGTGATCAAAGTCCCTCCGTCGATCTTGGGGAAGTGGTGCGCGGGTGGGTTTCCTGCTAGCGTGGCGGGTAGGTATCTGGACATTCTGTTTTGACGTGATCGTGCTCCCTTTTTCAATCTTGAGGAAGGGGTGTGCGGGTATCCTGTTAGTGCGGCGAGTAGGTATCTGGACACATTACAGTGTATAGAAAATTTCAAAGTCTTGTAATTCAGTTAATATTGCTTGCCGCCGCCTAATTCTTTCAGATTCGGATTCCCCGGCCCATAGTTAGTATAAAAATAACTAGTTTGATTTTCTAGGAATCAGAATGCTTCCAAAATGGCTATTTTCCTGTATGTGTATAAAAAATTTTAAAGTCGTATAATTCAGTTAATATTGCTTGCCGCCGCCTAATTCTTTCAGATTCGGATTCCCCGACCCCAAATTAGTATAAAAATAATTAGTTTGATTTTCTAGGAATTTCGCCCCTAAACCGAAATTTAGCCCTGCTTGTCAATGTTTGGAGTTGTAGATTTGTTTTAGCTTTTTTTGACACAGTACACAAATACTTGTAATGAAAAACACTATTACGTGAGTAAATAAGTGCTGCTTGTTAATATTTGATGATAGTTTTGTATAATAATTCACTTTAAATAATTTAAATGTTTAATTTTGACGCGAGTGGATTGAAAGATGTTTACACTGTCAAAAGAGTATTGTTGTTGATTTTGTAAATAGATGAAACAATGTTACTTTGTTTGAACAACTTGCACATTTGAGTAAAGCCGACCGGTTTCGGAACGACCGTTCTTTCTTGAAGGCAAACGTATACTGATTTAACAGTTATAAAATAGTGGATGGGAACAATGTATATTGCTATAGTTAAATTGTCTAACAGCCCAATCGTGGATATGTTCCCCTACCCACCCACTCTTCATTAATACCTAGCAATGGCTCCGCCCCTAATACATTGTTCCTATCCATTATTTTATAACTGTAAAATCAGTATACGTTTGTCCTGAAGAAGGAACGGTCATTCCGAAACCGGTCGGGTTAAGTCAAATATACAAGTGGTTCAAACAAAGTAACATTGTTTCATTTATCTATACTGGATAACCACAAAGTTATAGCTACATTCAAAACTACTTAATTTTGTATTTAAGGCCAAAATACTCTGATTTTTTTAAATCAAAAGCAAATATCAAATTCTGATTTTTTTTACATGAGCTCCACACATGATGTTAGCTATTTTATTTATTTATGATTTATATTATTAAGTAAAGGCAGTTAAATTATTTATTATTTTTCATGATTTTATAGGCAACTTTGGCAATTATTTGTGAGTTACAAAAAACAAAATAAAATTTTAAAAAGTATGTATGTATGCAATTCACACGCGGTAGAAGCGGAATCTTGTAACATATCTATTTCGCGAGTAGGTACTGCTTAAAGCAGGTACTGTTTATTGTCTATTAATTTTTTATTTTTTATTTAACTTTGTTGGTTGGCGAAACTGCAACGACACCGGAAACGGGCGTTCGGGGGAAAGATGGCGGAGGACATAACGTAGATTTTGTGTGCGGGAGGAGATTTTCGGGGCGATTGGGATTATGGCGGGTGTTACAAAGGCGATGTAGCCTAAAAAGTTCGTTTATACACGTCACGTGAGTGTGTGACAACTCTAATGGCCCTGTAGCCGATTTATTTTGTTGAATCCCTCGCCGGATGCCGCGAGATAATGTTGTCCGCGTGCTGATGTTTTTGACACCAAATTCAACGGGTGATCAACTGCCCGCTAGGATTCTTGCCTGGTGAATCCTTTGGCCGATGAGGTTCCTTCATGCCGCTTGATGGGTGAGGACCTTCCGTGCTCTTTTTGTTGGGTGAATTCCCTTTACTGATGAAGCGGCTCCTAGCCTTTGTTGTACCTTTGGGCCGGTGAGATTCCCCATGCCGCCTGATGGATGGAGGCTCAACCGAGCTTTTTGTGTTGGGAGGACTCCCTTTAACCAAACGCCCCATGACGTGTGGAACGGCGTTTTGGGGTTTGCTGTTGACGATCGCTGTTGAGGATTGCTCTACACGACTGGAAGAGAGTCACGACGACGAGACGTACGCGCTTCTGATAACCAACCGTAATTTTAACATAACTCTCTCTCTCCAATTCTGATAGATGCCAAAGGTATTTGTGTTTCTTTTTTTTACATTTCTTTGATGTCATTTGCAAAGTGCAATAAAGCCGTTTTTTTTACATTTCACTAGAAAATACTTTCATTTATTTATATGCATGATCTCTGATCCCTATTTCCACCATCCTGAGATGGAAGTTCTTTATGCTCTGGGAGGCTGTCGGATGACAAAGGTGGGTAACCTACATTACTTGGTATTACATTTGCGCCCAACGAAAGAGTTTTTTAAATATATTAAACAGGTGTTCGGAAGGGTATTTATAGATCATGCATATATCTATAAGAATAGTCTTATTTAATGTTATATAATTTGTCTGCTTTTTACGATGTCATTTTACAACTCATCAGTGTGTGGGTAGTAAGTTAGTTATTTGCAATTTTGCATTTGAACTTGTTGATTACCAAAGTTTGACGTTTAGTTATATCTATTGCCATATATAAAAAAAATGTGCGTGTTAATATATTGTTTCCCGCAATTTAATGTACATTGGTACCAGTGACAGCTTGAATAATTTTCAGCGAAAAATATTCTCTTTTCTGGCAATACTGGATTTAAGTGTCAGTTGTCAAAACATCAAAACAATTGTTGTGTTTTGTTTTCGCAAATAAGAAGATACGTTATATTGTGAAAGGGTTTTGTACATTAATTGGATATACTATTAAGAATTTACAAGGGAAGACGATGTGGATTCTTTTTATAATTTTTCGAGGAAAAACTTGCTTTGTTTTGAGGGAATTTTAGTTCCGGTGATCCATTGGCTTTACACGGTGTCCGGTGAGCTACATACATTATAAAATGTCCGGTGAGCTACATACATAAAAAATTTTTTTTTTTTTTTGGAAAATAATTTTGATTTTTTTTTTCTAATAATTTTTTTTTTAAATAAGATAATTTGTTTACAGGGTGTCCGGTACTTAGTGCAATAAAAATTTTACGAATTTAATTCATATTATATTATTTTATTTGTCTTTTTGCAGCGACAACAACTTTCGTCAACAATAACAAAGATGCGTTATTACTATTTTGAGGGCATTTTTAACAACTATTATGGAAATTGTTTTGAATAAATTGAACACTTTTATTGTCAATCGTGACATGTTCATAGGTTTGTTAAATTTTATATAATTACAGGCATTATATTTTTGCAGTTTTGTGGACTTAGAGAATTCATAATTTTTTCTTTTTTGAAAAAATTTTTTTTTTGGTGTGGACATTGATGCTGTTTAACTTGGGTTCTTGTGTTTCCTGCCGTGCTTTAAGTACCGCAAGATTCATTTTATAACACCCAAGTTAAGACATCATTTTTTTGGATTATGGGAGTACACGGCCCCCGGCCACCCTTCCTAATCCTATTTTTTTTTGTGTTCCACCGTGTAATGTCGCGAGTTCGTTCGGGAATTGTCGATTTGTGTTTTTTTACAATCCCAACAGCACGCATCCAATCATATTACTCCTTTTCTTTAAAACGAGTTGTGGTTGCATATCACATTACTACTGAATTCTCGAATCAAGTCTCATTATACACAACCTCGCCTGTAATTTTTCTATACCTATCGAGCTATTGGAAAGACCAGTTCATTTTTGTTTTGCCCTAACATCCAGTAAACTCAGCTTTTGATAAAAAAAAAAATTTCACAAAAATTTCCTCAATCTTGCTTCCTCAATTTAATTTTTTTTTCTTTAAATTCTTCGGAATTTTTTCTATAGGAGACGTCGTTTACAATGAATGTCGTTTCCTCTGATCCGTGTGATCAGTGGCGCCCAATATTTTGTCTAAGTCATATTTTGTAATTGACTTAGTCTTTGACGAGAATTTTTTTATATAAACTCTAAATAATTTTTTTTGTATGAAATGAGTCGTTTCGCCTTCCTTATAGGCTACAATTATACTTACACACTGATGCGTTCGTAAAACAATAGGTTATGTTGTACTGTTTTAGCGTTTAAGTCTGAATCCTTCTTTTCAAGTTCGTTGGAATTTTCTCCCGAATAATGACTTTCCAAGCACTTGGAAAGAATGATTCAAAACTTCTGTTTATGAGAGATTTGAGCGACTTTCTTATGTACAGATTGTTAAAATTTCAACAATTAGTGATTAAGTAAAGTTTTTCTTAAATATACCATAGCTATGTTAAATAGATTAAGTCTGGTATAACTTTCCTTAAAGTCAGTTAGTTAAGTTTGTTAAGAATATTTGTTAAGAAATTTTTTTTTCTTGTCACAAACAAAGGTGGTACTGCTCTGGCATACCTACCCATTAAAGTAACTCATATTTGAAGTTTATCACCTTACCTCTAATACAGGAAAGTGTATTTTGTCTTTTAGTTCTAAGTTAACATTAAGCATTTACATATATAGGTCTCTCACTGCTTAAACCAGTGTTGTACTGCTAATTTTGTCCACTAGTGTCGTTCATTTGGATATTGTTCGATCACACCTTATCTAGTGTCGATTATCTAATAAGTATATTCGATCACCAAAATATCATTGTTTGTTCAAGAAATTTATGACTTTTCACTTACTCGATGTATTAAGTGTTATTTTTTGAAGAAATGCCACCTGAGTTTATCTTCAGTCTTTTCTTGCACAAGCAACGTCCTCTGAGGATGGTTTATAATAGTTACATCTTGTATTTTTGTATAAAATCAAGAGTACTTTTTGAGGTTCACTTTTTTAATAGCTAGGTGTTTTGTTTAATTTTAATCCCTAAGCTCTAAGCCTAACATTCTAGATCCTGTTTTGCTTCTGTGTTCCTAATGAATTTTTTCATAATTTTGATGGATAGGTAATAGAAATATGTAAACCCTAATCTAACCTCTTTTATAGATAGGTAGTGCCTCGGTATTGTAAAACCTGATCTAAACTGTTTGACAGATAGGTATGTCTTTACATATAAACCCTACTCTGACCACTTTGTAATTGACAGTTTTTTATAAAACTTGTTATACGATGGACAAGTAATAATTGTATTATACTTGATCTGATTTTTTTTTGACAGATAGGTATGTCTTTACATATAAACCCTACTCTGACCACTTTGTAATTGACAGTTTTTTATAAAAATTGAATGAGTTAATTCTGTATATTTGTTTATACCTTGGTCTAGTTTTAGTTGATAATTTAAGACGCGTTGAGTATAATATCTGTGACGTAACTTTTTTCAAATATCACTTTTGATTAGAATATAAGGATAGAGAGAGAGAGTTATTTTTTTTATGTTAATAATAACTAAGTGTTGCTTTTTTCTATAAATGAAAGTGGGAGCTTGAATTCTCCATACTCACTAGTGTTTTCTTGAGAGATTGTCTCTCGTCATGTGAGTAACGTGTTGGTAATCTTACAAGCGAGCTTGTAAAAGTGGAGGTATTACCTCATTTTCTATGTTTTTTTTTTTTTTTTTTTTTTTTTTGTACACCATTCTGTGAATGGGTTTGCTACTTTAATATGTTTTACGTTTATGTTTTCTGATACTATGTTGTGTTATTTTTCTTTAACAGATGTGGAAAGAGAGAGTCGTGTTGGGCGGTGTCCTAATAATTTTACTTCACTTCGCGGCGTAAAATTTTCGGGGGTTGCGGGGAAATGTAACATATCTATTTCGCGAGTAGGTACTGCTTAAAGCAGGTACTGTTTATTGTCTATTAATTTTTTATTTTTTATTTAACTTTGTTGGTTGGCGAAACTGCAACGACACCGGAAACGGGCGTTCGGGGGAAAGATGGCGGAGGACATAACGTAGATTTTGTGTGCGGGAGGAGATTTTCGGGGCGATTGGGATTATGGCGGGTGTTACAAAGGCGATGTAGCCTAAAAAGTTCGTTTATACACGTCACGTGAGTGTGTGACAACTCTAATGGCCCTGTAGCCGATTTATTTTGTTGAATCCCTCGCCGGATGCCGCGAGATAATGTTGTCCGCGTGCTGATGTTTTTGACACCAAATTCAACGGGTGATCAACTGCCCGCTAGGATTCTTGCCTGGTGAATCCTTTGGCCGATGAGGTTCCTTCATGCCGCTTGATGGGTGAGGACCTTCCGTGCTCTTTTTGTTGGGTGAATTCCCTTTACTGATGAAGCGGCTCCTAGCCTTTGTTGTACCTTTGGGCCGGTGAGATTCCCCATGCCGCCTGATGGATGGAGGCTCAACCGAGCTTTTTGTGTTGGGAGGACTCCCTTTAACCAAACGCCCCATGACGTGTGGAACGGCGTTTTGGGGTTTGCTGTTGACGATCGCTGTTGAGGATTGCTCTACACGACTGGAAGAGAGTCACGACGACGAGACGTACGCGCTTCTGATAACCAACCGTAATTTTAACATAACTCTCTCTCTCCAATTCTGATAGATGCCAAAGGTATTTGTGTTTCTTTTTTTTACATTTCTTTGATGTCATTTGCAAAGTGCAATAAAGCCGTTTTTTTTACATTTCACTAGAAAATACTTTCATTTATTTATATGCATGATCTCTGATCCCTATTTCCACCATCCTGAGATGGAAGTTCTTTATGCTCTGGGAGGCTGTCGGATGACAAAGGTGGGTAACCTACATTACTTGGTATTACAATCTTTAGAAAACTGAAGTAGACAAGAGTGATAGGCTACGAAACACCTCACAAAGATGAGACTGATTACTTCTCATTCTCTCGCAGGTTAAATCCTATAGATGCATGATGTGTTTGTCTCTTTTTAATGTCGCTATTTTTCGTTTCATCGAGTTTCAAATCACAACGGTGCTAAAGAAGTTTTCACTTCAGAATCCATTTTCCCTACCTACTAATTTTTGTTCATATGAATACCGCACAAGAGTCCTAACTGCTCCCGTCTGAAGCCAGTGAGACTAAGGCATCCCCAATTAGGGTATGTTGTGACGCTGAAGCTAGTGTGAAGGGGAAGGAGATAGAGAAGTGGAAGGTGGGAAAGTACCTGGCCATTCAGATCTGGTCACCAAACACGGCAAATGCCATTTCAAGCAACGTTTCAATTCTGGATGGTGGTCTTACACCAGGGCGATTCTGAGAGTATCTTCCACTCTGGAACGTGCCGCAAATATACTATACCTTATTTTAAATGAATAAATTGTGAATTAACACAATTAATCAAAAAAATATTTTTTGCCACGCCGGGATTCGATCCCGCGACCTTCTGGGTGCGAGTCAAGAGCCTTACCGCTGGACTACGCCGGCCGTCAAATTATTTAAATAAGATGATATGTGTTTCTAAACGCATTGGTTCCTGATGGGTTCTTTCAGCTTTCCGCCAATGGCAGAGACAATGTTTTACCAGATTCTGCAAGATACATTCGCTTCGACCAAGTATATCTAGACAGGGCGTGTAGGTTTTAAAAATGACACCGGAACCAAAAATATTGGTTTACGAAAACATTTATCAAAAAGAAAGTTCGTTATCTCACAGTCAAAAGATCGCAAGAAGCATTTGTTTGTACCTTTAGTTGATCTGCGTGGAGCTAATTTGTTTTCCAGCAAGTTCCCGGTAACGGAATTACTAGCTTTGTGAAGATCATTTTTATATTTAACACAAATTTCATGCAGTTAGAAATATTTTAGGTAAGGGCAATTAACAACATTAACATTTTAACCAGTTATATGAATATCTAAAAAATATGTACATAACATATGAATTGGAGGCAGCGTATCGAGAAAATTAACATTTGATAAAAAATACTTAATTTCTTCCTAGTAAAACAACTACGTCACGCAAGAGATGCAACGGAATTCTATCGGTAGTTGTATTATGAAATTTCTCGTAGATGGTGTCATTTTGGGATTGGAATTGGGTATGGGAGGGCTAATCTATAGTTAATATATCAATGTACATTCGGTGTGGGAATATATCTCGATGCGTTACGACGTAACATCCATAACATTATAACGCTTGAATTTACCGCTTGAGTATTCTCACGTGTGTACCACTGTGAAAAATATAAACCCACACTTGCCCTATCATAATATCAAGGTTATGATACCTACATAGTTCGATAAGAGTTAAATAAAAATCGCTGTGTTGCACGTAACTCACTGACGTGGGTATCTGCCGTCGAGGATTACCAAAGTTATAAATAACTTTATTTATATATTTGCCAGTTAGTCCATGGTTGCTTAATTCGTGAAGTTCACCGTGAACACCCTGTGGACTATAAAGTTACAGTTAACATTCCCTTTGTATGAGTCAACCACTCCATAATCCGTCTCATACAAATGATTCAAGTGCTTGTGAAAAACCCTAACTATTTGAGTGCAAACTGAGTGCGGACGTTCAAATAAACATCGCCAGATTACCAGCCATAAGTAATAAAATATTCCTGCCTCGTGAAAAAATGCCATTCAAAAACCATGGACGATTGCTATTATTTACGTTGTGAATATACACCATTCCCAAGTAAATCACGTTTGGAGACTGACCCATTGAATTGTGCATTCCGCACCGACACGCTTTCCATACCGTCAGCAAAAAACCGTTTCGTGCTGAAGTAAAAAGAGCCGTAAAAAACTCATAGTAAAAGCTACATAGCCATTTTAGCATTTTCCCCTGTATGTCATGAATATTAAAATGTAGATTTGTGAGTGTGGATTTGTAAACTCCGTACAGGAGCCCTTAAGAAAAAAAAATCAGAGTGTGCAATTCACACGCGGTTGAAGTAACCTTCAGAAAACTAAAGTAGACAAGGGTGGGTTGAGATTACGAAGCCCTTTTTGATCAATGTGAAAGATGATTTTTTTCCATGTTTTTGGCGTCGAATTCCAGTGCAATTTGGGTGGCGGGATTGGATACCGCGCCTCCCCGGGAACCTTTATTGGATAACCAACGCCTCTGCCATAGGTCACCCCAAGTGGTTTGCTTCGTTTGGTGACTTAGCAGGGGTGCCCGGGTTCATGGGGTGAGGTATGTCTAGGTCTTGGAGGAGGATGACCAGGACACACTGAACCCCAGATACCTACCCACCCCTTAAGCCCATTTCCTTCCCAGAACTCTCCTCTCCTTCCTTTCCTTAAAAAAACCCTCCACACAGCATCTCCAAAGATGACATAGGCCCTGAGGGAAATTATTTTCCTCAGGGCCTCCTGTGTGGAGCTCGTATAAAAAAAAGTGCACCTTTTCCTGAACATTCGCTTACTAGTATGTTTGTTTACTTCTTCGGAGTCGCTAGATGTCGCTTTATTTTGTATTTTCTTTATCTTATTCATTCTGCTAAATGTCTGCAGAGGTTTGTCGAAGATTTATGGTATTATATTGAAACCGAGGACCTGTGAATTAAATAAAATAATATTTTATTGCTATCTCATTCTCTCGCAGGCTAAATCCTATCGATGGGAAGGAATCTGGGAGTCAGCAAGTTCAGGGGTAATGGATGTCTGATGAGCATGGATAAATTCCTCCCTGAACCAGCCTATTACAATAAACTTCACTTCATGAATCGTGGCACCCTGCTCCAAACAGTTTAGTCACCAAATGCAGAAAACTACTTAGGGTGACCTGCAGATAGGATGGTTTTGCAATGAATGGTTCCCAGGGCGGGAGTACTAACCCTCGCCTCCCAAATAGAAGTGATATATTTAAATAGTTACTCATTAGGAGATTGTCACATTGTTTCCATTTACATGTCATTTCGAAAAATCGATCTTCCTCCCACAGAATGACTCTTCAGGAGCGTATCTTGACTGAAGGAGATTTTCGCATCCGAAACTCATAATAAATAAATGATTCACCCTGAACCAAGTTTTCTAAAATTTATAAAATTTGTATTGTAGTCTCTACTGGAAGGGTGTTTTGTAGCCTAAAAGATAAAATAAACATTAATTTGTTACGGCTAATAATTTATGCACAGGAAAAGTAAGATGAATGTTCCGACTCAAATTCTGCTTAATTGGCGTAACGAGAGAAGCAAGCCACCATTCCGAGCTTCAATCTCCTGGAAATTGCCAAGTACCTATCTCTTTTTTTGGAAAAAAAACCTTTTATTATTGCAAACAATTCAGCCTGTAAGGTATTTTAACTGGCTGGTCGGTAGGAGCACAGTGTTTAAAACACCGAACAGAAAATCAACAGTAATGTTATCTACCTAATACTGTACTGTTTTGAAAGACAAACGATGTCGCCATTGTTTATAATATATTTCGACTCCTAGACCTTCTACATATTTTGTTCAAGAAAGATTTTCCATTTTTTAAAATGTTCATTCAAATTTACCAAAATTAAAGTAAGAATTAAATAAATTCGTGTGTACACATACACCTACGAAACATTGCTTACGGTTTGCTTATCAGAAGATTAAAATAACATGATAAAGGAAAGTTTTCTAAGGGAATACAAAAAAATTGATTCATCCAAAAATATTTTCCATATTATTTGAAATTATTATCAAATTTATTCAAGAACTTTTTTTTAAATGAAAACTTCTTTAGCACCTCTTAGATTTGAAATTCGATGAAACAAAGATTAGCGACCCTAAAAAGATACTGACATGCGAGAGAATGAGATGGTATAATTTATAATCGGTTTCTCTTTGTGCGGTGATTCGTAACCTATCGGTTGCGTGGTACTTCATAGCCTCTCCACTCCTGTCTACTTTAGTTTTCTGAAGGTTTCACTTCTACCGAGTGTGAATTGCATTCTTTGATATTTTTTACTTCATTACCGCACAAGAGTCCTAACTGCTCCCGTCTGGAGCCAGTGAGACTATGGCATCCCCATTTGGAATATATGTTTTGAGACTGAAAGTAGGGAATGGAAAGAGATGGGGGAGAAGAAGGTAAGGAAGTACCTGGCCATTCAGATATGGTCACAAAATACTGCTAAAGCCATTACAAGTCATTTCAAATAATAATGAGAGTACATACCAAAAATATAAGAGTATTACAGAAATACTTCACTGAAGAAATCCTGGCTCCATTCCTGTTCTAGAAAATATAATAACATATTTTCCCCATGTTTATCATCCGTACATTGTTTCTAGAATGGCAAAATTATTACAGTAGGTTCACCTGTTTAATATGCGAAATTTTAAACGTTCCGTTGGAGTTTTAGCTTGGATTTCTTCATTTGTGGTTTACGAGAACAACTGCGCGAAGAAATTATATAATCCAGTTTTAAAATATGTTAAATCCCTGTTTTTATTCACTGTTTTAAATGCACATAAACTGTAGCTCCCTTCTGGCCAATAAATTAAGGCCGAGCACTGAAGCGAGTGTCGATTTTTTTTAATCGCACTAACACAGAGGGTTATCTTCAAATAAGTAGGTACGTTTTGAACGGATAGCGCTAAAATAGAGGATTATCTTCAAGTAATTAGGTGCGTTTTGCACGGATCTCTTGTCTGTCGCGCTAACACAGGCGATTATCTTCAAGTAATTAGGTGCGTTTTGCACGGATCTTTTGTCTGTCGCGCTAACACAGGCGATTATCTTCAAGTAATTAGGTGCGTTTTGCACGGATCTTTTGTCTGTCGCGCTAACACAGGCGATTATCTTCAAGTAAGTAGGTACGTTTTGCACAGATGTTTTTTACGCATTAACACAGAAAATTATCTTCAAGTAAGTACTTAAGTTCGTTTTGGACGTTTGGACGGATTTTTTTTTTATCGCACTAACACGGATGAAGTTGGAACTATTTAGGAAGGTATTTTCGGAGGTAAAAGCAACAATATTGCCTTTAAGAGATTTTATCAGGTCACACGTATTATTCGTTTTTGACTTTTTTCTATTATGTTAAATAAGAAGATCTTAGTTTTAGTCCACTATTAAATTCCAGCCACAAAGCGATTGCAGATGTTTGAAATGTTCAATTTATTTTTCCTTTTAATTTGAACGTATCTTTAAGTATCCTACAGTTATTCACATGAAATATGAAAGTTAACGGTACGTGAAATTATTGGAAATGGAAGTCTTCTCTTGGGAATTATACGAAAAGATGGCTGCACGCCAAATTACTATAATAAAAGCGATGGACCGAATAATTAAATGGGAGTTTAAAAATCAAAGCAAACTCAGTAAGACTACCAGATTCTCTGCCAAAATATAAAGTAAAGTTTCCGTTTGAATTAATATTAAACATTCTGTGTGCCAAAATAGTACATACCTTTATCATTTCGGATAATATATTGCAACTTTTACTTTCAAGTTTTGTAAAGTTCACAGAATTTATTATGTCATCTAAGCCAGAGCTCCTAAAATTAAGGGGCTGCTGACATTCTGTTGGGTTCATAAAACCTCTACCAAGAAACTGTTGAATATTTTTATGTT
Source organism: Limnephilus marmoratus (assembly GCA_917880885.1). Lineage (NCBI taxonomy): Eukaryota > Metazoa > Arthropoda > Insecta > Trichoptera > Limnephilidae > Limnephilus > Limnephilus marmoratus. Next base: position 2,618,578 of record OU862918.1, read on the forward strand.
TGGAAAATATACATCAAAACCCTAACGTAGGTGAAAATTCATTGTTTCATTCATTAAATGATTTCCGGCTTCAAAGAATAATCTATTTTCAATATGTCTTCTTTTCTTCCCTTTGTTTTTTGCAATTTTTGCCTTTGCATAATAAGAATCCATTATGAAGCCATTCATTCACTTTTCGCGTTGTCTTTTTGTAGGTATCCATTTAGTAGGTTGAACATTTGGGCTTCTACTTGTTGATCAAGCAATAAAACTCAATTATTCTTTGCACACTATTTATCGTGGGTATCCTCTTTATGCAAAAGATAGTCCCACGTTTCATGACGGATGTTATGTGGAATTTACGAGGTTCATTTTTTTTTTACATTAACTCCACACAGAAGAAAAATAATTTACCTCAGGGCCTATGTCATCTGGGATGCTGTGTGGAGGGTTTGAGGAGAGGAAGGAATGAACATTGGTCTTGAAGAGACCCATGTTATAGGAAGGAGGAAGCACAGAGGCCGGCAAATCATTCCACAGCCGAGCTATTGAACACAAGAACGAGTCGAAGAAACGACCCATTCTCATGTGACAAATGTCAACCGTGTACAAATTTCGTGTTTCGGGTATGGAATATGGGTTTTGACGTAAAAAGTACCTACTTTTGTTACCCAAACTACCACATACGAGTAAAATAATTTGTTTTCTAGAACCTTTATTTGAAAAAGTTTGAGAAACTGATCTCGGCTTTCAAAAAATGATGTATCGCGTTAACGGCTCAACAAATATTCAAATATATTTTATGGAAGCGAACGTTTACGCTTTGATTTCTGCCAATGGGTTTATGTTAATATGTTCCATACTAATGTATATTGTATATTTGTAATGACATTCTATTTATTAACGTTAAACTATATTTATAAAGTCTTTTATTTTACACCTACACACCTACATCCTTCTTTCAATTTATACCCTTCCACCAATTTCGCAACTATTTCCTTTGATTCTAGTAGGTAGGTTTTTGTAAGTTTTCATTGATTTGATGTAATTTTAACAATGCAGGCTTTGAGCCTATTTTGAGGGAAGGTCAAAATATTTCGGCTTTGCAAAAAAAATCCAAATAAATGGAATATTTCTGAACGCATCCAAAACTAAAAACTATTTTTGAAAAGTCATAAAATATGCTTTCAAATTTTATAATTTGAAGAATTCAATAAATTTTTGTAATATAAATTTTTTGAATGCAAACATAATAAAGTTTTAAAAATGACTTACCTTACGTCCTATCTAACTAAAATTGCAGAAAACAAAAAAAGGCAAACATATTTTATTACGCTGTTTTAATAAGAAAATATATGTCAAAATAATTAATAAGAAATTCCCAAAGTTTCATATTTTTTTCAAATTTCGACGGAAGACTTTTGATTCATGAAGGTGTTTATTTTTATTTCTTGGTGGTTATTTTTTAGATTTGAAAATAAAGCGTGGTGTTTTGTCGATTTTACCAACTCCCAATTTTGGTCAGATCGGTAGCGCAGTTGGTTCTAATCACTGGATAGAAAGGTTGTAATGGTCCGACACTCCTGGCTTTGACACCAATTGTGATGAACCCTACCTAGCTGATTTACTTTCCTAAGCTTCTACCTCATAGTTCGAATCTCGTAGCTCCTATCTTGTAGCTACGTTCATAATCCTACCCTTGTGTCCTACTGATCACACCACTAGGTATGATGGCCTAACTTAACCCTCCTTCCGGTTTGTTTCTACCTCAGGCTCGTGATTTTCAAACCCCTATACCTCTATAATCTAGCTAAACCTACCCTATCTTCTTAAATCCCTGCGATTTTCTCACAGTAATCAAGATTTAAGATTTTTGTTCACATTATTTCTATAATCTTCGTTGTGTAATTTTTTGTTTTAGATTTTACATCTGTTTGCATACTTAATATGCACACATATGTAGAGAAGATAATGTATTAAGTGTGGTAACCCATAGACTCTTTTAGAGAAAGGGTGAGAATTTTCCGATTTATTAATTATTATTATTTTAGTATCTTTTAACCGAGTTTGATAAACTAACCCCGCCTTAAACTTTTTGTCTATTTGATTTCCGTAGGAATTTAGTGTGTTTATTTAATTCTTCCTATCACCGCGGATATATCGATAACATAAAACAAACTAACTAACTAACTAACCATCACGCCGTTTCCCCGCAGGGGTAGGCAGAGAGGACGGACCGCCAAACAACTCGGTCTTGGCACACACTCTTTGCCTCACTCACATTCATACATCGTCTCATACATACTCTTCTATTATTCTGACTTTTGACATGGCCCGTCTCAAGTATCTGATTCACTTGATCGTGCCATGTCTTCCTCGGGCGTCCCCGACTTCTTCTACCATTCACATTTGCATCATATATTCTTTTTACACTACTTTCTTCGCTCATTCGCTCTACGTGCCCAAACCATCTGAGGGTCCCTTTCTTAATTTTGCTCATTATACTTACATCAGCCTTACATTCTTTGCGGATATCCACATTTCTAACACGATCATACATGGTTTTACCACACATACGTCTCAGGGATCTCATTTCAACAGCATTCAGTTTACTTTCATCCTTCCTCTGCCAGTTCCATGCCTCACTGCCATACTTCAGGGTAGGTACCAGGACTCCATTGTGGACTGCTAGCTTCGCTTTTTTTGACAGTTTTTTATTAGCGCCAACAGCATTCAGTCCTCCATTAATGGAGTTACCGGCATTTACCCAACTTTCGATATCTCTATCAGCCTTCCCATCTCTCGTAAACATACTACCCAGATAAACAAACTCATCCACCTGCTCCAAGTATTCATCATTCACAAATATATCGCACACTGTTTTCGTACTCTCCCTTTCAAACACCATGACTTTAGACTTACTTACATTCATCATTAACTCATTCTTCATACATACTTCGTTCATCCTAGATACTAGAGAATGTAGATCTTCCATAGTGTTAGAGATCAGCACCGCATCATCAGCATACAACAGGCAACATACTTTCAGACTATTCAATTTCGCGCCCAATCCCACATCTTTCAATTCTTGCATACAATTATCCATGTATAGATTGAATAACCATGGTGACATTGCGCAGCCTTGCTTAACACCTTTTGTGATGTCAAACCACCCCGTAAAATCACCGTTCACCCTAACACATGCAACGCTTCCCTCGTACAGAGACGCAATTGCCTGTATGAGATTTGCATTCACTCCATACTTGGACAACACTTTCCATAGCTTTTTCCTGTCGACTCGGTCGTACGCTTTTTGAAGATCTACAAAGGCGCAAAAAAGTTTCTGGTTTTTCGCCAGAAACTTCTCAGTGAGCATACGCAAGGAGAAAATCTGGTCCATGCATCCCCTTCCACTCATAAAGGCACCTTGCACATCCCATATTTTATCCTTTGTTTCCGTTCTTACCCTTTCAATCAATATTCTTCCATACAGCTTGCCGACAGAACTTAGCAGGCTAATAGCCCTATGATTCCCACATTCCATGCGTGACCCTTTACCTTTGTACAACGGCATGATTACAGCCCTCCTCCAATCTAATGGCGTGTAACCCTCCTCTAAACATTGATTAAAAAGTTTGCACAACCATGTGAGAATAATATGGCTATCTCCTTTAAAATATTCGGCAGCAATATTGTCGAAACCAACAGCCTTACCATTCTTCATGCATTTAATCGATTTTTTTATTTCATCCATACTGATTTTGATAACATTCACTCCGTCATCGTTCATTCCCGATTCAACGCTGGACTCACTATCACCCGAGTTGCTTTCGAAGACTTCCTCAAAATATTTCATCCATCTTTCTTTTATTTCTTCTTCATTCGTCAACATTCTTCCATCATTCGATTTTATCACTTTCATTCTTCCGTTCTCTGGGCCACTCCGGGACCTTTTGACTTCCTTCCAAAATAGTTTAATGTTTTCTTGGAAGTGTTTTGTCATTTTTATTCCCTCTTCATCTTCCAGGCGTTTCTTTCGTTCTTTCACTCCAACACTTACTCTTTTCTTGCATCCCTTGTATACTTCTTTCGCTCTATCTCTCTCTTCGCTTGAAGCACTGTCAGTCGCTATCAGACGTAACCAAGCTTTCTTTTTCTCTGAGACCAGTGCTTTGATCTCGTCATCCCACCATGCATCGCCTTTCTTCCTACCTTGCTTACTTATTCCACACACGTCTCTAGCAGATTCGCACAGACTAACATAAAACAACAGTTAATAAATTAAACATTTCAAGAAAGCAAACCTTACCTTACCGGTGTAGGATGATCGTACTCGAGGGTCCAGTTTTCTCAATTGAAGTCCTTGTCTGCAACCTCCCCTAACATAATGTTTTGTGTATTCATAGTTAGTATTCATAGTTAGTATTCACGAAATTGTTTGAATAGTAGGGATGGATGGATATGGGGAGGGGGATAAAATGTTTGCTGAAAAGTCGGCTCCTCCGCTATCCAAGTGAAGACCGATGAACAACAATTACAAACCGGTTTCTCCCAGGTACGTTTGCTAAGCTTATCCTTAAGTTCGAGTTTTACTCTCTTCGACGAGCGTCTCTTGTTACGAAAGGAGCTCTTCACGCCAGATGGGGGAATTCCAAGTCTTCATGCCGTTTTTCTGTCTCACTCCAACTTCCATCTCCTCCGGATTGAATTTAACTCTACTGAGTCTAGAAGGGGTATTTCATGTCTTCCCTTATCATGCCTCTATCCGTTAAATGTGGCGTAAGCTTGTGACGGGCAGATCCTTCCTCCCATGTGACCGACCCAGCGTTACACTCCACCTCTGACTAGCTGACATAAAACGCACCTCGTGAGCCTTATGTTTGCTTTCAGGTTCGACAAGACTTACGGTATGCAAATAACCTGTAGCTTTAATGCCGCGTCAGCGTACTGTCCGCATACGTCCTTCCTCTTCCCCGCATGCCTACCTCGACAATACCGCCACAAGATCAAAGCCCTCCGTTCGAGAAAGGTTGACACTTACATTTCCAGATGGCTCATACCCACATACAGAAGCCTTGAAGCTTACGTTCGAGAAAAGTTAGGATTCAGGACTGTATGAGTATTTGAACACCAGTGTTTTTTAAATGAGGTCACTAGCTCCTCGTGCGTTAGGTATTTAGGATTTTGGGTATTTATGGGTTCTTGGATACCTACTTGCTATAAAAAAGATTTAAAATGAGATAAATCAAGTTGTCATTGAATCAATGACCTCCTGAATAATTGTGATTAGCTCTCTTTGAGTTTGAAGCTAGTCGAGGTACTTTACTTTGCGAAATTTTGCATGCTAAATCAATGCTACCTATTGGCGATCGCTCTAGTAAAAACAAGTCGTTTAGAATTGAGTGAATTTAACGTCAATGTCGCCTTCACATATTGACTGCAGGTTTCGTCGCAAGCTATAATTGATAAACTTGTCCCTGACGTTAAAGCTTTGTTTTGTTTATTCGTTAATGGAATTTGAATGGCATTGAACCCAAATCGAAATTTTTTTGAAATCCCCATCTCGTTATGCTTTGTTCCTACATAAGATCTTTCGATTTTTCCTCTTCCTAATTCTGGGTTCGTCCCACAACTTTGTCTCGCTTCCCTAAGGTTTATAGTCCCGGACTTAGTAAGCTGCCATCCATTTTTATATATAGTTTAATATATTTTATAAACATGGTTTAAATTTTGTTTTTTTTTTTCTCAATTTGAAACATGCCCATAAGTGATCTGCTCAAACTGTATTTTAATTGGCATAAATATTTGGGAAAACGTAGATTCTTCAGTCTCCTAGTTTTAAACGCTAGTTGTCCTGTATGAATTTTCATGGAAATTCTTTCTTTTCCCCTAGTCTACGTAAGCAATTATGTCTCAGAACCGTATTTTCATTATTTATGTGGCATATTTAACTTTTCCCTTTTCCCACCTAAATTTCCTTAAAGTAACGGTGTTTTAGCAACCATTCTTAAATGATTTTCCCTTCGTTGTTCATAAGGAACCATATTCTGGTTCCGTATCTACTCTACTTATAACGTTTTGAGTTTTTTTCCATTTCCTTACCTAAGTTTTCCGGCTATGTCGGTTTTTCGTTCTCTCCCCCCATTCCTAACCCAATGATCCATTATTGAAATTTGACGTTTGCCTTTTATGTCGTAATTCTATCCCCGCTAAAACCCTTTTTTCCTTTTTTAATATATAATTTATGGTGGTTTTCTGCCCACTAACCATTTCTATACTGGAATATCTGTCAAGTTAACTACTTCGATCAAATTCCGCCCAATTTTCTATCTCTCTCTTACTCAAAATCCCATAAACTGTAAGCTCTGACGTTTGTATACTTTATAATTTCTACATACTTGGCAATAAATTAATTTTTATGTGTTTGTAATTTAGTTTTATGGAAAATCTATAATCTAAATACCACGTAAGAGCGATGTTAATTTTTATGGCCGCTTTTAATGGATAATGGGCCTTAAATAAACAAAAGGCATGTTCGGATCTTCATTGTTTTTGAAAATAAAATACATGTGTGATCGACAACCATTTCCCGTGTCCACTTTGTCAGTAACCAAGCTCAGTTATGTGATTCTTTCAACGGCACGAATGACATAAAACGACCATTTCTGTTGAATAAAATCATCCGTAATTTGTCCGGTATTGTTACTCGACCCCAGACACTTAACAATACTAATTGTATCCCCTTTGAGATTGCAATTAGCACACCGAGCCATCCTCTCGCTTGCCCTACGTCCCCAACGCATCCACCATTTTTTATTAAATTTTCTTCTAAAAATCGTTCTCCCAATATCTCCGCTTCGTCTGAAATAATTATCAATAATTTTCCATTATTTTATGTATATTCATTTTCCTTTCGTACGTTTTTTCCTCGAATTTGGCGTCTCGGCCGTCATATGTAGTTATTCTATAATTGAGAATCCTCCGGCAAGCGTCCCCCTCGCCCCCGCGTTTTTTACACAATATATTACTGATAAAAATTTTCCATCGTTATCCAAGTGTGTTTTTCCGCAACTAAAAGGCCCCAATGCATTCGATAACTAAGGTTTCCGATCCCCTGAATGTGCTCGTTTTTAATAACATTACTCGGGTTCGTTGTACTAAAGTCCTTGAAGAGTTCAATATTTATCTCTTAGTGCATTCAACCCTGATCTCTGTGGGAACGTCAAGACCATTAATTACCTCACTAATCACTCAGGCCAAAGTCCAATCTTTTATGTCCACAATGGGCACGGCCCTCTTCTCTCTGATTGGTTCAGATTATTTTTAATCGTCTTACTCAATCTCTTATTGGTAGAATTTAAGCTTTCTTTGTTCTCGAGATAGCTATGATATGGGGCTTCCCTCTCTCCAGTCTTTGTGCAGATCTCTGTAATAGTTCCCAACTGCTCGGACAGATGTCGCCGAATGTACCAATTTCTTTACATAATATTTAGGGAAAAAAAAAAATTCCTTGTAGGCTTATTGTAGGTTGAAGGTTGGCATTCATCACAAGGTTCAAATCTTGGTCAAACCAAAAAAATATTTAAGTTTTGAAAAACATTCGAAAATAAATGTATTACACTAATAAAACTTTGTTTTTTACGGGTCGATTTTTTTTACGACAAAGTCAACATCAGAAATGAAATATTGCGAAATCTGTCAAAAGCTTAAACGAAAAATACATTTCAAATAGGTATATAATTAATAATTAATAAAAATAATAAGCTTTGCTAATTTTAGGCAGGTATCTACTTTAGGCAGGTATTTTAGGCAGGTATCTACTTTAGGCAGGTATTTTAGGCAGGTATCTACTTTACGGCATCTCCGAAATATTCTTCACTAAATCAGTTCCATTTTAAAAATGACACTTAAATTTACAGAAAATTTGAGTTCATTGAACGATAAAAATTTCTCGCACGAATAACTAACACTTCACGCATACACAACCAAAATTAGTAACCAAATGGGTGTGCAAAACAGTGATTTTTTTAAAATGTGAATACCTCACAAGAGTCCAATCTACTCCCATCTGGAGCAAGTGAGACTGTGGCATCCCCAATTGGAGTATATTGTGAGGCTGGAGGCGGTGTGGAGGAAAATAATGGGGAAAGAGGAAGGCGGGGAAGGACCTGGCTATTCAGATCTGGTAACCAAACACAGCCAAAACCATTTGAAGCCACTTTTCAATTCTGAATGGTGATTTTACACCAGAGCGATACTGAGATTATTTACAATCTGGAACATGCCGCAAATGTACTGTATATATTATTTTTAATGCATTAACTTGTGTTATTTCACAAAAAAATTGTGAAAAAAAGGCGCTAAAAAAACTTATATCTAGGGATCTGAGACTAATAGTTATTGCCTAACTAATTAGTCTAATAATTAGTTACTTAAAACTAATACATTGCATGTCTTTTTAGTAATATAATTCTCAATTCACAATATATGTGTTTCTGCTACCTAAATCTCTAAAATAACGTTTTCTGCAAATAAGCCCGGAATAACGTTGTTTCCAGCAATATTCTTGTTTAGAGAAAAATGTAAAAAGCGAATCCAGTTAGGTTTCATTACATTTTATATTTTAAATCCAATAAAAATACAATTCCCAAGAATTTAAAATGAAAAGTAGAATTTTATTTTATTACGAGAATTTATGCAGAATCCGTAGAAAAATGTTGCACAATAGTGCTTTATATAAAGCAACGGGCTCATTTCATAAATTCACACATTTTTTTTCTTTTTTTTGTAATTTTTTTATATTAAGATATAAAGAAATGAGATCCCTGAGGCGTATGTGTGGCAAAACCATGTACGGTCGTGTGAGAAACGTGGAGATCCGCAAAGAATGCAAGGCTGATGTAAGCGTAATGCGTAAGATTAAGAAAGGAACGCTCAGATGGTTTAGGCATGCAGAGCGAATGAACGAGGATAGGTGTGTATATGACGCAAATTTGAATGGTAGAAGGGGTCGGGGACGCCCGAGAAAGAAATTGTTTTACTTGATTGCTCGGTGATTATAATAATAGATGTCTTGATTCTTTGGATTATGTTTTATTACAATATGATACACAAATGACATGTTGACTAGCCAGCTGATGATAGGAGAGAGACCGGAATCCCGACATAGGCAATATTTAATAGACAATAGGAATCCCTACATAGACAATAGTGAAACCAATTATATACAGTGTAACAGACATGGCACGCTCAAGTGAATCAGATACTTGAGTCATGTCAAGGGTCAGAATAATAGAAGAGCATGTATGAGACGATGTATGGATGTGAACGAGGCAAGGAGTGTGTGCCAAGATGGAGTTGTTTGGCGGTCCTTCTTCTCTGCCTACCCCTGTGGGGCAACGTCAATGGTTGGTTAGTTAGTTGGTTAGTTAGTTATTTTTCTGCGTACTCCACGTTCTTGATTTTGAAATCAATCCAATAAGGAGTCCTCTTTCTCCTTTTTACAAATAACATTATACAACGTTCTTCCACAACCAACTTTTAAATGTTACCACAGACTTTAAAAAATATTCTTATTCCCTATACGATGCAAAATAATATAGACAACATTATTCCATCAATAACGCAACATTTTTTATATGCAACTCCGGGCAAAGGGTTAAATATATTTCAGTATGTGTTATTTTAGAATAAAACAAGTTGTAATTTCAACAATAATTGTACGAAAATAAGAAGGTTGGATTTTTGTTTTGACTCGCGTCGTAACGCTTTACGATATTTCAAATTCAAAAACGTTCAAGTTCCATAAGACCCCATTCTTCAAATAAAAAAGAACACAAACCAATACAACCTTTCAGCATGGGTTCCGCTGAAAGAGCTAAATTTCAAATTCAGAACATGTTTCGGGGTTTCGAGGAATATCAAATAAGTCCGGCTTGAAAGGAGCCCCATTCCAGAAGTTTTCAATCTGCGGGCAAAAATAAATAAGAATAAGTCTATTTTAAAACAGGTAATATATTTTTTAAAACTACGGATCTCATGATGAGTACGAACCCTATAACTATGATTTGCTTTGAAAAGGCAAGTCGATACTCGCTGTGGTTATCAAATCTGGTTAGCGCAACTGTTTCCTGAACGCCTCTCCAATTCCATCATCATCAAAAACCATGCAAATATTTTTAAATATTCATAATAACATTTTCATCCACACCACACCAAAGGGAAATAAGTTATACATCATATAAAATCGTTGTTAAAAAAAAAAACATTGTATTATTCTGAAGAACTTTTTGAGGTAAAGGTATATTGTGTCATTCAGGTACACTTTTACGCCAAACCATACTACCGCTAGACCGGGTTGTTTAAAAAAATTTGAAAAATTTATCAAATTTTTAAGTTAATTTTCACATTCTGTGGATGTTCTATTCCAGTTCTGTTATTATAATATCACTATAGGCCAGTTTCTTCATAAAACTGAAATAATCACAAAACTTGAATAGATCTTTCACAGAACGTAAACATTAACTTAAATTGTTCAATTTTTTTTTAAAAACCTGACCTTAGTATATTCATTGTTAGTTTGAATAGCGCCGTTTTACGAAAAACTACCTCAAAGTTAATGGAAACAAATCTCATTTCACAAAATTACCTTTTTTGAAGTGAACATTTCTTTAGCCCCGTTGTGATTTGAAACTCGATGAAACAAAAAAGCGACAATAAAAAGAGACAAACACTTACGTGTATAGGATTAAATCCTGCGAGAGAATAAGATAGAACAATCGGTCTCCTCTTTGTGCAGTGCTTCTTAGTCTCCCCACTTTTGTCTTATTTAGTTTTTTGAAGGTTTTCAGGAATTGCAATTAATAATTTTTTTTCGTTGTTAATACATGTAAGAAAGATTTTTTGGTTTTGATGGTTTTTGTTGTAAATAACTTAAAAGACATCTAGTTCTTTCCAAATTCTTAGTATGCCCAGTATTGCCCTATTTACTGACACCTCTTACGATTCCTCATAATTTCGTAGATATCGGACGACCTTTTTAAAAATAAATATATAGTTATTGGTTGGATAAAACTGAAAATACGTTTTAAGAATAATTGGTAAGGTTTTTTTTATAATTTTTTAGGACTTGAAAATGTAATGTTGGTAACCCCTGTCAAAGACCGTAAAGAGCGAAAAAGATTTACGCGCGCAAGTTTGCGAGCGGGCATGAGAAACGTATGAATTTCACCGCGAGGCTTTAGTCACACAACAACGAGTGCTGAAATTCCCAAAGTGGTTTATGGCTTTGTCACGCACCGTAATTATTTCAGTTTCAGCGGAGCTTCAGCAGTTCAGCTGGTAGCTGTTTCGCTGTTCTGTTCAACCGCCACGGGCAGATACTTTCTACTCTCCCCAGACTGATAGCGCGCTCATGCGTGCCGAGATTTCAAATATTAAATTTTAAAATGCGGTGGGAACTCATTCTGCCAAATGTTTTAAGAACTTTGATTTATTTGTGGATACTTTTTAAATTTGAGCCGTTTAAAAGGTAAATAATATGATATTTTACAAGATAAATGCACGTTATTTTAAGAATAAAGGTTAATTGATATCATTTTTTATTAGCGTTATCAAATTTTTTTTTCATTTTTGTTATGAGTTTTGTCAATGGATTAAATCAAGATTTCTTGAATGCAATAATTTTAATTTTAATTTTTTTTTTATTTTATTTTATTTTTTTTTTATTTATTCATTGGCTCACCAATAGAATACATTACATAATTATTACTTTGATTTACATTTTTAATACAGTTAGAGTGATGATCTAATTACAGGTTAGTACACCATTCATCTCAACATTCTTATTGCGACTATAAAATTGAAATTTTCAATAGCTTTGATGTACCAAATGTACAACGAATATATGCCAAAAATGTATTATTAAAGCTATTCAAAAATACTGAATCCTCTACCAGACCGCGTGTCCATCTCACTAGATCGAATAAAAATGACATAAAAAACATTCCAAGTTATAAAACCATATTCGGACAAAGAAACTATAATTATTTTGCAACTAAACTCCATAATATTCTTCCCTAAGACTAATAAAAAAATTAATTAGTACAAAACAAAAAAACTAATAAAAAATTAATAAGTAGAAATCAAGAATAAAAACAAGGCTGAAAGAGGTTAACGAAAACCCTCTAATGAAGACACTGAAAACGTCATAGAAGACAAATAAACTATAATTTAACAATTTTAGTTCATCTCGGTACAGGAACCCCTAGTGAGGAGGACTAAGAAATACAATATTACCTAACATAACCATTATATTTTGTATATTTATGGAATTATTTTGTACAGTCGCTTAAAGAAAAAAGAAAAAATAAAGTTTTTAAACGTAGTAATAATCAAATTACAAATAGGTACGTAAACTTGGAGAAAACTAGGATAAAAATTTAATAAAATGTAAAAATATACAAACGCATTAATACATATACATACATGTATATGGATACGTATGCACACTCTGCAAATCCATATGCATAAATTGCGAATACACACGCACATAAACTTACGTATGTGCACATATTACATGGCCAATGCAAAAATAAGTGACTGTGAGGATTTCGTCAGGTATATGCAAGTATAAGCTCCTTCTGAAGGTAGTGATTGAATTCGAAAATATATCCAAGATTTATAATTACAAACTATAAACAGAGTGACACGTTAACTGGCCTAGAGTGCGTTGCACGTGTTTTTATTTGCGATATTTTGCCTCTTCCGATCCGGCCTGACACGCAGTTGGTGGGCAGGTGCATACGCCGCCCAGACCCGGACCAACCTACACTAACACCAAGCCACCAAACGTAGCAAACCACTTGGGATGACCTGTAGCAGAGGTGATGGTTTTCCAATTAATGGTTCCCGGGGTGACGACACCCATTCCCGCCTCCCAAATTGTATATTATTACCGAAGCACCTACTAATTTATTCAATTTCTTTGTTCCAGGTATGTTTACAAAAAACGTTTCCAGTCTTCAATGCGTATTCAAATTTACAAAACAAATTTGTTATGTACGAACATTTTATACAACACCAGGTTTATATGAACAGTAAGTTTTTATTTAATTCATAACTTTTTTAATTATGCCTTAAGAAAATGAAGATCATAATATATTGTTAAAATTGTCGTCACACAAAAAAAAATTAACATTTTTTTTTCTTTGGCACAAATTTTTCTATCCAATTTTATAACAATTTTAAAGTTTTTATTTTTATCAACTCTAAACCCATTCATTTTATCCGATGAATCTGGATTTATTTCACTAGTTCTAACCTAATAGGGTTAAATTTATGTTTAAAGTTTCGAAGCTGAAACAGAATTTTTCTTAGTTCCCCGAGCAACCGAACTCGGAACAAATCAGCCGACCGTGAAGCATGCGAGTGAAAAAGGCAGGAGTAAGTACCTACCCCTATATTTCATTCGACGATACAATATTTAGTCGAAGTTTGACTAACTAAGGCTCATCGATCATTTGAACCCTCGAACCCACATTAATATCACGGAACACATGTTTCCTTCAAGATATACTACGATAATCAACCCCTTATGCATTGTTTAACAAACACTCGTATATTATTATACCCTTACTTACCCACCTGTGTTGTGTGTGCTTACATAACCCGCGCTACCTTCATTATTGAGGCAGTTGATTTATCTATGACACCTCGACTTAATAGCACTTCTAAAAGGTTCTGGATATTCGCGGTTGTTGAACATTTCAATACCCCGTTAATAATGATTCCACGGATATTATGTGCTTTGTGGTTATGTAAATACTTTTATGACTCGGTGATTTATTTGAACATTATTTTTTTAATGTAAATACCGCACACGACTCCCAACTGCTCCCGACCGCCTGGAGGTAGTGAAACTATGGCCCCCAATCGGGGTATGTTGTGAGGCTTAATGGAGAGTGGAGGATCAGATCTGGTCACCAAACACAGCTAAAAGCCATTACAATTCTGAATGGTGGACTTACACCACGGTGATAACTAGAATAATTCAATTTGGGAGGCGGGTATGGATACCGCCACCCCGGGAACCATTTATTGGACAACTAACACCCCTGCCACAGGTCACCCCAAGTGGTTCGCTACATTTGGTGACTTAGCAGAGGTGCCCGGGTTCATGGGATGAGGTTTGTCTAGGTCTTGGTGGCGGATACGTTTGCCCAACCACTGCGTGGCGGGCGAGGAGACTGAATGAGGAAGGTCTTTTGACCGCTCCAGCCGGATTCTCCCGACCCTTCGCCTTGCACCGCAGTGTGAGGAATAGATTCATACGTTCGTCACTCCTGGCCACACTGACCCCCCAGATTCCTACCCACCCCTCATACCTTTTTCCTTCCCATATCTTCTTCTCCTTCATTTCCTTTAAAAAACCCTCTACACAGCATCCTTAAAGGTTTCATAGGCCCCTAGAGAAATTGTTTTCCTCGGTGCCTCCTGTGTGGAGCTAATGTAAAAAAAAAATTCACTCTGAAAGGCGCTGCAAATACATTCTATATTATATTTAATTATTAAATTGTGAAATAACACAATTATTAAAATCGGATACCAAAGAATCTTTTTTGAAGACGCAAATCCAGTTATGCAATGTTACCACTGTTTACGCTTCGGACATGGTACTGCAAGATGTCTGCAGAGAGAGAAGGACGAAAAGCCTGTTTGCAGTTACTGCGGTCTCGATCACACACACAGCGATTGCTGGAACAAGGACAAACAACCAAATTGCAAGAACTGTTGTATTCAAAATGAAAAATATAAATTGACATTTCCAGTTAATCATAGAGCAAATGACAAAAACAACTGTAAGGTATATAAAAAATGCTCGCAATTGCTGAACAAAATATTGAATATTAATTTTATCATATCAAAAAAAATGCAACAATATATTTTAAATATATTTTTGTTATATTTTAGTACTTTGATAATTAACATTAATGAAGATAATCAATTTAATTTACATGTATATGTGATATGTAAACTGTCACTATACTGTTGTTGGCAGCAAATGAATGTAAGGCTTTTAATGTATATGTCAAACTGTATGACTAAAACAAATTCACTTTATATTGAAAACATTGTGACATGTTACCTTCTCATCAAAATAATTGTTTATTTATATTTTTGCTCCTATTACATTCTAAGCATACTGATGGTAGGATTTCAGGTGAATATTTTCAAATAAAAAATGTCTTTTAGTTATATTGATGATGAAAGAGATGTAAATTATTGTAAAGTTAATAATTTGCATGAATGGATTCAAATGCAGACTACAAGAAAATGTGAAACAAATAATCTAACTTGTGTAGAACTAAACATTAGGTCGATTTGCAAGTATTGGGACCTCTTTCATGCTTATTTTAAAAACTGTATAAATCACATTGACATACTTATGCTTTGTGAAACAGCAATACGTTCAGAACAAGTTGGTTTCTATGAAATTCCTGGATTTAGTTCATATCACTATTGCAGAAGTAACAAATCCGGTGGAGGTATTTTGTTATATGTAAAAAATAATCTTACCTTCTCGCAAATATTTATAGACACAATATATTTTGAAAACGTTTTTGGAAAATTGACACTTAAAAATAATAAAAATTTAAATCTTTTAGCTATATACCGACCTCCGAATCTCAATAAACAAGCATTTTTGTCTGAAATATCTTCTGTATTTAAAAATAATATTGACCCAAATGAAAGTGTCATATATTTTGGTGACATCAATTTAAATTTATTAAATAGAAATGATTCAGTCATAATAACTTATGAAAATATCCTTGCAAATAATTATTTAATAAAATGTATAGATGACGTAACAAGAGAAGTGATAGTTCAACAGAAAATAAACAGCTCGTGTATCGATCATTTTTTTGTAAGGATTAGCGGAAGACAATCCGCTGGAGCTTTTACAGGTGTGAGTTCAATCTCCTCATGCGTATGTGATTATAACATTGCAGATCACCACACCACGGCTATAAATTTTCGGTTAGATTCTATAGAACAAATAAACTTAAACAAAACTGAAAATATGACGATTCTTTCGCAGAGACATATCGATAATAATATCCAAAATTATGATTGGAAATCACTTCTAGAAGAAAATGACTGTACCATTATTTACTCAAAATTTCAAAAATATTTTAATGATTTGTATAAAAATAGCACAATTGTGATAAGTAAAAAATCCAAAACCCGGCCTTATGCGAAAAACGATTGGATATCTTCCGATGTTTTATGTAAAATTAAAAAAAGAGATAACTTATATAAACGTTGGAAAAATGCTCCGACAAACAAATATTACGAGAAAGAATATAAATGTTTTAGAAATGTGTTAAATAAATTATTAGTTAAACTAAAAACTTCTTACTATAATGATAAATTCAAAAACTATTTTCAAGATTCAAAAAAAACATGGGAGGAGTGTAATAAAATTTTAGGAACTAAATGTAAAAACGACTGTGATGAAAATGCTTCTAAATATCTGTTGAAAGATCGAACAAAAGAAGTTTTAATAAATGATTTTGTTGATTATTTCTCTGAAAGTGTTTACAATATGTTACATAAGTGCAATCATAAGACAACTGAATTTGAACCAGAGGCGATGCCTCAAAGCATGTACCTACCGAGGGCAAAAGCGGCGGATATAGAAAGTATTGTTAGACAAATGAAGATTTCTTCCCCAGGAATTGATAATATCAGGATGAAAGATATTAAAAAACATATTTTAATCCTAGGTCCAATTATAACCCATTTTATAAACAGAATCTTATTTCAAGCTAAAATCCCCGATGATTTAAAATGTAGTATTATAAGACCTATATATAAGGGAGGTGACCACACTGTATTGGGTAACTACAGACCAATTAGTATCTTGCCATCTCTAGAAAAAATTCTTGAAAAATATATTCAAATAAAATTAATAAAATATTTAGAAGATTTTTCTATAATAGATACTAATCAATACGGTTTCCAAAAAAAAAAGAGTACCGAATTGCTGCTTCAAAAATTTGCCAACATGATAAATAATGAATTTAACTGTAAAAAACATACATTGGTCTTATTTATAGATTATTCGAAAGCTTTTGATACCATTGATCATGGTAAATTACTTAAAATACTAGAAATTATAGGAATAAGAGGAAAACTACTAAAACTTTTTGAAAATTACTTAAACAACCGATGCATGAAATTAAAACTCTTAAAATCTTTAAGTAAAAAAAAGAAGTTTTTTGCCGGCGTTCCTCAAGGTTCCATATTAGGTCCAATCCTATATATTATATATGTATCTTTTATTAAATTCATTTTAAGACATGTAAAGTACTTTGTATACGCGGATGATACTGCTTTAGTTATTTCTAGCAGTGATTTGCAAACTTGTATAGATCTTTTACAAAAAGACTACATTGAACTCTTAAAATGGTCTCACGACTCTGGCTTAATTATAAATGCCAAAAAAACTAAATTGTTACACATAAGATCCCCTAATGTTAAGGTATGTATTACACCTGAAATAAAGACACATACATCAGATTGCTTACACAATGGTATGTACATGTGAAAATATGGAACTAGTTAAAGAGTATGTTTATTTAGGTGTTATTATTGATTGCTTTTTCAAGTGGGATATACAAATAAACAAAGTTTGTGCACGATTAAGATCAATTGTAAACAGATTGTATAAACTAAAATTTTTTGTTCCTCTCTGTACACTTCGAATAATTTATTTATCTCTAGCTGAATCTGTTATAAGGTATGGAATAACAGCTTGGGAATTTTCTTGTAAAACAAATATAGACCATGTTCAATCAGTGCAAAATTCATTGGTTAAATTATTAGCTGAAAAAAATTTATACAAAGAAAGGCATAATATTCCATACTTTTATCAAAGTCTCAAAATTCTTTCAGTGAGAGCAATTATGTGGTACAAAATTATATTTCAGCACATAAATAACCCTTTATATATAAACAGGCTGGAACACAACCAAAATACTCGTTTTAACTTTAATGAAGGACTAATTGTACCTAAACATAAAAATAAATATGGACAAAGAACGTTAAATTACATGATTCCCAGTTGTTTAAATATGCTTCCAGCTGAAATTAAAAACTGTACCCAAAACAAACAATTGGTGAACTTACTGAAGACTTGGCTTACGGAAAGAATTCAATTGTATTAGCTTACAATAACATATTACTTATTCTAAAGACTTTAAAATTGTTATTCATGTTTCATAATTTTTTTTTATGTAAATATATTTCTGTAAAAAATTTAATTTTATCTTATATCTATAATTGTAAAAATGTATGTAAGTATGTTTCTGTAAAAAAAAATTTATTTAATTTTATATCTTTAACTGTAAAAATGTAACTATTTAAATCACTATAATAAGATCTTTAATGTAAATAACCCGTTAGACAAACTACTAAAAAGTAGTTTATCGGGACTTTTTGTCTTATATTTGTAAAATGTATAAAATAAATAAATAAAAAAAATAAATAAAAAAATCAAATAAAATTTACTTGCGCACGTCGGTATTCCAACCCGCACACTTCAAGTCGAGATTCTTATCCCTCGACCATGGAGGCTGTCAAATTCAATTGAATGTCAAAAATACAATGGGTATTAGTTTATTAAACACGTAGGTGATACATGAGTCAAACAATGTACTTTTTAGAGTTAATAATTCTGACCTCAAAAGTTAACAACTTTAATTTCTAAAAGTTGAAGTTCCTGTTACTGGAAATTTTTTTTTAAAGAAACGAAGACGATTTACGTAGTTCCTATAAGCACTTAGGCTATGGGCCCGTTATGCAATCTCCCATTTTATCTCATTCCTTTGACAGTAATCCGGTCCGTTTGATAAAGTATACCAGGGCTGCCATTGGATATTCGGCTACGTCTCCACAATGGTTTCACAATGTATCTTCCCTGATAGCTGAGCCTTGTTCCCATCAGGACAGAACATAGACACCATAGTTGAACTAGAATCTCTTCTTCCTCGTCACATTTTCAACATCTATCGATGTTTTTCACTGCCAACAACTGCACGTGTCTACTGAGGTGGCAGTGTCCCGTTTGTCATCCTACCAGTTCCATCAGTGAGTTTCTGTCCACATATTGAGTAGTTGCCTGGTTCGTCCAGTGTTCGGTCTATTTATGAGTAGGTTCTTTGGATAAAACGTACTAAAAAAACAACATTTTTTTAATTCAACGAATAAACAATTAATTGCCCCCTACGTAAAATTAATTTCAAACCAAAATAATATACATATATAGATGTTGAAGGTACGTATAATATCTTTGATTGATTTTCAAGTAGAACACATATTGGCTATTTAATAATCGCTCTTTTGTTTAAAAAGTGTCAGGCCCATAAAAGCTGCTTCAAATTTCAAAATCTACTTAGAAACCTGGGTTATGGTTTTATTGCATAATGCGTAAAGATAAGTCGTTTAGAAAATTATCGTAAAACATTTAAATATTTGTGCCTATATTTGAAATGAAATAAAACACACTTTTTGACAGAGTTTATTATTTCGTGCCTTGATTTCAAAACAGGCGGTTGGTGTCAAGTGGGAATTTAAATCTTATCGCCATCTGCATAAGGAGTGTTATTGTTAGCGGCCCGATTCCAAATGCCTTAACTCATTGAAGCATTGAAGCCTTGAAGCATTGCATCGCCTTAACTGAAGTGACGTCCAAATATTTTAAACGCTAAGCTTTGGACCGCAATTTGACTTTCGCATGAAGATTATTTTATATTTTTCTGAGAGAAATTGATTTCAAATAGGCCACTTGTATCACATTCTTTAAAAAAATCCGGTTTAGGCAAATATTCTAAGACATTCTATATTTCTTTTTATCATATTTTTGAAACCTTGGCGATTTTTTTGAAAATCGCAATCCGAAAAATCAGACCATTTTTTTATAAACCAGAAAGACGGGACATAATTTTATGGGTGCGAAAAAACGATAATTACGTAGCCGAAAATCATTTTAAAAAATAGAACGTTTTCCACACGAATGGTACAGGAGAATAACGAGGCACACCAAAATATTACATCTCATAAATATTTTTTTCCTCGATCCATCTTATTGATCATAAATCGTTATAATGTTCAGCGTCTATATTACTAAATCCAATGTAATATACTTGTACGTGTAAATTGTAATAATAATAAGAATATTATAAAATTTGATTTTTGTTAAAATCAGTACCATTGCCATTATACCTCTAAAACAGGTACAGCCAGCATAAAATGTACGGAGTTCTCTTCATAACATCTGTCAAAAAGTCAAACCAAATGATAAGTTCGCAGAAAACAAACAATAAATCCAGTGAACGTAAAATGTCAAATTCAAAAATTCGCCTGAAATCAAAGTGTTGCCATGTAAAAAAAATAAATCAGTGTGGAATTTTACAAAATAAATAGAACATTTTCGGAGACGGGACGTTTCAAGTAGTGGCGTTACGAGCCCAAATAATGGATTAATTTATTTTAAAAAAAAAAAAAAATTGTTGGTACATATCTAAAAAAATTTACTAACATTTTCGTAATCTTAGTAAAAAAATCTATCCACACCATTTTTTCTAAGTTTACGTTACGAAATCCATGCAAGTGGTCTATTATAAAAATAAGCAAATCATCATTTTTTTAACGTATTGTTATGTACAATAACGAAAATATGACTACGCTACGTTAATCGCAATATGCACCACTTCTCGCAGTAACTAACTTATATTTATAGTTTTGCCCTGTTGTTCCATACAAACCGCAATCACGAAAAAATCTGTTCAAATTACCATTTTATGGCAACATTTTAATTCAGCGAAATGCCAGCGATTACGAATTCAGTACACACGGTAATAATAATTGTGGGCACGAACCGAAAAATATTTCACTGACCTATTTTAAGGGGTTGTAAAATTATTGTTCAGTTAAGGCTCCAGTTTATGGTCGGCAGCGCCGGGGGTTTCTTCACGCGAACGTTCTTTATTTATTTTACCCCAACTATGAACTGGTTTGTCTTATATATATATATAAACGTGAAATGTTTCATGTACTTGAAACTAAAGAAATACAAAAATTAATGTTTTATTGGAATGAAACGAATTACTTTTCTTCAAAAAATTTCTTTATTTAGTTTTTATATGTAAATGCTCTTTTTAAAATACATATATATTTGAATTTCATTTTTAGTTTTCTTGATTGAACGAACCACTTCCAGGCATTCGATCAAACTAAAACTCAGCAGATAGATTTGTTGTCAATGTCAATGCATTCTTTTAACTTTTGGTCGTAATCACGTCCACACACACGCGGAAAAATTAGTCGCATTTCATTGAAATTCGATGACATTACAGTACTTATTGTAAGAGGCAAATATCGGTTTTATCCAATCAGCGTTGGCTCAGTTGGTAGCATAATTATCTTTTTTTGGAAAGGAAAGAATGAACCTTTCATGTAGGAGAGAAAAAACACAGAGGCTGGCATATCATTCCACAGCCGAGCTGTTTAACTCAAAAACGAGTCACATGTTATAAAGAACGGATCGCTTCTATGACATGTTCTTGAACTCGACGGCTTGGCTGTGAAACTATTTGTCGGCATCTGTGTTTCCTTCCCCTACAACATGGGTCTCTTCAAGAACCATGTTCACTCCCTCTTCTACTCCAAAAGACCCTCTACACAGCATTTTGAAATTTGGTATAGGTCCTATGGAAATTAGAAATTAGTTAATATAAAAAAGTTAAATATGTACAAATGTTAGGTGCGCGTTTGGCGTGTTTCCCAACTGCGAACGGGTTCCGAAGGAATTAATGACGCTATTTCGTCGGAGCATCTGAAATACTGGTCAAACAAGGAGAGTATTCCCACCCAACGCTCTGAAAATTTAAATCCATTTATTAAGATTAAAGAATCTATCAATCCAACCGCCCGTTTCTTTACAGGGCCGAGGGTTTTTTAATGTATTTTGGGGCTCCAGATCGGAGGTGGCTGGAAATGCAGAAATGAAGGAAACTCAACTTGCGATTTGTACAGTGAAGTATCTGCAGGCCTTGCAAAGGTTGCCCAACTTCTGAGAGGCTAAAGTTACTTTTGCTTCGATGGCGCCCTAATAATGTAATGAAACGATTTTCATTTGTGGGAAAGAAAGTTTTAAAAGAAAAATGTTTGAAACCAAATACTGCCTATAAACATCACTTGCACCCTTGCTTAGTCACCACTACTCTATAATTAACACTGGATAATGATTTTTTTAACTCGGCATCTGCGCAGAGGTTATCTGAAAAAACGTATATTTTTAAAGGAAGTATGTTTATATCTATATATAGCATATTTTTTTTACATTAACTCCACACAGGAGGCCTTGGGGAAAAAAACCCTCAAAACCCGTGTCACTTAGCTGTTGCTGTGTGGAGGGTCTTATTAGGGAATGGAACGAGATGAAGTTCTATTAAGGAAATAGGTACGAGTGGTGGTATGAATCTAGAAGTCAATGTGTCCAGGAGTGACGGACGTATGAATCCATCCCCCCCCCCCCTGCGGTGTAAGGCGATAGATCGCGAAAGTCTTGCTGGAGAAGTCTAGGTTAGGTCTCCCTTAAGCAGTCAATCCCGATTCGGCAATGCAGTAGGTGGGCAAAATGTATTCGCCGCTGAGAGCTAGACAAACATTACCCCATGAATCCAGGTAGCCTTTCTATGTCACCAAACGTAGCAAACCACATAGCAAACCAATAATGACAGGGGTGTTGTGTAATCTAATAATTGGTTTCCGGTGCGGCGGTATCCATACCGCCTCCCAAATTAAACTAATTTGCTTCAATTTGGTTCTAATGACGTCTTAGGATAGGTTGATTCCATTCGACCACCACAACATGGGCATATGCCTAGTATGGTGGTCGAAAAATCCCCAATTTATGTAACGAACCATTTAAAGAATAAAGAAACTTAAAAAAAAATAAAATTAAAAAAAATTGTTCATGTAAAACTTGATACAAAAATAATTTATTACTCTAAGATAATTTAATTAAACAAACTCAATAGAAAACTACAAATTTTCTGTTTGAATCGGTAAATTGAAATTTACCCGAGCTTCAATGTGTTCAAATAAAGAACAGACGTTTCCATTTGCGTTTCATTTCACCGCGACGCTGTAGATACCTTAGTAGAAACGGTACATGGGAACCAAAAAATACCTGTAAGTATGACAATAAACTGATTCATTAATCAAATGGGATGATTGTGAGTTGACGATAGCTAGTAAGGTTTTTGAGCAATTCGATAACATCCGGTGTTAAACAGTACAGCATTGACGTGCCCCGGGAACATCAAACTTGACAATGTTCAACATTGTGCTGTGTGGTTTGAACCTCTCCTCGTTTACACAATGCAGTCCCCTGGTCTCCATTTGTGTTTTATAACATATGCACAATGGGTGCGACTGCAGTTTAAGACCCCGCATTCCGAATTTATGCCGATATAAACATACTTCCTTTAAAAATATACGTTTTTTCAAGTAACCTCTGCGCAGATGCCGAGTTAAAAAAATCATTATCCAGTGTTAATTATAGAGTAGTGGTGACTAAGCAAGGGTGCAAGTGATGTTTGTCTAGATCTTGGTTGCGGATGTGTCTTCCCAACTACGATGTGGCATGTCAGAAAGGAAGAGGCCGGTTGAGGGATTCTCTTTAACCTCTCCCGCTTGACTCTCTCAACCCATTGCCTTACACCATGTTTGGGGGATGTAATCATACATACATCACTCCTGAACGCACTGACCACCCCAGATTCCTACCCACTCTAAATACGTTATCTTTCACGGAACTGCCTCTCCTTCCTTTCTTAAAAAAAAAATCTTCACACCGTTTCCCCGAATTTGACATAGGCCGTGTGGGAAATTCTTTTCTGTAAACCCAGGCACCCATGCTACTTGCTCAGTCACTAAACATAGCGAGCCACTTGGGGTAACCCATGGTAGAGGTGTTGGTTATCCAATGATTGGTTCCTGACGGAGTGGAAAGGATATTAATTTATTTATTTATTGACGCCCTATTGGGCTTTTACATATCAAATACAAATTTCATTTATAACAACAGTAAAACATAAATAAAAAAGATTACAAAATATACAAATAAAGCATAAACTCCATGAAAAAAAATAGGAATACATCTAATGCTAATTCCACATGGATGACTTTAGAGAACTCATTATTATAACAATTCATATACCTACGAGCAACAAAAACATTGAAAATAATCAAAACACATTAATTTTCACTTAATTACTCATTGTACGCTTTTGGAATAAGAACAATAAAAAAAAACACAAAACAAACAAAAGAAAATCGAAATTAAATGATTTCTCATTCGTTATTTACATCTAAAAAGCGGTGGACTAATTTGCCTATAAATGTATCGAAATTTAAATTTAAAATGTCAGCGACATCAGTTAGTTCATTGCCCAACCTGTGTATTCTTTCCATCACAGAATTCGTAGCGAAGTTATTGTTGTAAAATAAAATATTTCGTCTATTATATTTTGGAGGTAGATATATGTAAGGATAACAAGTTTATAGCGTCAGGGCAGTCCAGCCTTGAATGAACAATTTTATACAATAAAAGAAGATCAAATATTTTTCGCCTTTCAGATAATTTCGATAAGTTAAGTTTACTGATTTATTCGCCTTCCAAATTGCAACATTAAGCTAAACTTCAAATCACAATATTGAAAAAAATATATATCTTAAAAATTTATTTTATAAGTCTTTTTTTTAATCTAGAATTTTTAAGCCAACACGAACCAAATTGAGGCTTAGAAAGTACACCCCATTAATTAATATATTTTTTTATATCAAAATTTGGGCCAAGTCAGATGGTGTTACCAATAAACGTGATATTTCTTAAAATGCTTTCAGTTCATTTATTATTCTATCCAAGAACAAAATATTTGTGGAAAGAAGCCAAGCCCATTGTTGGAATATAATTTCGACTCCGAAATAATAAAATGAATTCAACATGTGTTTTGGCGACATTTTATTGAAAGAGCGCGTGATAATATAAAACATTCAACAATTTCCTGGCAGGCTGTATCCACTTCCGTTCCCACCAACCCCTTCCGTCGCAGCCCCCTCCCCAAACCTCTCTTCCGTTTGATTTTTTGTCAGACCCTCCCGACCGTTATCAAACCTCCCCCAATACCCCACAGGCAGATAGCAAACTAACTAGTAAGAATTGAAAAGGGGTGAGGCGATAGATTTCCTGGCAAAATGCGAATACATTATCTAAGCTACGTTTTTAATGTTTTCTTTTCGGCGGGTGAAGTGAGTTCCTCTTTATTTAAACTCCTGAGAAGTTTTTGAGTTTTTATTTTGTGGTACCATTTTTATTAACAATGCCTCACTATGGTTGGACGGGGTTCTAACTTTTCTTTATCTTGTTCAGAGATAAAAGGTGTCAAAGTTTGCTTACTATCTTACAGCCCAATCACAGATATATTTTCCCCCACCCACTATTTATTAATACCTAGCAACGCCTTAGTAATAATACATTGTTCCAACCCACTAGTCCAGTAAACGAATGGTCCAAAAGGAGGTGTAGAGTGCGTGAGCAGGAACCTAAGCGATTCTTTCAGGACTTGTTTAGGATGCTTAGGGTGTTAACATACTAAAAGTCCTGACGTCTAGGTGGTGAGCTAGGGGAGGGAGGGGGGGGGGGGAATGTCCCGATTTTCGGTTTTCCATTTATATCTCAAAAACGGTGCGTTGCAGAGGAAAACTTTTTTAAAATAAGTAAAAGCTCATAAAATTATCTACATCTTTTATTCTATACGTAATTTTGGAAATCCCAGCCGTTTTTGAGTTAGACGCTCCACAAATGTCAATATTTTCGAAAAAAATCATTTTACCTCACATTTTTCAGCAAAAATTCCTTCATATTGTCTAAAATATTCATCCAAGAAAGAAATTTATTTGAAAGAAGTTGTAAATAATTTAATTACCTTTTAGAATATATATACATATGTAAGTAAATCTCTAACGAGTAAATATTTACAGCAATTTTAAGTTTTTTCGTAAAATGTCGTCATTTTCAGAAAAAGCTGTTTTTTCTTACCAAATTATTAAGACGGGTTTTTTCTTCATGGGAAATTCCTTATTAATTTTTGCACGCAAGAAAGCAGGTAAGTTGTTCTCGAACAGATGATTAGTGGAATTCATTTTATAATCATTATTATTGTAATGGGTGATTAGGTTAGTCGTCGGAGATGCTACAATAACGTGCTACGATGCTGTTCGAGTTGGTGAAAAGGCAATGAATGCGATAGTGGGCTTGACATTCTCAGACATCAAGTTGTCCCGCAAAGATCGGGCATTCCCAATATCTTCTGTCAGCTCGTCGATAAAAATTCACGATGAAAAGGTTGCAGTTGACCCAACATTGCTGTTTCAGCGGATGAGTATAAGCAAACGATCTGATGAGGATTTGATGAAATTCTTTGAGTATGAGTTGGCCCCATTTCCCTTGGCACTGTTCTCAATAACATCATGTTACACTCTCAACTTTATGTGGATTCACGTTTTCATATCCTCTTTGGATGTGAGGGTACACACTATTTTGTAATGTTAAATCAGTATGGAGCCCTGAGAAAGGAACGGTCGTTCCGACACCGGTCGGCTTTAAACAAATATACAAGTAGTTCAAACAAAGTAACATTGTTTCATTTATCTATAATGGATAACCATAAAGTTATAGCTACATTCAAAAGTATGAAATACTTTACACTATAAATTCAGAGATTATGAGTCTTTGCAAATTTTTACACATCAGAACATGGTAAGGTGAAGTTAGAATCTATCCAAATAAAGTAACAAAAAATGATCAACTGTCACATACAAATAAAATGGTAATTGTGAAAATTGAAGTTTATATTAGAACTTCGTAAAATAAACGAAAGCTTTAAAACTTGGTTACAAAAAAAAACTTGGTTTAAAACTTCGTTACACTAGTATCTACGGAAATATAGACGGCTCTGAAAATTATGTTTGTTATAGAAATTTGCAAAAGAAATGATTTTGCATTGAACCTGTAGTTTGGTCGTTTTTGAAAAAAAATAATCAGAGTGTGCAATTCACGCGCGGTAGAAGTGAAACTTTTATAAAACTGAATAAGGGTGGGAACACTACACTTATTAGTATTTGTGGTTTCTGGCTAGATGTCGCTTTCTTTTGCCTGTTCATTTTGGAGTGGTTCGAAGATTGGTTACTGATTTTACAAAAATAAAAAAATAAAATAATTTCGATATCGTAGTATGTCGATCCCGGTCGGCTGACTCGCCAGGCGCTTTATACCACTACACTAAATGGGATCTGCGCGGAACCGTGGATTTATGGTATTATATTGGAACCAAGTGCCCGTGAACAAAATAAATATTTTAATTCTGTCTCATTCTCTCGCACGCTAAATTACGCTAAATACGAGTAGGTATTTGTCTCTTTTTAGTGTCGCTCGTTTCCGTTTCATCGAGTTATAAATCACAACGCTGCTAAAGAAGTTTTCACTCAAAAAATGTCAGTTACAACCTTTTTCCAACTGACGCGACGTGACGAATTAACAACATTATTATACCTTCAAGTTTTTTGAGGGAATTGTTCAATTTTTTCTCTGATAAATTAGTAGTTTGCGAAATTTCTTGTTTTTCGGTCATTTTATGTCGTGAATGGATAAAGATCATTTAAATAAACACGAAAACATTATACAACTGTCAAGAGTGGTTGCCAGATTTTTGTCACCTGATAATGTTCATAATACAGCTATTAGTTCAAATAATCTGGCACCGCTTGAATATTTTAAATTTATTTTTTGAAGTCGAGCACGATCTTGGTCAGTGTAAACTAAGATTTATTTATGGGGTATTATGCCATATTATGCTACCTCGTTCTTTAGCCAACGTCAAATTACACATCTGCCCTAATGGTGAACAACGTAACGCTGTCCGAAACGATGTCTAAAGTATGAGATAGTGCAAACCTCAAAAAATAAATCACGATAACAATTTTGGTTGTGAAAATCTCACATCACCGGCGTTAATAATGATTTATTAGCAGATAAACAAACTTTCCAGTTTCAGAATATTAAATATCTTGACCGGTCAGTAGCGGATTTAGCATCGCATTTGAGTCCCACCCATGCGACGTGTGTTCAATTTTTCGCCTAGCGAACTCCTCCATCATGACACAAGCCATATTTTTCACTTACTGTGGTGGTTGTAGGAGATTTTCACATATTGTCAGGTTATTGGTAACTCGGAAATGTTTGTTTTTCTTAAAAAAAACTGATATAAATTAGAAAAATAAATAAAAGTCATTACGTTATCTACAACTTTATTTTTCTTCTTCTGGACCCTCTCCTACCGCAGGTTGGCTGTCACAAAGACAATCTTAACCCTACAGAGTGCAATCGGAACGACGCAGCGGAACTTAAACGGAAAACTTAATAATCATTGAAAACTTTTCAGATCAAATTCATTTAAACAATGTTATCCCGGCTACAGGCTTTGAATGCTGGAATCTTTCTCAAACCTAAACCTGTTATCTCCGAACTCGCCGTGATGAATGAGAGTACTTTTTTACAATTATTATACCTGTTTTATCTAGAGACATTCATATTTACAATAATATAAAACGTGATTAACCCTTTGATAGAAAGTAACTGAAATACCTTGGATCAACAAGGCTCCATCTGATATAAACGCCAAAATTGACTTTTTGCATCAAAATTCTTACATTTTTTACTCTCTTAATGTTGTGTATCTAAAAAGCTTCCGGCTTTTAGACATAGATGGCGGTGATAAGAACTGTCCGTAGATTCCGCCAGATGGCAGGTAGCTTAGTACCTAAGTTGTCCGACAGAGGGACGGGGAGCTCAGAGAGGGTGTTGTGTGTAACGCTCTCATTAGAAACAAATTAGCCAGTTCCAAGTTAGGTCGACTAACGAAGTATTAATAAAACCATATAAAAGATCAAGAATCTATTTATTCCCAAAAGTAATCTTCATACAAGTGTTTGGAGATTCTGTTAGTGTTGCTACAAAATTACAGAACACGACCCTTTAAACAATAACTAAAGCATATCCAAGTTCTGTGAAAGATAGTTGTGCAACAAAGTGTTTTTAAAACCATCACATTAATTTTTAGAACAGCAAAGTTTCGTTTTCAATTAAGTAGAAACTTTGTTCTACATTAAAGATCTATTTTTAATTTTTGTAACAACCATCAAGCATTTTCAATTATTAAGAGCATCTATCTGTTAAAGGTAAAATATTTTTGGAGCAACATTGGTTCCATTTGCGTTTTGCTTCGATCTCAACACTCTTTGGGACAACAAAGTTCTATCTGCCAATTGAATAAAAATATAAATACGCAGAGCGTACATACACACATAATATCATATTTATTACTTTATTCGTGATTCAAACGCTGAACCTCGCTGCCTTTTCACGGATATTTTATAGTCAAAATAAACGTCAAAATGTGAACCTATCGGTAGGAACATTACACGAGGACAGAAATGTCATTGGGTAGTTTGTTTTAATTTCTGCAGTGGCGCTCAATACACATAAAAAATTAACAAATAATAATTAATGCCACAATTTGAAACTGCCGATGAGAACAAAATTCCAAGAGAAAGGAAATATAATGGGTATTTCATGCACAAAAATATGGAAATTCGTAATAAATTTCAAAACATGAACCTGCCAATAAGAACGAAATTTAAGAAGAACAGAAATAGATTCGGTATTTTCATTTACTTAATTATTACCAACATTAATTGCTCAGTGACAGAAGTTATTAAAAATCATATAAAGAGGAAACCATTTATACCTTTTAAAACACATTTATTTGAGTTTTTCGCTGTAAATTTATATTGTTCAAGCAAAAAAGCTACAGTTCCTAGTGCTTTTCGGAAGCGGGTAGTAATGGGAATCTCATCTCATTTAACGATAAAAGGTAGTGTAGTTCCGTTGTAAGACACGATAACTCAAACGGAATGACATTTATATTCAAAGATAAAAACACAGTCCTCACGTAAACCAACGGAAGGCCTTCAAAGCATGAAAAATTATAAATGTTATATAAGAACACCATTAACTTTGATACAATCTTAATGTCCGCTACGTAAACTGTTTTCTGTGTACGATTCATGGCTAAAGAACTGTAGAAGATAGGGAGCTTTGTCGCAGTGTGAACTTTTGTAATGGGTTCGGTGAAAACTTCATTGTTTGTTTTGGGCTTCTTGTTAGTGCAATTAATTGCAATTATGCAAATATCCAAGCGTGAGCAGACTGTTGACAACTACTGCAAACTGCTTTGTTGTTAATAATAAAATTATAAAGCACTACAATTTTTATAAAATATCACCAAGAATACAATAAACGTTACAACAAAATAACTGAAAACAGTAAAATTATTTGCATACTTAAAAAATGTTTTTACATGCAAAATACTCGTAGATATTATCCACAGGTGACGCCAGCTGTGAAAAGGCTAAACATGTATGGATAAACTAAGAAAAGGCACAAAAGATTAATTTATCATAATCTTTAATCTAAACTAAGAAGAGAAAAAGTTTTTAGATTGTAAACTTTTAACTTCTGTAAGAAATGTGTTTTGGAATTTTAGGTAAAACTTTCAAAAATGCATTATCTTTTTATTCTGGTTTTCTAACTGCTTCTTTTACGGATATTTTATAATGAATTTCAAAGAATAAGATTACAAGATAAGAAGAATTTTCTCTTAGGAAATGTTGTACTACCCGAATAGCAAAAATCATTTATAGAGTTGCTTGAGTTTGCGAGCTACAATGTGATGTTTTGGGCCATTTTGTATTTTGAGTACTGTTAATGACTTAAGTGTTAATGTACATGTTTTGAAAGCATATTAAGTCTTAAAATTTATTTGAAAAAAAAAAACACTTTGCTGGAATGTTTCGCAGTCAAAAGGAAGTTAAAAATTATAGAGATTTGAAGAAAAAGTATTAATTAATTTATTTTTCCATGGAAACCAAATACCTATTTTCTAATCAAAACTACATCCTTCTGCATTGCTACAGCTTTCCTCCAAGGTTCGATAATCTGTTCAGGAAATACACTTATCCAGTTAATGTTTTTTATAAGGACGTCAGGCAGAATAATAATTCATCGTCACAACTCAAAAAACGTGATGAAATCGTAAACCTGTGCACTGAATTTCACCACCGCTCGGGACCAGACCAGTGGCGCGCCACCTCATTTTATTCCTTACTAATGACAACCTTCGTCCGTCCACTGTGATTGATGATTGGTGAATTTCAGCCAATCAGAATAGGGCAGTTTCTCAGGGGGAAAAGGAAAAATTCGCGGGGGAAAAGCATTTGGTGAGGTGGAAAGGGCCTTAAGGTCCTGACACTTATCACCGTTATTTACTACCTCGGCGGTGTTAAAAGATATGTCACATTTTTCGAGGGTAGTTGTAAGGTGGGTGGGTTTTCTATATTCGCGTCATTTCTCGATAAATCTTTTTTCGAAAATACTTCTTCACGCTGGTTTTCAAAACATTTTTCACCTATTTTTAACCTACCAAAAGGTAGTGGAAAAAATAAATATAATAAGATTATTTTCTTATTGCGCAATGTTTTGCAGGAGTGACGGCCTCTATAGTCGAGGGGTAAGATTCTTAAAAGGAAATCCGGAGGTCGCGGGTTCTTATCCCGGCGCAAGAAAAAAAAAATTATTTGTTATTTGTAAGTTATTTGTAAAAATTAGTGTTATTTCACATTTTAATTAGTTACTTAAGATAATATGAAGTATATTTTAGGATGTTTGGCATTTTTAAATATTTAACATATTTTGGCTTTTTTAACATATTTAGCATACTTAAAATAAAATTTAGCATGTAATAAATAAATAAATAAATTTTGCGGCACGTTCCAGAATGGATGATTATTTCAGTATAGCCCTGGTGTAACTATTCACAGATAAAAGGTTGTTAAAAATGGCTAAGGCCATATTTGGTGACCAAATCTGAATAGCCAGATATTTTCCCTCCTTACTTTTCTCTACTTCAATTTTCAATTTGGGAGGCGGGAATGGCTACCGCCGCCCCGGGTACCTTTATTGGATAACCAACACCTCTGCCATAGGTAATCCCAAGTGGTTCACTACGTTTGGTCATTTAGCAGGGGTGCCCGGGTTCACGGGGTGAGGTTTGTCTAGGTCTTAACCAGGACACACTGAACCCCAGATTCCTACCCACCCCTTAATCCCTCTTCCTTCCCAGAACTCTCCTCTCCTTTCTATCCTTAAAATAAACTTACCCACTGGACGACCTCCGTAGTCCAGTGGGTTAGACTCTTGACTCACAATCCGGAGGTCGCGGGTTCGAACCCGGCATGCGCAAATAAATTTTATTTGATTAATTTGTTATCACCGGAGTAAGTGTATAATATTCTTCCTTAAAAATAAAGTAACTGAATGCATATTTTTAGATGAATATTAGTTTCGTAAACGTATACTAAGGTATTAGGTATTAGACCGCCCAACATAATAATAAAATATTTCAAAAACCTGAAACCTACCCTCTCATTTCAATACCCTGGTTCGTTCTCAACTTGAATACTGCCTCCTCTATATGGACTCTACTTTACGATACAAATATAGTTTTGAAAGAACCCGCAATGAATTTCAGAATTGTCTCAATTACAGAATGAGGGCACCTAAACGAATATACACATATGTAAATATATTCCCGTAATATAACGTGTCCACCTTTCTAACCGACGAACACACATTGACCTCATGACCTTGTGTAAAGTATTTGACAACGTAATAGCATGTCTTTTTACACACTCATACTAATGCACTACGCAGAATAGCTAGCCAGTTTGATGATTATTTCACATTCATACCTCCGTCACTCCTGGACACACTGACCCTCGGAACTTACTATCCTTCCCTTTCTTAAAAATCCCCTTCAAACAGCATCCCCTAAGATGACATAGGCCGAGGGAGAAACTATTTTCCTCAGGGCCCTCTGTGTGGAGCTAATGTAAAAAAAACCTTAGCCTGACGCACACAGATGCTGGTGTCAGGGATTCAATCAAGATTGTGAGATTTAATCAAAATCCAAAATTTAAAGCTGTTTTCCAATTAAAAAAAAAAACAACTTCGACGCACTTTGTTTATATTTTTATATTTTGTCGCATTTCCCTGTATAGCACTATTTTTGGTAAAGAAATATATATTTTTTAGTTTTTTAACTTTATGAGAATATATCTGGGTTCAGAATTACCATTTTCTAGAAAAATAGAAACACCAGAAAAAGTTGACCGGCACCTTGAAAACTCACTAGCAACTGCAATCACTTTTCATGAATGAAACAGTGTTCCAAAAAAAAGGTAAAGCATAGCATCACTTTAAAATTACGAACCTCTTCTCATTAAAATGTTATACGTAATAAAACTAACTAAATCTGTTACTAAAGTTATGAACTTTATCTTACTGGTTTGTATTATAAATGCTACCCAAGAAAATTAATTTTTACTCAATGTGTCCCAGGAAAGCCATTTGGACACCAGTGTCGTTTATATATACACAAATATACATCAAGTTTTATTGCTAAAACAGTTTTCCTTGGATGTTTTTCAATTAAGACTTTCGTTGACATTTAAAAATATTTCACCTTTCTTTTGCACCACCTCCGCATCTCCTATATTTAGATTCACGACATCACGGCATATTGACTGTTGTCGCCTAGCAAAAAATATTATTTATAGACCATTTGAAGAACGAATTTGAAAGATGAATTTAAGTTACATCTGTATTTGTTCGGGGGATGCGCGTTGTTACGAATGTTGGTTTTCCGCTCAAAGCCGTAAAAATAAAACAGAGAATGTCGAATATTTTTGTTTGAGTGCGTCAAAGTTTTGATATTATTTGCACTGGGGGGCGCGTCACACTTTTGACGGGTTAAAGCAGGTTCACAATGAAACAGAAAAAGTTTTGACGTGCTTAGGCGGCGTCAAAAATTCGCAATCAAATGAGAAGATTTCTTATGCGTGTTTCTGTATATTATTTTTCTTAAAAAGATTCTGTTATATTGTTTTGAATTTGCTAATTAAAGCCGTGAAGGTATCTACTTAGAAACTTACGCAATTTAATATTAATTATATTATTTACATGGGTATTTTGGTTACTAGTGATTATAAAACGTTCATAGATTTTCAGTACTAAGCACAAAATTGATCACTGAAATATCACCATATATGTACAAGCAGTTGAGGATTTTATAATATTATTTCTGTTACTTGCAAACATGAAGTAGTTTTTACTGCCTCTGCGGTCAAGCGAAAGACTCTCGACTAGCATTCTGGAGGACGGGGTTTCAAAACCCACGCAATATTTTATTTTACTGATTTGTTTTATTTTAGAGTTTTATTGAGTGGAAGATACCTTCAGTTGAAACGTTACTTTAAGAGTGAGCAGACGGGAGCATTTGGGACTTACTAAAATTAAGACGTGAATTAAAAAATATATGTTATTTAAAAGAAGAAAAAAATCAGTGTATCTATGTACTTGTGCGTGTATAGACTTATAATATCCATATAACTCAACCCACACATTTTCCCACGGCATTCTTTGTTTTCCGCCTTCACGGTAAACGTCAGGACTCTAATTTTTTTTTATAAAGAATCTACTTTTTATTGAAATGACTAACCTCCAATATCCAGGCATACATTTTTAGCAGGCAGTATGTGAGTGCGTACATGTTGTTAGTTATTTATTTCACTGTATCACGTCATGCAGCTGAAATAAAAGTTTATTAATATAAAGGAAGAATAGTTAAGAGTTATTATGATGAGATTATATGTTACATGATTAACCACGTGAGTATGATTAACATTAACCAAAGCAGCTACGAGTAGGTATATTAGATAGAGTAAAATATCTTAGAGGTCGTTGTCTGTAAACACTTAACGGCCGGCGTAGTCCAACGGTAAGGCTCTTTACTCGCACAACGGTCGCGGGATCGAATTAGTGTTGAGTACCTCATACAAGAGGCACCTCAAATGTCCCTTACAAACACGTAAAATGTCCCCCCACCTCACAAAATGTATTTGTACCAACTCTTTTTCTTTGTATTACTACAAATATGAAGGGGGGACAAATATGAAGGAGGGACAAACATGAGGAATGAGGTGGTTTGTTTTGTTGGACTACATTCATGTCATGTACGGGACAAATATGGGGTGAGGTGTGAGGTGGTTGGTGTATTGGACTACATGTCATGTCACGTTGTCACGTATGGGACAAATATGAGGTGAGGTGTGAGGTGGTTGATGTATTAAACTACATGTCATGTCACGCATAGTTTGGGACAAATGTATGAGGTGGTGAGGCGTGAAGTGTTTGTATATTCTATGACATTTTTTGTATTAGAACCGTGAGGTGGTGATGGGGTAAGCCAATTCATATATTGTGAATACCGCAGAACCGTCCCAACTGCTCCGAAATTTTTATTTTTTTATTCTAAATTATTGTTAAGTGAATACCGCACAAGAGTACCAACTGCTCCAAAAAAAAAAATTTTTTTATATTTTTTTGTTGTAAATTATTGTTACGTGAATACACAAAACAATAATTTATGAGCACAAAAGTCTCAACTGCTCGAAAAAAAATTTTTTTATTGTAAATTATTGTTATGTGAATAAACAAAACAATAATTTATGAGCACAAGAGTCCCAACTGCTCCAAAATTATTTTTTTTGAAATATTTTTTTTATTGTAAATTATTGTTATGTGAATACACAAAACAATAATTTATGAGCACAAGAGTCTTAACTGCTTAATTTTTTTTTTATTCTAAATATTTTTTATTGTAAATTATGTATTGATAAGTGAATACCGCACAGCAGTACCAACTGTGCCAAAAAAAAGAGGGAGGGATAAGAGGGGGGTGCAGGGGGGGGCGGGATCAGAGGGAGGGTGCAGGGAGGGGATCAGAAGTGGTGAAGGTGGGGAGGGGATAGGACACGGGAGGCTGGTATGGGTACCGCCACCCCGGTATTTATTAGAAAACCAACACCTCTGAAGAAAATCAAGCTGAAGGAAAAAAACCAGCCAACCCCCCCCCCCCCCTGTAAGCGAAAATATTTTGTAACACCTTACCCCAAATGAGGTGGGACACCTCAACACCTCATTTCAATATTTGAGTACCTCATACAAACTCATCCTGATATCGTGTCCTACCCAACACTAGATCGAATCCCGGCGTGGCAAGTACATTTTATTTGATTAATTTGTGTTATTCACAATTTATTCATTTAAAATAATATATAGTATATTTGCAGAACGTTCCAGAGTGGAAGATACTCTCAGTATCGCCCTGGTGTAAGACCACCATTCAGAATTGAAGCATTGCTTGAAATGGCATTAACCGTGTTTGGTGACCAGATCTGAATAGCCAGGTACTTCCCCACCTTCATCTTCCCTATCTCCTTTCCCTCCCCAATACCTTCAACCTGACAACATACCCCAATTGGGGATGCCATAGTCGCACTGACTTCAGACGGGAGCAGTTGGGACTCTTGCGCGGTATTCACAAAAAATAAGGATCAATTTCAGATCACTTGCCGAGATGCTTAATCGGAAGCAAAGACAGAACAAACATGCGATAAATTATATCGACGACATTCAAACCCCTCGGTGTTATTTCTTCCTCAGAGTGTGCCTTATTAATTTAGGGAGGATTTCTAGATTTGTAGGGTTCAAACATACCTCGTATAAAATCATATATCCTGAAAGGCCGGAAATTACTTGTCCGATCGTATTAACACTGAAAAAATATACGGTGAACGGTCGGAACGATTATTGCCGGCAACGTGGTAGATTATAATATGATTTTAGATTTTCGAGGCCAAAAGTATTTTCGTTATTTATTTTTGGGGTGTTATGCTGTGTTTCGCTACCATCTTCGTTAGCCAACGTTTCGGACAGCGTTGCAGTGTGCATCAGCTGGGCTGATATCTGCCCTGATGAGACAAGCGCCAGACGTGTGACCTGATGGATACTGTAATGCTGTCCGAAACGTTGGCTTAAAAAGGAGGTAGCGCAATGCGGCATGTAACCCCAAAAATAAAATAAAAAACAAAAAAGGTAAAATGGGTGATAAATTGTGAATTTGTTGTTTTATTTAAAATTATGTATGAATACCGCGTAAGAACTACTCCCGTCTGGAGCCAGTGGGACTATGGCATCCCCAATTGGGGTATTTTATAACAATGAAGGTAGTGGGAAAGTAAGGAGATAAGGAAGAGGGAGGTGGAGAAGTAACCGGCTACTTAAATCGGGTAACCAAACACGGATAAAGCCATTTCAAGCAACTGAATGATGGGCGATTCTAAGAATATCTTCCACTCTGGAACGTGTCACAAATGCAACATACCTACTATATTGTTTTAAGGAATGAATTGTGAAACAACACCAATCAATCAAATAAAATGTACTTACGAATGCCGCCATTCCAACCCGCGACCTTCAAAATGCTAGTCGAAACTCTTCAGCTAGACCACGGAGGCCGTTAATTTAATTCGGGATTAATTCCGAATTTGGCAAGTGTAACTGAAATAATAAACGCTCTGCAGCTCCCGACAGAAATTGCAAAGTATCTGGAAGTGTCATAAAGACACGCCATAAAACAGAAGTGAAACTACGCACCGCCATTATGTGCGGGAAACCAAATTATATTTAATAGAGTTTGTAGCGAGCAGATTGTCTGAGAAGCTTTTTATTTGCTGTAGTTGTAATAATACTGCAGTAAAAAATTTGATTGCTTTTGTTAGAAAAAGCGTTAATTTTGGATTTCAGTGCTATTCAAAAGGAAAACTAGAATATTAAACAAAATAATTCTTACAAATATAGTTCAGGCCAATCTTGCGAGGACCTATCCAACAAAATTAGGGTTGAGTACCGCCATATTTATTATTGTTTTATTTATTCGTTTCATTTGAAAAAAAAAGAGAAATCTACAACAATCGTTTTCTCCCCACAGAAGTAAGCTGAGAGGCAGAAAAATCACACACTCATTTCATGCACTCAATGGTTTGAATGGAAACCGATGTCGCTACCGACACAGTACCTTTAGTTCTAGCCCATTTTGCGTTAGTCTTATGCGCTCTGTCCGTCATTTAAATTTAATAATATTAAGATAAAACACAGGTCTGCACATGAAATTTATCCGCGGAATCGTAAGACTTTTAGTTCACGAAGCAGGCCAACATGGCGTTTCTTGTGTTATCCTATGTTTTATGGGATCTGTACAGTGAATGCACGAAATTAATAAGAGTTGAAAATTAAATCAGAAAATTAATTAATTTGATAAAACTACGTTCTCCCAAAACTCTTCCCAAATTTAAGCATTTGAAGGGGATTTTCAGAACTGTAATGTGAGAATTATATTTTCTATGAATTTTTGTTGAATTTTCTGATATCTTTATTTCTCCCCTCCATCCTATTTTTCGCTACTATTACGATGCCGATATAATCAGCCTTGCTCCGGGCAGTTGCGATTCTTGCTGGTCATCTTTCAAAAAGAGACAACAATGAACCGTATATAATTGAACACTCTAGTTAATTTTGCCGCCCCCGACACAGTTGGGCGAGGCAACTTTAGAAACTGTGTGAGGAGAGGATGGGGCTACCATGGACAGAGGCCGAACAATCTGCACAAAACAGGGACGTATGGAGGAGCCTTGTCGATGCAATGGGTCCCCGACCCCAATAGGATAAGGGGAAGAAGATGATGATGATGATGAGTGATGAGTTAATTTTTTGTTTTGGTAAAGTATACCAAACTTTGTGGAAAACTATTGTTACCTGGATTGTATCTATAAGATACATTAATAAATGTATTACCTATATTACATAGTCGAAAATTAAACTTGAAGAACGATAAGGCAAATTTTGTGAACTTTGTCAATGGGGTTAAATTAACTATCTACTGTAAAGTACACGAAATCTACAAATTGCACTTTTGAACTTCACTGCACCGTTGCGTAGGCGTCGCTTAGAAGTTTAGTTCTTACTTATTCATGATATCAACTAGGTCCTAGTTATTATTATTATTATTTGGATGAAATATTTGTTTTGAATTACCATTTGAACAAACATTTATTTTAAAAGGCGTTTTAATTTTTGAAGGTTTATTCGTCAATGTAACATATCATTAAAGAAAAATATAATACTACGATTCTATGCGAAACTTGAAATAGAACAGGATATTGAAAAATAAAAAGATAATGGTACTTGGGAATCGAACCAAGGACCTTTGGACTCACCGGGACACAGCGCTTTAACCAACTCGGTCATTGCGATCTAC
This sequence comes from Limnephilus marmoratus, assembly GCA_917880885.1. Taxonomy (NCBI): domain Eukaryota; kingdom Metazoa; phylum Arthropoda; class Insecta; order Trichoptera; family Limnephilidae; genus Limnephilus; species Limnephilus marmoratus. The sequence goes on from OU862918.1 coordinate 2,658,021, forward strand.
ATTTTAAATAAATTCATCAGAGAATTTTGCAACATTTCAAAAAGATGGCTGCCAAAAATATTGGATTAATTAGTTTGAAGATAATGTCGTTAATTCTGAATTTTAAATATAAGACCGACAAAAATGACAGAAGAAATGCAGGTCCCAATGTCCGAATGTGCTCTGTGTCCCGGTAAGACAAGGAATCGTCGGTTTGAGTCCCAATTTACTTTTACTGATCGTTTACTTTTATTTTGTTTATGTCTTGTTGTGTTTCATGATTCCTTTAAATTTGTTAGTATTATCTTCCTTTCAATTAATGAATTAGTTAGATTTGGAATTGAAATAATAATAAATAATAATAAATTTGGACAACTTATACAACGTGTCCGGAAACTCGTAGTACAAGCGGGAAACTGGTGAATCTACATCACGTAGAGAACCCAAAAAACTTATTTTTTTTCAATCTGAGCATTTCGATTTTAATATTATTTTTTTTCTATTTTTCCATTTTTTCGGCAAATAAAGGGTTAAAAAAATTTTTGAGCCCGGTTTACCCTTTGATGCATTTTATAAGACATTACACAGCTGAAATCAACCCCCTAGTGAACAATTTTTTCAAATTTAACCAAAAAAATTCCAACTTCGGACCCGATTTACTCGAAAACGAAAGCTCAAATCAAAAAAGTTATATCACAAATCGACTTCGAATGTGATGTAGATTTACCAGTTTCCTGCTTGTACTACGAGTTTCCGGACACCGTGTATAGCGCTGTTTTTGCGAAAAATCGCCTCAAGAGCGCTGTACAAATTAGCTTGGATTTTACATTAGAATTTACTTAACTTAGGAGGCAAGATAACAACTCGTCTTGCAGCTATCAAGCGCATGGATTATTGGAATTCTAGCCCCCCGGTAAATTAAATAAAATAAAATATCTTTTTATATGTACGTATTTTAATTTACTTAACTATGTAGGGGGCCAGATAACCACTCGTCTTGCAGCTATCAAGCGCATGGATTGTTGGAATTCTAGCCCCCCAATAAATTAAATAAAATAAAATATCTTTTTATATGTACGTATTATAATTTACTTAACCATGTAGGGGGCTAGATAACCACTCGTCTTGCAGCTATCAAGCGCATGGATTGTTGGAATTCTAGCCCCCCAATAAATTAAATAAATAAATAAATAAATAAAATAAATGAAAGGCATAAACTACATCATTTATTTATTTTTTTCGGTTTTACGTCCAGCTGATCTTTCACATAGTTATATATCTAGTGGTATATATATAGTGAATATATCTAGTGAGCTATGTAAAATTAAGTAAAAAAATATATATATATGAAGTAATATTAAACTGATAAACTAAACCTGAAACATTATTAATGAAGCATTCAGTAACAGTAACATAAAATTAACTAGAAACTAAAACAATACATTCAGACAAATCACTAAAAGTATATTTCATACAGTCATTTGTAAAATTCATGCGAAGAGCTTGTAAAGATAACTCTTTTCTATAAATGAAGTCAATGAATGTATCAATAGTGCCCCAAACTTGTTGCCCAGTGCATACATCTTATTGGTTAGTATTATGTATGCCTTATCCACAGGCAGACATTTACTATTGTGTTGGGGCTCTTCAATATATAATAGGTCCTTGTTACAATCTGGTTTATTGTTGTATTTACGTGTTTACAATATATTATACTACCGGGTCACACGACCGACCATAACTGTCTACGAATTGGATCTGAGCTGGTAGCTGGTTCGCGAGGGTTGGCCGTCATCAGAGGCAGTGGCCATTCGGTCAACCTCGGCAGCATTCATATCTTCGGCAATTCGACACGTTCAGTGCTGGAGTATACCGCTCTTACTAATCAACACATTTGTCGAAGTTCTAAGCTATATTAACTAAAACTGCGTCTCTTTCCCAACCACTACAGTAAGTGTGTAGTTGGTTGTGTATGTGTTGCAGAAGAATGATGAATTTTTTCATCCGTTCCTCGTTGCAAATAAATTACGAATTAATGACATATGTTCATATTTTAATAAATTAAAGGTTTACCCTTGATAACACCTCGAAAAAACAAACTTTTAAATAAGAAAGTGAATAAGTTCGAATGTCCATAACCAATGGTACCTAATTAATTTACTGTCGATAATTGAGAGTTAAGCAAACAAGATAATATATTATATACGAAGGGCCATTCTTCTCATTAATTGGTTTTTTAAAAGAAAATGAATAAACCAAACAATTTACTTATGTGATGTATCTTGTTTTCCGCAAGCAAATAGGTGTAAATCGATTGGGGGCAATAATAAAATTATGAGTTTACAAGTATTTGAAGTTGATACATGAAAATGATATTTTTGAAAATAAACAGTAATAGAAAATAAAGGAAATGCGTTTTGAAATGTATATTCCATATTTGTCAGTACAAAATTTTACACAACGATCCTTTTTATTACTACTATAATTTAGGACGCAAAAAACCTTTAATTTCAGTTCGAAACGACAGGCAAATAATCTGTTATCTTAACAAGAGGTAACATTAATTCTCTGACAAAGTGAAACGGAAAGGATTTCTCTAAGGACCAAGGATACCATACAAATGAATTTACAGGAAGCCGCCCCGCTCAGATGAGCTGGCAGGTCTCCTAGGAAAAACACGGGGTGATTTTAATTGCCGAAGCATAATTTAATTACACGGGAGACCCCTTTGCAATCTTGTAAGGGTAGAAAGTACGAAGGATCGGGTAGAACCTCCCGCAGTCTGTGTACTTGTACAATAGTGTACAAGATACAGCCAGCTTTATAACTGACTGATCAATTATGCATTATTACGACCCTGTCAAAGGAACGGTCGGATAAACTTAACAATGAATAAAAAAAACTTGTGACCTGTTTGCTGGAGTGGTACTGGAGATTTTTAATTAATCAGTTCTGCCCTGCAATAGGAAAGTACTTTCTTTGAAGAATTGTTATGTAGGTATTTTTTAATTTAGATTACAGCACCTTCACAAATATATTATGGGTTAATCTACTCTAGATCAAGCGATAAATTAACAATTCACAAAATAGATCCCCTTTTATACACATTTATACCAGCAATAAATATTTCACTTGATAACTTATTAGCTTTTCGTTTATGCTAGTTTTTTACAGTCTTGCATTATGAAACATTTTATTGTCTGAACCGCTGTAAGAGTGAAATATTAAGCAATTAAAATCTTTATGATAAAGAGGTGGCATATTATGATGTGAGCGCACGTATGAACTTGGAAATAAATATTATTAGTTTGGCACCCCGAATCGTCATAAAAAAGACCTAATTATTCCTATGTTTTAAGGCACATAAAACTTTACTTTATATTTTGAATTAAAGGTATAGTAAAATGACCCACGTGTCTACAAATTGATACAATCATAATTTTTAACACTGCAACATTATAGACTTCAGTTCTTCTGCGTTTGGTGTATACTCCGGACTGTAATAATTACCCTCCCATCACGAGACACCACTTTTTACAAGAGAATATAAGAATGATCTACTCTAACAGTGCAAACCCCCGTTTGGCAGCATTGTTTCTGTTCATGCGTTGTAAAGCTGTATGTAGTTAGACCGGAATCAAAAGCTTTGAATTGTGTTTTATCATTTTCTCAGAACAACTACTCGTTCTTACATGCAGACTATACTTACACCACCTACATAACAATCCTACAGATTCTCTGAGTGTCGGAGCTTTTCAAGTGAAATGTTCGCAGCAACATTATTTTATAAAGCTTTTTTAGCAGAAAGAAATACTCTTCTCGCTCGAGCCCCGTGAACTGTAAATCGCATTTTAATGATGTGGAAAATACGAAGCTCTATATATTAATAATCTGATTTTAAGGAACAGTTATAAATTCACTAGAGATCAATATTCGTAATCAATTGTTTAAAAAAATCTAGCGCAGACCCTGAAGAATCACGGGGTTTTATTATTTCAATTTTGAATATGACAATTTATTATTATTTTTTTATATAAAATACATTAACAGTGGAATCTTTGACTATCCAACTAAGAAGGTATCTAGGATAGTCAAATTGTCAGGTTTCGTTCATTTTAGGTAGGTAGGTACATTGTGATTCAAATAGTACTAAGTATTGTCCGACCGAAACAGGAATTTCTGCCGAAACCGAATCTTCGTTTCGGTTTCCAGTTTCGGCCGAGACCGAAACTTTTTTAGACATGTTAAAAATCTATTGTTTACTGAAATTTGATATATTTTTTACACGTATTGGGTCAGTTAACACGTATTAAATGAATTAAAAAAAAAAAAACAAGTATGTGAAAAAATAATAATATTTTTTTTTGATATTACTGCTACAAAACAAACAAAAATCATAAAAATTAGCAAACGTGTGAACTACTTCTTGGAACTAAAATTTATCAATAATCAACTCTAACATTACACACGAGCCACGAACTCACCCAAAGTCAGCCGAACGACGCGCCATAATTCACGAACGCAGAGTTTCGGTGCGGCCGAAGGTTCGGCAGATTTGCTGCCGAAACCGAAATTGATGCCGAAACTATTTTTTTTTGCCGAAACTTGTCGAAACCCAAACCGAAACCGAACCTTCGGTCGGTCACTAGTATTAAGTAAAGTTAAGATTTACAAATGCCATTTACATATTTATAATATATGATACAGTCAAGTACTACGTTCTAGAATCAATTAAGCATTTTTATTTTATTTATTTATTTATTTATTTTAGGGAAAGTTGACAGCAAATCTGTTATTACACAATAAAACAATAGTAAGATAGTTAATTATGCCAATTATGAACTTTCCACTTATGATGGCGAATGAAGAATAAAGTGTGACATTGTAAGGTTGTTTTCTTAAATTAAATTATTTTTTTTACAACATATGAAAGGGGAGGGGGGAGGAGGAACATAGGATTAGGATTAAGAGGCAAAGGATGGGAATATATAGGGATTAAACTTTCTAGTTTAGTCATGTTGCCTCCCTCCGGGGGTGAGTTCGGTTATAGTAAATTCGGTTATGCAATCTAGCATAGTAAGTACATCTAGCACAATAATTTATGGGTGCAAAATATAGTTTAAAATAATAATTATGCGAAAGTCTTGTAATATGCATCTCAGGTCCGGCAATAATAATTAATAATTATTGTTATAATTAGATTGAGGTAGGTATCCATATTTGAGGCAAGAACGGTTAGTAATATTATTAAGAATGTAGATTGTAGGTACTTTAATAAATGTTTGTTGGCATAAAATGAGTGTAAGGTTGATTTGCTTACCACGGGAGAGAAGATAATTAGTGTGAGAGAGACCGCTACTATTGTATGTCGAATAGTGCTGAATGTCAGACGTGTAGGGGGTCGCCAACAAGCGGTAACATGTATTCCAATTTGGTTCATGAAAAGTGTTGAGTGATTTAAAAATGAATTAGAAAATTTATGGGAGAGAGTATAATGGGAGAGGGAGGATAAGTGAGATAGAAGTGGATAATGCGAAAGGGGAAATGTGTGGGGAGATACACGAGTGAATAAAAAATCTATTTTTCGACGTGAAGAGGATGCAGATCGACTCAGGAAATTTTCTTTAGGTCTTCTTCCATGGCAATTAGTATGGGAGGCGAAGTTGGATTTTTTCTCACATATATCCTGCTGTTTTTTAGCCACGTGAATTTGTATCCCTTTTCCGTCGCAATACCCTTGGCCCGAAAAAGGAGGTTTTTGTTAGAGCTAGTCAAATGGTCGTTGACATAAATTTTTCTTTCGTCACCGGGGTAATTCAGGTCCTTCGTGGTTATTCCTTTTCTTCGTCGAATTTCTGCGATGAATTCATTTTTACGTGAGCGGGTGGTGAATTTCACGACTATGGGTTTAATTAACTTGGAATGAAGTGGGTCTTTCGCCGAGACTCTGGTGGCAAACTCGATTTCATTAGTTTTAAAGTTGTTTATACCAATTTTATTTGCTATCTCTGACAGGATGTTTGGAATGTTTTCATTATTATTTTGAGGTATTCCTTTTATTTCTATATTCTGTAGCCTCATCCATTGTTCCCTTTTGTTTGAATCTTCTTGCATTAGTTTGATGGTCGATTGAAGGGAGGAAACTTCTTGTTCCAGATAGGCTACTTTGCTCATCGACTCTTCGAAAGCTTGGAATCGTTTGGTAAAGTCATCCAATTTTGCATTGTTGAAGTCGACGGATTTTTTAAGTTCCGACATATCTTCCTTGACTTGATTGTTAAGGGTTTTGAGGGAAGCAAGCTCAGAAAATATTTTTTTTATTTCAATCATCATATCTTCCATGGGGTTGGTTGGCGTAACGGTTGATTGGGGTGAATTTTTGCAGTTAGTGCAGCGCCAGGTTCTTCTTTTCTCGTTGTTAGCTTTTCGAAATGTAGTTTCCGATGTCCCTCCGCATTCATAATGAAATTGTTTACTGCAGGAGTAACATGTGATGCCATTTGTAATAGATAGTTGGCACTTGGAACAGAACATGTTGAAAAGGTTGGTCGCCTCTGGGTTGTCGGTCGACGGCAATGAGGTGGTTGTATGGGTAGGTATGTACGTTTGATGGTTTGATGAGCGACAGGCGACAGAGCGAGGCACTGGACTTGTAGGTAGGAGTAAATTCTTACTGCGGCAACTCACAACTGCACTTTTGTGATATTTATAATGTTGATTTCACAATAAATCAGCATCAACACTTTAGAAACAATATGAGGGCTGATTTTGTCTTAATTCACCGAAGAATTTTGCGGGGTTTAATGATTCAATTTGATGTTTTGACTACTAGGAAACAACAATTTTGACAGAGCGAAAAATGACGTGTTTCACTCTTGATTTATTGACTATTATTGCATCAAATATACAAGCAAAAAAAATCGAAGGGAGTATACTACAAGAAAAACAGTAAAAGAAAAATAAAATAAAAATTTTGAAACAAAAGAAAAATACCAGGCGCTCGTAATACATAATTATCAGTTAGCATTTTTTAATAATATTTCTGACTCCGTCACTACATAATTATCTCTAAAATAATTATGTTGTATAATATTACTTATATGACATACCCACTGAGGTTGAAGATTGTCATGTTAAAGTCAGTAATTATGAAATTTCTAATCTTGTCTGCATTAATACGTTCTAAGACCTGTGTAATTCATCAAAGAGCCAGAGCAAAAAGGGAAGTACGTAGCGCGGAGAGAAAACAATAAATATAATATGACATCCTTGAAGAATGGCGGTCATTCATCACAGTCCTTCCCGTTCGGGGAACAGAATGCGGTTGTTTGCAAGTTTAAGACGCGTCAAAAGCTCGTAGCGCCGCAAAACATATCCGCTAAATTGCCATGACGGGAGGCTGAATGAACCAGTATCAATTGCGAGGCAAATCCCTTCAAGAAGTGATCGCCAACCCTGACCCTGGGAATACGAATAGTATCATGGTGGCTTCGAAGGACGGAAAAGCCCATCATTTTTAATTTATTTGTATATTCATACTTCTTACAGATGTTCACTTAAGTGAGAACAACCAACGTAGGTACTAATTTCGGTTCTGTGATGTATGTTGCGTACGCTAGAGCGCTCTTGATTGGATTTTTCGCAATAACGGCGCTCCGGAAATTATCCAATTATTACTATTTGTTGCGGCGGGCAGAAGTGTTCCCTCTCAAGATCGAGGGATCAAATGCTGCGTGGACTGTATGCGTATGCGGTTCTTATCTATATTATTATATTTTATCTTATTTACCGAACTGCATTCTGCTTTCGAATTATAGCGATTTATGGGACCTTCTGTCCCGTGCGGTGGTTTTATTAGAACTGAACTGTTGAGGCGGAGGGCACACAATAGGTATTTCCGAAAGAACCACATGTAACAATAAAGGCGTGAACACTATTAGTATTACGTATTATTACGATAGTTATTTTTAGGTAAAAATTTTCTGCGAGAAATCTGTTTCAACAAACCGAAATATACTTTGAATACAAGTGTTTAATTTCGTCTTTTTTTAAATTGAAATTATGCAATCCCGTTATTATTCGACTGTTTCAAAAAATTTAAAGCATTCATCAAATTTTCAAAGTTATTTTTTTATGTTCTGTGTAAGTTCTGTTCAAGTTCTATTATTATATAAGTATATTTGAGTTGCTTCACATAACTCAGAAAAATAATCACAGAACTTGAATGGTTCACAGTTAACTTTAAAAAATGATGAATTGTTAAAATTTTTTGAAAAAACCTTAATAATATAACTTTCTGTACAGTGGATGCGTAACATCTTAGGTTACAGACCCCTAACTTAACCAATAAATTACATGGCACAAACGACCCTTATATGGAGCAGCAATCACTTAATTCCTCGTCTTAAGCGTCAAACCTTGTTAACACTCACGCACACCGGAACACCACCTAATTCTAAACTTAGCAACTCAGCCATAGGAAATCCGCCCTAAGAACTTGCTACTTGCTACATTTGCCTAACAACGGAACGGGACCCTAAATGGGACATACGCTATACGTTGTTGTACCTACACTATTATGGAGGTATTGAGAGTATTTACGTAAAGCGTGTAATATAACATGACCTATTTACATAATACTAAATCTTGCTTCATGACAGCAAAAACTGTTTACCTAGGGACCTACTAATTTATTTTTAATATCACATATGAAATTGGCGTTTTGTATGGGAGGAACATAAAGTCTTTTTTTTAATATAATATATTTATTTAATCAAAGTATGTACCATTGCTATCTATGCACTTTTGCCATCTCATAGGTAGTTATCGATCCCTTTACTAAAAAAACCATTCGGACGGGAATCAATAAAATCTGGTTTGGACTGCCCCATCGGAGTTGAATTTTTTCCCTTGCAAGAAGTTATCCAAATTTCGAAAAAATGGTAATCTGTTGGGGCAAGGTCCGGAGAGTACGGTGGATGTCTTAGACATTCCAATTGAAGCTCCTCTAATTTGGTAGCCGTCTGTTGTGCAGTGTGTGATCTAGCGTTCTAACGCGCGTTTGTTGATTTGCTTCACTCAATTCGTGATGTACCCACCTTTCAAGCTTTTCACCTTCCCAATTGGCTTCAAGTGGATTAAAACAGTTTTATCACTAACACCGCAGCCTGCAGCTAACTCGGACGTGGTTTGCGATGGATCCGCTAAAACAATTGCTTTCAATTCTTCATTATCAACTTTGGTCTTCGGCCATCCACGAGGCTTGTTCTGCAGGTCGAAATTTCCAGAACGAAAACGTTGGAACCAAAACGCACTGTGTTTAATTATGCGGCACCGTCGCCATACACATCATTAATCCTTCGAGCTTCGAGCCGTTTCTGCAGCACTGGTGCCACGGTGGAACTCGTACTCGTAAAAAACGCGATATTTCAAGTTTTCCATTTTGTAAACTAAGTGACGCAAAGAAAAAAAACAACTAAGGAAAAAACAAATAAATTATAATTTTCAAAACACAAATACGTGAGTAAATAGCTGTATAAATTTGAATTTGGAATTCCTAACCAAAGAGAAGATATTTGAGATCAAAGTTGCCAGTACGGCAAAACGCCAATTTCATATGTTAGGACCTAATATATTACACATTTGTGGCACGTTCCAGAGTGGATGATACTCACATTATCGCCCTCGTGTAAGACCACCATTCAGAATTGAAACTTTGCTTGAAATGGCTTTAGCCATATTTGTTGACCAGGTCTGAATAGCGAAGTATCCCCACCTTCCTCTTCCCCAACTTCTTCGCCTACCTGTTACCTTCAGCTTTTGTGTATTACCTACACAATTAAATTAATATACGTAATGTAATACTTTTTTAAATCTTTACAGTTTGACATTATTTACCGAAAAATAAAATTTTTGATAATTTGCAAGTAAACTGTAACATTGTAAAATAATTTTCCCGAGGGCCTATGTCATCTTCGGGGATGCTGTGTGGAGGGACGTTTTGTTAAAATGGAAGGGAGTCGTGGAAATCGACCGTTTTCATTTCAACTGTGTACACATGTAGGTCGCGTTTTCCGTATTTTCTGAATGTGCACCGGAGCTGAAGAAATCAACGACACTGTTTCTTCGGTGAATTTTCACAAAAACGGCGCTATACAAATTAGCTAAATATTATTATTATTATCTTCCATTAAACTTCCAGTAGAATAATGAGAGAATTCCTATCCGACACCTGTGCTTTGAGGATTGCAATCCCTTTGTTAAGATATGAGAATCCATCAAGCGCATCCTGTTTCTGCGCAGAGTCAAGGAAATTTTTTTTCAGGTATTTTTGGGGCTCTCTACAAAAGGTGGCGACCAAATTTAACCATGGGGCGCACTTGCGATTTGTAAAGGGTTAGCAGTTATGTACTTTTATCATACAGTTATTTCATACCTTATCCTCGACGTACATTGTACTTGTCATTTTAATATATTATATCCTTGTGCGTGTATATAATATCCATGTCTACATCTTTTGGCTTAGTTCTGTAACTTATGAATGTTTGTAACAAATGTGTAATAATAATTACGGGAATGGTTTCAACTGGTTGATACGGAAAGAACAATAAAACATTATGTGCTATTTATTGTTGCATACGATTTTCTGTACAATCTTGAGTAGGTATTTATGAACTAGTTTTTATCTCGGTTTTAAATATTTTATAATTCACAGTGGATTTTCTTTCAGCGCTGCACTCATTATCTCAGCTTTAAAAATATTATGTTCGGCTAAAACATGCAAAATTTTCTCTTATATTCTTTCCATACCGTATATTAGGGATAATTAGCCGCGTCTGGGACGTGAAACCAGATCCTTCTAATTAGGGACTCTACCACTAGCTACTAATAATAATTTCCCATTATATACCGTATTTCAGGTACCATGTCCTCCCAACTCCAGATATTCTTGAGATCTTGCTAAGAAAAAATAACGAAATTATTTTCTAATAAATTGAATGTACAATTCTCAAGTTCAAATTTTAAAAATCATTAAAAAAAATTGTTGACCTGATAATTGATCCCCTGACAGTTGGCCTCCAAAATAATAATTATTATTAAATTATATTTTTTTGTGCATTACTTACCAATTTAAAACCTAAAATAAATTTAACAATTACCTCGTCCTAAGCATCTATAGGGAACGTACCCATACTACGTGACACGTTAAGGGGGGGGGGGTCTTCAAAATGTCACGCTCCATACAAATGAGCGGCGGGTTGCTTAGGATTTTGGTCACCGGGGGGGGGGGGGTTTAAAAATTGCAAAAAGTTGGTCACGTAGTATGGGTACGTTCCCTAATAATACATTCAATAATAAGTGGCTGGGGATATCAAACGAATTTATCTTCATATAAGTACGTATGTATAATATTTTTGTACTTACACGCTGGTTTTTTTATGACTACCCTGAGTAACTCAATAGGCAAATGAATATTTTTGAGAACATATCATTTTTGGGTAATTTTTTCGATGAGTCAGTATTACCACACGTATATTTTCTGTCGTTTGTGACAGATTGTTAAATTGATTTTGCTGCCGTTGAAAAGTAAATCGCTGCCACTTGTAAAAACTATTAGTTTATAATTAAAAATAAAACAATAACTTCCTAAACACCACTTTTATTTTTTATACTTTATGCCGACAGGGTTTCGCTACATCCGTAGCTTCTTCAGGGCAGTATAATACTCTCCCAACATTAAGTTACGTGTGTGATAATATACGATTAACAAAATGGGCTGGACTTCTCAAGTAAAGGAGGAAGAAGGTGGAAGTGTAGATGGAGAATTGGGAAGGGTACGGGCGTGTTCTTTATCAATAGGAAACAATCTTAGTATGGCACTTTTATTTAAACTTAATTGGTTATTAACTGTTTTACTATCTGTGTTTATGGCTTTCCTTAGTTCAAGTGCCTCTAAATTGTCCAACTTTATACTTATATTGTTTTTATGAATTGGGATGGCGCCTGAGTTTTTACCAAATTTATGGTCTTTTTTGATCAAGTCGTTTGCAAATTCCGAAAATCCAGAGCTGTATAAACATTGCCTATGTACAAAAAGGGACAGTCGCTGCAATGGAATTAATAAATTCCCGAGTGAGATAGACCATCTTCCTTGTCATTACCGTACATTGAAAGCTTACCTATACTATTATTAGTGTAAAATTCTGGTTAGATATCTGATGGGAGATTTTTGACGCTTTTTTGAGAAAAAATTATTGATGTATAAGATTCTACGCTATTGATAAGGTTGATTATTATTACTTGGTATATTATTATTATGAGGTGGACTATTGTATAAAAATTTACTTGTTGATAATTTTTTTATTTTTTTTATTTAGAATGTTGTTGACTATATTTGGATTGTAACCATTATTTATTGCGACTAGTTCGATCGTAGATAGTTCTATTGCAAAGTTGGTATATGATAAAGGGACTTTAACCAATCTGTGTATCATGGAATGAAAAGCTGAATGTTTATGGGAGTTGGGGGAACAAATATTATTTTATACTTTAAATTCATTCGATTGTATTTTGCATGTACTACTATTTGAATTATAATTTCTTACTTCGCGATAACAACTATTGTAAATTCACCTTAACATCATTTTAATTAATTGAGAATACTAAATTTTATCGTACTTTCATACTTTGTTTACACCACCATTTTATAAAAAAAAACTGAAAAAGGCGAAGGAACCTTCGTTTCGAACCATGAAGATACTTTTCATTGAAATTTGGTATTTTTATTTAATGTACCACGAATTCTTCTACTATTTTGCTCCCGCTTGTAGCGAAATTGTTCCACATATAGTTACAGCCACTTTAATATTTTTACTAACTAACTAACCATCACGCCGTTTCCCCGCAGGGGTAGGCAGAGAGGACGGACCGCCAAACATCCCGGTCTTGGCACACATTCCTTGCCTCGTTTACATTCATACAACGTCTCATACATTCTCTTCTATTATTCTGACTCTTGACATGGCCCGACTCAAGTATCTGATTCACTTGGTCGTGCCATGTCTTTCTTGGGCGTCCTCGACTTCTTCTACCATTCACATTTGCTTCATATATTCTCCTTACACTCCTTTCCTCGTTCATTCGCTCTACATGCCCAAACCATCGGAGCGTTCCTTTCTTGATCTTACTCATCACGCTTACATCAGCCTTGCATTCTTTGCGGATTTCCACATTTCTAACACGATCATACATGGTTTTACCACATATACGCCTCAGGGATCTCATTTCTACAGCGTTCAGTCTACTTTCATCCTTCCTCTGCCAGTTCCATGCCTCACTGCCATACATCAGGGTAGGTACCAGTACTCCATTATGGACGGCCAGTTTCGCGTCTTTGGACAGTTTTTTGTTGCTGCCAACGGCGTTCAGTCCTCCATTAATAGAGTTACCTGCATTCACCCTTCTTTCAATATCTCTATCAGCCTTCCCATCTCTCGTAAACATACTTCCCAAATAAACAAACTCATCCACCTGCTCCAAGTATTCATCATTCACAACTATATTGCATACTGTTTTCGTACTCTCTCTTTCAAACACCATGACTTTAGACTTACTTACATTCATCATTAACTCATTCTTCATGCATACTTCGTTCATTCTTGACACGAGAGACTGTAGATCTTCCATACTGTTAGATATCAGCACCGCATCATCAGCATACAACAGGCAACATACTTCTAGATTACTCAATTTCGCACCCAATCCCATCTCTTTCAATTCTTGCATACAATTATCCATATATAGATTGAATAACCACGGCGACATTACGCAGCCTTGTTTAACACCTTTTGTGATGTCAAACCACCCCGTAAAATCGCCGTTCACCCTAACACATGCAACGCTTCCCTCATACAGAGACGCAATTGCCTGTATGAGATACTTATTCACTCCATACTTGGACAATACCTTCCATAGCTTTTTCCTGTCAACTCGGTCGTATGCTTTTTGTAGATCTACAAAGGCACAGAAGAGTTTCTGTTTTTTTGCAAGAAACTTTTCAGTGAGCATACGCAATGAGAAAATCTGGTCCATGCATCCCCTTCCACTCATAAAAGCACCTTGCACATCCCATATTTTATCTTTTGTTTCCATTCTTACCCTTTCAATCAATATTCTACCATACAACTTGCCCACTGTACTAAGAAGGCTAATAGCCCTATGATTCCCACATTCCATACGTGACCCTTTACCTTTGTACAATGGCATGATTACAGCCCTTCTCCAATCTAATGGCGTGTAACCCTCCTCTAAACATTGGTTAAAAAGTCTGCACAACCATGTGAGAATAATACGGCTATCTCCTTTAAAGTATTCGGCAGCAATATTGTCGAAACCCACAGCCTTACCATTTTTCATACATTTAATAGATTTTTTTATTTCATCCATGCTGATTTTGGTAACATTCACTCCATCATCGTTCATAACCGATTCACCGCTTGGATCACAGTCACTCGGGTTACTTTCGAAGACCTCCTCGAAATATTTCATCCATCTCTCTTTAATTTCATTCTCATTCGTCAACATTTGTCCATCTTTCGATTTTATCACTTTCATGCTTCCGTTCTCTGGTCCACTCCGGGATCTTTTGACCTCCTTCCAAAACAGTTTTATGTTTTCTTGGAAGTGGTTTGTCATTTTGATTCCCTCTTCTTCTTCCAGGCGTTTTTTCCGTTCTTTCACCCCAACACTTACTCTTTTCTTGCATACCTTATACACTTCTTTCGCTCGATCTCTCTCTTCGCTTGAAACACTGCCAGTCGCTATTAGATGTAACCATGCTTTCTTCTTCTCTGAGACCAGTGCTTTGATCTCATCATCCCACCATGCATCACCTTTTTTCCTACCTTGCTTACTTATTCCACACACGTCTCTAGCAGATTCGCATAGACTCACCTTAATGTGGTTCCATGTTTCCTCTATGCTTAGACCGTTCATTTCCTTCTCATTCAATCTCATTTCTGCACACTTCTCATACTCACTTCTGACATACTCGTTTTGTAGTTTTTCTATTTTGATTCTAGTTGGAGCTGATACCGTTTTCACCTTAGAGCGCCAGCCGCGAAAGAGGTTTACTTTTGACACCACCAGAAAGTGGTCAGTTTCAACCTCAGCCCCTCTGAAAACTCTTGTGTCCTCGGTAACGGCTCTCAACCTAGAGTCAATTACTACAAAATCGATTATTGATCTTTCAATTCCTCTTTCCCACGTATACTGATGGATACCTTTATGATCAAAGAAAGTATTCGACACAAAAAGGTTCCACTCTAAACATACCTCAAGTATTCTGTTCCCATTATCATTCGTTCTTTTATCCCCGAACATACCTAAGGCCGAATCAAATCCGTCACGTCTAATACCGACCCACCCATTCAAATCGCCCGCCATAATAATCCTTTCATTCAACTCTTTTAGTCTCATAACATCATTCACACCAGTCCAAAAATCATCTTTCACTTCGTCACTTTCAGAATTAACAGGGGCATAGCAAATAATAAGAAACACCCTTGTTAAACCAATTTTGAATCGGATCCACATTATTCTTGGAGTTACACATTCAAACTGCAACATACATTCAACCATTCTGGGAGACAGTAGCGCTGCAACACCCTGACAAGCCCTCTCCGTGTCTGGTCTCCCAGACCAGATGACGAACTTATCATCATGCTGCAATGTACCGCTCCCCTTTTTCATACTCTCAGTTATACAAAGTACGTCCAAACATTTGCCTTTCATTGTATCACATAATTCATTCATCTTTCTTTCCATCCCTCCTCTTATATTCCATGTGCCAATTCGGCATTGCTCACGTTCCGTCCTCCTCTTTGCGCCACCGAAGGGTTGGCGATGTGATGGATAGCGAGTCTCATCGACACCTGTGTCGGCCATTCCCTCCCACGGACTACTTCTTACAAACTAGCTTTACATCCTTAATCTAACTTACTCTACTTAATCTAACTTAATCTAACATAATCTCACTTAATCTAACTTAATCTAACATAATTTAACTTAATATAACCTAATCTAACTTAACCAAACTTAATCTAACTTACACATACGCAAAAACAACCATAATAAACCGGAAATTTATAACGACTATTGTGAAAAACAACAACAAACGACATGAAATTAACACTAGAGAAAAAAAATATATATGTGTGTGTATCTTGTCACTGTCAAAGGTTTATTATTATTAATTTTATTGTTTTAAACCACTTTCACTTGAGTTTTTTTTTTAAACTACTATTTATTAAATATTAACATTAGCCATTTTTAAACCACTATTAATTAAATATTAACTACTAAAAATAACTAACACTGAAGAAAATATATACTGTCTTATCACTATACATTATTTATGTCTTCGTAAAATGCTATATCTTTGTAAAGTTCATTCCAAAATGTTTCGTATAATGTCTAATCATTGTAAAATGTTTATAAGTAAATCACTTCCTATCAAGAACAGAATTAGCGGGCAGAGTCCGACGTCATCCTTCCGCGTCGCGACGGTCGGTGGGGCAGCGGGGGTCGCATTTATATCACTGTAAAAATGCTTATAAGTAATACCACTCCATTTGAATCCGATGTCATCCTTCCATGAGCTCGGGGCGGGTGGTGGTGGCGGGTGGTGGTGGGGCAGCGGGGACTGCAGTTAGGGGAACAGAGGTCACTAGATGATAATATTCTTATTTTTTTCTCTTATTTCTCTATCCTTCTGAGAACGGCCGCTTCAGCTAGGGGTGCAGACTGCAGGACTCATGCGTTTCTGAGAAGGGCCTTCTCGATGCGCGACGCACCGGACAAGTCATACTGGTGCGGGGATGAGGCGGGGGTCAAGAAGCACGGCAGGCAGGCACCCAAGGGTCGAACAGATGACCACATCTGGTGAATGTTCTATGCTAGTCTCGAGTTTTAAAACACTGTGTTTACACTGTTCACTTCGTTTACAATACGTTTCACAATATTATTCTGCACATATTCTTAATAACGGTTTTATGTCCAAACAACTCACGGTAAAATTATTTTGAGTATAATTACGTAACTCACACTCAGCGAGGAATATTATTTGACACTTTTAAGGGCTGAAAGTGTGAACCATCCCTCTTAATTAATTAATTATAACGAGACCGACCAAAAATGCGTCAGGCTGCTCCGAGAGCCCGACGAAAACCATCTCATTAATATTTTTATGTTGCAATTAAAAATGCAACTTATTTAGCGGCAAAGAACTTAACGCTTTAAGGCACTGAACAGAAACCCCAAGAAATTTGATTGAACTGAAAACATCCATTTGCGAAAAATGTTCAACTCTTCCTCGGATAGGCTAATAAAATTGTTTTCTGTTCTGGAAAGAACTACAATATTCGAAAATATTTAGATCGATGTTTGAACAATTGAGCTTACTTTGGGCACACAGACACGCTGATAACACACTTCGCAGTTTATATCTTCAGTGACTATGGAAATGAATTTCCTAACAAGATTAGGACATAACTCAATTTAACTTGCAACCAACTTCATTTACGACAAACAACTTGTCGCGGAAGAACACCTCGCAAAAAAGTCAATTTAAAACTTAGTTCACTTTGCCACTCCTTTAATGATGCAAGCGTCAATCGATGTGTGGGTAGTACCTAGGCACAACAGCCATAAAAATATTATTATAGAATGGCAACACTGACATTCCAGCGCATTCTACCGGTCGCTGTCAGATTAGTAAATTTATCGAAAATCATTCTTGATTATTCGTCGGTTCCGGCTGCTGTGTGCGAAGGTTACTATCTTCATAGTTCTACCCGCGGTTTAAATTTTATTGTCGTAATGTAATTTACCAAAATCTTAAATATATCTGGAGCAGATAAGAATTCGATTTGGTAAATTACATTATGAAAATCTCCCACTCATTCTACTTGGCCTGAGAGCAACGGTACGTGAAGATTTGAAATGTTCACCAGCAGAACTAACTTACGGTAGAACTCTAAAATTACCTTGCGATTTCTTCACAGCAACTCCACGCGAGGAACCAGATACATATATCGGACGACTCCAGAGAAAGTTCGAAACAATCAAACCGACTCCTGCCAGTATCCACGGTACAGGAAAATTTTTTGTTCATAAAGAGCTACCTACTGCGACACATGTGTTTCTCAGAACTGACGGCACAAAAAGACCCCTCCAATCTCCATACGATGGGCCATATAAAGTTGTGGAACGTAATGAAAAAACATTCGTCATCTCCATTAAAGGAAAGCCAAAACGCGTCTCGATAGACCGCTTAAAACCAGCTTTTGTTCCCGTAGAAGAAAATGTATCTGTAAAAGAAAACATTCCTATTTCTACAACTGTTCCAGAATCTTTCACCACAGTTCCAGAAAGAACTACAAGATCTGGGCGAAAAGTACACTTCCCAGACAGATTTGGGAGGCTTAGAGCATAAAAAGGCATTTTATTTTATTTTTCAAATATATAAAAAGCTTCAATAATTAATACTAAAATCATCAAATTACTCTCACATTATTTCAAAGGTACCTATTACTATTTTTAAAATTACTAAGAATAAAAATAACAAAGTCTACAATATTTCACACAAATTTTGAGCTTTATTGTTTATCATAATTCATAATTTAATATTTTTACAAACAACATAATTACAATACAATATAGGCAATTCATTGTCAGAGAAATGATGCCTTATAAATTGATGAAAAATTTCATCTTTTAAAAACATGTACTTACATGCAATTAATTTAAGCAAATTTAAAACAATGTATATTATTAATGTGTAGCTATAATCGCTTTTCACAACACTTGTAATTATTATGATATAAATAACCTTTCATATGTGTATAACTCTGATAGCGTGAATCTCAATGTATTCTATATTGGATACGTAGTCAATATAGCTTATATCGACATTCATACAAAAAATATCTAACATTACTTTTTGTTTTTAATAATTCCAACTATGACTACTCAGATGTACTTATAAATACACATCTGAACAGGCATGTTGTTGAAACTGTCACTTAAATATTAAATTATAATTATTTTCAAATGTTTACGAAAGCGAGTATATTTTACGACTAATTGATAGTTAATCGCAATAACATAATAAAAACAATAATATATAATATAATAAAAGGCTTCATAGTATATGGAGTAAGTAATAATCGAGAATCAGTAAACATTTGAAAATGATTTTTATTTATTAAGAATTTATATAATGATAAAAATATGAATGGTTGTCTGCGCAGTAAAGAATAGTATAACTCAAATAACACAGTATCACTTGATAAAATTTCAAAATATCTGATATGGCATAAGAAAATATTTTCCATTTAATTCGCTCTACGCGAGATACTTTATTCAGCGCTTATTGTATAGAAACAATAATTTAGGTAAAAATGATTATGTAAATGAATATACCTGCCCAATATTGCTACATCGACTCAGACATCACTTGATGTAGCAAGTATTGAAATTTTTTATAACTATGTAGTGTATACTGAAGCACATCTGTTTTTTATATGTTGTTAAATCAATGAATTATTTACAATATGAAAACATACCAAACATAACAGATGATTACTATGTGTGCTTCAGTAAACATAGATTAATGTGTATATCTTTTAATTTTTGGTATGACCATGCCAGTATATAACTTGACACTTTAGTTATTACTTTCATATTTTTATGACACAGAGTCATGAGTACGTGGAATAATGAAAACATTATTTCGACGTTTAGTGTCAAACTAACTTTCGCAACTTATGCAAAATATTGTATCTAATGTACCTATGTTAAGTAATTAAGTATGTATTTAGAATAATAACCTAATGCAGGATAATATACTATAGCGTACTACAACGTTTACGGTATAATATATTATTATTATAGATGTTAGCTTTAGAAAACTGAAAGAAAATAAATCAAATCTTCAACTAACAAGAAATATCCAAAGCATTATTGTCGATGCAGAAATGCTCCAATAAACAACTGGTCGCCTGTGATACTTATAACAGCGACTGATTAAAAACATAAGTGTAAATTCTTACAAGTACTTACTTTATTATAAATAATAGTTAAAAATTTTACTGAAAATTTTCCACATTCAGAGTGATGTGAGGTATTCTTTTGTATCACAAATGTGATGTAACATATTTATTATAATATAGAAATATGAAGTATTACTTTGGTACCTACAATGACTTCACTACGTAATCAGTTCAACATATTTCTATACTATATTAAATACATGGCTAATAGTATAATGTACACATACATATTTCTTTTGTTTTTAAATAACTTTAATATATTAATTAGCTTATAGGAAACTTAGATATTATAACATGCATTTTGGTTTCATAACTACCATTATTATAAAAATTCAAACAAAAACTTTTGTAAATAAAAAAAAAAAATTTTTTTTTTTTTGCCAATGATGTATACTCACCTATTAACAACTAGTTGAAGCATGCTCCTAGTTAGGAATCTTTTATTGTTTTTGTCAAGTCATTTCAAATATTTAGATTTTAATAAAACTTGTACACATAGTTAAGTTAATAATTTTTTATAAATATTTAATAAACTTGCTGATCGTCTGCTATATATTTAATAAACCTGCTATCGTTTTCAACTGGCACTGCAAGAACATGTTGTTCAAACTTTAATACTTATAATATCATAATTCTTTCCAAGTGTTCACTGAAGCATATAAATGTTATTAGTCATTTAATAATTATTTGCAATAACTTTAAAATAAAAATAATAGGTTCACTCTGGATGATAACTATACCCAGTCTAGTTTTCTTTAATTACAATAAAACTCCATAAACATGTTGAGTTAATAAATGAGCGCTCCAGTAAACAATTGAAGATAATTTTAATTTGTTTTAAAAATTCTAAAAACAATTCCTGTTTATACATTTAAGTATTTATCTTCTTTCTATCGTCTGTCGACTGGGGGGGAAGTATGTGGGTAGTACCTAGGCACAACAGCCATAAAAATATTATTATAGAATGGCAACACTGACATTCCAGCGCATTCTACCGGTCGCTGTCAGATTAGTAAATTTATCGAAAATCATTCTTGATTATTCGTCGGTTCCGGCTGCTGTGTGCGAAGGTTACTATCTTCATAGTTCTACCCGCGGTTTAAATTTTATTGTCGTAATGTAATTTACCAAAATCTTAAATATATCTGGAGCAGATAAGAATTCGACTTGTTATTTGAAAATAAACCCGTGACATTCTGATACTCATAAAGGTTTGGTATGGGAGCATACAATCTCTCATCCACCCTTTATAGATGTAAACAAGTAACTTGTCATTAGTAGTTTGTAAATAGCGACCCATTAAAGTTACCCTTGGCTTACAAAAGGTAAATGGCTTTACACATATAACTGATCCAGTAGCAGAGACTGAAGGGTTTAAAGAAAGTAAAAAAAAACATTCAGTCCAAACAATTGTCTTTCAAAATATAATAAAAATAAAATTTAATAGATAAATAATGTCCATACAAAAAGGTAAGAAAAAAAAACTAATAGACATACTTGTTTGTATACATAAATGTTGAACGAAAAAGACGTTAACAGTCGAAAGTATTTTTAATCGAGATTGATGGGGCAAAAAACCTTCTCTGGTGTTTTTCGATGCTGGAATCTGGACTCTGGAGTGATTCCATGATGAGGACATTTCCCGTGTTGTGAAGCCTAAACCTTAATCCTGCCTACCGGATTCTTATGAGGGCTGTAAAACCAGAAACTCGCCCCTCCGTTAGAAGCACTACACTATCTGTTACTGCCGAACATCGTGTAATAGGCGTTGTTATACTGACCTTCCATGCTGCAATTTTTAAAGTTGGACCAAGCTTGAACGTACGAGTTATCACTTTTACAAGTAGGGCGCAAAACTGAATTCTTCTGACTTTATGCTGAGCTTGCAGGTCGATGTCATCGTCGTCCATCATCTTACTCTTGATGATGTGCTCTAAATACTTTATTTTTTCTACTACTTTTAGAAGCTAGCTTCTAGACAAGCGCAAAATATGAATACACAATACGAACACGCGATGATTATCTATGATATAATTTCGACACTGCTGAACACACAATGCAAATACTTGTGGGTTGACAGCGATACCTTCAGAATCTTCTTTGAAAAATTGGTAAAGGTGCCGATATTATAGGTACCGATACTGAATCTTTTACGGAAATATAAGGCACAAAACGGACAGTACTATCATCACTACTACTTACTATCAGGACTACTATCACCAAATCAAACGCCAGTGGATTTTTGGTGATACTTAACAGAATCTGAAACGATAATACTAGGTGCTCATCTAACACCATTGAAAATACAGACCGTCAGTGGACTAACAGAGATACTATTTCCGTAATCTTCTATAGTAAAATGATGTACCTAACCGACGCTTCCGGGTTAACACCAACTTCACAGTGGGCTTTCAGTGTTAATACTTAGGAACCTACGGACATTTCTCGGGTACTAAATACAAAGTACAGTATGAACATTGAGCATACACTGCGGGGCAACAACAGGTATAGAGTGAATAGTGCAAGTAAGTGAGGCAAAGGGAATTTGTACAGTACATTCACAACTTCCCCACTTGTTTAGCAAGTGCTAGCGAATAGAGTGGAAAACTTTCATTGTTATTGCACTACGGGCTTGACGATGAAAATGTGAGGGATGTAGATTTAGCTACCTAATTAGCATAGCCTCAAACAGATCATGTAGTTTTGGGGTTAACTTTTATTTACTTCTCTGAAGAAAACGTACCTATCATAAAATCAAAATATAGTAGTGCAGACACCGTACAATGATTATTTAAAACTGGCCCAAACCCGTGAGAAATCACAGAACATAATAATTCCAATTTTGAAAAAGACGCATCTGAATTTGTCCAAACAAACAGTTTCGAATTTTTAAATTACACTCTAATACATAATATATATCCGAATTCTAGAGTTCAACTGGAGTTAGAGATGCACAAACAAAATCAGTATTTTTAGTTTTGGTTTTTTTTTCGGATCAAATTAGATTGTGCATTGAATACCTTTTGAATTTTAACGAAACTTAATACTAAATCACGGTAATTATGCATTTACTAGGATTTGCTGGTTTACTAAAACAGTTTGTGCAGATCTTGCGGGTATTTTGTGAGTGGTAGATATAAAATAAATCTATTTTACGTTTCAGGCTCCCCTAGCACGGGTGACTCGAAGAAAACTCTTGGTAACTTCTCACCGTTCCCTAGGACAACTGCAGATAGTTAATATATTAAGAACACTTAGTCATTGTGAACTGTTACTTATTAGTTGGTGCAGTCAAGCAAGAGATCGATGAGAAGTTACCGAAAGTTATTCTATCAATCCTTATCAATCGACCCTGTAGGGAACCAGATAAATAATTTATTTGGTCCCTTATTATCTCTGCAACTATCGTTAAATAACACAGATGATAAGATGAGATGATGACCGGACAATTCAACAATGTGAATTGTGCAACTTGATCACTCCTTTGAAAAGTCATTAAAAGGGTTAAAAAAATGAACATTTGGTTATATAGGTAAATCATCACTTTTAGTTAAAATTCCACTGTGTTGAGTTGTCGTGGAACCGGATAAGACGCGGTGGATCGAGGCCGCAGACGCGAGTGTCGTTAGTACTGGTTGGAAACACGGCAGACGCGGTGTTTATATAGGCACTACGCACTCCCTGTCTTGAAGAATGGTCACAACGGTTCTGGAAGCTGTGAAAGGCCGGCGTGTTTTCGTGGTACGTCTCGAAGATTAGAGTCTGTAGCCCGCTGATAGCATGGCTTCCAGCACATCGGCCAGTTGTTAGGTTGCAGGGCTGCCGCAGAGCTGTGAGTCTGCAGCAGGACCACCACACTCCTTTATTTCATTTGTATTTTATCGTTGCTAATATTTTTCATTTACTACTCTTACCGGAGATATTTTTTGGTGCAGTGACAAATTAGTGTCGGCTTCTCCATATCCTTTTCATCTTTGCATTTGCGGTGCTAAGTAGGTAAAATTTTCGTACTACTGTATTATGTAAATTTTCATTTTGTTTTCTCGAGCGATGGGGTAAAATTCAGAAGGCCATTCCAGAGTGGCATTGTTTTGAGAATGGTTTCCAACCGAGTCTAATTTAAAAAAGTTGCATTTTTATTAATTTCCTTGTCATTGTTTCTTGCAAACTTGCAAACTTGCATTTTGAATTTTAAAAACACGTAAATTCATTTATTATTTATTACCTACATCTTGTAAATACTCGTAGTTCAGAACCAATCAGTATTCGTTTATTAAATAGTCTTCAAATACGAATTCAGGAGACGTCAGAGAAAACTCAAAGATTTTCATTAATATATTTTTAACCCCTCAGGCTTCGATCGTATTTCGTCAGTAGGTCCGAAAATTTTCGCTTTGCATTAAATTCCAAATAAATGGAATATTTATGAATGCATCCAAAAACTAAATTTTTTTTTGAAAGGCGATGAAGTTTAATTATTATTACTTTCAAATTTAATTTAACATTCAAGTTATAAAAATTTTGATAAAATTTTTAAAAGTATTAAAAATGGCAGACCTTTTGTTTTTTCTAACTCAAGTTACTGGTAATGAAAAAAAAACACATACATATTTTAGACAAATGTATTATAAACGTTTTCATCATCATGAAGGTGTACATTTTAATTCTTTTATGGTTCATTTTTAGATTTGAATGCATAGCGAGGCGTTTTTTCTTTCCATTACCGTTTAGATCACATTTCTCTCTATGATGGTAAGAGAGATATAACGATTCCGTGAAAGCTATATGCGTTGTTTGGAAAAGCAACAAATTGGCCTAAGCTTTTCTTATAAAGGGAACACTGGCTTTGTTTTTGGTACCTAACTATGATTACATGTACGTTAAAATATTATTTATTTTTGGTCACTGATCGTAAAGCAAACACTGTAGCAATTTTTTTTGCGTTAAAAAGAATACTTACCGGCCTAATTTGCCAATCAGGTGGACAAATGAATTTGAGGGGATCAGAACTGTTATATGAAAAAGACATCAAATAAAAAATTGTCTTTTATTTCCAAGATACCTAGTATACCTACATCTTGAAAAATCTTCAGAAATCAAAACATTATATACAACTTCGGAATATTTATAACCTTTCCTATTTATATAAATATATCAATCACCTGTGAAAAATGAGGTTTTGTGATAAAACAAATTCAACGGTCCTTTATTTAAAGAACCTTTGAACTTTCGTAGAAAACCACTTTTTCGTGAAGGTTAAATCGATATTTATGCTTACCGAATGTCGATACTATCTTAAAATAGACACAATTAAAAAGGGTTGGCCAACGTACGTATTTTTTTTAGAATAAGGTCGGGTATAAATAAGTTAAAAATTATTGATGGCCCCCGTGGTCGAGGGGTACGACTCTCGTTTGGCAATCCGAAGGTCGCGGGTGAAAACAAGTAAATTTTATTCGATTGGATTGTATTATTTTACAATTTAACATTTTAAAATAATATAAAATATGTTTGCCGTACTTTCCAAAGTGGAAGATACTCTTAGTATTGCCCTGGTGTAAGACCACTATTCAGAATTTAAACGCTGCTTGAAATGGCTGCGCTGTGTTTGGTGACCATATCTGAATAGCCAGGTACTTCCCCACCTTTCTCTTCTCAATCTCCTCCCCCTTTCATCTATTTTCAATCCCACAGTTGGGGACGCCATAGTCTCACTGGCTCCAGGCGGCTGATAGCAATTGGGACTCTTTTGTGGTATCCACGTGAAAAAATTATAACAAAACAAAATTTGTTAAAAGCTTACAGTCAGTCGGGCATTTACGAACATGTGTTATACATAATAATTTTGTGGAACGGCAGAAAATTTGTAGATATTATTGATTAACATTGATTTATTGAGGTATGTTAGCACATCTGATACTTCTAAGAAAGTAATGCCAACTGCATGCAATCTAGGTACACGCAAGTACCTAAAAGACTCAGTTCTGTTATTGTTGTTGTAATTAAAAATAATTTTAGATAGTGTAGTTCTTGTAACACGGAAGATAATTAAGCTTAGTAAATCAGGACTTTTCATCAGAATTTTGAAAATAAATATGAAGTTCTAAATAAGTTTTTTATCTGGGAGTTTAAGTAATTTCAATTCCTGCATCAAGTGGTTGAAATTTATTTTTTCTATAGGTAGACCGAGTTTATCCATACTTAATACATATTTTAGGAATTTTTGCTGATTTTTTTCAATGAAGTCATAGTAGATTTTAAAGTGCGGGAAAGATTATTAATAAGTATTTGATAAAAATATTGTTAATTAACGAAACTATTTAGTTAGGTATTTGAGAAGTTTTTAGTAATAATAGCTGAATTAATTGTCAAAAATTATGACCATCGGCTAATAATAACAAATTATTAGTATGTAGTTGTTATAATCCAGTACCTAGCTATAATTTTTAACAGTTAATATAAACGTGGTTTTGGGTAATACAGGTAGCTATTTGAAACAGCTTCTTACAGGAGGTCCTGATGAATAAAGTCCCTCAGAACTTACGCCATCTTTGGGGATGCTGGGTGTAAGGTTTTTTTAGGGAAAGGAAGGAGAGTAAGTTCTGGGTAGGAAAAAGGTATGAGAGGTTGGTAGGAATCTGGGGATCAATGTTTTCAAGAGTGACGAACGTACGAAATCATCCCTCACAATGCGGAGCAAGGCAATGGGTCAACAGAGTCCGGCTGGAGAGGTCTATGTTAGGTCTCTCTCAATCAGTCTCTCCCGATCCGGCCCACTACGCACTAGGTGGGGCTAATGCATTCACCGCCAATACATAGACAAACCTCACCCGATGAACTGGATACCCTTGCTAAATAACCAAGTATAACGAACCACTTGGGATGACCTACGGCACGGATGTTGGAAATCCAATAAATGGTTCCCGTGGTGGCGGTACCTATACCCGCCTCCAGTATGGTACATCTCCTCTAGTATTAAACATCTTTACCATTAAGTCCTTCGTTAGTGGGTAATCTAAACCCAACCTGTTTCCGTAATATGATGAAAACTGAGTCCTTTCTCCACTACGTGAATATTGCGGAAGTAAGACGAGACAGTAATTATATCAATCTTTTCGTATTTGCAGTCTTAACCCCACAGGCCTCGGAAAGACATTGCCAGTCACAACATTATATCCCAATAGAGCCTCTGAAGGACAATTCTGACCGGACCTCCATACATCATAAAAGCATTTTCATATTTTTTTCCATATTGCTGAGATGGGTGATTTGTTCGTCGTTGGAAAGAGAATATCCTTTCTAAGTTTGTCTCAAATATTTATAGTTGAATCCTTAGATAAAATTTAAAAATATATGTTTAAAGTGTAATATGATTTCAAATAGGCGGTATTTTTTCGTTGAAAATTTATAGTTAAAAAGTATTTATATTTTTTATTATATAAACGGCATAAAAATGTGAAGTGAAAGTTTTTTTACTAATTACCAAGAAAGTAGGAAAATGTTCTCTTAATATCGAATTATTTGAGAAGCGGTATGGGTGCGCCCCAGGAACCATTTATTGGATTACCAACCCCTCTCCACTCCTCTCATGACCAGGCCATGGTCACCTCAAGAAGTTCGCAAAGTTTGGTAACTTAGCGAACAAATAGAGTTGGCCGGGTTCATTCTGGGGTGAGTTTGTCCAGATTTTGGCGGCGGATGCGTCCGCCCACCAATTGCGTGGCAGGCCGGATTGAGAGAGACTGGTTGAGGGAGACCTTTTGACCTATCCAGCTGGACTCTTTCGGAACATCGCCTTGCACCGCAGTCGGAGGAGTGGCTTCATACGGCCGTCACTCTTGGATGCACTGATTCGTACCCACCTCTCATAACCTTTTTCCTTTCCAGAACTTATTCTCCTTTCTTTCCTTAAATGACTATTAACTCCACACAGCATTACCAAAGATGACAATGACCCTAAGGGGAATTATTTATATCAGGGCATCCCGTGTGGAGCTAATATAAAAAAAAAAACAAAATTATTGACATTTCGATACAAAATGTTGCGAATGGTTTTTTTGTATGATATTAAATTTTTCGATCATATTTTCATGTTTGATATTAAATTTATTTCTTGTTCAGAAATATCAATATTATTTCAAATACAAACTAAAGGTAATTCTGTCTAGTTCTTAAAATGGCATTTCTTTCACGACAATTTTTTACTCCTCAAAAAGACCCTCCACACAGCATCTCAGATGAGGCTCTGAGGGAAATTATTTTCCTCGGGGCCTCCTGTGTGGAGTTAATGTACAAAAAATAGACAAAAATAAGAAATATGGGCAGATTTAAAATACCTCGGAGGCATCCCGAAAATTCATATAATTTCACCGTTTCGTTGTTGGGTAGCTAAACATATTTTAAGGCCTGATGGGTTAAATTCAATACTGCTATAAAGTAATTTGGTCGTGTGCGCTAGCAATATTTAGAAAACCCTTCACGTGGGGAGCGTTGAGCGGCGCCCTTGCGTCGTGCCACTCCATTTGATCTCAAAGGACTTAGCACGCGGGCTTTACTGTGGACTGTGGAGTTACTTGTTTTGCCATTGTCAATCGATACTTACCTTTGTTTTTGAAAACTAACAACATAAACTAGCCTAACCATTATTTAAACCTTTCTTCTTACACGAAAATAAGCATTTTTTGAAGTTTTAAGATACCTAATCACGGGTTCATGGGGTGGGGTTTGTTCTTAAAGGCCGGTTGAGTGAGATCCTTTGACCTTTCCAGCTGAACTGTCGACCTATCGCCTTGCATCGCAGTGAGAAGGATGAATTTATACGTCCATTACTCCTGGACACAATGCCCCCACATTACTACACACACCTCATAACTTTATCTTATACTTCCTCTCCTCCTCTCCCTTAAAAACACCCTCCACATAGCATCCTCAAAGATGAAATGGGTACTGAAGGATTTTTGTTCCTCAAGGCTTGCTACGCCATGTGGAGCTAATGTAACGTGAAAAAAGCACTAGACGAAACAGGCAACTACTTAAGCCTGACAGAAACTTACTGAGGGAACTGTTAGGACTAACGGAACAACCAACGGGACTCTGCCATCTCAAGCGACACATGCGGGTGTTGGCAGTCAGAAGACAGAAAACACTAATAAATGCAGGAATTCTGAACAGATTCTAATTCACCCGTTATATGAGTTAAGTTATTAGAGCCCGCACAAATAATGTAAATACAATAAGGCACATGGACACCTTGATCCCCGAGTTTTTCTGGTAGTGTCCAGCTTGTAAAGACAGCAAGAGTTTTGTGGGAGCAGTAGGAATATAGTTAATTAATTTAAATAACGTATTCCTTTTTTCACTTCTCTATTTATTGGACAAAAATTGTACATTAAATCTCCCGCATATGTTTAATATGGGTAATTATTTTAAAAGGGGTGATCATCCTTATCTCCTCACAGAGTTGAACAAAGTATATTGTTTTAATTGTCTGATAAGGCCGACAATTCTTTAATGTTAATTGCATCCATCTTATGTTTAAGAATACATGATTAGGATTGAGAGTGTAATATGATATTATAGTATCACAATTTACAGAACATGGATATGTTAATGATTTTATCTAAAAATGTATACATAAATTTGAGAGCTTGTTGTCTCTTAATGACTCAGCACGTCCGATATACCTATGATGATTCTAATGTTCTTGCTTCCTATGTTCTAATGCTTCCATCTTGACGGTAACAAGGCTTAGATAC
Organism: Limnephilus marmoratus; assembly: GCA_917880885.1. Classification (NCBI taxonomy): domain Eukaryota; kingdom Metazoa; phylum Arthropoda; class Insecta; order Trichoptera; family Limnephilidae; genus Limnephilus; species Limnephilus marmoratus. The sequence continues at coordinate 2,687,866 of OU862918.1, forward strand.
CTGGGAAAGCATATCGTGGAACCAATATATATAGCAGAGTACATATCCAATGACAACCCTGGTGAACTTTGTCAAAGGAACCGGTTTACTGTAGGAATGAGGCAAAATAGGATATACCACTCACAATGGGCTTATGGCCCAAGTGCTCACGGGAACTATCAGTAAACCGTCTCGGATTTTTTATAATAATTAATAAAAACTGTACATGTTTTGTTTTGAAAACTGGACCGTTTTTTGGTGACTTACTTCTTTGTAAATGCTTCACGGGGTGCAAACGGTTTTTTTTTTAATTAATCATTTGCGTTCGACGGCGTAACACCAATTCCATTTTATAAGTTTGTAATGTCAAAATAGTACATTTTCATTAGAATAACTCTTGTTATAATGACTTTTTAAGGTTATACCCATCAATGTAATCATTAAAGAAGGAGGTAATACTAATAAATCTAAACGAAAACATGAAAAAGAACAAGTCACCGAAAAATAAAAACGTAACGGTCGCAACTGGTACACGAACCCGGGATGTCTTGTCTTACCGGGACAAAAGATTTAACCAACTCGTCCTTTGGGAACTCTTATTTTTAGGTCATTAACAATGTTGTCTTCGGCTAATTTTTGATTGCTGCAATTTTTAAATGATCACAAAGTTCTGAAGAATTGGTTTGTAGTTTCTCGCATATATCTGTTTTAATTTATATGGGACACAACTTTTCTAAAAATCTTTCATAAATATTTATTTTTATTGTTCCAGTTGCGACCGTTATCTTTTTGTTTTCTGTGACTTGTTCTTTTTTCATATTTCAGGGAGGCTCTGGCATCCTTAATCGAGGTATTTTTTTAGGGTTAAGAAGGGGAAAGGAGTTGGGAAGTTTGAAGGTGGATAAGTACTTGGCTTTTCAGATTTGGTCACTAAACACGGCCAAAGCCAATTCAAACAACGTTTCAATTCTGAATGGTGGTCTTCCACAAGGGCGATTTTGAGAGTATCTTCGACTCTTGTTTAGTCTACACATGTATGTTGGGAGGCGTTTACCGGTACCGCCGCCACGGAAACCATTAATTTATTGGATTGCCAACACCCCTGCCATAATAAGTCATCCCAAATTGTTCGCTAGCTTTTATGACTTACCAGGGGTGCGCGGGTGAGGTTTATATAGAATTTGGTGGCGAATGCGTTTGGCCACTCACTGCGTGGCGGACCGGATCGGGAGAGCCTGGTTGAGAGACCTTACCTAGACCTCTCCAGCAGGACTTTCTCGTTCCATCGCCTTGCACTGCAGTGGGAGAGTCGGATCCATTTGTTCTTGATTTCTGAACACATTGATCCCCATAATCCTACCCACCTCTCATACCTTTTTCTTTCCCAGAACTTCTTCTGCTTCCTTTCCTCACAAAGACCCTGTGGGATTTTTTTCCTCAGGGCCTTCTGTGTGGAACTATTGTTAAAAAATGGAACATTTATTATGAAGGTTTGTAAATAAATGGTTGCGTAGCATTTGCGTAAATTTTAAAACACCTTTATTATTAAGTCTAAAAAACACTTCAACATTACCTGCTAATAAAATGTTTGCAACCACTTTTAAATGACGTCATCTGATTTTAGCGCAGTTACTTGTAGTGTTTCCTTGAATCAGGTAGAATTATCTTGTCATCTTGCTACTTGGAGCATGTACTGCTACCACGCCATCCAGAATAGTTCGTCGTATTTGCTCAAACGAAATAGACTACAACCGGAGCAAATGCTCAAGGAATATTGATGTTTTATTCAAACTACTTACATTATATATTATTACTTGTATATCTCGAGCAAACATGTTCCTAGCTTATTAACGACTTGAAGTTACATTATTGACTTATTCAGTACGTATGGAATAACTTGTAAATATCGCGGTGATTTTGTTGTTCAAACTACTGCTGTTTGTACTGTGCTTACCAAAATACATAACATGTTGTAGGTATTAAATACCTTCTGTAGTTACTAAATATTCTTGTTTGTGTTGGAAAATAATATTATTCGACATTAACAAGTCAATGCGTGGAACGGTGATTTATTTTGGAGATAATGTGTTAATAAATTTCGAGCTTTACGACATGTTAGATTCATGGATTTTATTATTTAAAGCTTACCTGTCAAGCAAGTAATGTCAAACGGGTTTACACCTTCTTTTTCTGACCCTTGAAGGTTCAGGGTTAATTTGTCGTTTTTTGATAATTAGATAGTGCTCTTAGGTAGTCATACTTGACATGAATTCCACAGAAGAGTGTAACTTCTAGAAGTCAATGAAACTACGATATCCTAAAAAGTAGACCTGAAATCAGATCAGGTTTACCAATCTCCTAAGGTGTGCCACAAGAACGGGTTCTAGGTCCGCTCTTATATCTTATGTGTATTACCTCCTTATTGCATTTTGGATCAAATATTCATTTTAGTACATAAATTAATTAGTAATATTAATTAACTACTGTGAATATTATTGACGATATAACTTTCGTCATGATGAAGTCAACGATGAACGGTAAAACGAGGTAAAGCCGATCGGATGGGGTAGAGTCATAATATTCGTGTTTTGTGAATATTATACTCACTACTGCCCACTTATGATTTTACCTTAAGATTTATTACCTAGCTAGAATATGAGTGATGAGAGTAAAACTGACGGTGGTTTACATCTACTTAACGTTTAGTTTTTGATCAAATCTCATTATTTAAAATCCTGAATACTGACTACTGGCCTGGACTCGCCAGAGCTTACCACCTTAATAAAAAATCATATACCATCAAGATCAACACGACAAACCAATTTCTTTCATTTGCCCATATGTAGAATCAACATTAGAAAAAAATTACAATTTATACATTCTTAGCAATAACTTGCAAATATCTTTCCGTGCAAATATCGCACGGAGTGACGCGTACGGAGGTACATAAATGAATAGGTGCCTACATGAAAATAAAATGTATCGGGAGCATTTACTATCCATATCCTATATTCCCCTTCCTCTTCCCTTTACCTACTTTTTATTTTTAAGACCCAATCAATAATAGTAATAATAATTGGATCATTTGTAAAGCCCCGTTTTTGTAAAAAATCACCTCAATGTAACTTCTATCACTTAGTGATTTAAGCTGCCGTCACTACCCGAAGTTCTACCGATTTCTTACATATCTCTCCATTTAACCCGTCTGCTTGGTTCAATATATTCGCACCTCACAATCCAGAAGCCTCAGTTTCGCACGAAAAATCAGAAACCGTCACTTTGGATCGAGATTGTAAAATATCTATGCAAGATAGTTTCATATTTCAAAGATCATAAGAAGCATTATTTCGTTATCTTTCAGGTTAAAAGAAAAACACATATGTTTGCATGAGAGGAAAAGAGATATATAGCTTTTAGAATGTAAGGTCGCTCGGGACATTTTTGGTCTAATGAAAGTATAACGCGATTAGGTGTTTTGGGATGTATTTATTCCTAAACAAGCAGACGGAAGCTCTTAAGAAATATATGTTATTTTTGAAGACTAAATTTATACGCGTTCCACGCCAAAATGCAAATTAGATAAAATTCCCTCGATCTGCCTTGATGATGGACACTGCAACGATGTCCAAAACTTTGGCTAAAGAAGTAGGTAGCGCAACACGGCGTAACACCCCAAAAACAAATAACGGAAATTTCCAAATTGATTAAAATCATTACTTAATTTTTATTTTAATAACTTTCAAAGGTTACACCCATCAACTTATCATAACGTTGACGAAGATAATACTGATAAACCCAAATGCAAATACGAAAAAAAAGAGACATAAAAAAAGAAAGAAGGTAACTGTCGCAACTAGAACTCGAACCCAGGAAGTCTTGTATTATTATTTTTGAATGATGTATTAGGGAACGTACCCATACTACGTGACCTCTTCGGGGGGGGGGGGGGTCTTCAAAATGTCACGCTTAGTACAAATGAGCGGCGGTTTCCTTAGGATTTTGGTCACCGGGGGGGGGGGGGGGGTTAAAAATTGCAAAAAATTGGTCACGTAGTATGGGTACGTTCCCTTATAATGATGGCTAACCTTCAAAGGTTAATATAACATCCAATAAAAAAAAAATCATTTAGACTTTCAGAATAGGTCAAAAGGTGTCCCGTATAAATAAAATCGAATATGATAGTTCAAGGCATTATCCAGTAAAAATGAAATCTTTAGTTTAGAGTTTAGAACAATGTAATTATTTAAAAATATAGCATTCAAAAATTTGGAAAAATTAGTCGAAGGTAATGAATAAAGAAATATGAGATCGACCAAAATGACATAAAAATAAGAGGTCTCAATGGCCGAGTTGGTTAAGGCGTTTATTCCGGTAAGAAAAGAGATCCCTTCTAAGCGTTCGGTCCTAGTTGCGACCGCTATCTTTTTATTTTCTTATCCTTTTCTTTAATAATAAAATCATTATTGAAGTGAAAACTTCTTTAGCACCCTTGTGATTTGAAACTCGATAAAACGTAAAATCTTAATCTTGATAACAATATTACAATAAATAAACCCAACAATTATCATTTGGTTTTTTTAGAAACGAAGGAAAGGAAGAAAGACGGGTGGGTAGAAATCTAGGGGTCAGAGTGTCCGGGAGTGACGGACATGCGAATCTATCCCTCCCACTGCGGGGTAAAGCTATTTGTCGAGAGAGTCCGGCTGGAGAGATCTAGGATAGGTCTAACTCAACCAGTCTCCCAATCCAGTCAGCCGTAGGTGGGCAAACGCGTTCACCACCAACACCTAGATAAACATCACCCCATGAATCCCTGCTAAGTCACAAACGTAGCGAGCCACTTGGGGTGAGCTTTGGCAGAGATGTTGGTTATCCAATAAATGGTTCCCGGGGCGGCGATACAAAAACCCACCTCCCAAGTTAAGCACTTCCTACTCATTAAAATTATTTTACATCACCTACTCCACTTCGGTCTAATCTGATCTTTCCTTAATTACAGTATCATGAAAACTGGTAATTTTAATCAGGACCCGATTAATTATTTAAACAATATAACGAGCGTGCCTGTTTCGTGTTCGTGTGGTATTAAAGTAGAACCATTAAACTCATCTACCTATTCGTTGTAAATTTTACATTATTATTTGGGATTATAATTGGCTTACAGCAGCCAACAGCCTTCCTACGCTCTGCTTACTTCCGTTGTGTTTGCCGTGTAAATTGCATACATATTCATTCACTTAATGCTCTCTGTAATAATGATGCTAAATGTTTAGCATACTCAAAGCAAGACAACCCCAAAACTCTCACAAGCGAAAATGAGGCTGTGATTCTCGATCCCCTGTTTGGCGCTCTGAATATTACCATAGGAAATTTATCGTAGACAACATTAACAGAGAACATTTCATGTAAAAATTATAATTTAAGGATTTTTCTTCTGTCAATATTATAGGTATTACTATTAATTTATATTTAAGTAGTGATTATTGCACAATTTTGGAGGTGGATATGGGTACAGCTGCTCCTGAAACCATCTATTGTACAACGAACACCTCTATCATAGATCATCCCAGGTTGTTCGCCACGTTTGGTCATGTGGCAGGCAAATTTTGTCATCGAATTTGGGAATATTTCCAAGGTATTTTAACGTTATACAATTTTTCTTTTTATAGATGTCGTGAAAACAAACATTGTTTTTTTTTATGTATTTACCCCCGCATGCGAGAAATTGTACTTTTGAATGCTTTATTAAAAACACAATGTTAATAGAATTGTTATAAAATTCAATCAATTACAAAATGATACATCCGAAATAATCTCACTTTTTCAGAATTGTAAATTCAGTAGGTTAAAATACAACGTTGCCAGCTCTTTCGGAATTCTGTTAAAGACATTTTGTATAAGTATCTACCTATACCAAATCGATTTGTACTTGTGTAGTCTTTATTCAATGTGTAACAAAAACACGGCTCAACGGTTGGGATGTGTTTTTTCTATTAATAAGGTTAGCTATATTGCCACACTTCGAAGATATAACGAGATTTCTCAAGTGCATTTCTATATCTGGTGCAAACCTTTCTTAAAATGGAGCACTGAATCAATCGGTGCTCACCTGACCCGCTGTTACAGAAATCAATATTGTCTCACTAAAATGTTATACAATCTATGACCTACAATCTCCCACCTTTCTCGTATTTCTTGCAATAGAAATATAGTTGGAATGGTGGTGGCTTTTCAACCTACGTATATTTATGATCAATCCTGGTAAGGGTGAAAGTAAGGTGTTTTAAAGGATTCAAAATAAAATAATATTAATTTATGATTTGGTTTCCTGTTACTTTTTTTTCAATTATAGTAAACCGTTGCGTTGAACCACTAATATTCGATGATTTGTGTGAATATTTTAAATTAGTGACAGTAACAAGGTTTTCCATTATTATCACAGCACAGGTTTCGCGAGAATCTTAAGATTAAGACTGGCGTATTTAACGTAAGCAAATATGTTTGTGTCATCTGGTGAAGGAAAAACGTCATTATTGGGTAAGGTTTGTCTAGGTCTTGGAGGCGGATGATCAGGACACACTGAACCCCAGATTCCTACCCACCCCTTAAACCCTTTTCCTTCCTAGAACTCTCCTGTCCTTCCTTTTCTAAAAAAAAACCTCCACACAGCATCCCCAAAGATGACATAGGCCCTGAGGGAAATGATTTTCCTCAGGGCCTCCTGTGTGGAGCTCATGTAAAAAAAAAAAAATCCTGTGCGATTAAAAATAATTTTCGGTTTATCTATTTCTGCCATTAGCTTACTGGAATTTAATATTTAATCGTTTTTTACTGATTACTTTATGTGATATTTCACCCTTTCGGGCGCAACGTAAATACCGAGTAATTTTTAATTGAAAAAAAATGGTTAATCGTAATATTCACTGGTTGGAATCCCGATCATTGTTTTGGCGAATTGTTGCAGAATATATATTACTTGTAATGAAATAATTCATTGTTGGTTGTAAATTTAAATATGCAATTTATAATGATTGCATTACACAAAAGTATTATAATGTCAACAAATTCGTGATAACATTGTTGATTTTCCAATTAGTAATTTCATTGCCACCGTCTAATTGCGCTTATATTTTTGGGTTTTGTCTCCGTACAATTTTAATGATAAATTTTCATTGTTGTTTTTCAGAATGGTATTTCTTTTGATTTATAATTAAGGTTCAAACCAATTATGAATTATAAATAGTGAATATCATTATCAACAAGTTTATCTCATTTAGGCCAAAGATGGCGCTAGCAATTGCAGATGTCGCTGTTGTGTGATAATTTTTTGTCTTCCTCCCTTCTCAACGAAAAAGGAATTTAATTATAAAAAGCCCACGCAAGCTAAAAATTACCACTTCTTAAATAAACTTGCACTGGAAAACATTAACTATTGATTGAACTCTAGTCCGTTGAGCGGGAAAAAATTGCTTGTAGGTAATTTGTAAATTCAAAAACATAACAATAAAAAACGAAGGATTTAATTTATCAAAGGTGCTTTATAGAAAAATCCATTCTACCACTTCTTCTTATGTGAAGACCTAACTATTTTACAGTATTTTTGCTATTTTTGGCAAATTCTGCCAAGCAGATATCGGTAGTAGTTCTATGAAAATGTTATCGTCTCGCTTCAATTTGTTGCGAGGCAAAAGGTCTGTGCAAAAAACCCTAGAGCACACAGAAAGAAAGGTAAGACTCAACATTTGAATTTGCCGGGTTCCAAGAAGCGTTATTACATGAACATTCTCCGTTGCAGCGTTTCCTCGGTGTAACGTATATTTTTTCTTACCCTTATCAACACTGCCTTATTACTTTACCGATAGGCAGTGGGCCAACACACCTCGCTTACAACGTACCCCGATACCAGTCTCGTACAAAATAGACACGCTCTGCACCAAACCAACCCTTTTCAAGCCAGGACCTGTGGCGATTTGCTCGGTATACCCTCCTTCTGTACAAGCTTTGATTGGGTTTTTACTGCGAGTGTTTGTTGGACTGTACGTACACTCGTCTAAGATGATTGTGTCAATAAGACTCAACGAGAAGGCTCGCACCGATATAACCCCACATAATTTTTCAATTGCAGTTTGTATTGATTAATAAAATTAAGTTAAAATAAAAATGGAATTAAATTGTTCATAAACCCTCCGTTTTTCGCCAATATACTCTTATAGTTAAGTTGACAAATATTTAGATAATACAGCATATCCACTGTATTTAAAAAATGTAAAAAAATTAGTATTTGGCTTACTGCTTGACAAGGTTTGTTGATGGTCTTATCTCCATTCGCTTCCCCCACAAAGCTATGAAATAGTGATGCAACAATAGAAACTATCCACTATATAATTGTTCTAAATTTTTTTATTACAAACAATTAACGATTTTAATTTACAATTTACAAAGCGTGAAAGCAGCTAATACTCGTATCTACATTTCTAGTAGATGTATTTATTACTGTGGACATTTTTAAAAGGTTAAGAACGTTTTTTTAATTAAAAGCTTTTTTTTATTAAAAACATTTCATTCATTTTAATAAAGTAGAGTGTTGTGGATACGTTTTAAGATTTTCACGTCCAAAAGAATTTTCGTTATTTGTTTTTGGGATGTTATGCCATGTTGCGCTACCTCCTTCTTTAGCCTTCTTTGTTGTGCATTAATTATTGCATACACCTCACTGTTTTTCAAAATAGTAGTGGGATCGTAAATATCAGAAATATTATTTGTTGCGCTTTTCAGTATTAAGGTATACCTTTTAAAAAAAACTTCGCTGGCTCCGTACAGGAGGCCCTGAGGAAAGGAATTTCCTTTGTGATCTTTGAGGATGTCATCTAGGCTTATGTCATCTTTACGGAGAATTTCTTTGGAAAAGAAGAGAAGATGGAGGATCACTTATAATCCAGGCACCCCTTCTAAGTCAGCAAACGTAGCGAACCACTTGGCGTAACAGAGGTGTTGGTTATCCAATAAATGGTACCCATACCCACCTTCCAAAATGCTTACTCTCACGGAGATTATTTGTTCCAAAATCAAGTTAATTTATTTGTTAATTGAATTATTCACAACGTTGTAATCGTCCGTCTTTATTGCGTTCACTGATATTTCTGAATCCACTTTATGACTTAATGGCTATTGTCAATAGAGCTCCTAATTTATTTATGGAGAACAAACACGCGTTTGAAAAAACCGGCTTTTCCTTTTTCGAAGGCCCTCAACACGTTGATTTTAAATGACTACAGTACTTTTGTAAACAACGATTTTGAAAACGAATAAATCAAGCGGTCTTTTGTGTGCTGTTATTTCATGTATATATTTCAGACTATTTTAGCTTTTCGATCAGAATCTACTTGTCGATTTGTTTCAAAGCAAAAAGTAAACTTCTTCGAACTTTGCAAAATAATTTATTATTTTATTTATTCATTATACAAAAAGTAAACATTTACTTACAATTTTTTACTCTATTATGACAAAAATCACAACAAAAGTTCGAGGAAATATAGTTTGTACAAAACAGAATCTATGTATGTTACTTGGGCTTTCGAGAACCTTGATTCATCATTTTACTTAAAAGCTGCTATTTAATTGACACCTATATCAACATTGTTAACCCGAGAAAGATAATCTTATTCCGACCTTCGTTAAAGATGAGACGTCTGAAAGACGTACTTACTAAAGTTTAAAAGTGTATATTTAACATATTATTTTACAACAAATTAGTTTCAAGGTAGTTAAATAATTAGTTTAGGATTTGGTACTTTAAACAAAACCAAATTAATTGCAAAAAATATATTGTAATTAAAAAAATAACAAAATGCCGTAAACCTATTACAAACCAACTACTGATTATTAAATCTTTTTTTTTAATTAGAAGTAACGTTTAATTTTATGTCTAAAGCGTATTTATTTTTGTATGCTACGAAATTTTAAATACTAAATTTTTGTTCGCTAAATCACATTTATGAGAACAATAATTCCGAAAGTTACACAACGTCTGTCGAACGTATAGTGTATGTATTTCTTCGTAATTATTGTGCTTACCATAGTTACAGAGCCGCCCCGCAAAGCTCTACTCGACAACTCTGCTAACTGAGATAAACAGCGTGCTAACGAAATAAAAAAAGACAGCAATATTTGTGTCTCGCTTACGTCGCTAAGACGTAGACTAACTTTCTAGGATTAATATCGCCGTTTTTAACCGTATTCAACTTTTATGTTCAGATCCGTAAAAGCTGCACTCTAAGCTTTAATACATTCTTACAAAGATTTGATCGTCGTGTAAAATTCCATGAACAGCCAGACGCATAAATTGGTCCATTCTGGAAGAGCTAGGCATCCACAACAGGCTTTCAACTATCTGCCAACAAAGTATTTTAAGATACTTTGGACACGTTGTTTGCCAAACTGAATACTCCAACTTCGAGAAATTTATAGTCATTTGCAAAGTGGAAGGCAGAAGAAGTAGAGGAAGGTCACCAAGTATCACTGGCATCCTTGGCTCTCAAGCAGAACGGACCGCGACGAGTGGAAGAGCCTTGTCCACCACGGAAATTGGAGTGGGGGTCACGATCCTCATCAATGAAGATTAACCATCTTAAGAATAAGTAAAGTATGGTTTCCCATGATTACCATATACAAAAATGAATTGAATAGAATTCGTATCACGATAAAAACAGGGTACATCTGAAACTGGTAAAGCAATTTGCTTAAATAAAGTGGCTTAAACCAAATATACGTGTTTTTGTTGTCAATTCGTGCCGGGTTATTACTTTTACGCGTGACAACCTTTTCGCCCCAGTAATAATAAAGCGTTAAATTCGATTAAAAAATAACTCACAAATTACCGGTTCCTGTATAACTTAAATCACACCATAATCAAATTAGGTAGGTACTTCATTTACACGAAACAACTAATTTCTTGATGAAAATTCATCCCGATTTTTCACAATTCTCTAACAAGCGGTCCAGTATTAATAATACCGCTACAATGTAATCAAAACTTTTCACAAAATCCGATTAGGCCGGTCCGGGGGTAGTAAATTAAAAATTGGCGTTCGAACACGCGGGGGGGGGGAGGAAGGGGCACAAAAGTACCGTTGTATTAAGTACCGACCCATGTGCGATAATTATTACGTTATCTGGCAACATTTTTGGTACTTTATTGAATAAATGCCTTATGTGTAGCGCCGTCATTATAATTAAGCTATCAGATTAATTTGGGGTATTAATTCCGTCGGGCAGGCTTGTTTTTGGGTCAGTTTTTGTATGTGTACTTACAGGGGGGGATTAGGACAATCCGGGTTAGGTGGCGACTACATTGGGTTTTCAAAAACTGAACTAATTTTTCTGAAAACTAAAACATAATACCTTTGAAAAAAAAATACTTCGAATACTGGTAACGTTACATAAAAAGATTATTAAATAGTAAAAAAAAAACAAATAACCATGTACGGAGGTTAGGGTTAGATCAGGTGAAGTTAAAAAATAAGTAATTCTTTCAAAACGTATTCATATTTATACCAAAATGAGTAGGTATAATATCACAGGTTTTTGCAAAAACTAAATGTGTTCACAAAACGTTTTGTCTCTGAATTCGGTTTTAACGTAATTTTGTGATTTTTCTAAGAGGGAGACCATACTTTTTTGGTCTTTTAATAATTTTATGTATAAAACCTCAAATTGAAATTCTTATATATTGATGATGATATTAGCGACTCTGAAATGAAAATTTAAAACAGAAAAATCAGAAATACATTCGACAGGAACTGAATCCAGGGCCTTAGCCTTTGCTGGACTCTATTATCACCTTCGGTTATATTTAACGGTGTCATACTTTAACTCTCTTTTCATCTTTGTATAATGATCGCAAGATTCTTTTCCAACTAAGCAAAGTAAAAAAAATCTTTTCATCATAGACTTGCAGAAAAGTCATTAGATGTCGTACATTATAATAAAAATTGATATAATATATTATAATAAAACAAATATGACACTTTTACAACAAATTAATTAACAATTTTAAAACGAATATAAAACTTTACTACCCCAATGTCCCTTCAAAAAGCAATAAAAAAATCCTATACACTATAAATATAATAACGATTTAACAATAAAATTAGGTCATTAATAATTCATATTACTATTATTTTTCGCTCAACAATATTGAAGTGAGCTACTAACCCAAGGTAATTAGCCTGCTGTTAATTATAAATTCGACAGTCAAACACAACACAATAATAAATGTTATTAATATAATAATTATATTGATAAATCAATTATTGATTAAAATCATTGTAGCTCAACTCTCTTCCCCTCCCCATGTTATGTATATAAATCGTAGACTAAGAATAATTTGTACCAGTCTGAAGATGACTTTAACGAGCTGAAACCGGTTACGGTCAATAAAATTAAAAATAATAATAATTGGATAATTTTTATAGCGCCGTTTTTGTGAAAAATCACCTCAAGGGCGCTTTACAATTTATTATGAATCCTAGGCTCTATCTAATTTTATTATTTTCAAATAGATACAGAATCATACTTCTGCAGGACACTTCCGACAAAACACACTTTATTAGAAAGTTTATGCTTATGCTATGGGGAAGATACGACTTTGCACGTGGAGGACATTATATTCAAAACACTGGACATTGCATGAGTTTTACATTTATATTTATATTTAACAGAAGATTAATGCCAAAGTTAAATTAAGTGGAAATAAGTTTTATATTTGTTTTATTATAATATATTATAAAGGAATTCCACCGCGGATCGTCAGTTTAAAAAAAAGAAATATTAAATAATGGATATGTTTATCCAAGACACTATCTAGATTGCATTTAGTTCGGGAAGAATCTAGCAATCATACATAAAGGAAGGTGCCAATAAAAATATGCTGTAGGAAACTGAACGTAGTTCTTATACGAAGTATACGGGTTAAATAATATATAACCGAAGGGGAGAGGGTCGGAATAGCTCAGTTGTTAGTTAGAGTGGAGCGCCGGCAAGGCTACGGTCCTCGATTTAATTCCTAGATGCCACCGTATCTTTTTCTGTTTGTAATTTTTGCTTGAAAGTCGCTAATATTGTCTTCAATAATTATTTAAATATAGGTTGGTAAGTACTCGGTCAAATGACGTGTTTTGTGAGACGAAAAATCTTTCCAAGTGTTTTTGGTCTCGCATTCCGCGACTTAATATGATACTAATTAATTATTTAAATTGACGGCCTTTCGTATTTTTTGAGTTCATTCATGTCATTAAAAGGGTTTCGACGGTTTCGCCTTCCGCTGACGTTTTCAAAATTGTTGTTGCGGATTATCGATATAAGGTAGGTCACAATTCCTGGTGGGTACTAAAATCGTTGTGTATATAAATAAGTAACTTTATGTTGTGTTATGGCGTTGTATGGGTAGGTACATTGCTAAATATCAAATATCATCTAACAAAGGGGTATTTGCTTAATTGGACCCAAATTCGGCGCTGTTTATTCGGGGCCTTATCGGCAATCATATCGCGAACCTTAAACACTAATGAGCATGGCCTGTTATCGTCACATTAATGGCCAATTTTCCGCCTCGGCTGGGAGAAATTTGCCCCATTGCCCCATTGCCTTGTCACCCCATCTACCCCCACAGCCTCATAGCCCCATAGCCCATAGCCCATAGCCCGTCCGGTCCGAGGGATGCGGTGCTAATGGGACGGACCAGGAGCGCATTGCCCCTAACTCCCCGACTCTGGCAATTCCACTATTACGAGATTATTGTTTTGAATAAATCATAATTTTATAATTTTACGAGAGATGGGAAGGCTGATAGAGATATTGAAAGAAGGGTGAATGCCGGTAACTCTATTAATGGTGGACTGAATGCCGTTGGCGCTAATAAAAAAAACTGTCAAAAAAAGCGAAGCTAGCAGTCCACAATGGAGTCCTGGTACCTAACCTGATGTATGGTAGTGAGGCATGGAACTGGCAGAGGAAGGATGAAAGTAAACTGAATGCCGTTGGAATGAGATCCCTGAGACGTATGTGTGGTAAAACAATGTATGATCGTGTGAGAAATGTGGATATCCGCAAAGAATGTAAGGCTGATGTAAGCATAATGAGTAAGACCCTCAGATGGTTTGGGCATGTAGAGCGAATGAATGAAGAAAATAGTGTAAGAAGAATATACGACGCGAATATGAATGGTAGAAGAAGTCGGGGACGCCCGAGGAAGACATGACACGATCAAGTGAATCAGATACTTGAGTCGGGCAATATCAAAAGTCAGAATAATAGAAGAGAATGTATGAGACGATGTATGAATGAGAGTGAGGCAAAGAGTGTGTGCCAAGACCGAGTTGGTTGGCGGTCCGTCCTCTCTGCCTACCCCTGCGGGGAAACGGCGTGATGGTTAGTTAGTTGGTTAGTTAATTTTATGTGATTTACGACAAAAATATTTTTTTTCTTCTAAAATTCTGTCTAATCCAATAGGTGGTACATCGACACCTTACGGATATTTTCAAAATGTTCACTCCAAACGGGAGTGCTCTGAGGATCAAATTATTTCCCTCGGGGCCTGTGTAATATTTGGGGATGCTATATGGAGAATCTTTTTGAGGAGAGGAAGGAGTGAGCATTTGACTTGATGAGGCCCTGAAGGACGGCAAATCACACCACAGCCGAGCTGTTGAACTCAAAAATGAGTCGTGTAAACGAACAATTCTCGAGTGAAAAATTATGTCAACCATGTACAAATATTGAGCCCGCGCTTGGTGTGTTTCCCGACTATGCACCGGTGCCGAAGGAATAAATAAAGACAGTATTTCCAACACATTAAAAAAGAACGAAACCTATAAAGATTAAAAAAGTATTAAAACCCACATAATGAAGCATTTAAGATACTTTTTAATTTTTTTTTTACATAAATAAAGGAATAGTAATATTGTGTCGGTTTAGTTAGGCAAACGCATTTAATATTTTCATCTATTAAGGTCCTTTAACCAGCCAGCGGCCAAAAATGTTCTTACGATCGTACTGGGTGGTTCCAATGAAAAAGATTAATTATTGTCCGTACCAGCTTTTTAAAATTATAACACAACATCGATTTTATTTCATTCCAAATTTGCTTTAATTTTTTTGCAAAATTACATTAATTTTACCTACTTCCAAAAATGCTGAAAGGCGTGATGATAAAACTATTAAAATTATGTACTTTTTGGAATTATTTTTTTATCGTAAGAATTTATAATTTTTAAACAATGTCTAAGCAAAATAAATGTTTAAAAAAAATCTGAAATATATTAATATGTAAGACCGTAAATAGATAGACAAAATAGAGAAATTTTCATCATAAATAAGTGTTCGGATATGTTTTTAAATGATTTTATGTAATAAAAAATTATATTAGAAACTTGCGTTTACTAGAACGTATTGATTTACAATAATGTATGATTACATGGTATGAAATCGGTCTTGTAAAATAAGATTTTTCGTTTGAAAATTTAACAAATCTGCCAAAGACCTATGGTATAACCTTATTATACTAAAAATAATTTTTTTTTTTCAAAATTTTAAACATGCGTTTACTAGATAAAAGAACAATCTTTCGAAATCAATTTATACTTTTTTTTGTGGAAAAGAGTCAATACGTCTAAAATTTGATTTAAAAATGACATATTTACGGTTCGTCGCCTTAGTTCTTGTATGTTGAATAAACCATTAGAAAATTTTACGGGGGGAGAAGGTTTTCTTTCTTTATTTCGATAAAACATTATGAAAGGTGTTTAAGATAAAGCTATTTCCGTAAAGGTAATAGTCTCATTAGTTTAAATAATTCTACGTTAAGTGATAAACTATCATTTTTATACTTTATTTTTCAGTTAAAAGTGAAGTTGGAACAAAAACTAAAATGGTCTATTGAACGTCCAAGAACGGGGCGACGGGTTTTCTCTGGTTATAAAAAATTACGAAGAAGCAACGACGTGTGAGCAGGTGCATTATCGTGATGCAAAATCAAAATTTTGAAATTTCGGAACAAACTTCGCTGCCATACGTTTCATTCCCAAAACATCAAAAAAAATTCATGGCTTGTACCAACCGGTACGCCGACATCCTCAGCAACCTCTTTAATAGTGTTCGACGAATTTCCATTACAAATTTCTTGCTACCACAAATACCACAGTAAGCATTTTAACTGCATTGAAGCGCTTCAGTTTATTAATACAGATTCTTTGATCCATTTTTTTTCCACAGCAAAAAATCGCCAAGCAAATCATAGGCTGATAACGTCAATTTATATTGGGGATATGTGTACCAACATACCGTCAAAAATGTCTAAAATCGAATGTACGTAGCCCGCGAAATTTGAAGTCACCTTTTTTTTAACAAACCTAGTAGATTTTTTTTTTACACGAGCTCCACACAGGAGGCCCTGAAGAAAATAATTTCCCTCAGGACCTACGTTATCTTTGAGGATGCTGTGTGGAGGTTTTTTTAAGGAAAGGAAGGAGAGGAGAGTTCTGGGAAGGAAAAGGGTTTAAAGGGTGGGTAGGAATCTGGGGGTCAGTGTGTCCTTGTCATCCGCCTCCAAGACCTAGACAAACCTCACCCCATGAACCCGGGCACCCCTGCTAAATCACCAAACGTAGCGAACCATTTGGGGTGACCTGTGGCAGAAGTGTTGGTTATCCAACAAAGGTTCCCGGGGCGGCGGTACCCATTCTACTCATCTCCAAAAGGATAGCAGAACACTTTCGTGCTTGCAAACTCGGCCACCCTGATAAATCGGCAATCGCTGAGCACTTAATCGAAACCGGCCATTACTTTGGATTTGTTCCTGAGGTCTTGGGAAGACCTAAAACTTATAGAGCACGCCTAATTACGGAGGCAATTGAAATCTACAAAAATCCTTTTAATATTAATAGAGACGACGGAGCTAAGCTCAATAGCTCTTGGTATCCGGTGATTGACGGCTACACCAAAGCTAAACGCAAAAAACATGTCTAAGTATACAGTAAGGCCAGCTCGTGGTAAACCATTTTTTTGTGTTATAACTTTATATTGACTAAATTCGCTTTAACCAGTGTAATTCTAATTCTAGTAAAATTCATTTATTATTAATAGAGCTAAAAAACCATGTCTAAGTATATAGTAATGCGAGCTCGTGGTAAACCATTTTGATTTATATTGACTAAATTCGCTTTAACCATTGTAATTCTATTTCTTAAATTCTTACCATCGTGATTTCTAATTTTAGAATTCATTAAGAGATGGAGCCACTTCGGTCGGCATCTCGCAAATGGACTTGCCCCTGACTAGCATAAATACCACGTTTTAATGAACTTTCTATTCCGTTCCGCGGCGACGACGCCACTGCTTGTCACGATTATTTTGTACTGGTGAAAGTTAACAATTGTAATTTTTATTTTATTTTATTTTATTTCTTCCTAAATTCTTACCACTGTGATTTCTAATTTTAGATTTCATTAAGAGATGGAGCCACTTCCGTCGGCATCTCGCAAACGGACTTGCCCCTGGCTAGCATAAATACCACGTTTTAATGAACTTTCTATTCCGTTCCGCGGCGATGACGCCACTGCTTGTCACGAGTATTTTGTACTGGTGAAAGTTAGTGCTGCTGGCGACACGGTATCGCTTCGAAGTAAATAAGCACACACTTCACGACTAAAAACTACACATCTACCGGATCTGCCGGATCTGCCCTGATGATGGACACTGCAACGATGTCCGAAACGTTGGCTAAAGAAGGAGGTAGCGCAACACGGCACAACACCCCAAAAACATATAACGAAAATGCTTCTGGCCGTGAAAATCTTAAAACTTATCCAATGGAATCAACTGATTCGCGGAATTTTCAATTTGTTATTTTCATTGTTATCTAATAAGAAATATTTAAAGAAACCTCTTATTGATTTATGTTATTTAAATAATAGAGATAGTGGCTGTGAATTTGATGAAAACCAACTAAAACGTTTTCCTGAAAAATCTTCTAAAATGTTTGACATCGCTCAAAATATTGAGATATGTTTTTATTAAACTTCGGAAAATAAGGCTCGGGAGCCTAATGCCATAATATAGATAAATAAATATATACACTAAATAGGTAAAAGTAATAATAATTAAAAAATAATAATAATAATTCAAAAAACTGTTTCTGAAAAAATTAGAAAATACACAGATTTAGGAAATGAGATTAAAAGAATTTGGCATTCTCGGACTATAAAAATATTACCATTTGTTATTTCGGCCACTGGCATAATACCTAGGAATCTGATTCAAAATTTAAGCATATTAGATTTGTCAAAGAATTTGTATATAAAAATGCAAAAATCAGTAATTTTAAATACATGTAGGATTACAAAAGATTTTTTAAATATTTATATTGAGGGATCGGTAGGATTTATAGGTTCAATTAGAAATGCCACAGAGTCGAACCCTCTGATATGAAAATATCTGGAGTCGGTGAATTATATTCCCATTTGGTCTCTAGTAGGTTGACATGTTGTTCTTGTATTATTTTGTATTTATAATACTTATATAGTGCAATTGCATAGCGTGGGTTGACTAGATTGGGGAAGTGTGTGAAAGGGTTTAGTTTTTCCTGTGGGGAAAATTTAACCCGGACATTTAAATCTGGTAATTAACATATGCTTTTGAATTATGGTTATCCATTATAGATAATAATATAATATTATTTTCCAATTCGATTTTAGAAACAAAACAAACATGTTTTTAGATATTTTTTAGGTTCGTTGTAAACATGATTACAAGTGGCCTCCGTGGACGAAGGTTAATTCTCTCGACTAGTGATCTGAAGGTCGCGGGTTCGAATCTCGACGGACGCAAGTAATTTTTACTTGATTGAATTATGTTATTTCATAATTTAATAATTAAAAATAATTTAAGGTATATTTAAGGCAGTGGAACTTACTCTCAGTATCGCCCTCGTGTAAGACCACCATTCAAAATTAAAACAGTGTTTGAAGTGGCTTTAGCCGTGTTTTTACCCCAATTGGGGATGTCAAAGTCTTAATGGCTCCAGGCGGTTGGGAGCATTTGTGTAGTATTCACATTACAAAAGTATATCCGGTGTCTATGAAAACGTACGTTACGTCATATTAAGATAAGCTACTACTAAAAAACAATTTGATCGAGCGATAAAATAGATGATTTTTTATCTAATTTGTAGCCTTATAGTCGGTATAGAAAAATGGTTCAGTTCAATTTTTACAAAGTGTTGGTTTATACTACGTTATATTATAATTTGATTTTTGATTCGCTTCCAAAACTTTAAACACGTTTTCCTCAAAATATCAAATTGGAACTAGCTGTCCGAAGAATACCTAACATTTGATTACCTCGATAACATATTTTTCATAATCAATAACGGTTTTTAGTCGAACACCCATGAATCATATTAACTAAGACACAGTTTGAATAACGACTTTGAAGCTCGTCAATTTAAAAATATTTTTCATGAAAAATGTTAAACTGCCGATTGCAATGTATTCCCAAGAGGAGTGGGATTATGAAATATGCGCTGCATTTACCAGACTTTGCTAGCATTCACAGTACTGATTAAACATTTTCTGTAAGCAAAAATAGTACAGGAATTTATTAAACCAATATAATCCCCCCGTAATAGTTATACTCGAAACGGATTGTTTTTGTATTCCAACGCAGACATTTATTAACCCTTCAAGCTAACTTCTTCGCTTTTCAGAACAACCCATACCGGTCCAATAGAAATCGTTATGTCTCCCTTTCTATCTTGGTTAGAAATATGATATAACAGTGTTAGAAAGAGAAAACACAGCGCTGTACATTAAAATATAAAAATTATTCGTAAAATAATTAAAATGAACACCTTTAAAAACCAAAATTTCCAACCGCAATTGAAAACTTCTTAAGCATTGTTATGATTTGAAACTCGATGAAACGAAAAAAAAGCGACATTAAAAAGGGACAAACACATACATCTATAGGATTTAGCCTGCGAGAGAATGAAATAATGTAATCAGTCTCCTCTTTGTGCGGTGCTTCATAATCTATCAATTGTCTCTTTGTGTGGTGCTTTTGGTCTCCATTATTGTCTACTTTAGTTTTCTAAAGGTTTCACTTCTACCGCGTGTGAATTGCCTACTTTGAATTTTTTTTCCTAATCATTTTTACATAAAACGACATAAAATGAGTAGACGATAACATTCATAATACATTTGCCTAATAAAATATGTGTATTCTTTTTGTTAACACAAATTTAGCTACAAAAATCATAATGTGAGCCAATTAAAAAAAAATAAAGATAGAAAATGAAAATAAATAAAATATAATTTAAAAATAGTGTTTATTTTAAATTATAACATTTTAAAGCTTATTTCGTAACTAACTAACTAACCATCACGCCGTTTCGCCGCAGGGGTAGGCAGAGGGGACGGACCGCCAAACAATTCGGTCTTGGAACACAATCTTTGCCTCACTCACATTCATACATCGTCTCATACATACTCTTCTATTATTCTGTATCTGATTCACTTGATCGTGCCATGTCTTATTTCATCACCTTTCAAAAACAGTTTTTACTTTACGGATGCGTTTAGGAATATTAATTTTATTGGAATTTTATTGCAGAGCAGAAACATTTTGACCTTCCATCAAAATAGGCTCGAGGCCTGAGGTGTTAATCGATTGCACAATGTTGTCAGGTAACAAAACGACGTCCAATTTACACCAAGTAACTATCGGAACATTGTAAGTGGTTGAATAATAGATAGAAACGATTAGGTTTTATTTTGAATAAATTATGTTGGTAAATCGATGGCAATACTTTGGGCAGGCGGCAGGCGGCAGGCGGCAGGCGGCAGGCGGCAGGCGGCAGGCGGCAGGCGCGCGGTGGGCAGGTAACCCCGCGATAGTAATCGGGTACTCGGGAACCAATAATGATTACAAAGGGCTAAACGCCAGCACTAGTACGGGATTGCTATCCCTTTCAATGAACAACCCATCACACCCGTAATAAAACGATTCAAAGCGGCTTAACACTTTTTCGACCGCCCGCTGCGATAAAATCTTCCCTGGTGTGGGCGATGATATCGCGGAAACCACTAGTTTGGGAGACTAGAAAAAGGTAGAAAATACGTTTTCTTGATAACTGTTATTTTGTTATTATATGCATTAATTGTTATTGATTTTATCGATGATTGGGTTTAAAAACTTAATATCTTTACATTAAAAATAAAATTGAATAAATAATACAATTATTAATAAATAACGAATCGTTTATTCACGATACAAGCACTCACTGAGGATGTTCTTTCACAAATTATTATACTACATTGACAAATTTATTACACACATTTCTACCTATTGTATTAATGCATTTTAATAATTAAATTTATGATTCGTGTAAGCCCCTACAACCTGTTATATTATTTTTAAAACTTTTTTTCTTTTATTAGGTTCAAAATTTGTAACCAACAAAAAAGGCCGTTCTTGCTATGTAATAACATATTTTTGAAGTAAAACTTCTTTACGCACGCTTGACTTGGGGAGTAAGCTGGTGAATGCGTGACGAGAGTGTTATTAAAAGTGTGATCGGGCGAGGTGAACGGTCGGGCGAGGCGAACGGAAATTGAGAGGGAGATAGATATAAGTTAGCGAAGTTTTACTTCAATCGTGTGGTCTACAGCACACAAGTTTTTTATAATTTTCATGTTTTTTTTATTTGAAATTAGGTTTATTTCCTGTGATGTGTAGACATCTTCTCAGCTTGAAATATATCTTACTTATTACATATAAAATATACCATTAATCATTTTCAACATACCTCATCTTTAAAGATTAGATTTTTAGTTGTTTGTCCAATCGTCAAAGACGACATGGCAACAAATGTGGAAAAAACCATATAATTTGAATGGAATCCTTGTATACTACTCCCCCCCCCCCCTCTCCCACATGTTAAGTATATATACTGCAGATAAGAATTTATTGATGTATGGTTTAAGTGGATGCGGATGTCGAAGGACCTTGTATGTGTTTTGAAATATAAGTGTGTGAAAGACCACTGTACAAGTAGAAAGAATGCACTTAAAGGAAAGAAAGGAAGGGACTTACTGCGGTAACTAGTGATGCTCTCTGCTATCTTGGCTGGGTTTATTAATCCACTTATATACTTGCGGTATGCGAATTCAGTTTGAGGATTCGGGACGCGGAATATTATAGACGTTCGATTGACGACTGATTGTTATGGTAACGTTAAATGGATGGGTAGGAAAAGGAACAGGATAGCGATGGATAGGAAAGGAATATGTGACAATCAAGCTGCAAGCACAGAGTCTACGATATATGTAGATGTATGCAGGTAAGTGTAGCTATGAATTGTGTAAACGCCCAACCAAGTATTATTTCTACCGGTTTGAAGATGGCTTTAAAAGGCTGAAACAGGTTACGGTAAAAAACAAAATAAGTTAAAATAAGTATCATTAAGAAATAAGTTTCAACTTTTGTTTTATTAGAATCCACATATCAGGACATCCACCCTCTTTCTTTCCCCTCCCCCGTCCCTGCATTAACGGAGCAACTAAAGCGTAAACGTTCGCTGAATTATCCGATTGAGATATCCAATAAAGATAGGTCCTTGTTCGCCCAGCCTCTGCAGTCAACCTTCCCCAAACAATCGAAAGCCTTTTCCTCCCAGATTCCGCCCGAATGCGAAGTGTACGGTAATGTGAACGATTCGAAAGATTTGTAAAAAAACCTTATTTTTGTTCTCTTAATGAGACGAGTTACCTTGAGTTGTTTATTTCAATAGAATTTATTTGGTTCAATCGGAGATTCTGAAACTTGGGCCTTGAAGATATTTTAACACTTTTCAGTGAAGCCATTTATTTTATTAATTGATTCCAATCGGTTCATACATTGAATATTACATATACTGGCTTTGTAACCAACAAAGGTTTTTGTACGAACAGACTACAAAACTGTTTTTTAGAATTCTAACAAATTAGGAGAACGTTTTAAATTTTATCTCCTTAACAAATAATTTTGTAAATATAAAAATTTGTGATGAGAAATATATCGCAAAATAAAACCGTTTACAATAATGAAAAAATGTCAGACAAAACGCTGACAAAAATATTAATTACAATAATACTTTAAATGAATTTCTCTTGCGTAGCTTCCAGGTGAAAGCGACAGTTATCTTAGATTTTCATATCACCACGTATGAACTTTTAAGCATCTGTTAGGCAAATATTTGGCTCACGAAAAACTCTTGTGTAATTGTTTATTCTATGGCCCCAACAATATTTCATCGATGAACCAATAACGCGTGGAATTGTTCAGTAAATTGTTTATTTAATTTTAGTATTTATATTGTGTATGTATTATTTTTTCCCGGGATGCTTCTGTCTTGAAGTTTTTTTTGACGGACCGCTGAACAACTCGGCATTGGCGCACACTCTTTGCATTATTAATAGATATTCATACGTAGTTTCAGAGATACTCTTCTATTATTCTGATTCTTGTCACGGCCCGATCCCAGCGGTCTCCAAATTTATCACATTTATACATGGTTTTACCACGCATACGCCCCTACAGCATTCAATCTACTCGTACTTACCTACATTTCTTCAGCAATCAGAGTACTTTCATCCTTCCTCTTCCAATTCCATGTCTTACTGTCGTACATCAGGATATGTACCAGCATTCTATGGTGGACTACTAGCTTCGCTTATTTGCACTGTTTTTTTATTAGCACCAGCGGCATTTATTCCTCCGTTAATGGAGTTACCTGCATTTACCCTTATTTCAGTGTCTCATTAAAATTACTATTCTTTTTAAATTCTTTTTAAATTCTTTTTAAATAATTACTTGAATGTAGGTATGCATTTATACTTTATATGGGATGTGTGGGATTACAATAACCTATCTAGCTCTCCACAATTAGAAATATACACAAATAGTATTATCATTATTTCTATTAAAATCTTAATAACCACCCAAGAAATTACATGTAATATTTGCAATAAAAGATTTTTTTTGAGGTATGTAGGCAAGGCAGAATGTTTAAAAAAATTCAGGTTGTTGAAAATTAGATGAAAAGGTTTGTCTTTGGTTCTTGATTGATACTACTCACAGAAGCAATATTATGTCGATATCGGAAGAGATTTGGTTCAAGAATGACTATTTAACTGCACTTAACATCCATTCTAAACGATGCTTTGTGTTAATCTGTAGCAGGGAAAATGGTCACTGAAAGTTCCCTTCTGTCGATCGGATATCATCGGCTATCTTCATAACAGTTGTATCTTTCATATAGTACAACTTTATTGATCTCTGTTGAGACACATTAAGGCTACATAAAACTACCTTTACTGACGACATTTATTGAGAGACATTGAAACTACATGCTCACATACACTACAAGGAACAATAATATATTCGTCTCCACCGGGAGAACTGTTGGCACCTTGGTCCAACGGGCAGGAATATAGAATAATCATGACGCCGGAGATTCGAGACCATTCGAGTGTCTGCCAAAATAGTAGAATAAATTTAAAGATAAGACGCTTTAGAGAAGATTTAAAATTAAAATAAAATATGAGTGCATAATTTAATCCACCATCTAACTTATGCTTTAATAACACATATTAATAAGATGATTGTTACCAACGGCAATGGAATTTTGTTGAAAAACCAAAAAGCCCAGATCCTTAACTCGAGACCGCGCTTCCGGAGAGGTTGACTTTAAAGCTCGCTATAAAGTTCATCCCAAAGTAAGGCGCTTTAAAAGCTCAACAAAATTCAGAGCGAAAGCCAGCTCTTCAAAAAATCATATCCTCAAAATTAAGATCGAAAGAATTTAGAGTGAAACTTTGAAATTACTGATCTCTTCATATACGGCCGAAACCCACCATAGTAGAAGAAGGCAGGAGTTACAAGATGGACGGCTGCGTTCTTTCTACTTTAAATATGGTGAAAAAATTTAAATTCTAAAATTTTTATAATTATAATAAATTCACACATAATTGCGAGTTGCTTCTAAAATCATGAAATATAATTTTTCCATAATTTAAAACAAAAATACATAATTTATTTGGAAAGTGGTGGATGAAGAATTCACCGCATTTTAAATTTAAAAAGCTGATATAACCACTGGAGCGCTTTTTGCCACAATATGGCACTATTTAAAATACCTTGGATTGCTTTGCTGACAATTTTGGCAAAATTTTCCCTTATTTGTAAGTAATTATGTAGAATTTTACGATTTTATATATTTTTTTATAAATCCTATGAATATATGATAATCAACAACAGATAGGTGATTTCATTGACTATATAGAACTATAATCAGTTTGTATGTCTCCATATTAAAATTCGGATGTACGATTTTTTTATGTGAGCGGAAAATATTCAAAATGATCACCAAAAAATATCGAGCAATCAGAGAAAAAAGTTTTAAATTGCGCTGTCACTCCAGAGTGTAATCCCCTCGTTGATCGATATTTTTAAATAACCAATGTAAAAACTTCATATTCGATTTAATCGAAAACGAAATTAAAAAAGTTATTACGTAATAAAAATCAAAAAAATTATTACGTAATAACGTCTCCAAATGGGATTTATATCATCAGTTTTCTACAAGTGTTAATTCTGGATACTGCGTATACGTCCTACTTATTGATTTAAAAAAATATATTCAGTTCGGTTGGGTGCTTTGGCCTAAAATCAAAAAATACATATTGTTTTAAAAAGGCCGCGCAGCTTTTCCTCGTTAGGCTTCTAAAAATCCAGCACCAAATTGACTTGCTTTTAAATCATAATATTTACCATGCATTCTGTATGTTTGTCATGACAAATAAAAAAATGGGAAAAACACTCGTTGAAGGCAAAAAAAAAAGATATTTTAGAAAAGTGTAAAAAAATTAGGTTTATCCTAAAAGGAAGCAATGCAAAGAACTTGCCACTAATTATTTTAACCAAATAAGAGAACTTACTAACTGCTACTGAATTGTATGTAAATATTAAAAATATTTTTAATGTTATTAAAATAAAAAAAATGAAACAATACAACTTTGTATAAACCATTTATATAATGCGTAAATCCTACCGGTTTCGGAACAAACGTTCCTTCTTCAGGGAAAGCTTATACTAATTTGACAGTTTCGAACAATGTTTTATTATGGTAGGGTAAAATAACTTTTCGACGTAATTTATCGACGTAACATTTTATGGTTTTAATATTTTTTATGGTTTTAATAATTCCATGAATACGTTGATTTATGCGATTTATTAGATATATTTAAAATTCATGTGCCTATTGGCTAATTGTCATCACTCTACAATATTTAAAAAAACTTACCTTACTGAAAATAATGCATAATCAATTCCAGAATTCGTTTTTATTTTAAGAAAAACGGATGAATATGTCCAACGCTGGGGTCGTCCTTAGATGTTATATATGATATAACTAGCCATTGCCCGGCATGCGTTGCAATACCACACATAGAAAGAAAGTGGGTGTGTTTAAATTATTTTTATTGAAGTTCTTTTGGTCACACATTTTTTATCCGTATGGTGCGCGTACACAAATAAATCATAAGATTTACCAAGGGGTAAGCAGGCCATATACAGCTATACGTGTGAGAAGCACGGATTTTCCTTATTTACCCCCTGCTATCCCCTACCGCTATTATTTAATTGCAATCCCTTCCTCGTCTCCCACCCTTCGTCACCCCTTCCCCGCGGTCCCTTCCCTTGTTCCTCCTCGTACCCATACCACCTATCAAATTGAATATATGAAACACCCTACTTTTTCAAACAACTCGCGCGTCACCGATTAAAAAAAATTTGGTACAAATTTCATAAAGCCAGAGTTACCACCAGAGGTAGAATGACCATTATATACATTAACCTTTGAGGATGTGCGCACAATATCTCACGAAAATTTCATCGCAATCGGATGAATGGTTTAGGAGGAAAAATTGTAACGAAAGACCTTCTCATATAGAAACATTCGCGGGCATAGCAGAACAAATAACCAAAGTTTCATTATAATCGGTAGAATAGTTTACAAACGCATAAGGGACAAACTGAGAAACATTTATTTTTATACTGGCAGACCCACCCACACGTTGCTGTGGCTAACGACACACAACGCACTCACCCAACCTTTATAAAATCCACACCAGCCACTTGCCAGCTGGCCGCTGCCCGCTGCTTGAATTGAATATTTGAATTTCTCAGCTTTTATCTACTATAATAAGCATGTATTATACATATAAACCTTCCTCTTGAATCACTCTTTCTATTGGTGAAAACCGCATGAAAATCCGTTGCGTAGTTTAAAAGATCTATGCGCACATACATTTTGTGCGACTTCATTTTATACTATGTAATAATAATAATATATAAACCTTCCTCTTGAATCACTCTTTCAATTGGTGAAAACCGCATGAAAATTCGATGCGTAGTTTGAAAGATGTATGCGCACATACATTTTGAGCGACTCCATTTTATACTTACATACAAACCTTCCTCTTGAATCACTCTTTCTATTGGTGAAAAACGCATGAAAATCCGTTGCGTAGTTTAAAAGATCTACGCGCTCATACATTTTGAGCGACTTCATTTTATACTATATAATGATAATGATATTAAGATTGTGTTATGTGCTTCTTAGCACATAACACAATCTTAGCTTCTATATCCATATACATTTCCTCTTAACATCGATGTTTGAAAATTTGACAGTAAAATTCTTATCATGTTTAAATGAGAAAAAGTGTATTTCTGTCTTGCCGACTACAACAGCGGAGCATTCCGGGAATAGTCAGCAACGGTCGCCAGAGCCGGATATCTCAGGAGCATTTCTCTATTTCTATTATGCAAATGTGTCTTGGATTATACTGATAATTCCGCGGCCAAAGAGACCCGGGGCAGGTGAGGGAGAGGGGCAAGGGGAAGGGTATCATATTATTCCGCATTTTAAATGCGCATATCCCTGGGCGGCTTTACTAGAGGCATTTCATTGCAAAGCGGAAAGATGGAAAAATTAGACAAAATGAGACTAGATACTGAGTAAAAGACGAATTATTATTATAAAGACGTCGGCGTACGTTTCTTATCTAGTGGTAGACTAGTTACGATCCTTGACTACGAATTAGGATGTCGCGGGTTCAAATCCTGGTGTGTGCAAGTTTATTTTGATTTAATTAATTTATGTTATTTCTCAAATTATTCACTTATACATAATAATACATTATGGTATATTCGCGACACATTCTTATTTACACGAAATTATTATCCTCAGGGCCTCCTGTGTGGAGCTAATTTGAATATCACCTTGATGAAAGGTACAACCATCCGGAATCGAAACTTTACTTGAAATGGCTTTCATCATCTTTGGTTATCAGATTTGAATAGTCAGGTTCCTCCACACCTTCCTCCTTCACATCGCCTCACAAAATTGTCCAATTGGCGATGCCGTAGTCTCACTTGCTCCATACGGTTGGGAGCAATTGGAACTCTTGTGCGTTACTCACATAAAAAGTAATATAACCCTATTTTTTAATTCCTTTAACATTTTTACCTCCGAATAATGCCAGTAAACACTCATTCAAGTAAGTCAGGTACGTCTCTCAACACAATTTTTAGCGAAAATATTTCACTTGACCTATAATAACTCCAAATTGCTTTCCTAAATTCATGTTGTCAGAGCTCACTGCTCATCAGTTCACAGATTGTCTTTTTTTTTTTTACAGTGAATACCGCACAAGAATCTCAACTGCTCCCGTCTGGAGCCAGTGAGACTATGGCATCCCCAATTGGGGTATGTTGTGAGGCTGAAGGTAGTGGGAGGGGAAGGAGGTGGGGAAGAGGAAGGTTGGGGAGTACCTGGCTATTCAGATCTGGTCACTAAACACGGCTAAAGCCATTTTCAAGCAACGTTTCAATTCTGAATGGTGGTTTTACACCAGGGCGATACTGATAGTATATTCCACTCTGGAACATGCCGCAAATATACTATATATTATTTTTAATTAATTAATTGTGAAATAACACAAATTAATCAAATAAAATTTATTTGCGCATGCCGGGTTCGAACCCGCGTCTTCTTTGAAGTTAAGATAATAACATGCAGAAATTAGCAACACTGTTCACAAACAGTAAATGACTTTGCAAGTATTTGTCATCAAATACATGTGAATACATTTGTGAGCTGTAGGGTAAATCGATCATACCTTAATTAAATGAATTTCAGCTGTCGTATTTTCACCGCAACCTTGCCGAAAAGTTTTTTTCCGAGTTTGTGTTTTGCATTACTTCTCAGGACGCCGGAAGAATTATTTAGCATAATTTAGGAAATTTAATTTTTGATTTATTTCACATATAAGGAGATAGAATATTATTCTTTTGTTTTCTGAAATAATCCATAAAATTAGGAAGACGGGAATTTTAATTTTGAACCAAATTTATATCTAGACAAAGCCACTTTTTAAAATTAAAAATCTTTGAAAATCTGTATAAGTTTCCTCAGTCAAGTATGTAATTATTAGGAATGGCTTTGAAACTGAGACCATTGTTAATAAAATCTACTATCATCTCACTTATTGTATCAAATGCTTAAAAGGATTATATCATGAAAAAATAGCTTTAAATTAAATTCATAAATTTATGATAGCTTTAAATGAAACTTTTAACCCTACAGTGGTCGCGCTCTTATAAGTATCGCCAGTGGTTGCGTGGATTACATAGGAGGTAGGCCATTTTCAAACTAAAAAAATAAGGGAAATCATTTAGAATTATTGTGTATTTGTATTTATTATATTTTTTAAATCTTATGATCTAAGCATTGTTTATTAGAAATAAGCAACTTAAATTAAACAAAACTTCTATGTTTTCACGATTAACCAAAACATAAATGACCTCTTTTTTTTAAATTAAAAATTACATCTGATACGTTTTAAGATTTTCACGGCCAAAAGTATTTCCGTTATTTATTTAAGGGGTGTTATCCCGTGTTGCGCTACCTCCTTTTTTAGCCAACGTTTCGGACAGCGTTGCAGTGTCCATCATCAGGGCAGATTCGGCAGATCCGGTAGATGTGTGATCATACACCTTTCGGACATTGCAACGCTGTCCGAAACGTTGGCTAAAGAAGGAGGTAGCGCAATACGGCATAACACCCCAAAAACAAATAACTAAAAATTACAAGTAAGCACGGATACTAATTTAATTGCTGATTTCTTTGCAGGATATATATAAAATTATTGAATTATCAGGACAAATAACTTGTTTGCCTTTACTTTATTCATTTATTGCTTCTTGACAATTTAAATGTATTTGCATACACTTTTCGAGTACTGCGTAGTTGGTCGCGCGGATTACAGGTGTAGACCGTGGACTTTGCGGAGCTCCTGTTATCCAACCAATGCGTGCCTGACACCAGCGCTAAACTGAACGCGTCCGTGAGTTATCCAACTTAAAGTACACGGACGATAAAATGATTCGCGTCACCCGTTTTTGGGGAATCTAAAATTTAGCAAGAGTGGATTACATGTATAATCCGCGCGACCACTCTAGGGTTAAACACGCTTTGAGGTTAACTCCATGGCATAAAGCGTTACTTAAGTAGTCAAACGACACTGCAGCGCTCAAACAAAGACATACAAAAGTCACAAAATAAGCAACTAGAAACGCTTAGGTTGGGATTAATGATGACAAAAAGGTGCACTCATGATAAATTTTCGAAACTATTTAATGTATTCAATAATACACATAAATAATAAATGATTGACTATCGCTCACAAAGTTTCAAAGATAACACAAAACACACAAATTCAATTATCGAGGGTAGATCCCCTCCCTTCCCTTGGGGTAAAATACAAAATTATTGAATAACGGAATATGAATCATCCCCAACGTGAGTGCACCCATCCAATTTGTAGGTAGGCATCGTAAAGATTTACTCCGAAGCTTCCCAGGCTCCCTGAGCCTCTTCCCACCCCCAAGTCCTTGAGGTCCTACCCCGTGTCACCTCGCAAACTTAATTTACAATTTATAAGCAAAACATTTGCGTCGCGTATGATACAAGAAAAATGGATTTAATTTTATTTCTCATAAGGTTCACAGAATTTTCATTGAAATAATCTGGTAATTTTGTCATCCTTTTGTCTGTTGAATATTTACTAGATGTGAGAGTCGTGATTCAGTGTTAGGAAATCACAATTTATTTAAAAGATGAAACTATACTTACTTACTGCATATTTTTTGTAGGTATATTTTATGTAGCTTAAAAATGTTCATATTCAAAATTTGGACTTCACAACCTTGAGATATAACCCACGAAAATCTGCAAGTTTTTCAGCTCCCTTTAAATTTAAAGAACATTTTAAATCCTGCAAAATAAACATTGTTTTGTCTTCCCGATATATTTGTCTTAGGAAGTCTTAAATCTTTTAAGCTTCTCGTAGGATAGCCGCAAACTGTACTATTAATTCTAACACTTCTTAAAATATAATCAGGTGACATTTTATTTTAAAAACTAGGGTATTATAGTTCGACGTTGCCACACATAATTGTTTTGGCGTTGCATTTATTTTAGCCTACTATATCTAAAACAGCACAATGTCGGTGTCATGCCTCATGTTTATTCGTTTTATCAGTTTTAATGTGTGTTTTATTCCTAAAAAGAATCCCTTTTTTTCAGTAATGCTTATGGGATATCACAGTGATGTTATAAAACAATTTCCTTGTTTTATGGTTTAGTTATCCCTTTATCATAACCTTTTTGCAATTTGTTTAGTTAACATTTCAAAGTCCTACGTGTTAAGTTTTGGTTTGTTATAGATTCTAATTCCCAAGTATTTAATAGCTTCTACTTCTTAAATATTTTGATCGTTCAAACAACACCACGCATTTATTTTAAGTTATATTTCATTTCAGATTGGTGATATTCATTTAGACATAACACGAAATTCCCTTTGTATTTTTGATATTGCATATGTTGCAATATTATTTGCTACAATGTATAAAAGTGTGTCGTCTAAGAAGTAGGTAGGAAGATATTTCACTATATAATCAATGTGCATAATAAAAACTAGCAGTCCCAAAACAGATCCCTGAGGAACTCCACAATTTTTTTCTTCAGAAACAGCATTTACAGTTTTGGTTCTTTGTTTTGTATTTTTAACGCAACACAATTCTAACCAAAATTATGACACTTGGAGGTGTTACACGTGCAATTTCAAACCATAACTTCAAAGTAAAATAAATACGTTTCTATTATCCAGGGAGAACCGAGGACAATATTTCAGAGGTAAAACTGTGCCAAATAAGCGTCCACACAGCATTTGAGGGAAATTATTTCCCTAATTTGGCCTTCCGTGTGGAGTTAATGTAAAAAAAAGTTTCATTTAAAATATCTAAATATTTGTGGGTGTTTATATTATCAATATTTTAAAAAGGTTACATTTTTAGCTATTCACTGGCTTAGGCTGATCGCGTAAACCAGTTATTCTTTAATGTAACACAATCTTAATTAAAATTGTGACGCTTGGCATTGTGTTCCACATGCTATAAAAGAAATAAGTTTCTGTAATTGAGCGAGAACAGAAGATAATATTATGTAAAACAGTAATACCCCCGAACATAGAATATTCTATGCCTACATAGGATAGCTTAACATAAAAATAAATTTTAAAAATTAATGTTCATGTTGAAACAGGTATACATATTCAAATACCTCGGGGTTAAATTATCCAGCGATGGACGGCAAGACGGAGAAATTGATCGACGAATTACAGATCAATGTCCTCTCTACAGCTCAGTGATAAGAAAAGCCGAGCTCAGCATCAAGACAAAGATGGCAGTATTTAAAACGGTATATTGCCCGACGCTTACTTACGGCCACCAGATATGGATGCTAAACGAACAAACACGCTCTAGAGTCCAAGCTGCCGAAATGAGGTACTTGAGAGTAGTGGGAGGGGTTAGGAAATGAAATATAAGAAACTCGATCTAAACATTGAACCACTGCTATTCTTCACAGAAAAATCGCAACTGAGGTGGCTTGGGTTTGTACTATGTAAGAATGTCTGATGACCGAATTCCGAGGAAAATACTGAGTGCGATTCCAGAGGGAAGACGTCCAGTGGGCCGCCCTAGACACAGTTGGGCGAGACAACTTCAGAAACTGTGTGAGGAGAGGATTTGACTGCCATGGACGGAGGCTGGATGGAGGAGCCTTGTCGATGCAATGGGTCCCTGACCCGAATAGACAAGGGAAAGAAGATGATGATGATGGATGTTTATGTAAATATAAAACTGTGCTAAGTGCTTAGCACAGTTTTACACTTACCGTATTACTCGGTTTTGTTGTTTAGAACTAATTTACATTTTTTTTAATATTATTTTGAGTAGGTTAGAGGTAAATATTGATTCGATCCTACTGAAATCATTATGAAAAGAACAAGAAAACAATCGTTACAGCGCAGCGCGGCGCCGGCGGTTAGACGAAATGTAACTAATTTTCACGATAAACATATCTACTTAACTAGTCCGTTAGAGTCTTCAATAATAAATCAACGAGTGAAACCCTGAACAAGTGTTTAAATTACAAAAAAAGTAAAAACCTAATGAATACCGAAATAGCTGTCACAATATGAATATGCACTAAAATATTTGCCAAACTTAACAGCATCGTTTTTAAATTTGATTTACTTTGAAAGTAAACAATATTAAATTGAGTTCTACGAATTAAACACAATAACAATAAATTTCAAAAAAACAACATCCAAAAAGATTTTCCAGCATAACAAATTGAGTTATGATTATGATAATACAGTTGTTAAATTGTAACAAGATACAGGATTTATATTTATGTATTTATTACCGCAGAACGTTAAATATAATAATAATATGTTTATAAGATATCACATCCGCCATTGTAATGTGGATTTATGAAATGAAACAACATCCCATGAAATTTAAATACTGTTGCTTTCACGTCGAATGAAATACGTTAATTTCAGCGTGTAACGAGTCGAGCTCTGGGGAGTTTCTAGCCCATGGAGTCGCTAGTAGGAGCGGTATAAATTCTAAAACTGATTTGGGATGTAATAAGCGAAATTTCAGTTTATCTCATTAATGTATGGAATATTCTGAAACAGCAACAGCTCTTGCTCTCCGCGTCTTAAGGAATACAAAGTAACAAAATGTCTGTTTGGTGAAGAGTCCACTGATTTAACTCCTTTGGTTAGTGGTTAAGGAGTGTTTACGTGGAGAAAAGGAAGAAGTGCAGCATCATCATATAGCAGCAGCAGGTGTGTTCAAATAGTCAAAATATGAATAGTTTTTCTGAGTAAACAATACAATAAACACCCGGGTTGCCGGCAATTAAAACATAATTGAATAACTGCCATATTTCATGTTCAACGTTTCGTAAATTTTACAGTGTCCACACAGTCTATTTTCGAATAATATCGGAACTATTTAATGTTCAGTTTTGCCATATTTAAATGACCTTAAATATTTTATCTGATATGTTTGATTCCCTAAATATCGATAGAAAAATAATTATATTTTGCAGACCTCTGTGTTTTGAAGAGACATACAACATAGGTCTCTTCAAAACCTATGATCACTCCTTTCTATCCCCAAAAAGACCTTCCACACAGCACCCAAATTATGAAAAAGGCCCTCAAAGGATTTATTCTCCTCAGGGCCTCCTGTTTGTAATTAATTAAAAAATCCAAAAACATTCAATGAATAAACATAAAAAAAGATATTTTTTCAAACCGCAACAACAAGTGTACCGTGATATCTTCTTCTTCTTCTTCTTGTGCCCTATCCGTTCAACGGACGTTGGCTATCATGTTGGCTATGCGGACTTTGTTTACTGCGGCCCGGAACAGCTCCACTGTAGACTGGCCAAACCACTGTCTCAGGTTTTTCAACCATGAGGTTCTCCTTCTTCCAGGGCCCTGTCTTCCGGCAATCTTTCTCTGCATTATGAGATGCAGGATCTCGTACTTCTCTGGATGTCTCATCACATGTCCAAGATATTGAAGTCTTCGGATTCTTATAGTTTTAATTACTTCCTTTTCTTTATTCATCCGAACCATAACATCTTCGTTTGTAACCCTGTCCATCCAGCTTATTTTAAGTATTCTTCTGTAGATCCACATCTCGAATGCCTCAAGTCGCCTAATTAGTTCTTCAGTAAGCGTCCATGCTTCCATTCCGAAAAATAATATCGAAAACACGTAGCACCTGACCATTTGCATTCGTAATCCAAGGTTGAGATCATGACTGCAGAACATTTTTTTCATGCGGATAAAGGTTGCATGAGCTTGCTCAATGCGGCATTTGATTTCAACTGAAGGATCCCAACTATCATTTACATTGCAGCCCAAGTATACAATAATATGTACCTTCTCTAGTTTTGTTCCAGCAATATAATATTTTTACGACTGCCACTTTTAAAATTCCCATGGTAACGGCACGGTGACGGCAATGGCACGCGGCATCTCATTTCTATATGTGTGAGGAAGATGCAAGAAAATGAGGATTACATTTTTACGACTGCTGCTTTTAAAATTCCCATGGTAACGGCACGGTGACGGCAATAGCACGCGGCATCTCATTTCTATATGTGTGAGGGAGATGCAAGAAAATGAGGATAACATTTTTACGACTGCCGCTTTTAAAATTCCTATGGTAACGGCACGGTGACGGCAATGGCACGCGGCATCTCATTTCTATATGTGTGAGGAAGATGCAAGAAAATGAGGAAGCAGATATACTTCCTTTGGAGTAAGCAGATATACGAACGTCGTGCATTGTTTATTTCAGCATTATTAATAAAGGGTGAACGGACAATTCAGAATGAAACCAACTCAGAACCACCTCAGAAAAGTCATTAGAAATGAGGAGTTGAATTTATTCTCAGTTGGCATGGAACCGTAAGAAAGAGCTGTATCATTATTGTTATGTGTTTTTTTTATTTATTTTGTCGCCATTTGACTACTAATATGATAATTTACATCCATCTACGGAAAAAAAGAATTGTTCAACTTAAGTCATCCATTGTCCTACCCGCATCCGCGGTTTTTCCCCGAAATACGAATAAGTGAACCCAAAAAATAAATATGCTAGCAACAATAGTGACCTTTATTTCATCTGCTAATAGAACCACATTGCAATACATCATCGCATTTAAAGGCCAGAGAATGGACGCAATGAACGCATGACGACACTGCTCAAGGCGGAACACTAAAACAAAGGAAGCTGCAAACAAAGCCATAAAAATATGCTTGAAGAATGATCAGTTGCCTTTGTAAAAGGGAAAAATTATGAAAAGGAAAGAACGGGGAAGTATTTTAACTTTTTGTCTTTTGCCTTTTTGTTTTTTTATTTTATTTTGTCGGTCAGAATTCTATGAAAAGTTATCGCAGTTATGAATTTTGAGACCCGCATACTAATTTTAAAATACTGCTATGGCGACGCATACTTCTTTAACACAGTAATTTTTCAAATGAATTAATAGTCATTGCTTTTATTAATCAGGGAGGGTTTCATAAATAATATTTTTATTTGAATTTTAGAAAAACTAAAATACTTGCAAGAACTTAATAATTGCATTATTTAATTTGATTTACATTATTTTTTTTAAATGTCTTATTCCGTCTAAAGGAGATCAAAATGAAAAAAAAATTTACTTGAGCCTTAACTTCCGATCAGGTCGTCTACTGATTTGCATGGTGTATCGGGCCCACAGATACTTTAATAGTACTTAAAGCCCACAGATACTTCAACTGCTAACTGTGTACAAATTGCAATTGCAATGTTTCACGGTTGAATTTTGCGTCACCTCTGGTCTGGAGCCCCAAAATACCTGAAAAAACACTTGACTCTTCGCAATATCGGGCGGTCCGTTTGATACTCCAGGCTCACACCTTTCTTCCCTCGGCACAGCATCCCCAAAGATGACATAGGCCTTTAGGGAAATTATTTTCCTTTGGGTCTCCTCCGTGGAGTTAACGTAAAAAAATATGTAAAAAGTAATGAGTATACTAATTAGCTTGTTTTCACAATCAAAATTCTGCTTCGGAAGTGTTATTTTGATAGAATTCCCACATTAAAGAAAACATTTTTTAACGCATCGAATAAAACTTGCAATACATAAAAATCTTAACACACTCGTCATTTCAAGAAATTGAATTTGTTACACTCTGCTTTAAATTTGTTATACTAAAATTTTCATAAAAAAATTTCCCTAGTGTGAGATCTGAGGGATAATCGACAAGTTATTTATTAGGAAAAAAATATAGATAGCCAGTGACGTACAATGCCGCAGTTTTTTCATCAATAGAGCGTAAATAGTCTATGTCGATATGAATTTACAGGATTTTCAAATTATTATTTAAGATTACCAATTATTATTACCTAAAATTTTATTTTTTTAATTAATTTGCAACTTTCCCTTATTGAATAAAGGTTAGTGCTATGAGAAGTTAGTGCAAACAGCTTTACGGCTTGCAAATAAAATCAAATGCAAGTTTTCCCTTGAGTGGTTAGTTTATGTAAATCATTAATTTATTAGTTAGAATTTCTGAAGCTGCACATAAAAATAAGTTCGCATTGGTTTTGGGGTCGGGCCAGAGATTTTTGATGTCATTCTCTTTGCAATGAATTTTAGGCACTACGCTTTCGTATCCGAGTTTTTTTATTGCGGTTTATACTTTTCCTTCATATGTCGCACCAATTCACAGCAACGCATCTTTATTTTTTTTAAAACACATGAAATGAGATGAAGATACATCATACCATACATACTTATTAAAAATGACAATAATAAGTCTTTGAGATACGAAATGATACAGTTTATGGACACGTGTCGAATCCAAGTCTAAAATCATGTGTACTTGCCAGTGCATAAATTGCAACGTCCGACCGCCACGAGCGCCACGGGTGTCGTAGCGATATTAATTATTCTTAAGACTGCGTATCCATGCATGTAACAAAACGGGAAACGAACCACGAATTATGAGAAAGGGATGAAGCTATGGCAAACGGCGCGAACCGCCACTTGCAATTACTTCTTTCTTTTCTCATAATTCATGGTTCATTTCGCGTCCTTTATTTATTTATTTGCGCCCTTTTTCGGGGCTTTTACATAAGTATGAAATTTACAAATTACACTATGATTAAATAATATATAAATACTATATTTTGCAACGAAATATGTAGTATTTATTGTAGATAACTGAACTGCCTCAGTAACAGTACTTTGTATTTTAAAGATAAATTGAATAAATTTGTTTAAATATAATTTGTTCGCATGTATACGCAGTCTAAGGTGGCGTCGATAAGGTTATATCGAGCTATTGAAGTATGAAATTTCCCCGACGACAGACAAGTCACTCATTTGGGCGCGATCGCCTCCCCACCCCCGGCTTCTAAATGTTTTCAAAAAGAGTCCTACGAAATTTCAACCAGCATGACCTTTAACAAAATTCACTGAAAATGTGATACATTTTTTTAAAACATTGAAAGAAATATCATGTCGGTAAAGATAAAAAAAATTCATTCAAACAACGCCATAAAAAATATAAATACAGCGCAATATGGAAATATCACATATCCTAGGTAGGGAGTATTGTATTATCCTAGTACGGTTCGGGGAAGCAGTAGGTACAGGAATACCATTTGAAGTGAGCTCGTTTTTTTAAATGCCCTGTGGCTGCTGAATTTTCCGCCGTTAAAAACTAAACTAAAAATCTAGGATCCGCATTATCTCTTTATGCGCAATTCAGTGGCGGTTTAGTGGGAAAGTTTGGCCCCGTGCTTCCGCGCAGGATGGGGATTTACAAACCGTGATTCGGTTAGGAGCAGAACAGATTTAATTTGAAATCTTTGATATAGTGTAAAACTTATTTTACTATCATTATTAACTACTAAAAATGTAAAATTTTCATCAATATACAAAAAAATAGGAGATCAGCTCATCCAGAGAACCTCGTCATTTTTCACGTTTTCCGTAATAATGCTAACTTAGTTAAAACGAGTGTGCTTTAGACCACACGACTGAAGTAAAACTACAAGACAAACCTCGCCCCATGAACCCAGGTAACCCTGCTAAGTTACCAAACGTAGCGCAGGGGGTGACCTACGACCTAGGGGTGACATGACATTGGGGTGAAATACGATCATGGGGTTACCTACTACCTTGGGGTGACCTACGACCTTGGGGGGACCTACGACCGTAAGGGTGACCTACGACCTTGGGGTGACCTACGAAATTGTGGTGATCTACGACCTTGGGGACCCGACTAGTCTAGCAATCGATCACCGTTCGCATGACATTTTTCGTAACAATCACCACTTTTCGTAACACATTCACCATCTTACCCCCTGAAGTCGAGCGTGCGTGAAAAAGTTTTACTTCAAAAATCAAAACAAACTAATCTCTATACCTACTCCTCAATAACTGAACTTATGATGAATATTGAGTTCAAAACGTTGGTTTAATAAATATGAGGATGAACCGCAACGAAGGGTATTACTCCATAAGTCAACTTTCCTTTTCCCCTTTGCTCCGCATTAGCATTATTACTTTTTAACTTTTCATAATTCATATTTTTTAGATATTTTACGCTGTTTATTTTTTGCACTCCATACGTCAATTTGGTGGTCTTCCAGTTGAAAGATAACCAACACCCCAAGTGGTTCGCTACGTTTGGTGACCAAGTAGGGGTGCCCAAGTTTATACTTTTATCCACCTACTGCCTGGCGGGCCGGACAAAGGAGAAATTTTAACCTCTCCGGCCGGAATCTCTTGCCTTTCACCGCAGTGTAAGGGATGGATTCATACGTTTGTCACTCCTGAACACATTGACCCCCAAATTCCTACCCAACCTTCATACCTCTTTTCTTCCCAGGACTTCCTCTGCTTTTTTTCCCTAAAAAGACCCTCCACACAGAATCCCCAAAACTGGATAGGTCCTAAGCGATTTTTTTACCTTTTCACATATAAATATAATAACGCTCCGTTGTACTCCTATATCGACGGCGTAGGCTCTGAGGAATTTTTTTTCCTCGGGTCCTCCTACTATTTGGAT
Organism: Limnephilus marmoratus; assembly: GCA_917880885.1. Classification (NCBI taxonomy): domain Eukaryota; kingdom Metazoa; phylum Arthropoda; class Insecta; order Trichoptera; family Limnephilidae; genus Limnephilus; species Limnephilus marmoratus. Next base: position 2,728,002 of record OU862918.1, read on the forward strand.
ATAATGTTACAAAATATTATTTTTACTCTATTTATGTTTTTGTACTTTCACTGTTCATACTTATGTTAATAGCATATCTGTACCCGAGAAGCATACGGATGCAAGTCCAAAATTTGAAGAAATGAGTTTTTGATGCAGACTTGAAGTAAATAATCATGTTTATCAGTGGCAGAAAGATACAGGTCCTATCATCAAGAAAATATAGGATTTTCAAAATTGCATATGGATGCAACTACCATGTTGCAACAACTTTCTTAGAAGCAAAAGGATGTACCATGGACTTGCATCTTTATGATTTATTGCATTTTGAGTATTATGACTCATTTTTACATAATTATGTAGTATTATGACTCAAATTATACATTACTACCCTTTCTATTAAAGCAAACAGTTCTTAAACATTGATCCTTTCATAAAACACCACATGTCATATCAAAATATTCCACTTCATTTAGAAGCAGAAGGACTCAAGTCCGTGTTTTTGTTTGACTCGAGTCAGCTCTTTATTTTAAACAATATTTTTAAAGGCTTTATATATAAAATCTTTCGTTTTATTTGCTCGTTTTTAAAACAAAATTAATTGATTTAATAATTAATAAATAAATTATCTATCGGCATGGATATCCGAAAAAGTTATGTCACCTTAAGTTAGAGAAAAAATAGTCTTTTGGCTCTCCTGAACATTTACGTTTTTGGACTTGCATCCGTATGCTTCTCGGGTACAGATATGTCGTGCCCAAAGATATTGAAATATCATGCCGTATAAAAATAATTAAGTCAAATACCATTTCGCAACAAAAAAGTTTATAATAACCATCGTTAAAGTGCAGCACGGTTTGTAATGTCGCCCGCGGCCACTCGGATGTGTAATTTGTAGGTATCTGTGTAAAAAAGCAACACATAGACAGAGATAATACTTCAGGCCTTAGTGGGGGAACTTTGATATTTATTATTCCGTATTTATATTAATGCTGGGAGTTCGCTGTAGGAATGTTGAGAGCGAATTCGAACAGTCTTGCCGTGGTAATGGCCTTACGTTCTACGCTATCCGTACTACAGACGGAAGTTATGTCTTCCCTCGATGCGATGCGTTGTTACGCGCCGTTTCATACGTCTTTAAAAATGTTCAACTCGACGACAAAATAAACGGTTTTTAAATTGAAGCGTTAAGATCAAAGCGCTACAGTGTGTTTCAATACTGTGAGATTTATTTATTTTCTTAATTAATTGTGTTCTGCGTTTAACACATAATTTTCAAAATGATTTGTTGATAATAATGACGATGCGATGAAATCATAAACTTTCTCTATTGACAACCCGTTTTTGTTTTTGATGACAATCTTTAACCAGTGTAGGCATAATATCTTACTTATTCTATTTGCTAAAACAGCTTTACGCAAAAGAAATTTTAGATGCTTTACCACAAAGATATACCTCCTACATTGCAATTCCACTGGCTATTAGGCAGAACACAAATTATTCCAAATGTAAATTGGACACCGAGTTGGATCGCCAGTCAAAACAACTCAAACGCCAATGATTTTATTAGAACCCATCTACGAGTATAAGCAGGTGTTAAGAATTGTACGAAGTTGATTGTCTTTTGTCTTGAATATAAAATTATTATGCTATAAGCTGATGCTGGTGTTCCACAAGGATCGCATCTGAACACATCATTATTTTTGATGCTCATTGTCGTGTATGCCAGTATAAAACAATTACGCGGATGATGGTATCGTTGACGATAGTTCTTGAAGTAAAACTTTTTTACGCACTCTTCACGTGAGGAGTAAGCTGGTGAATGCGTGACGAAAGTGTTACGAAAAGTGTGATCGGGCGAGGCGAACGGTCGGGCGAGGCGTACGAAAGTTTAGAGGGTGATATAAGTTATTGAAGTTTTACTTCAGTAATTAGGGTTATTGTTAATTGAATCAGGGTTACCACTAGAGGATTTCCCTTTAGGGTAAGAAAAACATTGTTAAAACTAATGTTTCAAATAGGTCATTATAAAATGAATCAATGCGATTATATGTGTGGATGTAGTCTCCTTCAAAATAAGTACCCAATTTTCCCAACGGACCATTTACTGACTTAGGTGCTTGGCTTTCACAGCCACCTCTAGCTTGGAGCTCCTAGGTACGATATTGAATTAGTGTTTCTTTTTTTTGTTGTAAACAAAACTGCATCTACTTTTAACAATCTTATTGGTCTGTCTATCTTTTAACAAAAAGATTATCTCGTAAGACAGGCATCAATGTGTTGTAATTTATAAAGTTGAAAATAAAATGAAAGTTTAGGTATATTTGAGATACTGACATTGATACTTCTTGATGGAATTTTACACATGTAATGTTCAAAATTACAGGAAAAAATTACTCTATGTCTGATGTAGAAAAACTCCATGTAAAGCCCGGGCAACGCCTGGAACTGCGGCTAGTATTGGAATGAACGTTCCCAATTCCTATTGTTTAAGACGCCGTGACACAAATTCACACGAAGACCTACATTTATAAATAATTTTGCAATTTTAGCATTCTGACCCAAATGTGTTAAGTAGACATTTGTTTGAATGAGTTTTTTTTTTAAATATTGGTTACGCACATACTAATACCTACACATACACATACCTACACAGCACGCATACATACTATCACTGCTTGGACTTGGTATTAATTATTGTTGCAAGTCCTTTTGTCCTACCTTTTCCCCCCTCGCTTACCCACAATCTTAATCAGTCTGCAATAAACTCCCGCTGAATATAGCCATCACTGTGCTCTGCTCACGAAAATCCGCTATTAAAATAACGCGCCGTGTACTATAAATTAAACCAACTCCCGACTATCACTGTTTGTGCCAATTGGATGGATGAACGAATGCAGCATTGCCAGAATACAAGATCTTTATCCTTTTCCAGTGAGTCATTCCATTCCTTCTATGCAACTTTTAATTTTGCTATAGCAAGCAGTGATTAGTAACACAAAAATCAAGGTCCTTTGCCAGTCATTTTACAAAAAACACATAATCCACTCTCACCACATAAATAACCAAACATTTTTGTTCCTAGCGAGCCGTATATTTGAACCACAATATTAATAAAAACCATAGAGCAGAGTGAGATTACGTTTTATAACATCGCACAAAACGCATTAACGGTTTGATATACCTACATGAGTAATTTGTTTCCATACTTATTTCATTACGTTGGAAATAACATATTTACCCGCTGTTAGAATAAATAAATACGAGGCATCCTTTTAATATTTATTTCTGATAACTTATGTAGTTGTATTTTGCTGATAAAATCGCATTTACCTACCTTATAAATAATACGATTATTTCTTAATAATTGTATTATTGGATATCATTACAAAGTGGAAAAATATTATGATCGCAATATTTATGATTTGTTTATGATAATAAACGCAATAAATAACTTTCTTTACCCGCTCTGTGCACGTATTCCGTTAACCTTTACACCGCGCAACAGTTAATTTAACCCTGTGAGCGGATTACAGTGAATTAATTGAATATATTAATTAATATATTAATTAATAAATTCCGCATAAATAATACCGACTCATCATACCGCATACCTTATATCGCATACAGCGTATCGCATACCGCTTCCACATACCGCATAACCTTTAACCGCATACCCCTTACCTCAAACCGCATACATAATACCGCATACTGCATACCGCATACCCCTTACCTCAAACCGCATACATCATACCGCATACCGCATACGCTTTAACCTCATACCGCATTCCACATACCTTTTTTTTTTTTTTTTTTACATTAACTCCACACAGGAGGCCCTGAGGAAAATAATTTCCCTCAGGGCCTATGTCATCTGGGATGCTGTGTGGAGGGTCTTTTTGAGGAGAGGAAGGAATGAACATTGGTCTTGAAGAGACCCATGTTGTAGGAAGGAGGAAACACAGAGGCCGGCAAATCATTCCACAGCCGAGCTGTTGAACACAAGAACGAGTCGAAGAAACGACCCGTTCTCATGTGACAAATGTCAACCGTGTACAAATGTTGGGCACGCGTTTGGCGTGTTTCCCGACTATGCACCGGTGCCGAAGGGATCAATGATGCTAGTTCCTCGGAGCATCTTCCATCGGTAAAACAAGGATAGCATTCCCACCCGACGCCTGTGCTCTAAAGATTGCAATCCGTCTGTTAAGATGGGAGAATCTATCAAACGGACCGCCCGTTTCTGCACAGAGTCGAGGGTATTTTTCAGGTATTTTGGAGCTCCAGACCAGAGATGGCTGCCAAATTCAACCGTGGGGCGTACTTGTGATTTGTACAAGGTTAGCAGTTGTGTACTATTAAAGTATCTGCGTACCTGTATACCTTATACCCTTTAACCGCATTCCGCATACCCCTTACCTCAAACCGCATACATCATACCGCATACCCTTTATATAGCGCATACCCTTTAGCGCATACCCTTTATATACCGCATACCCTTCCTCATACCATACCGCATACCCTTTAACCGCTTTTTAGTTGTTTTACGTTTCATATTTTGTAAATATAACCGGAATAAAGAAAATGGCTACGAGCGCGTCATCCGGATCGTCTCGGGATGAAAGACGTCTCAAACGTTTAAATGCTAAACTAGCCGCTAGTTTTGCGAGCCTACAGTCGGTGTATGACAAGATAAGGAAAGCTTCGGAAAGCATTTACGATCGCCAATCTTTTTTATCAGGCGCAACTACTGTTGAAAAAATTCGTTCTGAATTTATAACAATATTAGATGAAAAGGTGGATTGCGAACTGGAATTAAATCCGGAAGCAATCGCTGAATACACTCAATTAAATGCATTTGAAGAACTCTTCGGTGTTATTAAATATACAGAAGCAAATATGCTGTCGAATCCGGTTGCAAAACCTCGCCGTCAAATTAAGCTACCTGCATTGGAGATAGCGTGCTTTAACGGGAATCTGGATAGTTGGTCTCTCTTTTATGAAACATATAATTCAGTTATACATTTGAATGATTCTCTGGATGATACGGAAAAAATGCAGTATCTGATGTCTAAATTAACCGGAAAAGCATTAAATATTTGCAAGGCTATTACGCCTACAGGTACAAATTATCAAGTTATCTGGGACGCATTGTGTACTAAGTATAATGATCAACGCGTTCTCGCTGAATTATACTTTGACCGATTGCTGAAATTACCTCCAGTTAACTCGGCCACGCCCGCTTCTTTAGAGAATTTTGCAGATGCATACTCCACTAATATCGCCGCGCTGAAGCAATTAAAAATAAAAGACCTCGCAGAATTCATATTGTTGCAACTAGGTCTTAAACGTCTTGACATAGAGACTGTAAAGGCTTTTGAATCTTCTATTAAAAATAATGAAAATCTACCGTCCAGCGCGGAACTAATCGACTTCGTAAGAGTTCAGCAACGAATTCTTAATCGCGCACAAATCACGCAACCGACATCGAGCCGTCTTGGCTCAAATAATAATTATACCGCTAAACCGCAAAAAACTAATTCCGCAAAGGCATTTATTAATGTCGAAAAATTCGATAATAACTCCATCGAAATTTGTTTTTGCTGTCAAAAGGGATCGCACCCTTTATACCAATGTTCAAAATTCACAAGTCTAGAACCACGCGAGCGATTTAACTGCATTAAGTCATCGAAGATTCGAGTTTGTGTGAATTGCCTCAGTACTAGGCACACCGCGAAGGCTTGTAAATCGAAGAGTACATGCAAAACATGCGCGCTCAATCATCATAGTTTGTTGCATTTCAAACAAACTGATGGGCCGAAGTCACAAACGGACCCAACACCATCTCCCGCGTCACAAACGGATGCCGATAATGATAACTTAAATTCTTCGAATCCGGTTTCGTTATGTGTGACAAATTCATGCTCAAGTGCAAATACTACTGCACTATTAGGAACGGCTGTTTGCACTACCAGAGACGCTAAGGGCCAGGTACAGACGATACGGGCTCTAATAGATAGCGGCTCCCAAAGGGACATAATTACGCGCAAATGCTGTTCACGCTTGAATCTTACGGTGCGGTCATCTCCAAGTACTTACGTCACGGGAATAGGTGACGTAAAAAATGTGACAAATGGCGTAACTTGCTTAAAATTACTCTCCCGCTATGACATCACTCAGTCGTATACGATTAAACCATATGTAGTAGAAACCATAACCAGTGAGTTGCCTACTGTTAACATTAACCGCTCCTCTTTGTCGTATCTTGACAATTTGCCCTTAGCAGACACAACATTCTGTACGCCCGGTGAGATTGATATTATCTTGGGATGTGACATGTTTGCTCGCATTCTAAAGGCAAACAAAATATCAGGTTCTCTCGGACAGCTATTTGCTATCGAAACTACTTTGGGATATCTCATCATGGGTACTGCCCCAACGATGATTGAAAACCCAAGTATAAACACCACGCAATCATTTTGTACGTTCACGCAAAATGATGAATTTTGCCTTTCGCGCTTCTTCGAATTGGAAGACATTCCAGATGAGAAGTTTTTAACGCCTGATGAACAAGAGTGTGAGGATATGTTTAAACTCACTACTTCTCGTGACACGGCAGGTCGTTATATCGTCGCGTTGCCGTTTCGAAACAGTCCCTCTGTTCTCGGTGAATCGTTACCCGCCGCCGAACGCAGGTTTCGGTCTCTCGAACGCCGCTTAATATCTCAACCCGCAATAAAGTTAGAATATGACAAAATATTGCGCGAATACCTTCAGAAAGGTTACATTTCCCCAGTTGACAATTCTGATTTACCGCATTACGTAATCCCGCATCATATCGTAGTTCGCGAAGATAAATTGACCACCAAAATTCGCATGGTGCTAGACGCGAGTATGAAATCCGATTCGGGTTACTCGCTTAATGACATCCTACATACCGGAAAGAATTTACAAGGTGATTTGTTTCGCATTATCCTCAATTTCCGATTATTCGCCATAGCTATAACCGCTGACATAAAACAAATGTATTTGCAAATTGTGGTGCAAAAAGAATGCCGACGTTATCAGCGCATGCTGTACAGATTTAACGATAGTGACCCTTTGCAATTGTTTGAATTTAATCGCGTCACATTCGGCATGTCTTGCAGTCCATTCCTCGCAATGCGTACATTGCGTCAACTTGCGTCGCATGAAAAATCTCGTTTCCCACTTGCTGCAAATCTGGTGGAAAAGGGCTCATTCTACATGGACGATTTCGTCACCAGTTGCTCGTCGGTCGAGGAGGCTTCCGAGTTGTCTACGGAATTGATTCAACTATTCGCCGCGGGAGGATTCGATCTTGTAAAATTCTCTTCTAACTCTCCAAAGTTTTTATCCACGATTCCTACAGCTCGTCGTGTTAAGGAACATGTGGAATTTAATCCCGATGAAAACCTGAAAATACTAGGACTTCATTGGATACCCGCTTCTGATCATTTCGTATTTGTCGTACACACCGACGAAAGAACTTGTACTAAACGAAATATTCTCTCGACGATTGCTCGTCTTTGGGATTTGATGGGTTTCGCCGCACCAGTTGTATTATTGGCTAAGCTGATAATTAAATCTCTATGGGAGTATAACCTGGATTGGGATGATACTCCTCCTGAAACAGTTGTCACACTTTGGCGACAGTTTAAAAAAGAATTGCCATTACTGCAATATTAAAATTCCTCGTTTTTTAGGAATCGAACCCCAGTGTATATTAACGCTTATCGGGTTTTCAGACGCGAGCAAACGCGCATTTGGAGGTGTTATTTACCTACATGTTTACTGTCCGAATACTGATAAAACCACAATTAATTTATTATGTGCTAAATCTAAGGTCGCTCCGGCTAAGACGATTTCACTTGCGCGATTAGAACTATGTGGAGCGCTAGTACTTGCACGATTAATGCATACGGTCAGTAATACCTACACATCAAATTCGAAAGCTCATACGACTTTAGCTTTTTGCGACAGCACGGTTGCTCTAGCATGGATAAATTCACCGCCCGCAAAATGGCAGACTTTCGTTGCCAACCGTGTCTCACAAATACAAAACCATCTGGGGGCTGAATGCTTCCATTATATAAAAGGACAAGACAATCCCGCCGACTGCTTGTCGCGGGGTCTTACGCCCGCTCAACTAATCGACCATCCGTTATGGTTTAAAGGCCCCGTCTTTGCCCAATTACCTAAAAGTGATTGGCCTTTACAACGTTTTAATACGAAATCTGTGACTGATCCTCCCGAATGGAAAACAAAAATTTTGATGTCCGTTCAAGACATTGACCGCCTCAAAACAATTGCTCCTCCGTTATTGTGTGCACTAGCCTCTCGTGTTAGCTCATGGCCGAAATTAATCCGAATAGTAATTTATGTTCTTCGTTTTATCAAGAAACTACCACGAGCGTTCGAATTAAGCCATATCTTAGCTGCAGAAACCGCTGTTATTAAATCTATACAGGAAGAACACTTCTCCGAAGATATAAAGGCAGTCAAAGATGGGAAGAAGGTTCGGCGAGCGATCGTAAAACTGAATCCGTTTATCCATGACGGAATTCTAAGGGTAGGAGGCAGATTGCGAAACGCAGAAACAGAATTTGACAGTCGGCATCCAATTCTATTACCCGCTCGTGATCATGTAGTCAATCTAATAATAGACTACTATCACATCAGAAACCTACATACGGGTCCTACGTTACTGATGTCGCTGCTAAGACAGAGATTTTGGATACTTTCTTCGCGCAATTTGGTTCGGAAACGTGTGCATCAGTGCAATACTTGCTTCAAAGTCAATCCCAAACCGCAATTCCCAATAATGGGAGATTTACCCGCATGCCGCGTCCGCGAAGCTAAGGCTTTTCTTCACACAGGGGTTGACTACGCGGGCCCGCTTCAAATAATTCCTTATAGACGTCGGGGGGTGCGAAGTCAAAAGGCATACATTTGCTTATTTATTTGCTTGGTGACCCGCGCAGTTCATATTGAACTCGCTTCAGATCTTTCCACCGAAGTCTTCCTCAACGCTTTTAAGCGTTTCCTTGCTCGTCGAGGTCCTGTGAGTATAATGTACTCCGATAACGGAACGAACTTTGTGGGAGCTAAATCCCATTTACGGTCTTTATTTGAACTTATAGAGTCACCCAATTACAAAAAGGAATTCTCAGACAATCTGTTGGAGAATCGAATTGAATGGAAGATGAATCCACCGCAAGCTCCTCACTTTGGTGCGATCTGGGAAAGTAACATTAAATGCCTGAAAGGTTATTTAAATAAAATAGTAGGCACCTCTCTACTGACGTATGAAGAGATGCAAACAGTGCTTTCTCAGATTGAAGCAATTCTAAATTCACGCCCGCTATCTGTACTTAGCGTTAACGACGTTTCGGCTCCATTGCCGCTAACCCCCGCGCATTTTTTAACGCTCACTCCCTTAAAATCTTTACCCGCTGCTGATTTGTCAGACGAGCCAGTCAACTTGGTACAACGCAAACATCTTGTGGATCGTCTTGTTCAGATGTTCTGGAACCGATGGCGAATTGAGTATTTGAATACTTTGCAAGCTTGCCAGAAATGGAATACAAATGCGAATCCGGTAACGACAGGCACTGTAGTAATGATTAAGAGTGACAACATCGCGCCACTTCAATGGCCTATTGGGGTAATAGTCATTGTCTACCCCGGGGCAGATGGAGTGATCCGCGTTGCGGATGTTAAAACTAACTCCGGAATATACCGCAGGGCAGTCGTTAAACTCTGTCCCTTACCGTCACAATAGATTTAACAGAAGTTAGTTCATAATACTTTTATTCTTAAAATCAATTAGGTTAGTTTCATTGTTAAATAGGTACTAAACCTTACTTTTAGTTTTATCTACCGCATATTATCACATTAACATATCATAATTTTACGTTTCCATATTTAATTTTTTTATTTTTTTGTTATATTGGTCTATTTGACCATTTGGTAAAAGCATTTATATAACTTAAATAAACATTTTTATAACTTTTACATAATTAATTGCATTCTACCGCGTGTTACAATTTTGTTTGCGCATTGAAACGAATTGGCACTCTTTTGGTTTATGGAAGTGGATTCTTTCATCCCCTTCCAGGCGGGGGGCATGGTTACGCACATACTAATACCTACACATACACATACCTACACAGCACGCATACATACTATCACTGCTTGGACTTGGTATTAATTATTGTTGCAAGTCCTTTTGTCCTACCTTTTCCCCCCTCGCTTACCCACAATCTTAATCAGTCTGCAATAAACTCCCGCTGAATATAGCCATCACTGTGCTCTGCTCACGAAAATCCGCTATTAAAATAACGCGCCGTGTACTATAAATTAAACCAACTCCCGACTATCACTGTTTGTGCCAATTGGATGGATGAACGAATGCAGCATTGCCAGAATACAAGATCTTTATCTTTTTCCGGTGAGTCATTCCATTCCTTCTATGCAACTTTTAATTTTGCTATAGCAAGCAGTGATTAGTAACACAAAAATCAAGGTCCTTCGCCAGTCATTTTACAAAAAACACATAATCCACTCTCACCACATAAATAACCATACAAATATTGTAGTGATTTTACGGAGATTATATCCTTTCAGTCAGTCAGTTTCAATACCGGTAACCCGGGCGTTTATTTTATTTTCATTGTGTACATAGATTTCTTTTACCCACCTCACTAGACATAGTCTGTTCCGAGGCGGGTAAATAACAATTTTTATTTAGTGAAAAAGATATGTATCAAAATAGACATGGATATAAAAAGATAAAAAAATAATTTAAGAAGATAAAATAAAAGATTAAAAAAAAATAAAAAATAAATATTGTAACGTATTAATTTTTGCGAGTTTAAGTACGCGAGTAGGTACTGTTTAATTTAATTTATTTTTATTATTTAGTTTGACAGTCTGTCGACGCTCTCGAGGTAGGTTGGTAGCTTGCGCCGGGAAAGATGGCGGCGGGCGTAAATTTGAGTTCCCTGACGGGGACGTTTTTATTTTTGGGCAAACTCGTGTTTCGATTTTGGCGGTCTAACGTAACCATCTATCAATGTGACCTCCAAACTTGTAAAGGAGTTGTGTCTATAATGGGAATAAATATCAGACGTGGACGATTCTTCGCCAGCGATGCCTAAAGTCAGAACGAAGAAGAACAGAAGAACAGCCGTGTTATCCCACACGATTATGACTGTCATCCCCGGCCCGGTCTCCATTGTTGATTTGACGAGGGAGGAATCGTATATTGCGTCGTAACTCAAAGTGCACAGACACTTGGACAAACAAAGAAAGTAAGATTGCTTCAGAATCTACAAGATTTCAGAAAAAGAGTGTTACTACACGAGCAGATTTTTCCAACCTCTCGAGGCCGGCGCATGACATCTCTTGGGCTCTGGTGAGCAGCCTACTCGCGCTGCAGGGTACACACGCGGCGGTATGGCATGTTTGACAGCAGCATTGTGTGTGGATCATTTGTGGTGCTCATAATATCAAGAAAAAGCAATTTGCACGGAGGGCTAGGACGTCAAGGCGCGCGTGCTGTTTGGGGATGAGAATTCTCGGTTTGAGGCTTCTTTGCGCGGTTGCGGAAGAGCCCCCCCACTTGGATGCTCGAGGGTTTCCTGAGGAAGAAGGTCGTATGTCCGGAATCCTGGCCACGGATGGGAAGATGTCCAAGACGTTCTTTGGGTGCAAGAAGTTCTCGCGTGGGTTTGCGGATTATTTAGTCCAGCTCTCTTTCTCTCACCTGTTACCGTTTTCACCGAGTAGCATAAGGTATTTACATGTGTTTGTTTAGTTTAATATAAATAAGGATTGTTCTCTAACAAAATCTTTCATTTGAGATGAACCCTCCAATTTTTCCCACTAACTTGAGATGGATATCATTGCTCTGCCTCTACCTACATAAATTCTCATTACAATATATATAAAAATAAAAAATAAAAATATATATATAAAAACATATGCATATACACACATGCATACTAACATAATGTTGTTATAATACATTAAATTATTATATTTATATTTTGTTTCTTTATATATTTCTATAAAAATATTGCATAGAAATATTATAAAGAAACAAACCCTTTGACTGGGTTGATTATTGTAATTGTTTGTAACCACCATTTATGTTATTATGAGTTTTTATAACGGGATTGTTCTCACGTAAGACAGAAAATTCTGTAATAATACGGTATAAATAAACAATATATTAATATTGATTTGAGGATAATATTCAGTGATTGATTTTTAATGAATCCTAGTACTTTCGAGCAACGTGTTTTATCATATAAATGTAAATATTGATTAAAAATATTGGTTCAAATATTGTTAATTGTTTAAATAATTTTGATCTTGTCCGTTTCGATGTGGGTACCTACAAATTTGTCTCTACGAACATTTTCAGCTTTTAAAATAAATGCCTAATCGTCGAATATTCTAAATCAGATTAAAATTGCATTCAACAAACTTGGTAATTACACTAATTACTATGCCCGCCAAATAACGGCGAGGTCTAGCTAGCGTTAGGTTCTAACGGTAGGTTCCCACCTACCGCAAATTAAGAGTGAAGTTTTGGAACGATGCAAAATTCCGGCGGACAGGGAACACGTCCGCTAAAACTGGACGTTCGCGGTTTCCTTTGTGATGAATTGCATTAACCAACAGTGAAAATAAGAAAATATTGTAGCTTCCCACTTTAATTCAAAAAGAAAATACCAATTAATTATAAAGCAGACACACCTGCGACATCTACCGGTTCAAAGTAAATTGAATTCTTGTTGACGATAGGGATCTACAATTAAGTAGATTGAGATAAGTATTGATGAAAAGAACACAGAGGGTGCTAGAAATCATCATTAATCAGCGTAATAATAAATAGTTGAAATCAACAGCCAATCAGGTCTGAGCAGAAAGCTATAAATAACTAATGAAACCAATCACAGAATGGAGGGCGTGTTCAGATTTTGAACAAAGAAATGGACTTTGAACTAAGCGATTAACCTGAGATTTATTGGAAAAAATATCGTCATCAACCGAAAGATCAATACACTATAATGTAAACAGGGTCTCACGCTCGGTGCATTAGATTCGATGACCCCAAATTTAAGATATACAATCAGTACAATGAAGGGGTTGGCAACCGCCGTTAACGAGCAAATTAATCCACATTATGTTGGAAAAACTAGGCAAGAAAATAGCAAGAAAATTATGATCAGAGGAAGGTTAAAGAAAAGACGTGTAAAACGTAAGAAAAGCTACTGTAGGGTTATTCAGCCGTATAACGAGTACATAGAAAGTCAGGGAGACCAGATTGAAAGGAAAGTGTACATTTTACATTTAAAAGGAAGAAAAACGCTGGAAATTAGGGATGTCACTCTTGTAACGTCAGGGAAAACAATTTGAAAAGGAAATCTAATGGAAAAACTGGACGTTTAAACGGAAGTGTTTATTGAACAATATAAGATTTCGACTTAATTTTGCGTTTTCAGACGAGTTTAAATAGATATCGTTATATATTTGGAATAGGGAGGTCATACTGGTTACATTGCGTTAGGTAAATCAAACAAAAAGGAATTGTTTTCCGTCAATTGTTTGACGAAAGTACTATGGAAGATAGGAAAGTTTGATGATAGACGTAAACATTATTTGAGTTGACGACCCCACACGTGATTTTGTTATTAAAACAATCAGAAAACGAACACGGTTTTAGGCGATTAAACCCATTTTAATGGCTTTTTGGACGATAAAAATTATCATTGGGCATAGGGACTGTTTATTCAAACTAAAAACGATTAGATTTTACGACCCTCGAATAAACGCTGAGTTATCGGTCGGTACATCGAAGTCCAGACATAAACACATGTCAAATTTTAAATTAATGTGAATTCAGAGAAGAAAGGGACGGAATTTGAGGAAGGAACCATATGAAGTAATAAAAATTGACATATATTTAAGGGCCGAAGTGGGAGTATCTCCTATAAAAATGTGGTAAACGATATATTAATTAGTAACAAATAGAAAATGAAATTTTCTATTGAGGCAGCAAACATCGAAAAACGATACGTATATCAGAGTAATGTACGGTGAAACTATGGGTGAATTGATACGGCCAAAGAAAGCAAAGAAAATCTTAAATTAACAATTAATAAAATAAATACGGCTGGAAATATAAAAAATCATATAATTGTGGAAAGCTACATGAGAATGAATGAGGAAGAGCAAAGGAAGAACATCGTGAATAAAAGGGAAATAAGGGAAAATATGAAAATTCAAGTCTACGACATAATTAGAGACAATACAGTTCAAAATTGAATTGATCCATATAGGTGGCGTGAGAATAAGAAGGAACTTAGAAAAAAGAAAACTGGAAAACGCACATTAAAGGTTTTTGGCTTGAGTTTTTCATGTTCTGGTAGCGATAAACAAAATTGAGAATTATATACAGTTTATTGAAGACGGACCTCTTACGAATTGAGAAAAAAAATAACTAAAAAATTATGAAATTCGAGCTAATTTTGTATAACCAACAGACAAAGGGTTGAGGGGCATTTTGACGTAATATCGCCGGTCCGATCCTGGAAAAATGTTTAAACGAGAGAGGGCATGAAGAAAATCATGAAAGGTGGAGCTAACAGCAGTTAAACAAAAAAGGCAGAATCGATATATGAAATCTCGAGTTGTTATAGGTTAAATTCGTGGATCAGAGATAGCTTAGATAGGCCATTCTAATCCTGAGAGGGGTTTAAAAGACAGGACTTAGTGAATTTTCGTTAGTCATCGGGGGTTTTGAAAAGCGGAAGTTTGTGAGACGTGACGTGACGTTTAAAGCGGTTATTAATTGAAAAATTGTCTAAGTGTTAAAAAATTTTTATGACTCTGAAATAATTGGAGTCAAGTCAATAGAAGTGATTTCGGACTTAGTATAATCTAGTGTTAGATAAAATGCATTTTAACAGAAAGTTCTAAGTGTCCAAAGTTTGGTATTAAATTCAGTGTAAGAGATTAGTACCATTAATAATAATTAATTAGATTCAGTGAAGTGATTAAATCATAAATTTAAATTGTGTTAGTGAAAAGTGTGGTGTTGTATTTGGCAAATTTAAAAGCAGTGTTTAGTTAAATTTTAGGACTTAATACTGGAAAAAAAAAAACATATCAGTAATAGTTCCTTAAATAAAGTGAAAATCGAACGTAATAATTTATCACAGGATTAATCTAGTGTTAGATAAAGTAATAATAATAAATATGGACTTTGGAATAAATAATACAAATTATTAAGTGTTGTTAAATGAGATTGTGATAACTTGATAATAATTATTATTTCGGAAAGTTTGAATAAATAGTGAAATACGTTATCTTACTGCAAAATAAAAGAGTTCGGTGATACAAGAATTAAATAATAAAAATAAATAAAATAAATAAAAAAATAATAAAATAAATTTGTTAAGTTAACCAACGG
Source organism: Limnephilus marmoratus (assembly GCA_917880885.1). Lineage (NCBI taxonomy): Eukaryota > Metazoa > Arthropoda > Insecta > Trichoptera > Limnephilidae > Limnephilus > Limnephilus marmoratus. The sequence goes on from OU862918.1 coordinate 2,743,486, forward strand.
GTTTTGAAAATATAATACATTTTGATTGATAAAGATTAGTCATCAATTAATTCAGTTTAGAGTCAACGCAATAATGAGATAATGAATAAAGATGATTAATCTAGGTAGTTAGACAATAGCTGAATTAGGTAGAAAAAAAATATATAAAAGGTTTGTCGTGTTGAACCCGACAGGAGTGGACCTTTTGGGGTAAGTCCTTACAAAGTATAAAAATTTCTAGAGACATGAACGAGGCAGAGGGCAGCTGATCGTCGGTATAAAATTTTATATTATTATAACAAAATATTATTTGCTTAATATGTGATATGTAATTATATATAAAATATTATATATATAAAATAGATATATTTATATATATATGTATATATATATATATTCCAAGAAAGTTTAATCAAAAAGAAAAACACTTATATTAAAAGTAAAGGTTCCGATTTCGAATGCCTATCTTTGCATTTATCCGTAACTATTTAAAATAGTTAGGTGTTTGACAAATTTCCAAGTCAAAGTTTTGTATTTATTTAGTATATATATACTATTTATTATAACTTCAGCTAATATAAAATGATCAAAAAAATGAGTTATGATATTAGAATTTACCTCAACTATAATAAAATTATATATATATCTGTGTATTTATGTATCGAGACAAAGTATATGTATGCATTATAATTATATTTATCGGGGGAACAGGTTAGACCTCGGCGAAAAGGAAATTATCACTATTAAATTCAGAAGAAAAATTTAGGACCATAAATCTCACATTCGAGAATGTTTTAAAAACAAACATCTCATGTTTGGAATCTAGGTCACGAAGCCAGTGGGAATGTTTACATGATTGAAATGGTTTATAAAACAACTCGGTCATTGGGGCACTGGGTCAGATGCTTTTAAAGGAAGATGTACCTGGGTCTTTAATAGGTGGTTGATAGGTATTAGTATTATAGTAAGTTAGGTTATTATATAGGTTATAGTATATTTATTAGGTAGTTGACAGGTATTAATATTAACTTGACAATGGGACAAAGCCAAGAAATTGCACAATTATAGAAAAGGTTGTAAACACAATCTTTAACTTGAACATGAAGAGATAAATTTTAGGGTTGAACAATTTGAAAATAATTAGATTTATTATAAGCTAAACAAATGAAAGGCACATCAAACATTTGAAAAATCACGGCATAGTCAAATAAAAGAACTTGAAGAGTATCATTGAACATTTGAGGAAAATTTTATGGATTAACTACTCTCCTAGGTAGCTAATAGGTATATCGAACATTTGAAGATCACGGGATAGTCAGATAAAAGATTATTGAAGAACTACATGAAAAATCGGGGAAAAATTATGAAATAATTGCTCTTATAGGTATAAATAATTTACGTGAAGCAGTTGAAAAATCACGGGAGAGTAAAAATTTTTACCAAAAGTTGAACCAGTGGGGAAAATTTAGAAACAGTTCAACAATAGGAGGCAGTGGTCGCTCCAAAAAAAAATCAAGGACCATTAACCAAACACATAATAGAGATGGCAATCTCTTAAAGAAAATTGTCAACCAAATCAATCAAAAGCTTGGAATTTTCGGCACTCCAGAACAAACCGAGATAATTGCTTATTATATTAGTATTTATTAATATTTCCCATTTTTAATATGTATATATTCGGTTACCAAACTTAGAATTTCGCAGAATTCTATGAGAGGGATCCGAGCTCGGAATATAAGACTAGCTAGTTTTATATTGTGAGTTATAATCCTACCCAAACGTATGTTTACATATATATCTTTTTATGTACTGTACACTGGTTGATGTGGACCCGCTTACAATTAGCGTTTTAGACTCGACAGAGTTACTCTCACATCATTTCTTGTACGTAGAGCGAGGATTCACGACCCGTAACTCTACACAACACCGTGAGTATATGATTGCATATAGGACGAAACCGGTTCGCCCTAAGTAAATAGTAGACCTTGGAGGAGATGGAATTTGGGGGTTTCGGGACTCGAGGAAAAGCCTGAATAGAGTACACGACGACATGGAAGATTGACAGAACAAGGTACTAAGACCCTCTGGAAAATCGCGTCGGCTGACTGTGCGAAGTTCTAGTTGATCTTTGACCATCCTGTTTACTTGCAGGAGGATAGGAGCCAAATTTTCGGCAGAAAAAGGGTATTCTGAGTTCGTCAAATTTGCAATCTATTAATTACATTAACCTACTAAACCCATCTTTATATGTACCTTATAGCAGCTGAATCGGATTGGAGAGATGACAAGCAGATACAAAACAATCATAATCAAATTTACTAACAATAAACCATTTGAGTCATACTTAATTATTTGTTCAATTAAACATGCGTAATTCGATTAGTACAGGTTATTTACGAGTTCGTTAGGATGTAGGAAAACATAATAAGCGACGGAGGAAAGTTAGTTCATTTAGAGAAACTATTTAAAGTTAGATTTGCAAGAGAGAGACCAATACAGTTTGAAACTCAACGCTCTGACTAGAATCAAGAAGTTACCACAAAGAATGAAAGTAATTAAAGTCCCATATCATAAATCAAAAAAATTACACAACGTTTGATGGAGTTTAATTACAACATAAATACGAAAATATTTACGTTCAAGGTCGTAAATAACGTATTAATTAGTTAAGTACATATATCTCTAAAGGTATGTAGTACAAGGGAGCTTTAAGTAAGCTTTCTGTAGTATCAAAGAAAATAAGGGTCCAATTTTCATGAAGGCTTGTGTGACGTAGGGAAGGAATTTTCCATCCCTACTACACACATGCAAAGCCTTAAAGATTTAAATATAGATCAGAGCCAAAAGAAAAGTTCAAGAAAACTTGAAGGGATGAAAGAATTCCAAAAATAGAAAAAAAAATCAAGAGGGGAAGATAGAATTATTACGACTGGTGCCAAGTGCCCAGGAGTAGAAAAAGAAAACAAAATCAGAATCAAAAGAGAGAGAGTTTATCACACCTTACACCGCGCCGATATCGATGTCGGCATATAAGTATAGCGGAGCGGCGCGGCGCGGCGTCGTGGATTTTCAGATAAATAGATAATAGAGATCGCCGGATTCTCACTAATGATCGAAGGAATATTCAACTCCAGGTGTAAATTTGTATTTAGTATTAATAAAATCCTCATATCAATAAATCAAAGTGTGAGGTAGTGGAAAAAACATAATATTTGATAAAACCGGTCCTGTTATATTATAAACTAGTTTTTTCCTGCGGCTTCGCTCGCATGGATTCCCACTCCGCCTCCTCCACCTTCCCTCACCCCACTCCTCTCCACCCATCAACCCCCCTCCACCCACCCCTTCTCTTACTCTACTCCCCCCATCAACCCCCCTCCCCCTACACCCACCCCTCCCCCCTCCACCTTCCCTCTCCCCACTCCACTCATCCATCAACCCCTCTCTCCCTCCCCTCCTTCTCCACCCACCCCTCCACCACCCCATACCCCTCACCACTCCACCTCCCCCCACCTTCCTCCACCCCTCCCCCTTCCCCTACCTTACCCCTACCCCTCCACATTCCCTCTCCCCACACCACTCCCCCATAAACCCCCTTCCCTCACCCCCTCTCAACAGCCCCTCCCCACTCCCCCCTCTCACCTCTCACATTCCACACATTCATTCCCGATACATTCAGTTTTCAAACTGCTCGCGTGCCACCTATTATAATTTTTTATACAAATTTCATAATGCCAGAACTCAACGGTAGTTTTATACAAAATAATGTACAAAAAGAAAATAATTTTCCAATTTGGTGCAGTCGTTAGGGTTTATGCGCCTACATACATTTCTGTGATTCATTTTTAGAGATAATTATTAAGTACGACGCCAACAAAGCACTCTTTTTAGGGTGAATTGCCTAATTATTAAACAAAAAATTTAACAAACCAAAAAACGATTCAAAAAAATGCACTAAAAAGTAAAAAAATAATTTCGTATTCTTCTACAACTTCATAATCAACTTACTCTTTCTATTCATCAATATGTAGGTACGATTGTTATTTTTGGAGTCGGTGTCAGTCAAGGTAGGTTTGTAACTACATACATAGTGCTAGCATTGCCACTACTTGCGGCCATTTGCTAAACCCTACACCTGTAAAGGACACGCAATACACGGCCGACGACTAGCTCAGAGTCGGCGCAAGCAAGGTTCCTCCTAAAAACAGGGCGAGTGCCTGTGGTTCGCTTGGCAATTCCTCCTCCGCCTCCTTTCCTCACAATCCCCGGGTCTCCTTCCTCAATCAGAACACAGTTTTAGCACTTAAAGGGTTTATTCGTAAAAACAGAACAGGGTGGTACACGAAACACATGGTTAACTACACTGCTAGCCTAACGAGAATTTTCTCCTCTCTCTCTACACGTTTAGTGAAGTTAGAATTAGTTCATAGCACACGGTGTGGGAGGTGAGTAGATTGGTACTCACATAACGGGAGATGCGGAGTCAGCCGTCTGGCTAGGTACTGGGCACAAAGCACAATTCAAATAATACATCGTGAAGTTAGTTCACGGAGAGCGACTAGCGCGAATCACGGGGAACACAGTTGTTCTGCCGAAGGCCGGCGAAGGAATGGAAGCGGGGAGCCGCTCGGCGCTTGGCTACCGGCGCCGCGCGGTGTGGGTAGAGGGGGGCGGAGGGCCTGTGCAAGGGGTCAATTCGCTATTAGCTCGCACGGGAAACAATTCCGTAACGTAACACTTCCCCCCTCGCCGCAAAAAAGGCGACGTGGTAATGGAGCAGTAGGGCTAAGAAATCCTCTTACCCTTCTAGCACTTGTGCCAAAAAAAAAACATCCAAGAGAAAGGGGAGAGAGAGAGAGAGAGAAAAAGAAAAAGTTGCTAGCTACAAAATAGTAGAAACAAAAACAAGAGAGAGAAAAAGCACGGTGAACAAAGAATTATACATGAACGTACATGAAAGAGCAGTGGCATACATAAATATAAACAAGGACCTGCTGGAGAAAGGTACAAGGGTTATGCAGTGATAGAAAAAAAATGACTCTAAATTGTATCATTGGTCTGTGAGCTAAGTTTGCGTAGCGTGGTTTGCGTAGGATGTTTGGGGTGTTTGAACGTTGCACTGAAGTTATAAGGTTACTTTGTCACAGTAACCTGGCCCGTTTGAGATTACACTCAAGGAACACTAGGGCCTTAAAGAAAACACGAAGAAGAGAACGCAGGATGAGGCTTCTTGGTGGTGGAGAGGGTTCTACCTGTCACAGAGGTCAAAAAGGTAGCTGCTTCCGGATCCTGTGGGTGGGCCAGTATGGCATCATTGAGGTACTGGAGAGTGGAATTGTAATTGGTGGTTGGTCCTTTATAGAGGAGGTGGTTTGTGTGCATGACAGCCGTTGTTGTGATGGTGGTTGGTACACTGGTTTGTATACAGTGGGATTTTTGTGTGAACAATCGTTGGTATTGTTATTTGCGCAAAGGCACAGGAGCATTGGCATGATGGCAACAGAGTATTTGCAAGGTGCAGCTGGAACATTTGCAAGATGCAGCAGGAACATTTGTACAATGGCAACAGGAACATTTGCGAGATGCCGCAGGAACATTTGCACGATGGCAACCGGAACATTTGCAAGATGCAGCAGGAACATTTGTACAATGGCAACAGGAACATTTGCGAGATGCCGCAGGAACATTTGCACGATGGCAACCGTAACATTTGCAAGATGCAGCAGGAACATTTGTACAATGGCAACAGGAACATTTGCGAGATGCCGCAGGAACATTTGCACGATGGCAACCGGAACATTTGCAAGATGCAGCAGGAACATTTGTACAATGGCAACAGTAACATTTGTACAGTGGCAACAGGAACATGAACCAACCTAGAGCTGACGTGCTCGGGTTTGTTTGAGTGATGGTTTGGTGATGATACAATTCGCAACTACACGCACGACTCACACTAGGTTATGTTAGGTGTGGTCGGGTGCTTTTGGTACGCAGGGTTTGAAGGCATGGGACCTCCGTGACGGTAGTGAAGGCAGCATGAAGAGAGGCGCAGGTGTAGATAGGGTGAAGAGCTGCTGGTCTTCTTATTAATCCGGCGAAAAATTATTATTAGAACAAAATTCTTGAAGTTTACCTGCCTGGTAGACCAATGATGAAAAGGTTTGGAGAGAAACAAGGTGTGCATGTTGAGAAAGATTGGATTTGTTTGACGTGTAGAGAGAGAGAGAGACGGAGAGAGAGTTAACTAAATGCAACTACAGACTTATACATATTACAAAGGTACGTATTCAAGGAAGGTTCTGTTTAACCCATTTAGTTTTTTTTTAAACTAAATACATTTCCAAGAACACGTAGGTAAGGGTTTGTACGTATGACAAAATGCCACTTTCGAAAGAAGTTGGTCTTCCATGACCTATGCTCACGTCTATACGGTAGCATTTTTTCTACTTTCGAAGAACAAAAACATTGAGTACAAATAAGTTATGAAAAGTGGGAAAGGAGTAGGAAGTTGAAAGGATCCGTGTATGAAGGTTGTCCCATTTGACAAACGAAACGCCAAGTGCGTAACGCATATATCCCCATTCACGGATAATTTCGAGGAAGGGAAAGGGTGACAATTGGGAACATTTGAACGAAGAAAACTGCTGAGGACTCGGCTATTTCCGAAATTCGACCTCTGAGTGGAAGGTGAAACAAGGTCTACAGCAGTTATCCTGGCACATTACAATACCATTTGGTAGTGTGGGACAAAAGGAATACACTGACATAAAAGAGTCTAATCGTCCACGTGTATTGGGTAGAAGATTAGAGGGTCGTTTTATTCTCCTACTTGTTTGCGAGAAATGACAGACCCTTGCTCAAATCTCACAAACCCGGGGGGTTTTCTTGTTCGTCTCCCAGACAACGAGTTAGGTGTTTTTGTGTCCATCAACTTAACTCCTACGACACGATGCCCCATAATCATGAGTGAAGCGTATGATTAGTCCTTTTGAGATAGTGGATAGTTCCTGGGTTCTTGTGACAGGAAGTCCACGGGCATGTTAATGAGTACTCTGCTGCAAAAGCAATAATTTTCTGATAACAGAAAATAAAAGGCGTGTGATCTACGCTTGGTAGGTCACACAAACATGGGGTAGATATTATTTCGTTCGCACGATTCATGGTGAGTATTGTAACGTCTTCACGTCTCATGTACAGGAATGAACGATTTACAACAGATTTGCCCAGTATTGAAAGACAGTAGCCCAATTACGTTCGAAAATGTGGGTCCCCATTCAATACAGACGGCGGGTTAAGCGGTTCTCATGCCAAAAGACACACGACCAACTCAATAACATTTAGTTAAGAGTATAAAGTAATTATAACGAACTTCTCGTATCATGGCGGATATTTTGAGGATCTCTCCTATGATGGTAGATATTGTCACGTTTTCACGTCTCACGTGACAGGAATGAACGATTTACAACAAATTTTGCCCAGTATTGAAAGACAGTAACCCAATAGGTATTTAAAATCATTTAATGAGATAAATCACCCTCTCGATCAACAACCCTGTGTTGACGAGCAAACAATGAGTAGTTATGACGGACTCCCCGTGACGTGTAAAAACACAAAGATATTATGAGATTCGCATCTATAGCAGTGGATATTGTAAGGTTCATACCTATAATAGTAGATATTGTAAGGCTCGCGCCTATAATGTTACAAAAGTTTACGTTCGGAAATGTGGGTCCTCATTCAATACAGACGGCGGTTTTGCAATGATGTAATTAATACGGCACTGCTGTAGCTTAATAATTTCATATTAGCATACGTTACAAGACTTGCCAAAAGGCGATAAACACAAATTTTATTGAAGATCTGGCCAAGATTTTAAACTTCAAACAAGAATAATGGTACAATAAAGGACAAAAGAAACTGATGTCATGATAAAATATTGTACCTCATAATGAAGTTGTATTTGTACAAAGAACAATGTTAATGAAGGGACGAAACGTATTGTCACTTTTATAACAAATATTTTTCTCAGACTCCGACAAAATACGATTCTGGAAAAAAATAGAGCAATTGGGTTGAGCGCCATTCTAATTTTTGGAAAAAGAAGAAAAAACCACAAGTAGCAACAAGGTTGCCCTTGAATTGTTTCGAATCCAGCGAATGTGACCTGATAGGTGTGTACATTTGGTGTATTCGAAACGATCCCCAATATACAACATTACTATGAATGTGTTGGATGGGGTGAAGAGGAAAAAGAAAAAAGAAAAAACGGCAGGATTTCCTATTATAACAGAAATCGTCGCGACATTCTACAATATGGTGCTGTGACCATAGTAGTGAGCTGCGGCAATGGTCTGAAACCAATGGTTATTATACAGACTTGCACTTAAGATTTTATATTTACAACATTAGGGTAGGGACGTACTGGTACGACAAAAACCCGACACAAAACAATTAAAAAAAGGTGATATGACAAGATGAGGCGATGAGGTGAAAAAAAAACGCGCGGATGCTGCTAGAATTCTGAAAAGGAAAGCGACGTCTTGGAGCAAGAGTTTTCCGGAACCGTTGATGGTAGGAGGAAAAGGAGGCCCTTTCCCGAAGTGATCAATTTCAGGAAGAGGATGCATACAAGTATGAAAACGGTGCCCCAAGAGGTGCTCTTGTGGTACAGCAGGCAAGGCACGCAGGATGTACAAGAACATATAAAATTATGCAAAAAGAAAAAGAATGTACAGGAGTTAGGCTACCGTTGACATTAATGTGCCTTCGGGTGTAAGGATTACCTTACGAATGCCCATATGGGTGATTATTTACATTTAATATTTACATGTAACTCACGTCACTTATGACAAGAGTTTTGCCAATTTGATAACGCCTGAGTACTTGATGTGATGGAATTTACTGATTCCGTCACAGTAAGGCATTTTGGAATTATTCCTAAGAGAAATCTTTCTATTTCTCAGGGCCTGTAGTGATTCTTCCTTTCTTGAAGTAAAGACGTGCGGGATTATACCCAGCGTAACTTGAGGAACTTCCATGGTGTATAAGATCGTATCAGAGTGACCTTATGTTGGAAAAAGTGAGAACTAGACTCGCAATTGGAAAGAAATTGGGCAGAGATTGACCACTGGGGACGTATTTTTACAAAAAGTTTTTGAAAAAAAAAACGCGTTTTTATAAGTGTTTGGTTTAGTTGAAAATTTGGGCAGGGGTTTGCCTCAAAAAACGTGATTTTGTGAAAAAATCCAGATGTTTTGGAAATTTGTTGAAAATTTTTCAAGTCCAAAAACGAGAAAAATTTGGGCAGCGGTTTCCCTTAAAAAACGTGATTTTTGTGAAAAAATCCAGATGTTTTGGGAATTTCTTGAAAATTTTTCAAAGTCCGAAAACGAGAAAAAATTGGGCAGCGGTTTCCCTTAAAAAACGTGATTTTGTGAAAAAATCCAGATGTTTTGGGAATTTCTTGAAAATTTTTCAAGGTCCGAAAACGAGAAAAATTTGTGCAGGGGTTTGCCTCAAAAAACGTGATTTTGTGAAAAAATCCAGCTGTTTTGGAAATTTGTTGAAAATTTTCAAAGTCCGGATATGAAAATTTCACGGGCCGGGATTCACCTTAATGAAACACGTTTTTAGAATTTATTCCGATGTTTTTGAAAAAGGTTTGCAAATTTGCAAAAGTCCGGAAATAAAAAAACGGAAACGAGGTTCGCCTCAAACGAACATGTTTTTAGAATATTTCCATTTCCTTTCCAAAGGGGGGTTCTTCAGAAAAGGAAAGAAATATTTTTTCTTTTATACAAGTTTTCGTGGAAGTATTTGTTTGAAAATTCAACAATGTCTTGGGGAATAGTTTTTTATTTACGTGGCTAAACTAGCCTGATTTGAGCATCACCAATTATTGGTATTTACACGCCAACTTCCTTTCGTCATAACAAGTTATATGCAGAAATGTGCATACGGATATAATGTTAGCTTTCGAGGAATCGACGTCAACGCGAACTAGGCATTTTTCGAATTATGTCGTCTGTTTCTTTATGAAAGATGATAGGTGCGCAAGAAAAAGGGGGAAACGGACGACAGAAGTACAAAAAAAATGCCCAATTGTTAAAAGGTAGAAAGAATTTAATCCACTTGTTTCCCTTAAGCTGCAAAATATGCCGTTATATATACAGGCCAGTATTTTGCGAAATAGTCCCCTACTCGCAGAATATGTCGATATCAAATACAGACCAGCACTCTGCGGAATAAGTTTATTAATAAAAACTGGTTAATTAACTTTCGGGAAACGAAGCGGGTAATTGGTTCATCATATACAGGATTTTAATTGTTGAATAACTTTGTTTTAAAATATTTGTGTACATTTCCACTATTAATCTTGTATTTGAAACTAGCAAATTTAGTCGGTCGACACTTGTAAACACTATATTATTCACGACGGCAACTTTCTTGGTTGAGCACTTTACGTAGGAATACCGGTGATAATGTTTTGTCGAGTGACGACTCGAAAATGAAGGAATCGTGCCCGTGATAATTTAAATTGCAATTCGAAGTTACAATCGCGCCGGGGTTCTTGATGGAAATGCTAGACAAATTGGTAGTAACAAGACAAAACATTATACATTATAAAGTTTAAACAATTGCTGATTGAAGAACGAGACTGTGGGACCGTGAAGAGGGAGGAAAAAAAAATGCCACACGTCGGGCGACAGTGCTAGCATTGCCACTACTTGCGGCCATTTGCTAAACCCTACACCTGTAAAGGACACGCAATACACGGCCGACAACTAGCTCAGAGTCGGCGCAAGCAAGGTTCCTCCTAAAAACAGGGCGAGTGCCTGTGGTTCGCTTGGCAATTCCTCCTCCGCCTCCTTTCCTCACAATCCCCGGGTCTCCTTCCTCAATCAGAACACAGTTTTAGCACTTAAAGGGTTTATTCGTAAAAACAGAACAGGGTGGTACACGAAACACATGGTTAACTACACTGCTAGCCTAACGAGAATTTTCTCCTCTCTCTCTACACGTTTAGTGAAGTTAGAATTAGTTCATAGCACACGGTGTGGGAGGTGAGTAGATTGGTACTCACATAACGGGAGATGCGGAGTCAGCCGTCTGGCTAGGTACTGGGCACAAAGCACAATTCAAATAATACATCGTGAAGTTAGTTCACGGAGAGCGACTAGCGCGAATCACGGGGAACACAGTTGTTCTGCCGAAGGCCGGCGAAGGAATGGAAGCGGGGAGCCGCTCGGCGCTTGGCTACCGGCGCCGCGCGGTGTGGGGAGAGGGGGGCGGAGGGCCTGTGCAAGGGGTCGATTCGCTATTAGCTCGCACGGGAAACAATTCCGTAACGTAACAATAGTTATAGGTGAGATGTGCTTGTTCCGCACGAGCGACTTGACGAGGCGAGAGGCGAGCTGTCAAGTGAACACGCCGGGCCGGGTACCTTTGCTGACACCGACTTCAAAAATAATAATCGTACCTACATATTGATGAGTAGAAAAAGTAAGTTGATTATGAAGTTGTAGAAGAATACGAAATTATTTTTTTACTTTTTAGTGCATTTTTTGAAGTCGTTTTTTTGTTTTGTTAAAATTTTTGTTTATTTTTTGATTTTTAGTGAATCTGAAGTACACTAACTAACTTGTTTGAATATGGATAGACCTACTAAACGTGCTGCTCATATGAGACAGACATAATTTGACCATAACGACGTTAGGGTCAAATTAAGAGATTCGGCCGAGTATCGTTAATTTGCTTCTAAGAATTGAAGAGTTCCGTTACTTTGTCATGGATCCCATAATCATAACTTAACCAAACTCTCATCAAACTACCCTTAAAGTACATCCTTTCCAATAAAAAAAGAATCATCGAAATCGGTTGGCGTGATATTGAGTTATTCATCCATTTGTCGCGCACAAACTTATTGCAAATTCAAGTCTTATATGGTTTTCGCATGGATGCCATTGTAGGAACTGGACCAAATTTAAATGGGACCACACGGAAAGCAACAGCTTTCAAATAAAAAAAAGAATAATCAATATCGGTTCACCCAGCCGGAAGTTCTGAGGTAACAAACATAAAAAAAACAGTCGAATTGAGAACCTCCTCCTTTTTGAAGTCGTTTAAAAAAAAACATCGTTTCCAAGGCGACAATTGGTTTTTTCCGACGTTTGCAGTAAATCGATTTTGTTAGGGACAGAAAACGTATGACAAATAATTTCATAACGCCAGAGCTTACCAATATATATATATATAGCCTGTAGTACTCGTAGATGGTGTAACTTTCTATAAGTGAAAGAATCTTTAAAATCCATTCAGTAGTTTTTGTGTGAAAGAGTAACAAACATACATCCATACATCCATACAAACTTTCACCTTTATAATAGGGAGGGCATTACCAGAGAAAACCGGAAATACGTCATTTTCAAAAAAGTTTTTATACGTATTGACTCTTTTCCACCAAAAATTATAAATGGATTTCGAAAGATTGTTCTTTTATCTAGCATTCGTATGTAATAAATTTTGAGAAATTTTTTAAATTTTTAGTATAATAAGGTTATTCCATAGGTTGTTGGCAGATTTGTTCAATTTTCAAAAAAGTTTTTGTATTATACCACACCCATTTCAAATAATAAAATCATGCAGTAAAATAAATCAATACATTATCTAGCAAACGTATGTTTTAGAATTTTAATTTTAGTTTCAATAAAATCATTAAAAAATATGTACGTACATGTGTTTCTTGGCGAAAATTGGTCCGTTTGTGTATTTATTTGCGCACTTACAAACTAATATATTTCAGATTTTTTTTAACATTATTATTAAATTTAGACATTATTGAAAAATGACAAATACTTATAATCAAAAAATAACTACAATAAAGTACATTATTTTAATAGTTTTATCATCACGCCTTTCAGCATTTTTGGATGAAGGTATAAATTAGAGCTAATTTGAATTGAAATAAATTCGATATTGAGTTATAATTTAAAAAAGCTGAAAAGGGAGAATAATTAATCTTTCTCATTGTAACCGCCCTGCGCGATCGTAAGAACAACTTTCGACGAAATGTGGATTTTCGTCCGTTGGCTGGTTAAACGCTCTTAAATAGGATAATAATAGGATAGGATTCAACCATTTTAAAGCACTAGATGTTTGATAAATTATTATTTATGTCTTACTCCGCTTCTCGATTAATACGGAACATTTCTTATTCAAACAGTTAGATGTAGCTTTATTATCACGAAAAGCGATTATTTATGTCAGGGAAGATGAAAAAATATGAATGCTACATTTTAATTTCGTTAAAATTAATTCACTCATGCGCGTATACGAACTGCACTATGCCATATTTATATTACATTTCATGGGCAACCAATGCTGCCAATCATAGAAAAATTATTATTGCCATATAAAACAACAATTTATTCATGCTGTGAAGTTAAAGCATTTTGGACAAGTTTGAACTTGTATTTATAACAGAAAAACAGGGAAATAATGGTATTAGAATAATTACACATTTCCGTTAGACAAACCCTGCTTGCCGTACAAACCATTCAATACCTGGGATCTATTGATTATTGATGGATGACAAGCTGCTTTGGCAGCTTGAAATTCAACCGCGTAGTACTGAAAATAATTTGAATTGGGCAGGTACTAATAATTTTATTTAGTCGAGATTTTTTTTGTAAGGTTAGTACTTCCGACAAATGTCATTTTTGATAGTCTATTAATTAAAAAAGGGAATATTCCGTATTATCCGTGTATTGAACTTTGACAAGGAACATTCCATATTATCCGTGAAGCAGACTTATACTCGTACATGTTTACCGTTATTATAATTTAGTTACAAGTAGCTGTAATGGACTTGCTAAAAGTGTGACCACGTCAGCATTAATGATCTTCAAATAACGTAATAACAAACAAATCATATTGTTAATGCACTTCTCAACAAGAAAGTATATATATAACGTGAAGATTGTTGATTGTTGATAAAAATTGATGATCCTGTTGTATTCTGTCATAAAATTCGGACTTGGTTATCCAATAAATGGTTCCCAAGCCAGCGATACCAAAACCTACAATTTATTATTAAAGCTATATAAACCGCCTTTGAGGGAGATAGTAAAAAATCTTAATTACTCGTACATTAGCAAACTATTAATATTATTTGTTTGATTTAGGCGAAAGCCACTCAACCATTAAATATCAGATTCACTTTGCCAATAGCAATAATGAGGATTGATTTCACGCCAATACCACCAAAACACGACACGCACACCGTGAAATCAATTATACCCAAGCTTTGTACGGATAATTGTATGGTATAACTATGATAATATTATTATTATTTAGAAGTTAGATCTCCTTCTCTGGTACCGTATTTGAGGTGAGTAAATAAGCTCAAAGTACCCTCTCAAGATCTCTGATTAATTAACAGAAGTGTTTATTTATCTACCAAATAAGCCAATATTACCTGGGAGAGACTTCCATCGTAGACTTGTTATAGATAGTTCTGTTTAGGTAAGGCTTGTAAATATAACTTCCTGTTAATTATTATTTGATCATTAGTTTACACCAGTGCCAAATTACTAAGAAACTTTTACTAACTGATGTGAATCTGGTAGTTTAAACATTTCGGTTTTCAAAATTCATTAGAAATTGTTTTAATAGAAAATATTCAGTTTGTCCAAAAAGCATCCTTTATCTTACCCATTTAACTTTATAAGAATTGAGTTCATAAAAAGTTACGACAGCAAAATATGCATTTTATGTAATAATTACGGAAAAGCAAAAACATGGCATCAAAAGTTTTCCTTGCCAGATTTTGAAATTGGTCAATACATTTATTTTCCGAAAAAAATCATTTAAAAAACATTAACCTTTTTTGCACATGGTGAAAAAACATGAAATCTTTAACTCTCTGTTTTACACCCAGCAAGAAATCTCTCTTACTCGCTGTTTTACAGCAAGAAATGTCTGTTTTATACCCGGATAAAACTGTAAGAAATCTCTATGAAACTTCTTAACACTGAGACTCGTCCGGGCATTGATTTTCCCCATATTTCTTTACGGTGTGGAAACACGAACACCTAGTATCAGTGAAAAATTCTCAAGATTCCATGGACCACCAGACCACAAATGTGTCCATCCTGGAAGAGCTAATGATCCACAATTTGCTATCAAATATCTGCCTAAACGTGTCTTAACATACTTTGGGCAAGTTGCTCGCCAAATTGAGGACTCCAATTTTTAAGAAACTTATAGTCACTAGCAAAGTAAAGGCAGAAGAAGCAGAGGAAGGTCACCAAGCTGGAGTTACCAAGTTTCACTAGCGTCTGGACGTTGGTGACCGCAGCACTCCACGCAGCACAGAACCGCGAGGAGTGAGGACCCTTGTCCACCATGGAAATTATAGCAGGAGTCACGATCCTCAGCAATGAGGAACTAACTTGAGAAGAAGCAAAAACAGCAAGAATCTCTTAATATGTACGCGCTATTCTCACCCGTTTAAAATCACGATTAAACTCGTTGTCACTATTTTTTACTCTAAAATACTTTGGCTCTTCGTTTTGTGACCTCTAAAAATAATAAATAATCTTGTCATTAATGATTTGTTGATTGCTAATAAAACCATACAAATAAAAAATAATTTTAAACTATTTATTACCTTTATAAGGAATCTAAGCGCTTAAGTAGGGTAAAATATAAGCAACACAACCCTTTGTTTGTCAGCAATTTTTTTTTGTTAAGTCTTTATAACGGCTAGATTTAGATTACAAGTTACCAGCTAACACATCCATCACGCGCCATATAAAAGATTGTAATCTTAAATGGTACTGTTTTACCTTTTAATAGGTTGAAACTGGTTTTGAACTTCTCATGTGCTTGACATGTGACATTTATTTACTGCTTTTCGAAAAAGGAGAGCTTTGAGTAAACACCGATGTCCGGAACAACAGAACTCTCGTTTTATTTTCCGCTGAGAACTTCGTATTATTTTTCTTAGTACAATTATTATTATTTTGGTAAAAGATAGTGATCATAACTTTTGTAAAGTGATCGCAAATAAACAATACAAAGTGGTATCGTAAATATCTCCAACAAAACTATTAACAGGGTGACTGGAATGATAATGATACTGTACATAATATATACCCAAATAAAAAGTGCCAAGTTTTCATTTGGTGACAATTTTTAACCCTTTTGGTAAAAAGTGATTATTTTCAAATTTAATTACATCCGAAATTAACAGATTAGCGATAGCATCCAGCATAATCATTGTGAAAGACCTGACGTCAGGGTAGGGTCTTTAAAAACGAATTATTTAATACTGACAAGTTGTTCGTATTGTACATACGTCATTGCCACCACTTCATATTACTTTGGCAATTTTTCGTTGGACATTTGTTGGCGGGACAATCAACGGCGAATCTTCACTACCTAATGCATACCAGTTTTGCACAACACTACTACACGTACAATGGAGTGGTGTGGTTTAATCAACTAGCAATAGAGCTGAGATTAGAACCTGACTACAATAAATTCAAAAATAAATTAAACAATAATATCTTAAATAATTTAGCCACTTAGAACCGCATTAACCTTAAATTAACAAATACTTTTTCAAAAAATTTATTTTATATAATTATTTTTTAATTTTTTATATTATTTTTTTTTAACACATTTGATTTATGTGAGTACGTAAATATAATGTATGTGTTATAATTTTATATTTTAATTTTTTTAATAAAAAAAATATATATATATATTTTCTCTTCCCTTTACACACGAGTAGTTACACTCTTGTAAAGGTTATATATTATATACATATATATGTTTATACTGTTTCTAATCAATGTTGCATATTAGTATTTAATGATTTGAGTTTAATCCGATTGTAACCTGAAAATGCAATTACTCATGATTATATTACATGTATATGTATATAAAAACTAATAAAAAAAAATAAAAAAAATACAGTCATGATTTATATCAAAAACTGTTAAAATGATGCTTAATATTATCTTACTTGATTACATGATGTTCATTTAAATGACTAAACGACTTCATTACTTATTACAATATTTTCCCTCCATACAGCACCCTAAACCACAGATGTGTCATTTTGTATCATATTGACCTATGACAGATATTCATCTATTTTTAAAGGCCTCAAGGATATTCAACAGGTGTAATTGATCTGTTTATTGTTTTAAATATACCTACTTTGATACTCGTATTTAAAATAGAGGGCAAAAAGTTAAATAAAGCAATAATCATATTCATAGGAAAATATTTATTTATCAACCAACTTAGATATTAAGAAATAAAATGAACCATTGTTATCAAAAATCAAGCAAAAAATTATATAATTTTAGGATTTTTTTGATTCTATTACTTAATTAAGATGGTTTCATAGATGTAATTCTCTTTTTCAGCAAATCACTAATCCAGCCTCTTTTTAACAGCAGTTATTGCAGGTCGGTTTAAAATGCAATAATCTTCATCTGCCGATGATTCGTCTGATTCGCACAGACAATATTCAATTATTTCTTCGGCATTACCGCTGCTAATTTGGTTACGCTGTCTTTTCCGAGATGCAGAAGGTCTGTGTGACGTATCACATCGCTAAAGATTCATTTTATCTACAAAAAAACACAAATAATCTTTAAAAGCTACCCTAACACTGATCATATTAACAAACGTGATCGAACTAACCTGTTTACGTAGATGTGTAACACGCGTCAACCAACTTACGCTGCGCATGCATCACTGGCGGTTAGGAAACTACCAAAATGTATGAAAATCAATCGAAGTTTTGAACCGAAGTTTAGGGCTTATTTTGTGTGAAGTAAGAAATAAAATTACAATAAAAATGTTGTACCAGTCACCTTGTACGTATCCTTCGATTTCTAACACTCGCGAAGGTAATGTGTGTTTGAGAAACAACTTTCTCCCTAAGTAAAAGAAAGACAGCCTCCTTCCATTACACCATTAATATGTCTGGAAGAATGGATGACGCCCCCGCCCTGAGCCCTGAACAACCCCTGCAGAATTGGGGTGAACTCCAATATGAAAGAATAAACAGCTAAGCGAAAGGAGGCAATAGCAATACAATGGGGACTATTGTTCCATAAAATCGAGAATAATTTCATTGAGTTCGTGGATCTTGATTTATTTAATGTTTTTTTAATTATAAAAAAGTTCCCTGATTAGGTATGGCTGATAAAAGACTGCTTTCATTTAATTTAAAGTTGTTTTTCAATGTAACGCACGCCAATCCCTCTTCCCTCGTGACCATAATTTTTTTTTTTTTTTTTTTACATTAACTCCACACAGGAGGCCCTGAGGAAAATAATTTCCCTCAGGGCCTATGTCATCTGGGATGCTGTGTGGAGGGTCTTTTTGAGGAGAGGAAGGAATGAACATTGGTCTTGAAGAGACCCATGTTGTAGGAAGGAGGAAACACAGAGGCCGGCAAATCATTCCACAGCCGAGCTGTTGAACACAAGAACGAGTCGAAGAAACGACCCGTTCTCATGTGACAAATGTCAACCGTGTACAAATGTTGGGCACGCGTTTGGCGTGTTTCCCGACTATGCACCGGTGCCGAAGGGATCAATGATGCTAGTTCCTCGGAGCATCTTCCATTGTAATACCGGTAGAACAAGGATAGCATTCCCACCCGACGCCTGTGCTCTAAAGATTGCAATCCGTCTGTTAAGATGGGAGAATCTATCAAACGGACCGCCCGTTTCTGCACAGAGTCGAGGGTATTTTTCAGGTATTTTGGAGCTCCAGACCAGAGATGGCTGCCAAATTCAACCGTGGGGCGTACTTGTGATTTGTACAAGGTTAGCAGTTGTGTACTATTAAAGTATCTAGCAAGGCGGTGGACGGAGAGAGTCTGACTGGAGAGGTCAATTAAAATTAATACTGAAAACGCATTTTATCCATATTGGCAGACAAAAAACAAGCATGTTGAAAATTCAAATTAATCATGTATAAAGATTTTGTAATTTAATAATAAATATTGAATCCTTCAATATATTTTAATAAATATTGAATGCTCATACCTACTTTGGTGGGCCCACTTAATGTCTTTCATGCTCAGTTTATTATTTTATGTACTATCTACTTCTTATGATGCTACATACCTACACGATGTCATGATACTCCTGTACGACTTAGCTTACATGTAAAAGCCATCAAGGCATGAACAAATAAAAAAATAAAAAATTACGTTATTGAAGTGTTCTTTTCATTCATTAAATTCATTGGAACCAACTCGAATATTTGTCGTTGCAATTCTTATAATAATCAATCATTTCGAAATGGATACCTCGATTCTATCAGAAATATGTACGAAAAACAGATAAAAAACACCTGAGATAAATATGTGAATGCTTCAGGGCATCCACTCTTCTTTTAATATCTTCAGTTATAGCTTAACCCAAGCACAGCGTATGGAAGTAACGAAAAGCAAAGCCGGGGCGCGACGGGCCAGGGCATGGGGGGTGAAATGTGTTGAAAATGATATAGGGGAGGAATATTTCACGGGGGGTGAGCGGATGGCCCGATATTTAGAGGACATTGTTGAATAGCAGAAAGCGCCAAAATTTATGTTCATGAGGAATAAAACTTATCAATTTATTTTTTATAAATTTTACGTCTTTGATTACCAGAAATACCAATGGTTTGAAATAAATTACAGTGTCGTTTTTATTCATAAAAAAAAACTTGGTGTAATTCGTGCATCTTTTAAACGTCGCTCCGTGTAAAAGTCACAAAAAATCTTGGTCAATTTCATTAAGCTCAACGAATCTTTAAATTTAAAACTTAATTAGTGTATTATGACTGTTAATTAAATGCTGGTGACTATTGCATTTCTCTTGCAGCCTATTTTTGCCGTCAGAAGATGATTGCAGGTGATTTGCTCAATTTTTTTACTATTGCGCTACCCCAGGGTAGAGTACAAGTCCCGATTTCGAACTTTTTATTTATTTTATTTGTCTTTTTACGTTTTTCATAAATATTTTTTAAGACCTTTAATTTCAATAAATAATATGTTTAAAAGAAGAAAGCTTTCGATACGGCTGTTTTAATTTTAAATATTATTTTTTATATAATTCGCAAAGAAATATTGTAAAGAAATATTATATTATAAAGATTGGGTGTGGGGATGTGATGTTACAATATTACGTTAGCAGTTTTTTTTTTTTTTGTAGTCAGTGTTTTTTTAATTATTTCTTTAAATAATAATATTGTTATTTTTTTGTTTTTATGTTAAAGAATTCAGTGTTCATTTCCAGTGTGTTTTCTGTAATTGTTGTTTAAATTTTGAATCTTTCCGGCAGTTTTATTTTTAAAATTTTCTCCCTGTTATTTATAATTGAATTTTCCCATTTTTTCTTATTTCACATTTTGGAGTTGAAAGAATTGCTGTTTGTCTAAGATTTTTATTATTTTCAAATGGTGAATTTTTACGTTTTAACTTATTTTACAAGTTTGTATTTTGAAAGTTAGATAAAAACGTAAAAATAATTATTATTTTCTCCTTCTTTTCAGGTAAGTTCAATGCAGCCAAAAACATCACAATTGATCTACGTGTTTCGATCAACTTTGTCTAAGACGAAAAAAGGTAGGAAACTCGTAAGTTATTTAGGTTTTTAATTTTCGGGAACACTTGCAGAACAACCCTAACTACATTTGAAAATCTGTAACACGAGATACGTAAGTTTCGAGATTCGATGACTTTATTTACCAAATCTCAAAAAGCGTTTCCCCATATTTTTCGTTGAGTATGAAACAACCGCAAGCGGCGCAAAACTTTCCCACAATTCATGGTTCACAAATGTATACGCATCATTGTACTATCCTCGTTTCTTCTTAAACCTTGGACACAACCCTATATGTCTAATAAATATTGAACACCAAGCTGACAAATTCAGTGGAAATATGGCCGTAAAACTATCGTTGCACTGAAAACAGTCACATTTTTTTACATTAGCTCTACAAATGAGACCCCGAGGAAAATGATTTTCTTCGGAGATGCTGTTGAGGGTCTTTTTAAGGAAAGTAAGGGGATGAAGTTGTGGAAAAGGAAAAAGTATCAGCGGTTCAAAGTCATCGGTCGAGAGAGTTCGGCAAGAAGGGCATCCTTCAACCATTCCCTCCCGATCTGGCCGCCTTGCAATATGAGGGTAGACGTATCCGAAGCAAAGACCTGTCAAGCATCACCCCGTGAACCTCACCCCCGGGCACCCCTGCTTAACCGCTATCTTACCTCTTGAAGTAACCTTTGGCAGAGGTTTTGGTTAAACATTAAATGCTTCGCTGAGTGGATAATTGAAAAAATACTAATTTAATCATAGAAGACAATATAAGGGACTTTCAAACGAATGTTTGAATTGAACCCAGAACTTAGCCTTGCCGGGCTCTGCTCTAACCACTCAGCTTATATTAACTACATCAATCTTCGACTAAGAACTACCAACATTATCTTCATTTTCTTAATAACATTTTCATTGGCTGCAATCTTTATGTATGATTACAACATTGTTTCCGAACTAAATGCAATCTAGATAATATCTGTGATAAATTTCTCCATTTTTATTTAAATGTGCCACAACCTTTGACTTTCTGCAAGTCTAGAATGACTTTGTTTTTTAATAACTTAATTAGTAAAACCTGTAATATTTATTGAAGACAATATTATCAACTCTCGAACGAATGATGAGAAAAAGACAAACAGAAAAATGAGAAAAAGATACGGTCGCATCTACTTATTGAACCCAGGACCTTTATAAATTGAATTCCTAGATGCAACCGTATCTTCCAATGATTTTTCTGTTTCAAATTAAGCAGGAACAATTTGAGGTTTTACTCAATAAGTTATTTCAAATATAATAAAAATAATAATTTACTGCAAATAATATATATCGTCGTCTATTATATTTGATTTTATCTAAAATACTTCTGCACCTACAGAATAGCAGTTTTTTTATTCGTACCGACAATCATTCTCCTCTTATCTCGCCATTTTAATCCTATAAATATCTTTCCCCCTGGAGACAAAAAATGAAATGAATTCACGACGATACATCTTCATTAGTATATATGCAAAGCGAAGTATCCCCCTCTGTTTCACTTCCGTCCGCCCAACACAAGTATTTCTTTAACAAATATTTCGCTGTACATAAATTCATAATGGAGATGTTCCCGGAATGGATTTCATCGCTCTCGGAGTCCTCTCACGATTTCTCCATGAATCATTAAGCAATACAAGTTTTCCAGTGTAATTATTCTCTCGCAGTCAATATAAGACCGCTTTGGCTTAGATCCAGGCGGGGTAGCTGAAATGATTATTTAGCGAATTTGAGCGCCGCACAAAATACTAATGAAATGAAACCATGAAAATATTGCTTGTGAACTTGCTGGAGTGGTAATTTGTTTCATTAAAAACAAGCCACTGGTGCGCCAAGCTAAAACCAGGCAAACCAATCATAAAAAGTTGAAAGCATTATATTACGTATTTCATGTTTAACCCGATAGTTGAGTGTAAATCCACTATACAAATATTTTTGATAACAATAATGCCATGACCCCGAAGATTTACCGCTGAATAACAAAATACGATAACCTCGATCATTTGTTTTATTTTTGAAATAAAACTTATTTACGCACTTATTTAAGCTGGTGAATGCGTTACGAAAAAGTGTGATACGAGCAGTAATCAATGCGAACGATGATCGATGCGAACGGTGATCGGGCGTGGCGAACGGTCGGGCCTTTACGCACGCTTGACTTGGGGAGTAAGCTGGTGAATGTGTTACGAAAAGTGTTATGGAAACGGTAATCGATGCAAACGTTGATTGGGCGAGGCGAACGGTCGGGCTTTTATGCAGGCTTGAAGTTGAGAGGGAGATAGATATCAGTTAGTGAAGATAGAAAGAGAGAGAGAGTTACGTTTCGTATATTACTGTTGGGGTAAGAGAGAGAGGTGCGAGCACAAGGAATATTTATTGAATAACCACGCCATAGGTTACCCCAAGGTCGTAGGTCACCCCAAGGTTGTAGGTCACCCCAAGGTCGTGGGTCACCCCAAAGTCGTAGGACACTCCACGGTCGAAGGTCACCCCAGGGTCATAGGTCACCCCATGGTCATATGTCACCTTAATATTATATGTCACCTTAATATCATATGTCACCCCAATGTCATATATTCTTTTATAAGTTAGTGAAGTTTTACTTCAGTCGTGTGGCCTAAAACACACTCGTTTTTTAATTGGGGTCCTTTTTAGGAGCTTTTGCATAGAAATTTAAAATATTATACACAACTGAACTACCTTGGTAACAATCGTTTGTATTTGTTTGACAAATTGAAAATGTCCACTGACTCGGCATAATTATTTCTCTCTGTTAGTAATCCGCGGATCGTGGAATATGTATAATATAATGAAATAATTAGTTCCAGAATTTCTGCATTGAAATAAACCTCGACATCTGGTAGTGGAATCCGATAGCAATGCAAGTTATTCTTGACTATCAAATGCATCATTTATAATTTTATATTCAAGTACCAAGTCAGTGAAAATACTTCTGTCCGACAATTTAAAGAGTTTTTTGGTTCAAATCGCTGGAATACCTATTTTAATACTTAGAAAACATAAACATTTATTTTGTATTCTTTCAATATTGTATATTATGAATATTGTAATGTAGGTTCCAATTTGGAAGGTGGGTATGGGTGCTGCCACCCCGAGAACCACTTAATAACACCCCTGCCGTAGGTCACCCCAAGTTCGCTACGTTTGGTGACTTAGCAGGGGAGCCCGCATTCAAATGGTTATGTTTAGCTACGTCTTGAATGCGTTTTCTCACTTAATGCGTGGCGGACCAGATTGGAAGAGACTAGTTGAGAGAGAACTAACTTAGATCTCTTCAGCCAGACTCTCGTGACCTCAGTGGGAGGGATGAATTCATACGTTAGTCACTCCTGAATACATTGATACCCAGATTCATACCCACCCCTCAAATCTTTTTCTTTCCCAGAACTTCCTTTCCTCCCTTTTCTTAAAAAAATCCTCCACACAGCATCATCACTAACACAACATAGATTTCGAGGGTTTATTTTCCTCAGGGCCTCCTTAGTGTTAATGTAAAAAATGGTAGGAGAATTGTGCTAACTTGCCTTCTAACGAAGGCCAAATATAACATATTTTTGATGTAGCTATAACTTTGTGGTTATCCATTATATATAAATGAAACAATTTAACTTTGTTTAAACCACTTTTATACTTGAGTAAATCCGACCTGTTACCCACCCATTCTTCATTACCTAGCTCCAACCCTACCATAGTAATACACTGTCCCCATCCATATTTGAAAACTGTCAAATCAGTATACATTTGCCCTGAAGAAGGAACGTTCGTTCTGAAACCGCTCGGATTTACTCAAGTATAAAAGTGGTTCAAACAAAGTTAAATTGGTCCATGTATAGCAAAATATTACACTTTAATTTACTTAACATTGTTGAAATTTCAAAATAAGTTGAATTTATAATGCTAAAAGATATTATTTCGCTTGCTGGAAATACTTAGTTTTCCGAATAGTTTATCTCCTAATTATTTGCTTCATTTCGTGAAGACACTTCGTGTCCTTTTGTACGAATATTCAATGGAATAATTCATTCCACCTTTAAAGAAATCACGACAACGTGGAGCGGGTATCGCTTTTATATATTTTCCCTCGTCGAGTAGTGACATCTAGATGGTGATGGCCAATACAAGCTCAAACAAATCTGTCCCACGCGAATGGAACAAACTTTGCAAACATCCTATACTTGATTCTTTTAAAGTATACTTTGCGTGGGCTTAGTACGGAGACTGAAAAAGTTTAAATCGTCTGAGAATCATTTATTTTATTGGCGTCACTCTGAATTTGTACGTTACTTCGGCGAGATTTATATTCCAGACTGAAACTTGCGACGAGCGTGCTTTCGAAACACCATTTATTCGCGGGTTGCGGCCATAACAGAAATTGATATTCCTTTTGTTTATTTCTTGAAACCTAGTTAGTAAATCACCTTCAATTACAACATGCCATGCGATAATATATTCGTTTAGCTTTTTTACAAATGCACAAAGTAACGAAATCACTCGAAAAATTTCTAGCTCACACCTAATACGTTATCCTTGTCCACATCTGCTATCTGCTCAGGATATCGTAAATCTCGTATTGGTTACGCATAGTTTACAGATCAGTGGCTCGCCTCCCCGCTAGTTACCAAATTGTGTACCACGGTCAGTCTATTTTGGAGAATTCACGGCTTTGAACCCCTAGCCTCAGCAAATAAAATCCTTGCAGCCCTTTACCCCATGTCATGCAAGAAAAAAAAGTCAACTAAAAATAAACTCCTTATTTATAAATCAACGATAAGGCCAAAACTTTTTTTTGCATTAGGCAATTAACCCTAAAGAGAGTGGTTTGTGATTTTTTATTTAATTATTTAATCTTGACATGTACCAAACACTTTGTGGGAATACATAATTATAATAAACACAATTAAATAACTTTGAGAAAATAACTTAAGCCATTCTGGGATATATAAACATAAATGTAATGACTGTTCGGCCTACATCGGTAAAACGGCTAGAAACATTCAAACAAGAGTGGTCGAACACTTGAGATGTCTAAACGGTATAGATTTTTCAGAATTCGCCTCCCACCTAATAGATAAAAATCACTCATTTAATAAAGCTTCCGGGATAGATGTATTGCACAGAAATGGGATAGTTCTACGCCTTAATAATCTTGAAGCCCTTGAAATAAAAAAGTAATTAAAAATAAATACAACCAATTTACTTAATAAACAACTAGATTTGTCTAACACCCCGATTTTTTAAATATTTCCATTACCCCCGCCCACGTTCACCCCTCCCTCTTAGGCACCTCCCTCATCGCCCCCACCTAAGTTGATATTCTGTCTCCCTCTTCTAATTTTACTTATAAATACCATGTTTTTCTGTATTATGTTCAATATATTTTTATTCACCCCTGAGGAAGGTTCAGTACGAACCGAAACCGGTCGGATTAAAAAATAATACAGTGGAATTGAAACAAAGTTATTTAATTGTGTTTATTTTAATTATTTAATTCCAGAATAAGGCCACACACATTATCCTGGGTGTCCCCAATTGTATAGGGATATCCCAACTCCACAAATATTCTGAAATCTCCTTATCTTAAGTCTCGCGGAAACATTTAATGCGGGAATTCCAACCCATGAAAACGTGTCCATAAACTGCCTCGCCCAGTACGATAAAATCGTACGTACCACACGTAAAACACCAAAAAAAATCCTCCGTAAACGTTAACCTCCCCATTTTGCAACCATGTCCCCCTGCAAATATTTATTGACAAACAACAAAATATACCATTTTTTCAACCATGTACGAGTATTATAAATTCACGATGAAAGAGAAGGGGTCCTTTTTGGCCCGGAGCTCTGCATGCCATTATTTCAAGTCAAAAATGGCTTTGAACCAGCTGAGACCTCGAACCGGTCGTAGGCTCAATACCTGATCCTAGTAGCGAGGTGGGTCGTCCCTTCCAGCGAGGTCTTAGTGAGATGTATCGTCCTTTTCAGTAAAGTTGAAGAGTGCCTACCAGAATTCTTTATTTTTCGCACCTAGTTCCGGAGTTAGCTGGCCGTGCCACCTTTTCGGTTGTGAAGTGTTTATTTTATAAGTAAGGCTGATGGGGATTAAAGCAATAAACTAATACTTAATAATTTCACATTACCCACTTTGCACAGTTCACTGTTCAATATCCTATATTTTTAAAAGCCATTTAGTGCTCTATATTAACTCTGAAACCCTCCATCGCGGATTGGCCGCGAGTAGTGTAATAACGATTATTAAAGTCTTTGAGCGAGTATAGCATTAACTTTTTAATGCTTATCTTATAGAGTATTTTCAGGTAGAGGGTGTCCTCGGTTTTACAATTTCATTACAATTGAAACATTTCGATATCGAACGACAAATTCTTCAGAAATTACAATAATTGAATAAGCACATAATGTGTTATCAATGCGTTATTTTAATTGAAAGCCGAGCGTTGACTAAAACGCTTTCTTTGTAATAAAATTTGAAAAGAAAAACTGAGACTGTAAAAAGGAAAATCAATTGCCCTTAAAAGATTTGTGATGACATGTTTTTACAAGTGCACTCGTCTTTGTGTCTTTGTTAATAAGTAAATTTAAAAGAAAAAATTTTCAAACTGAGTTTTATTAAATTTGTATCATTATTGGGTGAAAATTACATGATAGAATACAATGATTAGGGCGGTGTGTCGATTAATGTTTTTACTATTTATTGTTTTTGTTTTGTTTTGACAACATCTTTGGCAGCAGTAGCTTCTAATTTGAGAATTTATTTAGCATTGTCCAAGTAGGCGCTAATAACTAATAACGTATAATGATGCGAAGAATTTACCGTCCAAGCTCTCAATAAATCTAAATCCTCATTTCTTTAAATTTCATTGTCGCAGAAATTATGAGATTCACTGAAAATATTATTTCCGTTGAAAACAATCGAAATTAATTTCACTTATGAAATTTATCATATCGCATATCTACCTATTATTTTTTTTTCTTTTGGCTCCTCCTAAAAGCATTTCTTACTTTATCCACTGGAGCGCTTTTTGCCACAGCACTATTTAAAATACCTCGGATTGCTTTGCTGCCAATTTCGGCTAATTTTCCTTTATTTTAAGTAATTAAGTAAAAATTCACGATTTTAAAATATTTTTTTAATAAGCCCTATAAATATATGAAAAACGATAAAAGATAGATAAATTCATTGGTTTTATAGAACTATAATCAGTTTGTATGTCTCCATTACAAAATTCGGAGGTGTGATTTTTTTTAATGTGGGCGGAAAATATTCAACCAAAAAATCTCGAGCAATCGGAGAAAACAGTTTTAAATTGCGCTGTCGCTCCAGAGGTAATAAACCTTTTCGTATTTATTTTTTTTGTACTTTTTATTCTTTTTTAAGATAAGTTCATACCTTTTACTTTTTACTCGATTATTTCCTACTTTTATACTTTTTATTTTTACGTTTCACCTTATACAGCATATTTTACACTTTATACCTTATACTTATACTTCATACATCATACTTTTTACTTACTACTTATTACTCTTATTTTATCTTTTTTATATTTAATTTTACATTTATACTGTTAGATTTTTTTTATTTTAATGACAATATAAGGATAACGTAAAATGACAAAATAAGTAAATATACCAATATAGTGGTTTGTTTACAGTCCTCCTCACTAGGTATTCCTGTTCCGAGGCGGACTGTATGTTGCTGAATGGGTGTAGATTTTTATTTCCTCATCTTCTAGTTTCTTGATTTTCATAAAATAATAATAAATAAAATAAAAGTATTAATGTTTGTTGTCTGCAGGTTATATTGGGGTTACTTCATAATTTTAATGTTTTCCTCATCTTCCTGTTTACTTAACCATAATTTTATGTTTTTTTTAAACATTTGTATCTCCATGGTGTTCTTAATTTCAATTGGAAGGGCATTATATAATTTTGTAGCATGGAAATTATGGTTTTTCTGGCCAAAAGATGTGTTTAATTGCGGGATGTTCAGTAGTTTTGAGAATTTTGACCTTGTAGTGTAGGTGTGTTGGTCAGCAAGGTATTAATATTTTTCTTTAAATTTGAGTAGTGCATTTTTTGAGTATAATTTAATAATGCTGAACACATTAAAGTTTTAAAAAATTTCTATTGATGGAGTTTTTATGGGTACTTTTAGGATTGTTTTTATTATTGCCTTTTGCGTTCTAGCTAGCTGCTTGATGTGAATGTTTGAGGCAGTTCCCCATCCTATAATCCCATATTCTATGCGCGATTGACAAAGAGCATAGTAGACTTAATATAGATAATTTTTATTAAGTATATTGCGTATGTTTCTAAAGAAGTACATGAGCTTTTTCCTTATGTTGTTGTATTATTCGTATGTTAAATAAAGACTTGATCAAGCATGATTTTTTACTCTTATGCATCTAAATATATCTGAAATTATAAAAAATTAAACGCCTATTCGTCGGTTAAATATTTTATTGCGTGAAAACTGCTTTAGCGCCGTTGTGATTTGAAACTCTATGAAACGAAAAATAGCGACACTAAAAAGAGACAAACTCATGCGTCTATAGAATTAAGCCTGCGAGAGAATGAGATAGTATAATCAGTCTCCACTTTGTACAGTGCTTCTTAGCCTCCCCACTACGGTCTACTTTAGGTTTCTGGAGGTTTCACTTCTACCGCGTGTGAGTTGCACACTCTGTTTTTTTTTTATAGTGGAGTAATTTAATTGCTAAATTCTTAAATTGTGATATTCAATCATTGAAGATAGTACGAGTATTAACGGCTCTCAAAAAGTGAAAATATAGAAAAAAGATTTTTAATGTTATTACTCATTTTTATTACGTCGGTCTACCAGCAAAGTCCACTAAGTCACTAAAACACAATCCTGAGATAATCGGATTTCAATATTTAGCAATTTTGGAAATATTATGTATATACCTAAGTGGATGAATGTCTCCAAAATATTTTTATTCAAATATTTCATAATTTGGAATGAACCCTTAAGTTCATAATATTAGTTGATAGCAATAACTGCAACCTTTGAACAAAAATTTCCAAAAAAAATGAACCTGACTTAGTGGGTTTTATCGGTCAATAAGCAAAGCACACTAAGTCAGTGTGCTTTTCTTGTTAAGATTACTGTTAAAATTGTTGGCTGTAATGCCGCAAAATGGCTTTAAGATGATTTTAAAGCTGAGTTAGTGGATTTTGCTTGTGTTTTAGCTGTCTAAATCGATGTACTATTGACAGTTAGAGTATAATGTTTTACTTAATGTGTTGAGCTTGATAATAATATCGGATTTATGACTTATGGTGAATTTAAAAAGACATTTATATCGAAAACGATTAAATATACGATCTGATGGAGTATGCCAGTTGAAAGAGGACGATTTTTTTACATAAGACCTCTTACTTAAGTCATTTCATGAAAAAACGTTACTTTTTTTTTTACGTTAACTCCACGCAGGAGGCCCTGAGGAAAAAAATTTCCCTCAGGGCCTATGTCATCTAGGATGCTGTGTGGAGGGTCTTTTTGAGGAGAGGAAGGAATGAACATTGGTCTTGAAGAGACCCATGTTGTAGGAAGGAGGAAACACAGAGGCCGGCAAATCATTCCACAGCCGAGCTGTTGAACACAAGAACGAGTCGAAGAAACGACCCGTTCTCATGTGGCAAATGTCAACCGTGTACAAATGTTGGGCACGCGTTTGGCGTGTTTCCCGACTATGCACCGGTGCCGAAGGGATCAATGATGCCAGTTCCTCGGAGCATCTTCCATTGTAATACCGGTAGAACAAGGATAGCATTCCCACCCGACGATGTACAACCAACTGACCGACGATTAATTCTATTACGATTGGTGATAAGCTATGTCTGTCTCAATATGAACTCTCGTGTTGCAGGCACAGTTTATAACATCACCAGTTTATAATAAACATACAAATAACAACACATTGTATTACTTTTATTAATTAGAATAA
This sequence comes from Limnephilus marmoratus, assembly GCA_917880885.1. NCBI lineage: Eukaryota > Metazoa > Arthropoda > Insecta > Trichoptera > Limnephilidae > Limnephilus > Limnephilus marmoratus. Next base: position 2,774,119 of record OU862918.1, read on the forward strand.
AAGTCTATATATCTTACCATTGGAAAATAAAGATAAAGTAACGTTTAAAATAAAATACAATCAGCATTGAAATGCATACTGGAAAAGCGTTCTTTTTGGTTTTGATAAAAAATATTTTCAGTGTCATCTAGGAATTGAGCTCAGGACCTCTTCCTTGATGGGAAAAATGCTCCGACCACTGAGCTAATTCAACCATGTCAACTACTTTTCTGTTTCACTTTTTTATTTGATTGTCGTTCTATGATTATCGTCTATGATTATTAAATATTTTATTGTAAATAATTGTCCACCCCGTATCGCGTGGTCCAGATCTCCATTGGCCAGACACCGGAACAAACTGTAACATCTGGAGGAAAGGGGCGGAGGAAGAAAGAGGAAGCAGGAGGAAGGAAGGGGAGCGGAAATGGGAGGAAACTTATTGAATTGTCCATTTACGGCGCTTTCCTCTTCCATATTATACGACATCGACTGGCACACCTAAGTGTCTTGGGATAAGATTGAAAATAAATAACCGACGGTAACATGAAGCAGGGAGCGACCAACGAGAGACAAATTGCCGTTATTTAGATATTTTTTCATTGAACCTGGAATGCAGTGGAGCAATAAGGAACTCCAGTTAAAAATATTATGGTTTTTAAAAAATATGTTCATACAGATCAATAAACGCTGATTCCGACAATATAAGTATTTTTAAAATAATATTAAACGCAGAGTTTTTAAAAAATTATTAAAAAGTCCACTTTTAATCGGGTCTTAAAAACACGCCGTCAAATTGGCATTATTGAAATTTTAGTGGTGACGTCACTGTTTGACGTATCCTGACGTCACCGTAAAGTCATTTTATGGGAATGTAGGTATGACACAAGCCATCGTATTAATTTATTCGTTTATTTACATACTGTTTATAGAGATTTAGTTGCTGTGTTTATTGAAACATTATTTAGGCCTAGATAATGTTTAAAAAATAAAGGTATCTCTTATTATTGTTATTTGTTTTGGGGTGTTATGCCGTGTTGCGCTACCTCCTCCTTTAACCAACGTTTCGGACAGCGTTACAGTGTCCATCATCAGGGCAGATGCGTTTCTGTAACGCTGTCCGAAACGTTGGCTAAAGGAGGAGGTAGCGCAACACGGCGTAACACCCCAAAAACAAATAACCAAAATACTTTTGGCCGTGAAAATCTAAAATCATATCTATCTCTTATTAGTTTATCTCTATTGAAAATATTCAAAAACTGCTGCACAAAAAATAGTAATGCTACTTCTAGGGAGAATACTTCGAACAACGGAATTCAAAATGGCGGCAGTTGATCAGCTGATTGCCCGATCCTATAGTAATTTTTCAGGAGTGATGACGTCACACGATTCACCATACATACGGTGGTTTTCGGGAGGATTTGAAAAATTAAAACTTTGATAATTATTTTAACTATTAAAACTAACTCTAAAAATAAAAATGCAGTTATTTAAGTTAGAGGGTCATTATTCGTTAAAAAATAAGAAAAAATGGACTGGAGATCTCTCTATTGCATCTACATTTGTGGAATGTTAGAACGCTGGAGGAAGAAGTTTAAAGGAAAGGGAAGGCTAGAAAATGCTCCGTCTATTCAGATGTGGCGTCTTAATAAAACTGAAGCTAATTCAAGCAAATAATGTGTTTTTAAACGAGATGGCACCCAATGTCCAAGTGGTGTTCTGTTGTTTCCTCTAATGAAAAATACTCCTCAGATGATCCAGAGTTTCAGTGAAACTAGGTTCGTCAGGACGTAACCTGGTGAACTAAGTATCATTGAAACTCTGTTTCGTGTGTCATGTTTATTACGTCTTATTTACAATGTTCATTTAAATGAACTTATCATTCATTCTATTGGATACTCTGTATTTATCTGAGACGAAGCAACCGGTCACTAAAGGTGCCCAGCTGTTGATCAAATATCATCGGCTATTTCCGTAACTGTTCAGGTATTTGACCCGAACGGGCTACAGTTGACTTTCTCACTTAGTACAACTTTACTGACCTCTGCTGAGACATCTCAAAACTTCATATAAATACCTATAATTACAACGTCTGTTAAAACTGCATACAACTTCATATATGCTTCTAATTATAGTTTAAAAGCACATAACTTTTATCGTGTCATATTTGCTCACCTCGGGTTTTGAACACGTGAGAACTCAGTTCAATACCAAGGATTTTCTTACTTACGAATGTTAAGCCATTTTTGTGATACGTCTTATTTATATCTATAACATAATATCTTTGTTAATATTTAAACTCTCGTTTGTATATACATACGCAGGCACCTTTATTTCTGCTGTATGCAGGAACACAATCTCAACAATGAGCGGGTTATTGTTCTAAGATGTGCGCGCTATGATGACACGAGAACACGAGATAAGGAAGTTGATATTATGTGAAGATTTATCATATTTTCTTCGCTGAGATGCTGTGATGATATGACGTTATGTTTGCATTCTTAAAATGCAATCATGTTATATTTTACGACAATGCGTTCCTCTATTTTAAAAATGTGCTCTAGAAATATGGCATCAGTCAGTAGCTGAGTTGGTATCACGTCTGGGTTCCACCCATGTATTGAGATCAGTTCCTTGGCTGGCTAAGTCCTCCATCTCGAAACAAACAACATTTTCCGCTGTAGTGGTAGTACAAAATTGAAAGGTATTGTCAGGTTAATCGTAATGAGTGAATTTTTTCTTACTTAGTATCCCTAATTGGGGTATGTTGTAAGGCTGAAGCTAATATAGCAGCCAATAAAAATATGCGATTAGAAAATGAAGATAATGTTGGGAGTTCTTAGTCAAAGTATGATAAAGTTTTAACACGACCGAATTGGATAGGGATACATTAGCTCAGTTGGTAGAGTTGAGTTTAGTGTTGTACAGATGTTTTCTGTTTTCAGATTTTCGATTGAGTTTCTATAATATTTTCTTAATTTAATTGAAAAGAAAATATATTATGTAACATCATCTGATCAATAAGTAACCCCAAATTTTTATTTCAAAGTGTCGCATACTAGTATAAATAAATAGTGTGATTTCATTCATAAACTTAATGCTCCCGATGATGAAAGAAATGTTCTCACCTAATACCGAGAACTATTACAGTTTACTTACCCAAGTAACCTTAGATTGAAATCACCTTCATTTCAAAAATCCATTCCATTTTCGATTCCCAATTTAAAACCATATTCCGATTCCGACTTCCTAAAACATCCGTTAACACTTCGAATAAAAAGGTAAAAAATCACGGAGCCGGCTCAGTTGGGCCATTACTCCGAGAGAGGGTCCAACTGGGAGTCTGGATGATATTTGCCAGAGGAAATGAGATGCCAAAGAAAAAGCCCGTTTGATTGACGACACAGACCAAGCTGGGGAAATTGCCGTTGGTAAGGCGATCTCTTGACAAATAATGCCGCCAAGCCACACACAGATTTAATAGAATGCCACGGCATACGTTTGCAACGATATTCGCACCGGGTAGACGTGAACACATTAATTAAATGCCGCGTTTTTGAGCACGCCACACTAGAATACTTTTTATAAATGCGAATCAAACAAAATCAGTATGTTTACATCGGATTATAATATTTGATTTTTGGTAGATGGTAATGACAAAATCATTGAAATGTCATTTTAGTCCCACAGTATTATATACCTAATTTCCTATTTTGACGACTTCTTTACTCTAAGCCTTGGTGGCCACGTACGTCGTACGAGTCAGATTTTACCATAGTATACAACGTAAAACATTTCATTATTGTTTAGGTAGTTTGTACATAGTTAAAACCTTACAAAGTTTTGTACAACTCAATACAATTCATTGGAATTTTCATAGAACAAAGTTAAGAAATTTTAAATGCATTTCTTGGGTACATCGTGTGAAACGACCAACTTTCATAGCACGTAAGAAATTTTCTATCGCCTTTGCAATGTAAATAAAGTTTTTTGAATATGAATATCACACAAACTGCCTTGAGTCATGGGGCAATGGATTTCTTAGTTTTTCTCGCGTGCGTGCGTGTGTAGCTATTTAATTTGTACACATATTCTTTGAATGGTTACCCTTTTCATAGGCGGTGCTAAATTTTTTACTCGATTAGTATGAATATAATGGTTCTCGAATTTTTATGATATCATTGCCGTAAGGAGGATATTACGAAGCAACCCAAGTTTGTAAGGGAAAAGTTATCCTGAATTTGAATGCACAAATTAAAAAAATCTTCTTAATGTAATTGTTTCGGAGACATTATATTTAGGGCATTAAAATCATAGTCTGCCGGAGTTCTGACAGACTAAAAGAGTAATTTTCACAATTGTCTTCTGCGGTATATGAACTCGTTTTAAGGTGGAATTCCCCAAACCGATAAGACCATTATATTGTAAATTGTGGGTGTAAAATCGATAAAATGAAAACCCTTATCATCTTTGGCGGGAATTGTTTGAGGAAAGAAAAGAACGAACCAGGATCTTGAAGGGACTCATGTTGTGGGAAGAAGATGTACATAACATATTTTTTTTATTTTAGAAATGCATATTAAGTTTGAACAGCGCCCTTGAGGTGATTTTTCACAAAAACGGCGGTATATAAATCATCCAAGTATTATAATTATAAGAAAGAGTTGTAGAATCGACTAGTTTTCTCGTCTGATGAATGTCAACTCTATACGAATGTGTGTGTCTGCATACCAGAAAACATAAACAAAAACATCATAGACCATTGATATGATGTCGCCAAAGACTCTCAACTGCCCGGAGCTAGTGGAAATATTCAAACTCCCAAAGCCATATTTTGTTACTGATTTTGAATAAAAGTTTTATGAATGGTGGATTTACCTATATATAAATTATGTGAACATGTCGAGAATTTTCCAATCTGAATTATTAAGCAAATGTAAATACTTTTTGTAATTATGAAAATAAGTCCACTATTAGGTATTCGTGTATGAGATCTCACCACAATTACCTACAGTAGAAAAAATATGTTAATTAAAAGAAGATTCCAGTAGCTTCTCACGGTCATTTTCACTAGGGTTCAATCAAAGTTTAGAGAGTAAAAAATAATAGGTTTTTTTTTAAATATACCAAATATGTTAAAAAAAATCTATATTAAACATACATCAAATCTTCGTGAAAATCTTGGCAAATGATCGCAATAATATTTTTTTAGTAAACAACTAAAATGCAAAAAATATTTTGTGCATCCTATAATAATGTATTGTGTTAGGATTGCATCCGAGGCACACACAATATGACAATATTGGAAAGTGTCATCTGGCGAATTTTATAAAAGCTCGGATATCACGAGATGTGTGGAAAATGCAAGTAGAAGGTGCGCCGCGACAAAATAAGAATATTTTGGATGTAGAGGAGGGGGTATACTGCGCACCTCTTACTCTACCTGAGACAATATTTATATGAAATATTTCTTAGGAATCATCTGTTCATAGGGGCGTTCTGGATTCCGCTCCTACGAACGGATTTTAACACTGGCGGGGCGGAGTTATGAGTAAAGAAGAAGTACGCCTGTTCAAAATAAGGCAATTAAGATTGTCTTTTTCTTTTTTTTTACATTAGCTCCACACAGAAGGTTCGGAAGAAAATATTTCCCCCCAGGGCCCATGTCATTTTTGGGGATACTGTGTTCTTTGGAGGAAGAAGATATGAGGCGTGGGTAGGAATTTGATGGTCATTTTGTCCAGGAGTGACGGACGTATGAATCCATCCCTCCCACTGCGGTGCAAGGCGATGTTCCGAGAAATTCCTGCTGGAGTGGTTAAAAAGTCTTGGGTAGACGTATCCGCTTCCAAGCCCCGGACAAACCTCAACCAAATGAACACGGGAACCCCTTCTACAACATCAAACGCAGGGAACCACTTGGTGTGACCTATGCAGAAATGTTACTTATTCAATAAATTATTCCAGAGGCGGCGGTACCCGCATACGCTTCCCAAATTTTAAAATTGCCACTTTTGTGGAATTCACTGCACATACTCTCCCTCTAGGTATCCACAATTCAAATACACAGCTTCACCAGATTCATCAATGAATCCATTCGATAAAGTTGTAATTGAATTATAAAGAGCATTAACATTCCTGCGTGGTGCCGGGGTGTTGGTGTTGGTACCAGCCACCCTTTTCCGTGAAATTCACGTTTCTCGGCGCAGAAGTAAAGTTGTCGGGGAGCGCTGGCTGCGGGCTGCGGGCTGCGGGATGCGGGTTGGCTGCGGGAAGGTTCGGGTCCCGTGGGGCGCGTGTGATGCGACGGCCCCGCCCGAGCCGGTGCCGCGTTGCCGGTGATAAATTATGACCGCCCGGGAAATTCCCATCTCGTTTTCGGCACCGAAGGTATCGGCGCAAATGCTTTCGATGTCGACGTGATCGTAAATGTATTGCAAGTGTAGCTAGTCGGTTAGTATTATTTAGTACTTGCGTAGATGGAAGACGTTTTCTTTTTACATTAGCTCCATACAGGAGGCCCTGAGGAAAATAATTTCCCTTAGGGTCTATGTTATCTTAGAGGATGCCGTGTGGATGGTATTTTTAAGGAAAGGAAGGAGAGGAAATTCTGAGAAAGAAAAAATACATATACATATAGGAACTGGTGGGTCAGTGCATCTCATCCATACCTCACTCTGCGATGTAAGGCGTTAGGGTCCAGAGAGTAAAGCTGAGGTGGTCACAGAGTCTCCCTCACACGGCCTCTTCCGATCCGGCCCGCCATTCAGACAGACCTCACCCCAATTTACCGGGGACCCCTTCTAAGTCTCATAAATGTAGCTTGCACTTAAGGTGACCCATGGCAGAGGTGTTGATATCCAAAATTGTTTCCCGGGACGATGGTAGACATCCGCCTCCCTAATAGATATTTTATACATACATAATGCAACAAGTGCTTTGTTCGAAACAAGTTCTTTGTTCTTAACCTTAACCTTCCTCAGGACATATAATCTATAGATATTTTATCATATTGTCTTGCGCTTTCTCCTCCTTTGGGAAACTTTTCATACCGTCACTAAAGTCCATCACTAGGGCAGTTTTATGGACTGACATGCTCCAATTCATGGACGGTGTTACATTAAGTGTAATCAGTGAAAATAAGAGGATTGACATCTACCCCATTACATACGTCAACACACTTCACCACAATCTGCCTTGATGAAGAACACTGTAATGCTTTCCGAAACATTGGCATAAGAAGGGGGGTCGCGGCACAACACCCCAAAAATAGATGACGATAAAACTTTTGACCGTGGAAAATCTCAAATCATTTGTTGAAACTTGTTTTTCTACACGCATTTATTTGTCTTTTCCGATAAGATGTACAATTTAAAAAAGGAAATAAATTCATGTAACCGCCCTTTGATCCTTTAAAATATGATTCCTTAGCATAAGTTTGAGTCGAATTGATTTCAATTTCACAAAAGTTCTCAGATCTGTCTCTAACGGTGTTTTAACTGGCTTAATTCTGAGAACGACAATCAATTAATAATATCGTGGAGTAACTTGTCGAAAGTTTTTCGTCATACGAAATGGAGAGGAAATAAAACACGTAATATACAAAGTTTCCGGTAACGGATGATAATCGATCAACTAGAATCCGGTTCAACAACTTTTCCAACATAAGCTCCCAAACACTTGACGAAGTATCAGGACTTGTAACAAATAATACAGATAGGACTTTCCTATTATATTAACGACGCATATCGTTTTCCTAGTAAACAACACATTATTGTGTTTTTATTTATTTATTTAATTACGGTGCAAATACATATTATAACAGAATAAAAAATTTGTACATAAAAATTAATTATAAAAATTTATCAATTTTCTGACGGCATACACGTGTAATAACGATGATGATAAATTTACAAATATATCAATTGGTTAAATAATACGGTATTAATATAAATATGTAAATAACAGTATATAAGAAACACAATTACAGTTTGGGAGGCCGGTAGGGTACCGCCGCCCCGCAACCATTTATTGGATTACCAACACCCCTGCCACAGGTCACCCTAACGTTCGCTGCGTTTGGTGACTTAGCAGGGGTGCCTGAGTTCATGGAGTGAGGTTTGCGGCAGATGCTAGGCATTCAGGTCTTAGCGGCAGATGCAGGTGCCAACCTGCTGCGTGACGGGTCGGATCGAGAGAGACTGGTTAATGGAAGCCTTTTGACTTCTCCAGCCGGACTCTCATAACCCATCGCATTGGATTTATACGTCTGTATTCCTGGACATTGACTTATATTCCTACCCACCCCTCATATCTTTTCCTTTCCAGAACTTCCTCTCCTTCATTTTCTTAAAAACCCTTCATGCGCATCCTCTAAGATGACATAGGCCCTAAGGAAAATTATTTTCCTCAAGGTCTGCTCTGGGGAGCTAACTTAAAAAAAATCTAGTTATTTATGTTTCATTGTATTGAAGAGATGATACGATTAAAGACTTTTCCGGCGATAATCTCTAATCCCCTTCATCATTACATAGTATAAAATGAAGTCGCTCAAAATGTATGTGCGCGTTAATCTTTTAAACTACACAACGGACTTTCATACGGTTTTCACCAATAGATAGAGTGATTAAAGAGGAATGTTTATTAAATTATATTAGAGAAAAGCCGAGAAATTTAAAGAAAACATATTTTTGTGTGATTTAAAATGGCTGGCGGGCCGTACTATAGTCACTTTTGAAATTCGTTCTACGGAAGAAATTGGAAAATAGATGTCCTAGAGTAAGTAGGTATTTGATTTTCCCTTTTCAAATATCGAGTGTTGCATTGCAAGCATTGTATAATTAGTGGCGAGTTAATTAGTTTATATGTATAATACATGCTTATTATAGTAGAGAAAAGCCGGTAAATTCAAATATTCAATTCAGGCAGCGGGCAGCTGGCAAGCGGGTGGTGTGGATTTTATAAAGATTGGGTAATGGCGTTGTGTTTCGTTAGCCACAGCAACGTGTGGCCGGGTCTGCTAGTACTTATATAAACAATTGCAGTGTGTACGGTGGGAACACTGAAAAACTTAAACTATGCGCGCGGCGTAGATATCTATGGATACAACAGTTTTGCCAATTCAGGATGAAACCAACTCAGAAACACCTCAGAAAGGTCATTAAAAGCTTGAAAAAATAATTTTAATGACCTTTCTGAGATGCTTCTGAGTTGGTTTCATTCTGAGTTGTCCGGTCACCGGATAAAACTACCTTAAAACACGGGCCGTGGGCTGGTTTAACTCCACCAAGGCTGAACCTGCGCCTAAATATCTAATAAGTAAGACGGCATGTGAATAACGCCAAGATAACGGGCTATGTAAAAATGTTTTCAAAATTTATCTATTTTGTAAAAATGTTAATTAATAGGTAAATACTGTAAAACATAGAAATAAATAAATAAATAAATCTTTCAACTGATATGGTAATAGATGGAAGAATCGAATAAAGTAGCTTTGATGCATAAGGAAGATAGACTTCAAAATAATACAAAAAAAATTGTTGAACCCGAATAAATATATATATTTTTTTAACATACATATGTCAGCTTATCTAAAGTCCACAATAATGTAATATAATTCCGCGATTTCGTACTGAAAGCTGTAGTAAAAAAAATATATCGCGTGGGATGGTAGGTTTAGCAGCAGTAGGTTTGATGCGTGTCCATTGTTGAAAGTTCTAATTCGTACAAGCTTTATGTTATTTTTTATGCCTTCCTTTCAATCGTTAATGTCCATCATCATTCATTGTCTGTTTAATAAATAACTCATTCTATCTTTTGGAGCGCCTCAAAGAGCGAAATTTTACTAGAGGATTTTTGTAATAAATTCAACAACAGTTGCAGATAAAGAACACATAAATATTACCCATAACACTTAATACACACCCTACCTTCCACAACTTTTGAGGTTACATCGAAACCCTTTACGAGACAGTGAAACTCTTCTGCTGTACTTAACGGATAAACTTAGTAATAATTATAGGTTGTTCAAATCAATACATAGCTACCATTGCTCTCTGTGGAACAAAAACTGAATACTTTAGTTTGGTACTTAGCTAAAAAATACCTAGATTCGTTTTTGAGACCTTATCACCATATGGTAAAACAGATTTCTCCCTGCCCGAGCCTGGAATGCCATTTGATGTGGACATTGGAGGGGACCCCACTTTCTCAACGGCGTTTTAAGAAAACATATGGTTTCCTTCTTCACCGCACACGTCATGAACCTATTTTATTGAACGAAGCTACATTTATTTGAACGACTCTAGATCCTCCAATGTCCATGCATATGGAGTTAGAAAGAAGTATGCAAGTACTTACATTAACATAATAAAAAATAATAATAAATGTGGCAGCCCGTAGAATAATTCCTCTGAAGTCTATAGAGAAAGATATAAACAGGTAGTAAATAAAAAGAAAAATAAGTGCTGCGCCCGGTTGAGGAAGCCTGGATAAGAGAAATAACGAAAAAGTAACAGTGATAATATGATGCAAGTATTTACAATGATAACAGAGAGAATATAAAATGCTTAAAAAGAAAATATACAGAGAAGGTATTCCACAAACCACCAGGAATTGTGTCCCACCATTCCCAATGACAATGTGCATTTGATGTGGACAGTGGAGGTTATCTCCACTTACCCGCCCTGGAATAAGTAACAGATGGTTACTCCTTCGAGGCTCTCGCAAGATTCTAATTTTTTTGTTAAACGAAGTTACATTTATTTATTTTGAACGAATCTAGACCTCCAGTGTCCCTGCATACATTGTTAGAAAGCAGTATGTATTTGATGTGGACAGTTGTATGTTCTGTTTTCATTGTGTTAGTTTTACCATTTTTATGAATAAATAGAATTCTTTATTACTTTCTCTATCCCTAATCAGCCAGCGAGAAAGACAGGGGACCAGGCCGTGTAAATTGTTAACAGTGTAGATTTGAAAAAGTGCAAAGTCATGTTAAACGAAAGTTGTAAAATGTGTAAAGCAGTGAATATATTTTGACCGTAGTATTTATAGTGAATGCAACCTTATAATTTAAACATGGGTAATGCTAGCAAACCTAAATGCATTGGAAATAGGAACACATTTCATTGTTCTAGATTCTCCGCTTTGAGCTTTTCACAATGTAACAAAATGTTCAGCAACTCAACTTTCAGTGATTATGACTATCAAACCGAGCGCTATGGAACTTTTCCTAAATGTGCGGTTTCATTTTTATTTTACACAAGGCGTTTTTATAGTGAATTTTCAACCAAATGAAGAGCTTTGCGGCCTCCGTGGTCGAGAGGCAAGGCTCTCGGCTAGTGATCGGGAGGTCGCAGGTTCAAATACCTGCGTGCGCAAGAAAATTTTATTTCATTGATTGATTGGTTGATTATAAGGTATATTTGTGACACGTTCCAGAGTGGAAGATATCCTTAATATCGTCCTTGTCCTTGATCACCATTCAGGATTGAAACGTTTCTTGAAATAGGATTAGCCGTGTTTAGTGACTAAATCAATAATAGCCAATTACTTCCCAACCTCCCTTTCCTTCGCCTCCTTCTTACCTTCTGCCTCACGACTTATCCCAATTGGGGATGTCATAGCCTTACTAGCTCCATGCATTTGGGAGCAGTTGAAAATCTTGTGCGGTATTCACATAAAAAAAGCTGGGATGCTTGTTTAAAATTGCCCCGACGGTTTCTCAATATCCCTATTTTCTTTTGTTTAAATATTCGACAGATTTATCATAGTTTTTCAAGTTTGCTTGTTAAATTAGTGATCGTCTTTTGAAAGGCAATTACCCTGACAATTTTTTTTTATTCTTTCTACTTCACAAATTCTATAATTATAATAACTCGTGATTTTTCACCGGCCAATATAATTCGAAATGGATTGCAAGAATCACATCAAAGCATATACCTAATGTAAGTTATAATTAATAATTTGTTAACAAATGAAGGCACAACTAACTTAAATAAAAAATAATAAAGAGAACAAATAATAAACAAATAAATTTAAATTTAAAAAAAATATATATCCACAAAAATAATACAAATTTACAAAATAGTGAGAGACCTTCCCTATATTTTTAAATAACTAAATTACAAAAATTATTACGCCTTTGTGACTAAACAATATGTTTCCTTTGTTGAAATTCAAATTTTCGTTTAAAAATTATTTTTTATCTGTATTTCCCGGCCTTGAATTTGAACATTAAGTAAATTCTTTTTGATATTTTTAACACCATATGTTCAAATAATTTTTTGAGAACGAGATAGTACAATACACCAGAATAAATCGATGCATGGTCCCTGCGTTGTGAAAACCAAACCAATTCAAATGATAAAACAACACATCGTTCATGGGTTAACAGAATTCTTAGTAATGATTACACGGAACAGCTAGCAAGGAGCATTTTATTCAGAGCGCATTAATACAACGAAATAATATTATATTGATACTAGAATTTTTGTTGTCTATGGAATTAATGGTTGTATTACGGGAACGTTAAGCATTGATCATAAATTTTAACAGAACAGTTCATGCAATCAAGGACCTATAATTATTATTACAGCAGCAGCTTCTAGAACTTGTAATAATGTCTACAGCAGAAGTTCAGCCAAGCTATCATCTGCTTGCAGTAATAATTAAGATCGTTGAATTACAATAGCTGATGTTCGAAATATTAATTTTTAATCATTGGAGATAATATTCTATTCCGGTTGAATTCGGCAGCCACCTCTGATTTGGAGTCCCAAAATACCTCAAAAAACACTCGACTCTGTGCAGGATAGTGCGATAGTGGAAGATGCTCTCAGTATCGCCCTGGTGTAACACCACCATTTAGAAGTGAAACGTTGCTTGAAATGGCTTTAGTCGTGTTTGGTGACCAGATCTGAATAGCCAGGTACCTATTTCCCCACCGTCTTCTTCCCCATCTCCTTCCCCTCCCCACTACACTACAGCCTCACAACATACCCTAATTGGAGATGCCATAGTTTCACTGTCTCCAGACAGACGGAAGCAGGTGGGACTCTTGTGAGGTATTCACATAAAAAAACGGATGGCAATCTTTAGAACGGGTCTTTTTTACGACTCGTTATTGCTTTCTTACTGCTCGCCTGGAACGATTTGCCGGCTTCTGTGTTTCTTCCCTCCTACCTCTGAGTCTCTTCATGACCCAAGTTCTCTCCGTCCTTTCGATAAAAAGAACCTCCACTCATCATTCCCAAAGATGATATAAGGAAAAAAAAATATTTTCTTCACGGCCTGATGAATCAATGTAAAAAAAAAACAACTTTCAATTGAACCTTAACTCTGAGCTATCCGACCCTATCTCCTCCTGTCATATTTTAACTGTTTTACATTAGCTGCACACAGGAGACCCCGAGGAACATAATTCCCTACAGGGCCTATGTCATTTTTGAGGATGCTGTGTGGAGGGTATTTTTAGGAAAGGAAGGTGAGGAAGCTCTGGGAAGGAAATAGGTATGAAAGGTGGGTAGGAATCTGTAAGTCAGTGTGTCCGGGAGTGACGGACGAGTATGAATCCATCCCTCCCACTGCGGTGCAAGGCGATGTTCCGAGAGACTACGACTGGAGAAGTCAAAGGGACTCCCTCAAATATTCTCTCCCGGTCCGGCCTGAATGACAAGAACGGACAAATCTCACCACATGAACACGGACACCCCTGCTAAGTTACCAAAGTTGTGAACCACTTGGGGTGACCTATGGCAGAGGCATTGGTTATCCAATAAATGGTTCCGGGGGCGGCGGTACCTATACCCGCCATCCAATTGTATGTTTTATACTTCGACTAAGAAGTACCAACAATATATTCATTTTCACAGCACAAATTTTATTTATCTGCCATCTTTATTCATGATTGCAAAATCCTACTCCATTTAATTGCAATCTGATAGTGTCTTGGATAAATACATCCATTTTTATTTTTGATTTTCGACATCTATTATCAAAAAAAATAAATATTTTTTTTACCTTTACTATTTCGTCAGTCATGTTAGCAAGATCTTCAAGATTACAATAAAATTGGATCGCTTCTCAATTGGCGAGTGTGCTGGCTCTAATAATCATGTATTGAGTTTTGACCATCAATTTTTCATCTAAAACGAAATGAGTGTTGATGTTTACTCTCGTATTAAAAAATAATATTCTGCTCTACTATGTTAGCTATGTTTGAAACCATGGTGTTTAAGTGATTGCTTACTTCAAAACATCCTGCCTCAGAAAGGATAGTAAAAATAAACGGTATATACTGCCCACTGGCCACTGACCAGAGTCGCAATGTGGCAATACAAGAGGTGTAGTTTATTGCACAGCGGTAAAGAACTCGTAGTGCATCTTCCAATCTCAGAAGATTGCACCGCAATTTAGCACGTCTCGCGAACTAGCCGTAAACGGAGTGTGCAAAATAATATTCAGTACGTGAACACCGATACCCCCTGACCCCTCAGGCCTCAACCGTATTTTATCAGAGGGTAAAAATATTTCCGTTTTACAATAAAGTCCAAATAAATGAAGCATTTCTGAATTTATTTGAAAACAAAAATTTGTTTTCGAAAGGTAATGAAATACACTTTAGTCATAATTTTCGAAATATAAAAATTTTGCATGCATAAGTTAAAAACTTCTAAAAATTGCTCACCTTACGTTTTTTCTACCCAAAATTACAAATAACGAAAAAAAAAACTAAAAATACATGCAATATTTATTCGGCAAATATATTTTAAACGTTATCGTCAACTCTTTTTTTGACGATTCATGTAAAAATAAATGATTGAAAAAATCTCAAATCTCCATTTTTTTTAAATAGCGGCTGAAAACTTTGGTTCATTGAGGTATTCATTTTAATCGTTCTGTGGGTAATTTTTAGATTTTAATATTAAGCGTGATATTTTCTCTTTCTGAAACTGCTTAGATCATAATATTTCTAACCGTGGACGTAAGGGAAACACAACGATTTCTATGATCAGTTGTTCCGAAAACCGACCAAATAGATTTGATGGGTTAAAAGAAATATAGAACTTATAACACAATTGTTGGTAAAAGGTTATTTATTTAAGAAAGTAAGTTCACAGATCACATAATATGGTAAAAATAGTCACAATGTATCAATTCACTAATTAACTGAGCAAGGGATCGGAGGGAACCTTGCCGTTAGGCTTTGGGAACAACAAAACTGACTGTGGTTCTGCTTAGAGGGTCGTACCATAGGACGAAGCGCAACTAAGGCAGCAGTCGGGGGTCTGGTTGGTGCTTTACTTATGGTAGTAGAATACTCCTTAGAGGGTCGTGCCAGAGGACGAAGCGCAACTAAGAGAGCGTACTAGCCAAGAGCGAGCTGCAGACGAACTGACTAATTTAGGGCGCGCAGCCTGTTATATAGCCCATTCCTTGTTGCGGGGTGTGGTTTATGTAGCGGCTCGAGGGTGGGAGATGCGCAGAAGGCGTCGGCGCATCCTGGTTTGCTTAGGGGTGGGTGAGCAGGATGGCGCTGTACGGGGGAAAGAGATGGTGTAGTGGCAAGCGTAAAAACGGCGCGCTACAAACTTTAATTTCTAAATACTAACTAACCATCACGCCGTTTTCCCGGAGGGATATGCAGAGAGGACGGACCGCCAAACAACTCGTCTTGGCACACACTCTTTGCCTCATTCACATTCTTACATCGTCTTATACTCTTCTGAATCTTGACATCTTGAATCAAGTATCTGATTCATTTGATCGCGCCATGTCTTCTTCTACCATTCACATTTGCGTCATACATTCATCTTACTGTTCTTTATTCGTTCATTGGCTCAACATGACCAAACTTACTCATTATGCTTGCATCAGCCTTGCATTCTTCGCGGATCACCACATTTCTCTCACGATCATACATGGTTTTACCACACATACGCCTCAGGGATGTCATTTCAACAGCATTCACTGTTTTTACTTTCATCCTTCCTCTGCCAGTTCCATGCCTTAATACCATACATCAGGGTAAGTACCAACACTCGATTGTGGACTGCTAGCTTCGCTTATTTTGATAGATTTTTTTTATTAGCGCCAACGGCATTCATTCTTGAACCCGTAGGTAACGGAACACGGTAACTGAATTTACCCTTCTTTCAATGTCTATCAGCCTTCCCATTTCTCGTAAACATACTTCCCAAATACTATAGGATATAATAGCGTGTAAGTTATAGTAAATTAGTGATTTGTAAACTTTATTGCAGAAATAATTAAAACGATATTAAAAAAATAATAAGAAAGTAAAGCAAGAGATAAAATGGAGGAATCATCCTAGTTCATAGGAGCTACTAGGAACTAAGCGCGATATTGAAAGAAAAAAAACCATTGCGTTTTAAAAAAAGACATGCACATGTACGATGTCAAATATAAAACATCAGTGAATTATGACTTACTGTATTCTAGTAATGTGTCACATTTTTTAAAATATTTAAGCGTCGAAAAACGAACCATAGGTAGGTAGGATTTGCTATGTAAATTTTTCATTTCCATAGGAATTATTGGCAGAAATAATGTTTGGTTTAGAATTATCTCTTTTAATTTCTGCGAAACTGTAATTAATATTGTTCCGCATTCGCGACACGTGTTTCTTTGATAAAAATAATAATTCCGAGAATTCTCTTTCTCTGCTCATTATTTCCTCAAATTACACTAGTACTAGTACTTCATTTTTATAACATATATTACACTCACCTCCAACCTATTTTCCAGTCATTCTCAAAGTTTCTGTTTTCCGACAGGTTTGTTCCAACTAATCCGTGTTTCCTCCGAGAATCCATTTGTCGAAACAAGTGCTTTGCTTGTGTTTGGAATATTTTACAATTTTTTTTTTTTTTTTTTTTTTTTATTTCATACAATTTTTGAAAGTACACTTTTTGTTTTTTTCTTGATTACCATACTAGGCTAATGCCCGTGTTAAGGTAATCATACATGATATAAGTTATACAGTGTGAGAACTAGAACAAAATATAGGTTTGAAATAGAAATTATAAGATATTAGAAACAAGAGAAAGAAAAAAGATAAAAATATTTAAGGTAAAATATAACAAGATATGTGTATACGTAAACACATACACATACATATGCATATACATATACAAATACATATAAATATATATATACATATAAATACATATAAAAACACACATATAATATATACATACATAATAAAAAAGAAAATGTTTTAAAGAAGTTAAAAATAAAATACTATAAAATACTAAGAAGTAAGATTTAATAGTGTTAATCTATAAAAAAAAATTTATGAAAGCTAAAATTTTTATTGGAAGTTTATCAAGGTAGGTAAATAATCGCCTAGAAGAGTATATATTTAGGTTAGATTAGATTTCAGTGAAGTCAGGTTGGAAAAAGATGTGAAGTATGATATTTTATTTAGTTAATTTAATTATTTTCTTTTCTTTTATAATGGTTAGAAAGTCATATATTCTTTAAAGAAATCTCGTCCCCTTTCGAATATCCAATTTTGAACACGAATAGTAAAAAGAGGTATGGTAATATTTGATTTTATATCGGTGCTCAATGCATTGTATATTTTGGGGGCAATGAACCAAAATTGTCGGTGAGCAAATGTGGTTCTAGTTTTTGGAACCACGCATCCCAGGTTTGATGAAAAGCGGGTTTGGGCTTGATGTTGTGGAGCCACCAGTAGGTTATTTTTCCGTATGTAGGATAGGCTTGTCTTAGTGAATAGTTGGCGAATATCTAAGACCCTAAATTTAGTAAATAGCACATTAGAGGGGTGGGTAGGTTGGCATTTAAATATGATTCTCAGTATTAGTTTTTGAACTGTAATTATTGGATAAATGACGGATTCTGTGCAACCACCCCATCCCAAAATACCATACGATGCAATGGATTGAAAAAGGGCAAAATATACGCTTCGAAGGGTTTTTAGGTCTAAGATGGATCTAAGAGAGCAGAATATATGGCAGAGCTTACGGAGTCTTTTTACTGTGTCACTTATGTGTGCTTCCCAACGTAGTTGATCATCTATTATTATGCCCAGATATTTAACTTCCTTAGATGATTTAAGGGTAGGACACGTGCAATTTGTAATAGGTGGGGTTCCGGGTGGGTGTGGG
This sequence comes from Limnephilus marmoratus, assembly GCA_917880885.1. Taxonomy (NCBI): domain Eukaryota; kingdom Metazoa; phylum Arthropoda; class Insecta; order Trichoptera; family Limnephilidae; genus Limnephilus; species Limnephilus marmoratus. The sequence continues at coordinate 2,792,253 of OU862918.1, forward strand.
TGCATGTTTAGTGAACACGAGTGAATTATTGGTTTAGGGCAGTTGTTGGGAAAATTATGTTTGCGTATGGAAAACGTCATATATTGTGTTTTGTCAATATTGAGTGTAAGGAGATTTGTGTCAAGCCAATGCCTCACTTTTATTAGGCCATTATTAGTTTTGTTGATAACTGCTTGCCATGTTTCATCTTCGAATATTAAGACTGTATCGTCGGCAAATGATAAAATCTTACCTCCAATATCCATGGTACATAGTGTGTTGATGTATAAAAGAAATAGGAGAGGTCCTAGTACACTGCCTTGCGGTACACCGTAAGACATGGATAATTTTTTGCTTTTATTTATTTTGTCAGAGTGGATAAGAGTTTGTTGAGTTCGGTTTGTTAGGTAGTTTTCGAACCATGTGTAGGGTATCCCAGTTATTCCGATCTGTTGAAGTTTTTTAAGCAGTAAGGGATGGGAGACCGTATCAAATGCTTTTGAGAGATCGAGGAAAACAGCAAGCGGTTTTCGACCAAGGTCAAGATTAAAGGAAACTATTTTTGTGAGGGCGGCTATTGCATCTGCGGTACTCCTACCTTTGCGGAAACCATATTGGTTGTCCGATAATATTTTGTTATCTTCAAGGAACTTGTAGAGTCTATTCTTCACCGCTTTTTCTATGATTTTAGATATTGTGCTAAGTAAAGATATCGGTCGATAGTTATTTACAGATAGTTTGTCTCCTGATTTGAATATTGGGATTATTGTGGCCTGTTTTAAGGAGTTGGGGAATACACCAGTTTTAAAGCTTAGATTGATTATATGTTTCAGAGGTGAGGCTATATATTTTTGGATATGTTTGATGATTTTTGTTGAAATATGATCTATACCTACAGAGTTAGTGTTTTTAAGGGATGAGATTAGTTCTAAAATTTCTGTGTCAGTAGTGGGAGTGAAGTGGAAAGGGTTATAACTAAGATTAGTGAGGGGTATATTGTTTGCAAGATCTTTGTCCGAGACGTTGTGTCTGTCTAAAATATTTTTTGCTAAGTTAGATCCAATATTGGAGAAAAATTGATTGAAATGGTCAGAAATTTTTTCGGGGTCAGAATTGACATGTAATATTTGGTCTTCGATGTTAATCTTAACAATGGGTGTATTGGTTTTATTAATATTGGCTATATCTTTAACAATATTCCAAATTTTTTTACTATCACCGGTGGCTTCACTGATTTGTTTATGGTAGTAATCTCTTTTAACACTGTCAATTATTTTTTTGCAGTTATTTCTATAACGTTTGTAGAATAAGAGAGATGCATAATCGTGGGGATTTTTTCTACAGAAGTTATGAATCTTATCGCGCTTTCTGATACAGTAGAGAATTCCTGCAGTGATCCATGGTTTGAGTTTTGTGTCAGATCGTTTTTTTTTACTTTTTGTGTATGATGTAGCATCGGTTAAGTGGTTACGTACGGTATTTATAAATAATTCACATGCAGAGGTGACATCGGTACAAGAATAGACAAGTTCCCAGTTTTCTTTAGAGACACTGTTTAGGAGAGTTTCATTTTTTCATCTTTTCTTGAGGGGAAGTATTTTGTGGCGATTTGTGATTTTTATGCGAGAGAGAAGTGATGATTGAATAGTGATCTGTAACAGTTGATTGATAGACAATGGATTTGGTGTCTAGTTCACTCTTAACAAATACATGATCTATACAACTGCTAGTGTTTGAGTTTGATTCTCTAGTTGGTGCTGTAACGGCTGGAAAATATCCTAATAAAGTTAGTGCGTTTAGGTATTCATTTGCTTGAGGATGCATTTTATTAATAATATTTATGTTAAGATCACCAATTATAAAGGTATTTTGGCGGTGTTCAATGTTTGATAAAATTTCTTGCAGTGAATGTATGAATGGGGTTATATTATGTGTATTCGGAGATCTGTACATTGTAAGAAGTGTTATATGATTATCAATTTGAATTTGTAGACAGTTTGCATATTTTATTTTGATTTCTTTTACTGAGTGTGAGATGTGATTTTTAATGTATACAATGACTCCGTCGTTCTGAGTTTGGTTGTGTAGAGTATTATAGTGATTGTAGTTTCTTATCGTTTTATGGATCACATTTGAATCTGAACACATATACTTACGACGAATTGCCTACCTCAATTACTTGATGCTATTGTTCCTTTTCAGGAAGTTCCTCTTTAAAGATTTTTTTCAATTATTAAAATGCTTTACGCTAGGTATTCGTCATAATATATTGATTGCAAAAGTTACTTTAGTGAAGTAATGAAATATTTTGTAAAGACAAGAGTTGTGGATAGTGGAAGAATTAATAAAAAGATGAGGGACTTAAACTTAACCATAAACCCGTCAGTCTAATTTGTTCGCTTTTCGAAACAACTCATACAGGTCTCATAGTAAGAACCTCTCTCTAACTAGCATAGTGAGAAATAATATCAATTGCTGGCGGGGGGGGGGGGGGAAGGTTGATGTTGTACCTTTTTGTTTAGGAAGTTATAAAAACAATTCTTTCGTATGTAAGTACCAGACTGCTCTCAATACATATTATATATTTTTTTTAAATTTATGTAGATCTGTAATGTAATCTTTCTGTTCAATTTTCATCCATTTCCCGAACTACAGAAACGTGTGAATTTTCGCAAACGTGATACAAGTGATTTTTTTTATTTATTTACTTATCTATATAAAAAGTATGTTTATATTAGGTTTTTCGATGCCTGTTTCACTAGGATATACCTGTGTCGAGACAGGCGGATTACATTACATACAATAACTATGTTATGTGATTAGCTTATTTGTTTTTGTCTGTTTTAGACCATACTTTTTTACCTGCCCACACCTTCACTGTACTATGTCAATGCTATCTAATTTTCTCTGGGTCTTTTACTGCCCCCCCTAAAAGTCTCGAACACCCACAAGGGGGCGTTAAGGCCCACATTGAGAACCTATGAAGTAGGTAGGTACATTAAACGCGTTTATAATCGGTGGTCAAAAAGCAACTGTGCGTTTTAAAATCAAATGTCAATCAATTAAAATCTACGTTTTAAAATCATAAGGTGGACCGATTATTTGAAAAAAAAGCTGGATAATATAATTGTATATGAAAAAAATAAATTTAGAAAGAAAGCGGCAGATATTTGTGCGGGCCGCACAAATATCCGCCGCGGGCCGCAGTTTGACGACCACGGATCTAAACGGTTTTAGAAAGAGAAAGCACCACGCTTTGTATTAACATCTAAAAAATAACGGCATAATAAGTAAATGTTCAACTTTATGAAACCAAAGTTTCGGATCGCAATTTGAAACTTTAGGATTTTTTTTTACATGAGACCACAAAAAGGTGAGCTAACAATAATGTTTATGACATTTGTCTAATAAAAGATGTATGGGTAATTATTTATTTTTTCGTTATCAGTAATTTTAGTTAGAAAACGTAAGAGTAAACCAAATTTTCCTGTAAAAAAATGTGTTTTTTTGTATTCCAAATTTGAAATCGTATTTTATCACCTTTCAAAAATAAGTTTTAATTTTTGGCTACGTCCAAAAATCTACATTTATTTATTTTTTATTGTAAAGCGTAAATATTTGACTCCCCTGACAGTATATGACCAAGGCCCGATGCGTTAAAATGTCACTTAATCAGTTGTGCTGCTTAAATAGTCATTTAGTAGTTTTTACTAGTAAAAGGGTAGTTGATTGATAAAAAGGTTGAGATGGGGACTACCTTAGATCAATTATAACAGCATACTGGAGAACAAAAAAGCAATTAAATACTTACCAATAATTCAATATATAAAAAATAGAATGTTTACTTAATCCAGAGCCAATTGCCAAGTTTCCTACCTATTAATTGAATTGTCTTCAAACTGTGCACAAGAAATTAAAAAGTTCATAAATATTTAAACAACCTTTCTTACACGATGCTTACTCCTCTTTTAAACACAAGCGTTCGCTTCTGTGTAAGTGAGAGAAAAATTCGTTAATACTACTTAAGGCGATGCACAGCGTCGTGGAAAATTCGACATCGAGTCGCTGACATATCAATCTTACGTAGATGGCGATAAGGACTAAATTCCCGCATAACCCCCAGCCTGCTGTTTTGATTTATTCTTGTAAAAATCATCGCAAAAAGCGTATTTTATTTTATTTTGCGGAGAAGTGGCGCAAATATTTAAATGTTTTCCGATCATTTTCTGAAGAATTTATTTTTCCATATTGTACAATAAAACCATAGCCAAAAATGGTATCGAGATTTTGAACTAAAAATCGGTTTTTATAAGTCTGATTCTTTATTTTTTCCTCGACGTATAAAGACTTGATAATTTTATTAAAATATTCGGTAATTTCAAAGGCTGAGATGTGTTCTTCGCAGTGTTTAATTAATCGTCTAAAATAATTCCAAGTGATCAAATTTTCAAACAAAAACACACGATTTTCCATTACTTAATATATGTATAGGCATATTTTTGTATAGCAGCTGTAGCATGCAATGTAAATCGTATTATAATTTTTTTTATTATTTTTTTATTATTTCATAAATGATTAAATGTTTCATTTTTGGCCATTTTTGACTACCATACTAGGCTATTGCCCGTGTTGTGGTAATCATACATGTATTATAATTTTATATAAACAGATAATAAAATATAAGAAGAGAAAAAAAAAAACATTTTTTGAGATAAATAAAATTAAAAACAGATAAAAATATAAGAATTGCAAGTTAACTAAGAAATAAAGAAAATTTAAAGAAGATTGAAATAAACATTGGTGAGCATTATTCTTCTTGAAATAAAAATTGAAAACAAATTTGTTAAGTAATCTTCTGCACGAGAGTACATGTAATTAGTATATGATTTAAGATTTTCACAGCCAAAAGTATCATCGTGATTCACTCTTGAGTCATTATGCCGCATTGTGCTTCCTCTTTCTTGAACCAAAGTTTCGAAGAGCATTACATTGTATGTTATCAGGATGGTTGTGTTGTCTGTGGTGAACTGTGTTTTCATGTATCTAGAAAACAAATTAAGTATCCCAATTTACAAACGCCGAACGCTTTCTCCAAATAATTTGATATCTTATTAATTTTTCTGGAAATTAAACTTCATAGTTCAATATTGACGCAGACAGTTTAATGTGAATGTTTTTAATTGCACCTATTTGCTCAATCGCGCAAATAATATTTGATATTATTGAAAGTCTTTGTGAGCTTTTTAACTATCTTGAAAATTATTTTAAGGAATACCAATAAAAAGTTAATTTGAAATACAGTTTTGATTGAACAGTTGAACGTAAATATTTTTCTTAATTTCTCAATAAACTGTATTTAAAGTACTGTAGAGCTCTTAGGAACTTTTTTCCACTTCAATAAATCATGATATTCCAAAAATTCGTGAACTTTTATCAACAAACTTTTAGTTTTTAAATAAATAGATTATTTTTCTAATATAAAGGCATTTTTGCCTTATAAACAAATTTGTGAACATATAGCCACAAAATTTTTAATTCACATTGTACAAAAGTATATATAATTAACGATTACAACAATCCTAGTCACTGATGCGTCGTATTTATAATTTTTTTTTATTCCCGCAGTGTAGAAACCCTCCCTTCAGGATTAAGACCGGAGTTTTGTGGAAACCATAATTCAGGTTTTTTTAATCAATTTACAGGAAAAAGAACACACGCGTTTACATTAGGTCGATACCAAATTAATTCAGTTTAACCAAATAACCGAATTGGCCTTTTTTAACATGAATATCTCACAAAAGTCCCGGCTACTCCCGTCTGGAGCCAGTGAGTCTATCGCATCCCCAATTGGGGTGTGTTGTGAGGCTCAAGGTAGTGGGGAAGGGAAGGAGATGGGGAAGAGAAAGGTAGGGAAGTCACTGTTTACATTAGGTCGGTGACCGAAAGCGTCGACGATTGGCTGCGATCGAATACGGCCAACCGAATAACAGATATGATTTTAGATTTTCACGGCCAAAAGTTTTCATTAGTTGTTTTTGGGATTCCGAAACGTTGACTAAAGGGGGTAGCACAACATGGCATAATTTCGTCAACGTTTCGGTCAACGTTACAGTGTCTATCATCGGGCCCATCACACATCTGCCCAAATGATGGACAGTGTAACGCTGTCCTAAACGTTGGCTAAAGAAGTAGGAAGCGCGACACGGCGTAACAACCCAAAAAAAAAACTAACGAATAACAGTTTACACTAGTCGGTGACCGAAAACGGGCTACAGTCGAATACGGCCAAACCGAATATTGTAAACGCCGCATAAGTTAAATTAGAAGGTAGTGCTTGTTCAACATTCTCTGTAAAACAACACGCCATGTCAACATTACAATTAAAGAGCATCTTAGATGCCGAAAATATTTATTTTCCAGAATTTGCCAATCATCTTATTGATAAAAATCATACCATCAATCAAAACACCCCACCGGTGCCAATATTATTCTTAAAACCGGCCATGGCAACAAGTATGTAACGTCTTTGATGGCAACAGGATAAATAATTTAAAAAACACTCAAAATAAATAAAGCAGTCGTATTCTTACAATTGAATGTTTCTAGTGGCCCAATAGCAGTTATCTTATATATAAAAATGAAACGCTAAATGTGTTGCTAAGCGCAAATCTCGGGAGCAGCGGAACCGATTTCGCTAATTCTTTTTTAGAATATTGCTTGAAGTACGAGGATGGTTCTAACGGAGAGAAAAATTAAGAAAATAGCGCAGAAAATTGGATAATTTCAGAAAACCTAACGACTATCACACGTTTGACAGTTTGCGTGTTTGAGAATGACATTTTGCAAAACAATGATTATTAAATCAGGATTCTATTTTTGAAAATCCTTAAGTTCATAAATTTATTTAAAGTAGGTACTCCCCTAATAGTTTAAATCGAATCAAGAATTTTAAATATTTTAAATAGGTTAGGTACCAAATTTAATAATCATGAAAAATGGAAATTTGAATAAAAATTGTAAAAGGTGGCACGCGGGCTGTTAGCGCCAACTAGAATTTGGCTGCACTCAGCGATTTATTGTGCGTGTATTTTGGAACCAGAATATTGTTCCGTGATAATGATTGTGCTATCCTGTCTGCCCCGGTTCCCCTCCCGCCTACCTACCGGTGAGTTCCGAGATACGCATTGTACAAGACGGATGAATATTTCGCTCCAACGCCGATCATTTACGATTCACGTGAAAGTTAATACAAGTCAATTAAGTTTTATTAATAATAAGATTCGCATCGCAATTGTTCACTTGAACAAGTTAATACCAAGTGCAAAGTGTTCGGAAGATACCATTTCCAGACTCTCCTGTGAGTAAATCCCAATACCTACTGTACAATATTATCATTGTAAATGCATAAACAAAATTTGCTGTAAATTAGCAAGCCGCTAGCTGAAACATTTGGTCCAATCTAGCCTGGATGTGTAAAGAACCAGCGCCCATTTTTATTTGGAATATTTACGCACGGGTTTCATTGCATATAAATTTATCGGGAGTAGTTTGAGAAAGGTAGGTCGTCGTAGGTAGGTCATACGTACGTCAGCTTGAAATAATTTCATCATATTATCAAACTAACGCATTTAAACATGCCGGAGGAATCAGCTGTTTCTAAAATTGAACGCGATATCAAGTTGTTAGAAGCCAGGCAGAATTCGCAATTTGCAAGATGTCAAAGAATATATGACAGTATAAAGGGTTTGAAATTCTCTAATTCAAAAAACATATTTTGTGCCAATGCAGCATTGTTATCGGAGATAAGGAAAGAGTTTATTGAGTTAGTAAATAAAATTAATGATTTAAAAATGCAATTAAATTCTGAATTTTCGCCCAACTTTCAGATGGAACAATCCTTTGATGATTTATACTCGATACTACAATTAACCGCAAAACAGACCTGTGACAATACAACTGAGTTATCCGACACGCAGTCAAAATTAGATAAATCAAATCGCAATGTTAAGTTGCCCAAATTAACTTTGCCGTTATTTGATGGAAGTATAATAGGATGGAGAATTTTTCACGACACCTTCAAAAAATTAATTCATGAAAATTCAGACCTTTCCGACATGGAAAAAATTCAATATTTGATAAGTACTTTGTCGGGAAAAGCGTTAAACATCTGTGCCGGAATTCCAACCACAGCCGAAAATTACCATCTTATTTGGGAAACATTGATTGAAAAATACGAAGATACAAGGGCAAACGCAATTTATTATTTTGATAAAATTTTAAACATAAAACCAATAACAATACCGACTGCATTGGATTTAGAAGCTTTCATAGACGAATTTCACTCCTCAATTTCAGCATTGCAACAATTAAAAATTCCTAATTTATTACAATGTTTCTTCCTTTATATAGGGACTCAAAAACTAGACAAAGAAACAGCTGTAGCATTCGAATCATCGATCAGAAAGTCAGAGACACCTTCATACCAGGAGTTCATAACATTTTTGCGGGAACAAGCTAAGATATTACAAAGAACATCAACATTATCAGAATATCACAAATCACAACAGCGTATTGAGAAAAATTCCCTTAAGAAACAGTACAGCCAGGCATTTGTTAGTTTAACAAATAACAAAACAAAACAGTACAACTGCGCTGTATGTAACCTGTCGGACCACACATTAATTTATAAATGCCCAACATTTCTAAAAGCGTCGCCTAAAAATAGGTTTGAAATATCTCAAAAAAAAAATTATGTAGAAATTGCCTTAGTAAAATGCATTTTTCCAAAACATGTAAATCGGAAAACAGGTGCAAGTATTGTAATCAAAAACATCATTCTTTATTACATTTTGATATCACCTCGCACAATTCCACTCACGATAACGAAGAGGATTTATCGGAAAATCCAGAAAATGAATCGGAAATTCCGTCAGATAATGCCTCACTATGTACTCTGAATAATAGAGATTCAAACGTTTTTTCTCAAAATCAAACAATATTACTAGGTACCGCATCTATTAACGTTCTCGATAATCGGAATAATTATCAGAAAATGCGTGTTTTAATTGATAGTGCATCGCAAAATGATTTCATAACAAAGGAATGCTGCAAACGTCTGGGTTTGCGTTTATTCCCAAATCGCAATCACGCAACTGTTAGAGGCATAGGAAATATTTCTCAGAGTATTAAAGGAATAGCAAATTTAAAGTTTGAATCGCGATATAATAATAAAACATCTTTCTCCATTCGACCTTTGGTCATAGATCGCATCACAACACAGTTGCCGGCATCTTCTATAGATAGAAATGCCTTATCTTACCTAAACGAATTGCCTCTCGCCGATGACGAATTCCATCTTCCAGGTGCCATCGATGCAATCATCGGTGCCAATTTATTTGGACAAATAATATTACCGGGTAAGGTAAAGGGTTCTCGGTTATTACCAAGTGCAATCAAAACCAGTTTGGGGTACGTACTAGTCGGAAACGCACCTACTCTCAAGCAAAGCAACGTAACTCGCAACCAAAACAAGGTTTCTCGTAAACCAAGTTTACACGCACATTATTAATCTCATGTTTCCGGCAACTTTTATAATACCTAATAATTAATTAGTTTAGTTCAAGTAGGCATGTACACATAATTGCTATCTTTTAATCGTTTCCTTTCTTTATTATTTTCTTTTCATCTTACTCGCATCAGAAATACGCATTAACGTGAGCAATGAAACACGATGTCGTGAGTGTTTTATAGTATTTATGGGTTTGTCCTATTTATTTTTTTTTATTTCTTTTTAAGTTTCGTTGCTGGTCGCATTGTTGGTTTGTTTTGACCATTGTGTCAAGGCCGGGGGCATGTTAGCGCCAACTAGAATTTGGCTGCACTCAGCGATTTATTGTGCGTGTATTTTGGAACCAGAATATTGTTCCGTGATAATGATTGTGCTATCCTGTCTGCCCCGGTTCCCCTCCCGCCTACCTACCGGTGAGTTCCGAGATACGCATTGTACAAGACGGATGAATATTTCGCTCCAACGCCGATCATTTACGATTCACGTGAAAGTTAATACAAGTCAATTAAGTTTTATTAATAATAAGATTCGCATCGCAATTGTTCACTTGAACAAGTTAATACCAAGTGCAAAGTGTTCGGAAGATACCATTTCCAGACTCTCCTGTGAGTAAATCCCAATACCTACTGTACAATATTATCATTGTAAATGCATAAACAAAATTTGCTGTAAATTAGCAAGCCGCTAGCTGAAACACGGGCTGTTTAAAAACTGAATGTAGTGGAATTGAATATATGGAACGCGGGAGGAGGGTTGGCGGGACGAGGGAGCGGGAAAGGGAGGAGGGAAGGCGGGGATGGTGGAAGGGGAACGTGGGAGGGGAAGGGGACGTGTGAGGGGGGAGGGGAACTCTGGAGGGGGTTTCGCGGGACGGGGGAAGTGGAGTGGGGAAAGGTGGAGGTGACGGAGTGGGAACGCGAGAGAGGAAGGGGACGCAGGAGAAGAAGGGGAGGCGGAAAGGGAACGGGACGAATGGGAAAGGACACTCGGGAAGAAACAATTTATTTATTAAATGGCATAGCAACGCATGCCGGGACCAGCTAGTATTTAATAGAAATAAAACATTCCCAACCTAGTTACATATTATACGAAGAAACTAAAATATTTAATGTACCTACCTACGTAAATTATTCATACTACAAACGATGAAATACTTATTTAAATTTAATCTATTTTAAAAGGATTAACATTTATTTTACGACTCCAAACCAGTACCAAATTATTGATTAATGCAAACACTTGGCATCTATTAGTCCTCGTACATCTTCTGTTCCTTTATTTACGTTTTATGTTTTATACCTTTATGTTTTATTTCACTCCGTACTCTATATGAACATATTCAGCCTTACTAAAAAACCCAGTGAAAAATTTATTCAATTGACAAACGGCCGCGGATGTGAAAACGTTACTAATTAAAAAATTGTTAATGGAAAAAATACACTTGGTTTACACTAGAGGTGGGTAAGTTCTGCATTTTTCCGGAAGCCTCCGAGACTTGCTTCCTTTTAAAAGTACACGAGTTCTAGGAGCAGGTCCCGGGTCCGAGTTCTTAAGTGCGGACTGGGCACTGGGTATTGTTGCGGCGCACCGAAACGGGACGCACGGGTTCAAAGAACTCGGAACCAGGACCTACTCGTAGAACCCACACGAGAACTCAGAACCCCGGAGTCGGACAAGACCCGTCCGGACCCGTCACCCGTGCAATGTAGGTACATTCAATGTATCTACACTGCACGGTCTTTTATTGAGAATTTAAATAATTAAATTAATAAGCTGTAATGCTTTACTATAAACTATTATTTTATAATGCACGTCACCCGTTGATTAACGATACCAGATAAGACGCTCTAATTAAAAACTGCTCCGTGTCTAGCCGAAGCGGTCACGCACGTGTGTGTCGATCAACGAACAGCGATCGAATGAACGCCCAGCGCCCAGCTCGTGAGTCGTGACTCAAGGGGAAGTGTCATAGTTGGCCGGCCGCGGGTAGCGGGGAGTGTCGGGAACTCACCGAGACCCGCGACTCATGAGTGGAATGGTGAGTGACCGTGGATCGTGGAGCAAGCCGGCGGCCACGGGGTGAGTCAGGAATGTACGTAGTTTGCGGCGTTCACGCGATTCCGGGAGTGGGCGGAATGAATGGATTGTGTCGCGATTCACGTAGCTTGGAACAAGGCGCTTGGGTTTAAGAGCATAGCAGGCCTAGCGATTTTTTCCAGATTGGATAAAATAGTTATAGTTTTTGTCGCTTGCGTCGCTCTCAGCACATTTTGAAGACAATTCCGCCAAAAATCGTTGCTTAAACTGATTTGTATCCTTTCATCCGCTCGGAAATCCGAAGTTCAAACGAACACTCCCGAACAAATAAAAAATGGTATATTAAAAATATCGCTGACAGTTTTGGCGGATTGCTAATTCAGTCGAATGTCCATGTTCCCTATATGTTGGGGAATTTTTCCCCGAAATTCCCTATTTTGTTAAAAAAAAAAAAAAAAATATGTGAAAATTTTTAGAATCGACGAATTAATTCAACGCCGCATTTATGTTGTTCAGTTTTTAAGATAAATGTGTGATTTTTGCGATGTTAGTACTAGAAATCTCTGTGTTTGTAAATTTAACTCCGCACATTGATTAAAACTTAACAAACATCTAAAATAAATCAGTTTCTCCTCATCGCGACATTCATATTAGACGTTTATTGCTTCAATTTATGTAATATATAATGTGTCCAAAAATATAATATTCACGACAAAAAATATAAATACCAATAAATATGGGATATTTTTTATTAGATTACAACACTGGAAACCGCCACACACGATGTCGTCATTTTTTGTATTTTGCTGGACTGTTGCTGGACTAACGTTCTAGGGCTGCCACAAAATTTGAATAAAAAAACAATCTTGGAAACTACATTTATTAAAATCAAAGCCAAAACCTTTTTTACAGTAACTATTCAATTTGAAGGCGGATATGGGTACCACCGCCTCGGGAACCATTTATTGGATAACCAACACCTCTGCCATAGGTCTCCCCAAATGGTTCGCTAAGTTTGGTGACTTGAGTGAGCAAGGGTGCCCGGGTTCATGTGGTGAGGTTTTTACAGGTCTTGGCGGCGGATGCGCCTGCTCACCTGCTGCGTGGCGGGTCGGATCGCGAGAGACTGGGTGAGGGAGGACTTTTGATCTTTCCAGCCAGACTCTGTCAACCCATTTCCTTGCACCGCAGTTGGAGGGATGGATTATACGTCCGTCACTCCTGGACACACTAACCCCTTAGATTCCTACCCACCCCTCATAGCTTTTTCCTTCCCAAAACTTACTATCCTTCCCTTCCTCAAAAACACCCTCTACATAGGAATCCCCTAAGATGACTTAGACCCTGAGGAAAATTATTTTCCTCAGGGACTCCTGTGTGGAGTTAATGTAAAAAAATAGGTACTTATAATGAAACATTGTGAAATTTAGATATTTTATTGATGACTTCCATATAGTTATTGGAGATGGATTCCGGAACGCCTCTTATTTCAATATTACATATTTGTTGCATGTATTCAAGTCTGTCTATCCTGTCATCTTGTTGTGATACTGTACTTGATAAAATGGTATTTTGGTTTTTTAGATCAAATCACACTATCATCATCACTATGTCATCTTAAGGAATGCTGTGTGGAGGTTATTTTAAGGAAAATAAGGAGATGAAGTTCCGGAAAGGAAATAGATATTAGGGTAGGGATGGGTAGGAATCTGGGTTTCAGTGTATCCAGGCGTAACGATTCATCCCTTCAACGGTGGAGTAAGGCGATGGGTCGAGAGATTCAAAGTATAGAAGATCTACAGTCTCTCGTATCTAGGATGAACGAAGTATGTATGAATAATAATAATAATAATAATTGGATAATTTGTATAGCGCCGTTTTTGTGAAAAATCACCTCAAGGGCTCTGGAGTGAATGATGAATGTAAGTAAGTCTAAAGTCATGTGCTTGAAAGAGAGAATACGAAAACAATGTGCAACATAGTTTTGAATGATGAATACTTGGAGCAGGTGGATGAGTTTGTGTATTTGGGAAATATGTTTACGAGAGATGGGAAGGCTGATAGAGATATTGAAAGAGGGGTAAATGCAGGTAACTCTATTAATGGATATATGGCAGTGAGTTATGGAACTGGCAGAGAAATGATGAAAGTAGACTGAATGCTGTAGAATGAGATCCCTTAGGCGTATGTGTGGTAAAACCATGTACGATCGTGTGAGAAACGTAGAGATCCGCAAAGAATGCAAAGCTGATATAAGCCTAATGAGTAAGATTGAGAAAGGAACGCTCTGATGGTTTGGGCATGTAGAGCAAATGAACGAGGGAAGGAGTGTAAGGATAATATATAACGCAAATGGTAGAAGAAGTCGGGGACGCCCAAGAAAGACATGGCACGACCAAGTGAATCAGATACTTGAGTGGGACCATGTCAAGAGTCAGAATAATAGAAAAGCATATATGAGACGATGTATGAATGTGAACGAGGCAAGAAGTGTGTGCCAAGACCGAGTTGTTTGGCGGTCCGTCCTCTCTGCCTACCCCTGCGGAGAAACGGCGTGATGGTTAGTTAGTTAAATTATGAATAATAATAATTAACCATTTATTTGGACAGCCCTATTTCGTGTGTAACTTGACACTCGCTTTTGAAAAATAAAATAATATTATGACGGATAATATACATGCCTTCTTCGAAAAAGTAAGACAACACGGAAATTTTTATATTGTAAGAGCACTGATGGGCTTTAACAAAATGTTTAATTTTTACATGGTTTTACTGCCAGATACAGAGATATCGAAAAATATTATACAGTTAGGTACAGTTCTGAATCTCAACCATTTAATAATAATAATTGGATGATTTGTATAATGCCGTATTGGTGAAAAATCACCCCTAGGGCGCTGGTTCACTTGATCGTGCCATTCTCCCCCCGACTTCTTCTACCATACACATTCACCTCGTTCCTTCTCCTTATACTCTTTTCTTCATTCATCTGCTCCATAATGTATTCATAATTAAATAAACTAAGTAAAAATGGTCAAAAGGAATAAAACTTCCGAATAATAAAAGCTAATTGAAAATAATTAAAGTTTCATTTATTATTGTTTACAAGTAATGGGAGTTTTGCCTACCAAAGTCATCGCTAAATCAACAATTTTTGCCGGTACGCATATAATTAAAATCATTAAAAATATCAAGCAGAACTTAATAATTAGTAATTGATTTCAATGATAACATTAAAAATATTTTTCGAAAGCACACGTATAAAAATAAACATAAAAGCAGTTAAAAATTGATTCGTAAAACCGAGTGATCACTGTATTCATATTTGGGTCCACGGATATTATTTTTTGCACACAAACAAGGCAAAACGTAGGAAGGTACAAGTATATGGCAGTCCGTGTCCTGGCCACTATCGTTTTAAAATATATCTTTTTGACAAGATTCATTCACTTTCCCCGTCCAAATTCAGTGGTCGAATTTCTTTTCTCCAAAGTATACGTATTCTATACAAAAACCAACACATGCATGTATTCTTAATACTACTTTACAGAACAGAGCGTCACGAAAGAACCTCTTGTGGCGACTGACTTTCGCGTAATGAAGAGCAGTTGGAAATGGAATCGCTTTTATCTGTTTTGGGTACAGATAAAAATGGAATATTACACAATAAATCACAAAATTATTTTTATTTAATTATCAGTTTGTATAGTTTAAATATTGTTTTAATACACATTATTTTTATTTTTTTCAAATACTTGTTTTTTAATACATAAAATCGATTTCAAAGTACATCGATTTACGTAGTTTTTAAAAATAATTTTACCTCATTATTTGCGCATTTTATAAAAAAATGTAAATGTGGGGGTATAGGTTGATATGTGTCCTATAACAAAATATTTTTAAATATTTTTTTTATTTTCGTATATGACGACAGATGGAAAAAAATCAGTGGTACATTGACGATTTTTTGAAAACTGATCTTTTATAAACAGTTATAAAGTAAGAAAAAATATTTTTTTGAATATTTAATTTAAACTTGTGGCATTGACAATGCATGCATCTAAAAAAGCAGATTTACAGACTTTTTTTTTGAGGTGATATTATCGACACAGATGACTTCGAAAATAGGCAAAAATCTGCAAAAATACGAAAAAAAAATTAAATATTGAAAAATCCCTCGCGGGCTCTTAAAGGAACCCGGGACTTGTATTCGAGTGCGGTTTTCGCGCTTCGGCGTTGAGTTGCTCGGACCGCCGGATTACCGCCGGATTTATTTGGATGCGGAGAGTACTGGGACTGGGCCGGGTTCTCTGGGAGTAGTCGATTTGAAAAAGGAGTGGGAGTAGGAACCGCTTCCCGCAAAGGAGCGGATCACATGAGCCCATTCCAGCTGAACTGACACATCGCTAGTTTACACGGCCTGTGAGGGTAGTTTATCTCTGTTTTAGTTATGATATCCTAACGAAATTTGAAATTTTTCCAAAGTATTTTGAATTTTCTATTTATTTCTTATTTTTGAAGGTGCCGTAAAAACAAATACCATTTATGAAAACTAGATAAAATTACCTTTTAGATTTGTGTAATTGAAATACGCTTTAGTTTTAAAAAACTGCCATATATTAAGATTCAAACGCGAAAAAAAATGGAATTTTTATTTTACCAAAACATATTTGATGAAAGTGTACAGAAATTTATAAAAAAACAAAATTTAAAAAATACAGACCTTTTACATAATGAATTTGGAACGAAACTGTCACCTCACTTTTTCCTCGTGCATACAATAAAAAAGTAATAAAAAATTTGAAAGTTTTTTTATTGCCAAAAAACTAACCTAAAAAATGATACTGACTTTTATAACAGATTTCTTGCATATCTAAAGACGTTAATGTCTTTGATTAGTTTAGGAACACATGTATTAGATATTAATATTTAAAAAAAACACCACTTTTATGAAATTCTCATAAAATAAAAACGTTTAAATGTAAATTTGAATTATCATGTTTTATGTAAAATACTCTTTGACATTTCAATTTTCAAAGTATGATTATTTTTATTATAACTTGACTAAAACTTATTAAAAACCACAAAAACTCGGTAAATATATAAATTATACGAATATAATGGTGAATTAGTCATAAAATTATATTGTTGCCAGTCCTATAAAATACAATTTAAGAACAAACCTTATTAGTAATGTTATCGTGTTTTAGTGTATTTTTGTTTTATTCATGTTGCTGCAGCAACGTGGATTATCGGGCGTGCTGTGGTTTTTTTTTAGTAAGGCTGATTATGTATATTATACAAGGTTTTAAAGGACGTACTTGACTCACTTTAACGAGTGATTTCTGACATTATGATTTCCTTGATTAATTTTGGTTCAAAAGTTTTTGCTTCAAAACCAAACAACAACAAAAAAAAAATTTCACATTTCATCACTGGTCAGTGGTCACCAAATATCCGGGTATAAGATCACCAAGAAACCAAACAAACCCTCAACCCGACTTTAACTGTCCAATATGTACATACATATGTTTTTATGCTTTAAGTTTAACAAATAAAAAAAACTCCAAAATGTCTTCAGAGAACAAAACTTCATCTACATTTTTTACTCCAAATAATATCAAGAATCACTGTTTTTTAACCGTATATTGCAAGCACAGACTTTAATTTTTATTCGTTCAATAATTTGAAAATTAAACAATTCAACTTTGTTTGAACCACTTATATAATGAGTAAATCCGACCGGTTTCAGAACAAACGTTCCTGTCAGTAACTTTATTTCATCGGGGGTGGTAGACTTTTTTTTATTGTATAACACTTTTAAATATGGAGTCGTTTTTATTTACAATCACTTTTGAATTTACAACAAATAAAATCAACACTTTTATAACTAAATTTGGCCCGGACCCCGCCTGGGGAAATAAGGGGACTGTACCCTAGGTATCGATTAATGCGAGAGAGAAAGTATTTTGAATAACACCCCTTTTATACTGCTAAAAACTATAAAATACCGCCTTCAGGTTTACGAACAATAATAATCAATAACAATGGCGGTCAGCACCTACTGAGTCACGTGGTCTATTTTAGTTAGTTGGTAACACTAGCTTCAATAAAATTCACCTAGATGTCTCTAGTATACATTATGTCTTAATAACCTGATTAAGATTAAATCAACGATTATCTACAGCAATCATCCCATAGATGTAACTATTCTAAACAGTTCCTTCTTCGGGGCAAGCGTATACTAATTTGACAGTTTCGAAATATGGATGGGATGTTTTATTATGGTAGGGATGGAGTCGTTGCTAGTTATTAATGTAGAGTGAGTGGGTAAGGGAACAAATCCATGAGTGGGCTATAAGACAATATTTTTTGTTTGTTGATAATAGATTCATTATTTTTAAGGGATATTTTAATTTCCAAGGCTTCTAAGTTATCTAAATGTTTTCCTTTATGATTAATATGAAGAATATTTATCCCTGTACTTTTTTCAAAACTATGGTTAGCGAAATCAGAAAAATTATTATTATTAAGACACCTTAAATGTTCTTTGATTCTGATTTCAACATTACGAATTGTTTTTCCAATATAAAATGAGGAAACATCATTGCATTTGAGTTTATATATTCCGGAATTAATCAATTAATGGTCTATATCTGTAGTATTTCTCAAAAAATTACCGATATTATCATTATATTATTATTTATTATTTTTAATTGTAAAACTAACGTTTTTTTTTTTTTTTTTTTTTTTTTTTTTTTTTTTTTTTTTTTTTTTTTTTAATATTATTATTAATTGTTTCATTTACTTGTAATGGATAACCTCAAAGTTATAGCTTCATTCAAAAATATTAATAATTTGTACTCTGATGATGCTTGTGTTAAGCGAAACCAGTGAGTCGTAATATATCAAATAAAATTCTTGGTTACTAACAACATATTGTTTTATTTCATTCATGTGTCAAACCACAAAGTGACTGCTTTCTACCAACAAAAAAAGATCGAAGACTTGGATCCAATTTCCATTTAAGATCGAACTGGACTAGTACATTTTCGTTATTTGTTTTTGGGGTGTTATGCCGTGTTGCGCTACCTCCTTCTTTAGCCAAAGTTTGCCATACGTTCACAATGTGACAGACAGAATCGCCAGGTTGTTGAGAAAAGATAGCACTGACTGTCTTCGGTGCCACAACTAAAATTCAAGACCTATTGAGGTCTGCGAAGACTAAGTTTCCTCTGGAAGCAGATGGAGTGTATAAACCCAGCTGTTCTGGATGTGACAAGGTTTATGTAGGCCAAACAGAGCGGACGATCTCTAAAAGGATAGCAGAACACTTTCGTGCTTGCAAACTCGGCCACCCTGATAAATCGGCAATCGCTGAGCACTTAATCGAAACCGGCCATTACTTTGGATTTGTTCCTGAGGTCTTGGGAAAACCCAAAACTTATAGAGCACGCCTAATTACGGAGGCAATTGAAATCTACAAAAATCCTTTTAATATTAATAGAGACGACGGAGCTAAGCTCAATAGCTGTTGGTATCCGGTGATTGACGGCTACACCAAAGCTAAATGCAAAAAAACATGTCTAAGTATACAGTAAGGCCAGCTCGTGGTAAACCATTTTGTGTTATAACTTTATATTGACTAAATTTGCTTTAACCAGTGTAATTCTAGATATGATTTTAGATTTTCACGGCCAAAAATTTTATGGTTATTTCCTTTTGGGGTATTATGCCGTGTTGCGCTACCTCCTCCTTTAGCCAACGTTTCGGACAGCGTTACAGTGTCCATCATCAGGGCAGATGTCATCACACATCAGGGCAGATGGCATCACATATCTTCCCTGATGATGGACACTGTAACGCTGTCCGAAACATTGGCTAAAGGAGGAGGTAGCGCAACACGGCATAATACCCCAAAAGGAAATAACCAGAAAGTGTAATTCTAATTCTAGTAAAATTCATTTAATATTAATAAAGCAAAAAAACTATGTCTAAGTATACAGTAATGCCAGCTCGTGGTAAACCATTTTGATTTATATTGATTAAATTCGCTTTAACCATTGTAATTCTATTTCTTAAAATCTTACCATTGTGATTTCTAATTTTAGAATTCATTAAGAGATGGAGCCACTTCGGTTGGCATCTCGCAAACGGACTTGCCCCTGACTAGCATAAATACCACGTTTTAATGAACTTTCTATTCCGTTCCGCGGCGATGACGCCACTGCTTGTCACGATCATTTTGTACTGGTGAAAGTTAACCATTGTAATTTATTTTTTATTTTATTTTTTCTTAAATTCTTACCATTGTGATTTCTAATTTTAGATTTCATTAAGAGATGGAGCCACTTCCGTCGGCATCTCGCAAACGGACTTGCCCCTGGCTAGCATAAATACCACGTTCTAATGAACTTTCTATTCCGTTCCGCGGCGATGACGCCACTGCTTGTCACGATTATTTTGTACTTGTGAAAGTTAACCATTATAATTTATTTTTTATTTTATTTTTTCTTAAATTCTTACCATTGTGATTTCTAATTTTAGATTTCATTAAGAGATGGAGCCACTTTCGTCGGCATCTCGCAAACGGACTTGCCCCTGGCTAGCATAAATACCAAGTTTTAATGAACTTTCTATTCCGTTCCGCGGCGATGACGCCACTGCTTGTCACGATTATTTTGTACTGGTGAAAGTTAACCATTGTAATTTATTTTTTATTTTATTTTTTCTTAAATTCTTACCATTGTGATTTCTAATTTTAGATTTCATTAAGAGATGGAGCCACTTCCGTCGGCATCTCGCAAATGGACTTGCCCCTGGCTAGCATAAATACCACGTTTTAATGAACTTTCTATTCCGTTCCGCGGCGAAGACGCCACTGCTTGTCACGAGTATTTTGTACTGGTGAAAGTTAGTGGTGCTGGCGACACGGTATCGCTTCGAAGTAAATAAGCACACACTTCACGACTAAAAATTACACATCTGCCGGATCTGCCCTGATGATGGACACTGCAACGATGTCCGAAACGTTGGCTAAAGAAGGAGGTAGCGCAACACGGCATAACACCCCAAAAACAAATAACGAAAATGCTTTTGGTCGTGAAAATCTTAAAACTTATCTGGACTAGTACAGTTTGAAGTACCTACACAACTCTTTAGCACTTATTAGCTACTACACGTCTAAAGTATATACTACACTACTACAATACTACATATACTAATACATGTACATTATACCTGTTCAAATTACGCTTATTGTGTTAACTGTTAAAACTGTTCATTTCTATATCATCTCAATCCAGTTCCAGTAAAACGAATAGAGCTTAGTGGAATCCATAAGTGAAACTGTTATTCACGTTCTCTGTGCAGAATAATTTGCTTTAAATTCAAACACAAAATTATAATTTCTAACCTTATATCAGTGACTCCTGCAAATCTACCTGTCATCCTCGTTTTGACAGCTGTGATTGGGTGTAATCGCCGCCATTTGTTCTCGCAGCCTTGTTATTGGCTTATTGCTGCCACCGCCCTCTCTTATTGGCCGTGATTGACATAAACAACTTCTAAAATATTCTAACAATTTGCAATGCCTCCTAAGAAGTTGCAGTCCGATGACTCCGAATTATTAAAGCACATTGATCTAAAATTCGAAAACTTTCAAATGTCTTTTAAATCTGAAATCCGGGACCTCATAAAGACAATAGATTTTATGTCAAAAAAAATCGACGACTACGAAGGAAAACTAAAAACTATGGACCTTCATCTAAAAGAAGAAAAAACAAAGTCAGTTAGGCTTGAAGGCGAGATTGCTGATCTCAAGAAAATCGTAAATCACCTCGACATAAGGAATAGTAACCACGACCAACAGCTGCTCGAAAATAATATTGAAATCTTCGGAATCCCAGAAAAAAACAACGAGGACCCTGCTGACACCATTTTAAAAGTTGCAACCAACGTGGGATATACAATAAACAGAGAAGATATTCTTTACGCCAGCAGGGTGAAAATACGCCAACATCCTCCACCCGATGGTCCTGGACCTGTTACCCCCCGTGACCCCCGCCCCCGAAACATTGTGGCCAAATTTGCTAGCAAGAAATTGAAGGACGAATTGATTGCTGCCATCAAGATGAAGAAGGGACTCAACTGCAGTAGTATAGGTTTAGTCGGAGGAAAAATATTTATTAACGACCATCTCACAAGAAGAAATAAATATTTATTACGGTCCGCGAAAGAGTTTAAAATCGCTAATAACTTTAGTTTTTTATGGGTGCGAAACGCCAAGATTTACATAAGAAAGAACGAAACCTCTCCTGCAATCCTGATAACTTGCCCTGCACAATTATCAAACCTGGTATAACTATAAAAACTTCTACCCTTCCTATCCACTTCACTTATATTTCATTAAATCATAATTACCTACCCTTTACTCCAGCGCACACAACACATCATAACAACACATTCATTCTATCGGTATCAACAGCTAAAATGTTCAACAACCATACCTACACACTTGCACATTCAGTATATTATCCAGCGATACACTCGCCGAATGCATATTCCAGTGGACTTGTGGCAAACAATTATAAATCGGTAATTTACTTCATTCTCCAATGTCTGAAAAAATAATAATTTTTTACCAAAATGCACGTGGCCTTTGTACTAAAACGAACGAGTTTTATCACAATGTTCTGATAAATGAATTCGATATAATTTTAATTACTGAAACTTGGTTAGTAGACAGTATATCTGATAACGAGCTCTTCGACTCCAGGTACAATATTTACAGAAAAGACTGAGACACGTCCCTCACGGGTAAAACCAAAGGAGGTGGTGTCGCAATTGGTATTAAAAAAAAATTTACTGTACATTCACACGAGTCATGGAGCTCGGAAGCTGAGGACATTTGGATTTCAATAGTACTAAGAGACCCAAAACGTCGTATATTTAATATTCACATCTGTTGTTCGTACTTACCCGGAGTCGGTCCAAAGCTATCAAACACTCAGCGATTATCTCTTCTCAACAGTCATACGTCCAGAATATCCGATCTAACCACAAACTATCCAAATGATATATTCCTTTTAATTGGAGATTACAACATGCCTAATATCAGTTGGAACACCACACATCATCCCCGCGGTACTGACCTTTGCTCCACTACCCTCCTTAACTGTCTATCTTATTCAGATTTAAAACAATACAACCACATACCAAATAGGCACGGTAGAACACTTGACCTAGTGCTCTGTAACACCATAGTCTGCGTCTCTCCTGCCGACTCCCCTCTGGTTCAGGAGGACACACATCACATATCCCTAATAGTTGAACTTAATATTCACGTCCCTACAACTACTTCCCAACCCCAAACGATCAAATTATTCAATAAAGTCAACTATGACCTAGTCAACAATGCTCTGTCAAAAACTGACTGGTCTTCTGTCTTAAACGCACAAGACGTCAACACGGCGGTTAACAGCTTTTACTTAATCATTGACGCCTTAATTGATAACTTTGTTCCAAAGAAAATTCTGAAAACAAACACATTCCCAACGTGGTACTCATCGGCTCTTATCAATATTACAAAAGAAAAGCTCAAATTCTTTCGAGCCTGGAAACGCCACAAGAACCCACTAGATTACCAAACCTTTTCACTGCTCCGTAAACGTCAAAAGAAAATCGCTACTCTCACATACCACAATTATATTTCACACTTAGAACATGCCATACAAAATAATGTAAAAAAAATATGGAGCTTTGTCAAAACGCAAAGAAAATCTCCTTCCATACCTGAACACCTAACATATGGCTCAAGAATCGCACACAATAGTAAGGAGATTACCGATCTATTTGCCGATTATTTCTCTACCGTCTTCACTGATCACACCCAAAATTTATCATCTGATGTTCATGAATCTGATCCGCTGAATAACATAGCTATATCCTCAATTACAATCAACGACGATATTACCTACAAATATCTATCATCCATTGATATTAACAAAGGACCTGGTTTAGATAGTTTGCCTGGTATCTTCATACGTAATTGTAGTAAATATATAACTCCTCCGGTCAGTGCAATTTTCAAAAAATCATTAAGTGAAGGTACGTTTCCTCATAAGTGGAAGTCTGCCGTAATAACTCCCATCTTTAAAAAGGGTGACAAACATGACGTAACAAATTACAGACCTATCTCTCAACTTCCCATCTTAAGTAAAATTCTTGAAAAAATCGTTTACGACCAACTTTACCCAACTATCACTACAACAATTTCACAGAACCAACACGGATTCATGAAATATCGGTCTACAACATCTAACCTTGCCCTATTTGTCAACTATTTGCAGAGCAATATGGACGAAAGGGTGCAGGTCGATGCTATGTACACCGACTTCTCAAAGGCTTTCGACCGCGTTATCCACTCAATTCTGTTAAATAAACTCACTCGTCTTGGAATACACGGTGACTTGTTCAGATGGATTAAATCATACATTAGCAATCGTAGTCAAGTTGTCTCAATAAATGGAGTTTTATCCAAAATAATCAATGTAACCTCGGGTGTCCCTCAGGGTTCCCACCTTGGTCCGCTCTTCTTTAATATATACTTAAACGACATAGGCTCATGTTTCCAACACTCTAAATTTTTATTGTTTGCAGATGATATGAAAATTTACAAAACGGTTCGCTCTCTATCGGACTGTAAAGAGCTACAAAGTGACTTAGATAGGCTCTGCAACTATTGCACAGCTAACTATTTAGACCTCAATGTTTCTAAATGCCACACTATGTCCTTTACTAGAAACAAGCACATAATTAACTTTTCATATTCACTCTGCGATGAACCCGTGATCTCAAAAAATGAATGTAAGGACCTTGGAGTCTATTTAGACAGTAAACTTATATTTAATACGCACATTGATTCAATCACTGATAGATCTTACAAAATGTTGGGTTTCATACTACGTCTGAGTAAATTATTTAGAAATCCACATACTCTAGTAATGCTTTACTCCTCACTAGTCAGAAGTACACTGGAATTTGCATCGCCTGTCTGGAATCCCAAATACACCCAATACGTCAATAGCATAGAGCGCATACAAAATAAATTTATTAAGTATCTCGGTTATAAATACAACAATAATTACATCGGCACTCTCCAATCCCTAAAATCCAGGCGAACGGTAGCTGACATGACATTTCTCCATAAAATAATACATAACGAAATAGACTGCCCAGAACTTCTATCTCAAATAAATTTTAACATCCCTTCTAAAAGAACTCGCCACACCAACCTTTTTTACACAACTAGTAATAATACGAACGCTGCGGCCAACTCCCCCATTTCGCGCATCCTTCAAAGATTCAACTCAATTCAAAAAACCACAAATACCGATATATTTTTTGATTCCCTCCCTCTATTTAAGAAAAACATTTTTAGCACACTGAATTCGCACACATAATACACACATCCACACACATCCACACACCCTCACGCGTACCCTCACACATACAAACACTCTCACACACCCCTCTCCTTCAATAATTTATTAATTTAATTTAGGTATAATGTATTATTTATCTCACAAAAACATAAGTATATAACAGAGACATGTCATTGGTACCAATTATTGTATTAATTCTATAACTTTGTAACTATTTCCCATTATGTAATAATGTACTGTTTGTTTCTGCAAAATAAAAATAAAATAAAAATAAAAAAAAAAAAAAATATGAATTTAACATAGATTAAATGGGTTTTAATAATAAACGTATGTCTATTCCTTCTTGTTTATTGAGGAAAATTTGTTCAAAGAGAATTACCAAGTTTATTCAATGTATGTCAACTCTTGTAACGTCCACACAGCTCTCAGTCGGTTAAAATTAATAGATTGTATGAAGGGCGTTGTGTGAAAATGTCGATTGGAGGGACGATGCGCTGTCAGAACTTCAATCATGTTGTGTGTACGGAATGATGGTTAACGGAAAACAGTTTACTTGGGCGGCTGACACAACCAACAGTGCCGCCCTATAGAATCACCACAAAATAATGTTCACAAATAAAGGGGGGATTTAGCAATTTACAAAGTATTTGTAAATAATAATATTGAGAATATTATATGAAATATCTAAGGCTCGGGTAAGGCTCTAAGGGTAAGGCTCGTGACTAGCAATCCGGAAGTCGCGGGTTCAAATTCCACCGGGCTCAAATTTATTTTATTTGAACAATTCATCAATTAAAAAAAATGTTTAGTACATTTGTGGAACGTTCCACAGTAGAGGATACTCCCAGTGTCGCCTTAGTGTAAGACCACCATTCAAAATTGAAACGTTGCTTGAAATGGCTTTGGTCGTTTGTGGAAATCAGATCTGAATAGTCAAGAACTTCCCCACCTTCCTCTTCCCATTTCGGTTTAGCCCAATTGGGGATACCATAGTATCACTAGCCCCAGACGATTAGGACCATTTTTGACTGTTATGCTGTATTCACGTAGAACAAAAAAACTGTAAATAATGTGTACTTTCACGCTCTATGGTGATATTCTCATTGTATGTTTAGTTTGTATATTATTGATTAATGAGCTGTGTATGCATTATGTTTAAAATTGTTTGGATTGTCTATACTATCTATAGTTAGTAGTAGGAGAGTCTTTAAAGTACACAGGGTCCTTGAAGTAACTTTTCATAAAAACGGCACTGTTTAAATCATCCAAACATTATTACTATTACGATAAAAATCAGGCGGCGAAATTGAGAGAAAATGAACATTTGAATGGGCCGCCAATGACAAATTTGTCAACATCCTGAAAAAAAAAAAAAAAAAAAAACTCAACATTTCTATGTTTATATTTCAAATACAAACATTTGGTGTGAAAAAATAGATTCTCTTCAAGAACATTACAACGAAATCCCATAATTTAAAACTCCATATATGGATTATGTCGAGTCAGTGACTATACATCTTTAATTTATCCCAAAACAAATACAGAACACTGTTACTTAGGCAGTTTAGTTATTTAAAATACTGTATAATTTTAACAAAGCCTATGAAAAAGCTCGTCAAAAGTGCGTTAGTAAATAAATAAATAAAACTACAACTAAGTCAATTTAATAAAATTTGAAAGCACGCTCACCGATTTCATTATTTTGCATTTCTTTTGCTTGGGCTCAGTATAGAAAATTCTACAAAAAATACGTGCAATTATAATAAAAACACAAATACCTATCGCTAAGTCAATACAATATTTTAAAATTAGCTCTGCTACAGTCGAATGAAAACCAAGAACACATTTTGATAATACAATTACTTCGTAAAATACTGGATGATTTCTGTTAAGAAAAACACAAATTTTACGCGTTTATGAATTTAATGATTAAAAAAAACTAAATTTATATAACCTATAAAATGGGAAAATTTTTCACATAAAGATGGATTAATTGGCTGAAAACCACGGCAAGCAGTTTTAATATGTTTTCTTACCAGTCTTCGGAAATTTTTTGAATGGGCGCGGGCGAATGAAATGAATGAATTTCGGATCGCTGGACACTCCGAAACCTTCATGGCTTACCTTTTAAAAAAAACCCACAAACTATCCAAAACTTGATGATAAAAAGGTATTATTATTAATCACCCAAAAACTATAGAAATAACACTTACAAAGCAACCGTTCAAAGTATCTTTAGAGCTCTGGATTTGAGGGTCGTTACTGATCACCCCATAGATCAATAACAAAGCCTTAAGCCTTATAAACCGGGTGTATAATATGTCTGCGCTATAATTCAAAATGTATCGATGATGCCGATACCAGCTCGTGATAGATTGCCGACACCGAGAGCCAGGCCCGGCCCGGCCGAGTGTTGGGGGGGGGGATGTAGTGTCCCACCCCATCGAGCTACCCACTCTTGCGGAATATTGCCCGCTGCCTCTGTGCTGCATGGGGGAAGAGAATAGCCTTCTACGTCCACGTTATAATGTTTTACGTCATAATGTTCTTGTCCAAGGCGATGTTTCAGAATTTGAAACTATCTATACGTTCTATTATACTATTAGTTCTGTAAACAGCAGACCTCAGTTCAAAAAAGTATTTTTCTAATTTTCTCTTGTCTACTTAATAAATATTAATAAAAATTTACTCTGAAATCATAAGATTTGTTGGTATGTACGAAGAGACGTCACTGTCTCAATTAAATTTCTTTTTTCAAAATTTTCTTCGCTCAAGTAGGTGTCGGTTCCATGACAACTCAGAATCATGCAATTTCAACACCCCTTTGAAAAGTCATTAAAAACTATGAAAAAAAATTTTAAAAGTAGCCCATAACTTAACGTAGCGTGACTTATTTAACTTTTTTTCATCACTTTAAATTACTTTTCAAAGGAGGTGTTGAAGTTGCAAGATTCTGAGAGTTTTGGTAACCGTAGGTACCATAATAAAGTTAGTCACCAAGTCAAAGTAATTTTTACTTGAATAATAAAGTGGATGCTACAGATTTTTTTTAAATCGGAAACGGAAAGTACCAACAAATTTACAGACATCAAATGCCAAACGGTTAAAACAGGACTTCCCAATAAGCAATTAGTAAAAAAATGTTAATAATTAGTAATAGGGAAAGATAGTGATTATTTGGTGATATATTTGCTATCGATTTCGGGTATTTACGTGCATTGATTATAGTTTATTTTTGTCGACTATAAATATGTATTATTGCATATTATATTAAATTATTATTTTTTATAATGTGAATTAGAGATTTATTTAATCCTATACTTATTCATATGACTTAATTTACATAACTTTAACTAATTATCCGTCGACCCCAGCGATAGTTGTACGCTACGAACAATTTTTAGCATTCCATTCGTAAATAAAATAGTTTTTTTTTTTATTATAGCACGTTTTAGAGAGAAAATCCATGTGTTGCACAAATCGCGGATATTCACCACGCATTTTCATGTTAAAATGTCTTAGAATAATATAAATTATAATAGGCCACATGCATGGATTTCACAATGACTTGGAAAAAATCATGCGTAATTTTTTTTTACTAAAATTACAAAACATTACATCTACCGGATCTGCCGGATCTGCCCTGATGATGGACACTGCAACGATGTCCGAAACGTTGGCTAAAGAAGGAGGTAGCGCAACACGGCACAACACCCCAAAAACATATAACGAAAATACAAAAATGTTATTCATTTTTTTTAGAAATGTACAGTTTTTTTTTTATAAATCCATTATGTGGGCTCGCGAGGTCACTACATGAAAATGTCCCGTCCCCGAAAATGTTCCTATTAATTTTGTAAAATTCCACACTGATTTATTTTTTTTATATGTCAACTCTTTGAATTCAGGCGAATATTTGAATTTGACATTTAAATTAAAAATAATATGACATTTTGACGTTCCCTAAATTTATTGTTTGTTCTCTGCGAACTTATTATTTGGTTTGACTTTTTGACAGATGTTATGAAGAGAACTCCTTACGTTTTATGCTGTCTGTACGTATTTTAGAGGTATAATAGTAATAGTGCTGATTTTAACACAATCAACTTTTATAATATTCTTATTATTATTATAATTTACAAGTTCAAGTAGATTACATTGGTTAAGTAATATAGATGTTGAACATTATAATGATTTATGATCAATAAGACGGATCAAGGAAAAAAATATTTATGATAAAATATATAATTCTCCCGTGCCATTCGTGTGGAAAACGTTCTTTTTTTAAAATGATTGTTTTTTCGCACCCATACAATTATGTCCCGTCTTTCCGGTTTATAAAAATTGGTCTGATTTTTCGGATTGAAATTTTCAAAAAATCGCTAGGGTTTCAAAAATACGATAAAAAATACAGAATGTCTTAAAAAATTTGCCTAATCGGAAAAAAAATAAAAAATGTGATACAAGTGGCCTATTGAACAAAATAAATCAATTCATAAAGCATCATCACGTTTTGTGTGGAAAAAACTGTCTTCCTGTCTGCAGAACTGGGCTTGCTTTTAAATTTCGTAATTTTTGACATCGCGGATAGAGTTTGATTTTATAAAAAACTTTTTTAATTGTGTCAATCAAGCTTAGGAGTGTACATTGGGGCAGCGCGGTTCACAAACGACCAAAATCCTCAATTTATTATTCCGTTATTGACTTGTCAACAGAAATAAATTGCCATTTGTTTTTGTCCCTCAATTTTTGCATCGACAGGGTTATGAATGTATCTGTCTAGAATTTGTTTCAATGAATGAATAATTTATATTGAGTAATTTTAATGTTAGTTTTTGACGACTTTTCTACCCTTGAGCATATATGATGTTAAACTTGTCATGTCTTTAATACTCGTCTTTATTTATTTCTTTATTGTTTGAAACAATTACAGAGGGTTAACAATTATTACATTTATAGAGGCTGGATTTATGGACGTCAACAGTTAAAGGGTGATATGTTACGTGTTTTTTAAGTGCGTAAAGGGTGTGGTATAACAAATAAGTAAGATGTCGGTACATTACTTACAGGTTAAATATAAACAATAATAATAATGTGAAGGGCGAACAAACACGATATGCAAGTGAGTCTTGACCGGTAGTATAAAACAGATAATCGGTGGTTTTTGATGCGGCGCGGCGAGAGAGTTCTTGTGACTTGAAAATGAATTCGACTGGTTGCTAGGTAACCAATCGAAAGCCAGCCGAATGCAATTCAGTGTCCTTTTTTCGACCTCCACATCAGCCCCCTTCCTGAAGACTCCTACACCATTACAACCCCTAGTGAGAAGGCTCCGGGGGTTGGTCAACGTCAGGACCAGTGGGCATAGAAAGTGAATCGCAAGGGAATTAAAAAAATGTACCTATTATGGCAATGTATTTTTCTCTTATATTAACTGAGATATGAAAAATTTTTACGTAAAGATAATTGAACCTAGTTTATATTTATTTTTATATTTTTAAAGAAGGTTTGTAAAATTTGAAAATTTATTTGGTCAGTCCTATTTGGTTCAAAAATGATAAAAGAGGATACTATCAAAAAAGTTTCTAAAAAAAATGAAAATGAAATTGATAACAGCCAAAGTTGATTTGAATAAGAAACTGTTAATGACTCGTGATAGGTAGGAAGGTAGGTACTTCTATTCGGCTAAACACAGCGCATTAAGACTGCAGTAAGTACTTGTGGTGTTTACCTTTTAAATTTGACTATTTAAAAACAAATGCAAAATGTTATTTTAAAATTCAGTTAAGTGAGTGCATGATGCTTTTTTTTAAATTCATTAAAGTTATGGATAGAATTACTATTAAAATATTTTGTTTGTTTTATTACTTTTTTTTAAAGTGCACAAGAAATTTTTGTTAAATTATTATTGTTGTTTGTTTTGTTGAAAAATGTTTTTTTTTTCTTTCTTCTTTCTGGCGATGCGATTGCTTGCTGATTGCTGTCGGCAGTTACGGGCAATGGTTTTGGACATGTTTTGCAGGAGCAGTGTAATGTTGTTTGCTCTGGAAGTAGTCGAGCCGTAGGTGCAAGGTTTGTTTTTCTGGTGTCTCCAAGTGACGATACGTTGTTACGTGCAGAACCGAAAAATTATGCTGTGTCCAGCACTGCTGCGACGTGCAGTTATCAATGGTGGGATTGGTTTGCGGGGGCTAGTTTCTAGGGCTACCGCGAAACCGTTTTGGCTGCTTGTTCTAGTTAGAGGAAAGGCCCTCTGCCTGTTAGGGCAGAGTTAGCTAGACTAGTCATCGTAGCGTGATACTTCCGTGAGCGAAAACGGCGACATTCTTCAGACTGCGCGTCCAGTTGCTAGATTGTAATTCTTATGCCAAAGTAGTTGAAGATTTTATCAAGTAACGCAATTAGGATGGTGATTTTTCGATATTCGAATTGAATGTACACGGCGCTATACATTTGTAGGCTTTTTTCCAAATTTATTGTGGAAAAAACAATATTTATTAGTAATTCCATTGTGTTGAGACGAGTTCCGTCTAGTTAATGATGATAACAATGTGAAGGGCGAACAAACACGATATGCAAGTGAGTCTTAACCGGTAGCTTAAAACAGAATAATCGGTGGTTTTTGATGCGGCGCGGAGAGAGTTCTTGTCACTTGAAAATGAATTCGATTGGTTGCTAGGAGACCAATCGGAAGCCAGCCGAATGCAATTCAGTGTCCTTTGTTCGACCTCCACACATTCATAAAATTACCAGAGAGGTGTGCATAGATATTATCACTTCAATTAAAAATATTCACAGCATCAATCAAGGTTTAGGTGGAGATACTACTAGTGAAATGACAGGAATAATAATAAGCAAGAAAAAATATAATACATAGTTAGTATTCAGTACAAAGAAAAGAAAGAAACAAATAGGTATAATAGGTAGAAATAGGTTAATAACATAATTTTTGGTACAAATACTTTTGTTTGCCATGACATCATATTATTAGCATAAAGCTAATAAAATGAGCACATGTTTTTTAAAATACGCGAGGCTATTTTTAAATATGTCGATATCGTCACATTCTGTTGCATTATACAATCTACACATTCCAGAAATTGCATTGAAATAAGCAGTTTGTTATTAAATAACTCAAGATGAAATGTTTTATGTCTCTGAAATAACGTCCATTAGAAACATTAATGTAAATATTGCATAGACAATGAGTGGTTTCAAGCTTATTGGGATTATTTTTTATAAACGTA
Organism: Limnephilus marmoratus; assembly: GCA_917880885.1. Lineage (NCBI taxonomy): Eukaryota > Metazoa > Arthropoda > Insecta > Trichoptera > Limnephilidae > Limnephilus > Limnephilus marmoratus. Next base: position 2,824,529 of record OU862918.1, read on the forward strand.
TTAGGACTTATCTTTAGTGTCAGACCGAAACAGGACTTTCTACCGCAACCGAATCTTCGGTATCCGTGTCAGTTTCGGCCGAAACCCAAACCGAAACCGAAACTTTTTTAGACATTTTAAAAATCTATTGCTTACTGAAAATTTACAGACACTTGTACAGACAGTTAATAAGTGTAAAATGAAAAAAAAAACAATAATTGAAGTACGTGAAAATCTTTTTTTTTTTTATTTTAACTGGTTCAATTTTAACTGCGTTTACAATCACAACATTCTTATTACACGTGTTAAATGAAAAAAGAAACAATAATTGGAGTATGTAAAAATTATATTTTTTTATGTTACTGCTATAAAACAAACAAAAATTAACAAACATGTTAACTACTTGATAACAAAACTAAATGCATAAGTAGTGATGTGTGTTTTGTGTGAAGTATGAGTTTATGTATTATTTTTAGCGCTTAAGCACAATCACGCCGGACCGGCCGGCAAACTCAGCTAATGATGGCGGGTGACACTCGAGCTACGAACTTTCCCGAAGTGAGCCGAATGACGTGCGATTGTTCATGAACGCAGAGTTTCGGTTTCGTTTTCGGTTTCAGCCGTTTCAGCAGATTTTTGTAATGAATTCCAGATTTGAATTTCAGATTTATGTAATGAAATTACTTAGTTTTCATCATAATATTTGAGGTCAAGTATTTAGTTTTATCTGTATAAAATGGCTCCACACATGTCTAACGGTTTCGGTAAGGAGTTTAATTTCGCATTTCTTCTGGTCATTAATATGCATTATTAAAACTCCCCCTCGATAATATAATTTCCACGTTCCGATACTTCATATTCGGTGCAGAATTTCTCCTAACCAAAGCCGTCTGGCCGATATTATTTTCTTCGTACCGGCTGAAAATTTGAGGATTTCCAGCAGACCGACCCGTAAGGCTTTACGTGCTTAATCAAATTACAATTAAAACAAAGAACTCTGAATTTTGTATCTACTCCCATCCGGCGGAGGCTTTCCGGAATATATAAAAGCCTTCGATGGAAATAGGGGTGTGTAATTATTGTACTATAAAAGACTGGCGAAGTTCAGGCGAACCCGGAGTTACGTGTTATGTTATTGGGACCCGACAATTCGTGGTTGGTTTGTGAATGGCCACAATGTGGGGTTCATTAAATTTCAGTCGAAAATTCTAAATTTTAGCCTTTTAATGATAAAAAATGTGACAAAATAGCTAAGCTTCGTTTAAATTGGAAATAAAAATAAATGATCCACGTCATTTCCCTACTGAGTAATTTAGAAGGAATGGAGCACCAAATACTGGGTCCTGACACTCAATCCTTGCTTCATTAATATTCAAACACCGCGTCATATGTACTCGGCGTTTCCAACTCTCGACATTACTCGACTCAAGTAATTGTTTCCTTTTGATTGTGCGATGTCTTTACAGTGCGTTTCTGACGTAGTATTTCACTTGCGCGCATTATGCGTTCAATACATCTAATTGCACCTTTCTGAATTAAGTATCTCCGTAATATCATTTTAAGATTACTCAAATTTTTATTCAATAAAAAACTAAATTTATCCGAGACGCTATCCAGATTGAAAATTAAATCTTAGAATGATTGTTTTCAATAAAAAGGTTAGTTGCCCGTAATATGGAAAAAGAATTAGTTGAAGATAATATTATTTATTCTAAAATTTGAAATATGAGATTTGACAAATACGACGGTTCGACTGAAGGTGGCAATAGCGAAAGTGGTTAACGCGCACGTCCCGGTTAGACGAGAGGTCTGGGTTCGAGTCCCAGTTGCGACCATTGTCTTTTTCGTTTTTCTGTGTCTTGTTCTTTTTCATATTTTCATTTAGATTATTATTGTTATCTTCTTCTTCAATGATGTCATTTAAAGAGATGGCGCTAGAACTAGCGATGGTAACGAATCTCAAAAACGCATAATCAGATATAATATTATTAACCCTGTCAAAAGTCAAGTACCTACCTATACATTTAATTACCTCTTTGAGATATTTTTGATATACCGATAAGTTTAGTGTACCTACAAGAAAGAGATCCACAGTCCATTTAAGGAGATAGAAATGTTTATTTTTTGGGTCATGCAAAAGTTACCAAGTAGTCAACGCAAGCCACTCACAGCACGCCCATGTATCCAGCCCCCCTTAAGTGAATTATTCCCTCTTTAACTGAGATATATTGGGCCTTTATGCTTCCACGCTACGCCCTTGTTTCCCCAATATTGTCCTCCGTCCTCTTAATAAACTCATTCTGGGATTTGCCATTAAACTGTGATTTATAAGCAAATTGTACATCTGCATCAATTACTAGCATTGATGCAGTTATAATTGAAATCTATTTCTAATGCATAAATTTGCGAGTTGCATTAATATACGAGGGATGTCCAAGAATAAAAAACCTGTATTATTTTTTAAATCAACATAATTTTATATTTACAAGAAAAGCAAATGACATTTTTGGTACAAAACCCCACATTTTTTCTAATTAATCCTCGTTACAATCGATACACTTAGTGAGCCGTGGCACTAGTTCCTCGATACCCTTGTCGTTTAACTTCGGCGCCAAAAATGTTCTAACCTCTTCACTCGCGTCCTTTTCAATCTCCAAATATTTTCTGGCCAAATTTTGCTTCACGTAATCAGAAAGTTGTAAATCATGTAGTTAATTTCCTTTTTGAATTCGGGGTTAGGTGGTGAACCCGTGTTTCCACCCATTGGTAAGAAAAACGGTCCAAGAAGACCCGAGCGCTCTTCACACGATTTTGCTCGATTTCGCTGAGCTTCCGTCAGCATTTTGGCCACCCAAAGAGCATACACTTTGCGTACGCCATTTTCCCCTCAAAATCGATGGTATGGTAGACATGCTGGTAAAATTATGAACTCACGAATTCCAAAGGGCGGGCTCCCTCCTGGTTGTGAAAGCGAATAATTGAACGCACCTTGCAGGTGTCGAGATTCGATAGAAGAGCGACCATACGCACGTAGAGGTCGCACTGAAGTAGCTACGAAGCCGGATGGGAGTTTTAGAGGGGAGGGCGTGAGCTATACCAAAATTTTGAAAAATAACGTCCACGTTGACCAAAATAAGCGAAGGTCTTTAATTTTTGGACAACTTGCTTATTATGGAGATCCGAAAAGTATATTTCTGGGGCCTAATGCTAGAAATGTCTATGTCAAATTTGTTAACTCTTCCGGGATGAAGATTGTTTATCGATTTCTCGGCGGAATATACACTAAAGTAATGTTTTACTTCTACAATTTCATCAATAATCTAGAACACCTGACTTTGATTTTCATAGCATTCAAATACGGATTGTTTGAAAGCACTTAAATCTAAATAGGTACCAATGACATACCTAGGCACAAACCCCCAGATTTACAACGTGGACAGAAGAAGAAATCGGCGGGATTCAAAAATGGATAGACATCTTTTACAATTATTTTTTTTTCTAAGTACTAGTATGTTCCGAGGCTAAATATTTCAATAGTTTGTAAACAGAAGGCGTACCTCGAAAGTTCAAATCCAATATGTCTTAATCTCATCTCATGAAATAAATATTATCAATAAATGATCTAAGGCCCATCAAATTCGTATCAATCATGCCTCAAATTGTGAAGTTTTCAAATCATAAATTTATGGGCGAACTTTCGAAGGCGGATGAAAAGTTTTAAATTGATTAAGAGATTTGAATTATTTATTAACTAATCAATTCACGGCTCTTTGATTACAGTCGGCGATACGGAGAGGATTCCTAGTGAACCAAGGGTAAAGTGGTTGGTACCTGTCAGTTGATAGTACCATGCCTGATATTAGTGATAAATTGCCATTTAGCACCCAAAACATCAAAAATGGTTATGAACTGCCTTGTACGACCAAAATCGTCAAAAAACGTCGAAATGCTGATAAATTGCCATTTAGCGACAAAAACGTCGAAAATGGTTACAAACTGCCATGTACAGCTTAAATCGTCAAAAGACATCGAAATGCTGATAAATACCATTTAGCGCCAAGAATGTCGAAAATGGTTATAAACTGTCATGTACCTGGCTTAAATCGTCAAAAGACGTCGAAATGCTGATAAATTGCCATTTAGCGCCAAAAACGTCCAAAATGGTTATAAACTGCCATGTAAGGTAAAAATCGTCAAAAACGTCGAAATGCCGATAAATTGCCATTTAGCGCCAAAACGTCAAAAATGGATATAAACTGCCATCGACCGCTAAAACCGTCAAAAAACATCGAAATGCCGAAAAACTGCCGTCTAGCGCCAAAAACGTCCAAAATGGTTATAAACTGCCATGTAGGTACAGCTTAAATCAAATACGTCGAAATGCTGATAAATTGCCGTTTAGCGCCAAAAACGTCCAAAATGGTTATAAACTGCCATGTACGGCTAAAATCGCAAAAAACGTCGGAATGCTTATAAATTGCCATTTAGCGTCAAAAATGGATATAAACTGCCATCTAGCGTTAAAATCGTCGAAATGCTGATAAATTGCCATTTAGCGCCACAAACGTCCAAAATGTTTATAAACTGCCATGTTCGGCTTAAATCGTCAAAAAAACGTCGGAATGCTTATAAATTGCCATTTACCGTCAAAACGTCAAAAATGTATATAAACTGCCATCTAGCGTTAAAATCGTCGAAAAACGTCGAAATGCTGATAAATTGCCATTTAGCGCCACAAACGTCCAAAATGTTTATAAACTGCCATGTTCGGCTTAAATCGTCAAAAAAACGTCGAAATGCTGATAAATTGCCATTTCTTCATTAAACGAAAAGAAATCATTTTCAAATGCAACTAAAATAAATACATGTGATTAGAAGTGTCATTTTTACAATGCATTCTTATAGTAAGCATCTGGCCAAACACATTTTTCTTTCTTCTAGTAATACTTTGTGTATGTAGTGATTACGTATTTGAATTTATGTTACTTCATTTAAATGTGTAAATTATTAACCTCAATTTAGGTTATAGGCATGGGGGACAAACCGCCAAACAACTCGGTCTTGGCACGCACTGCCGCATTCACATTCATACATCGCCTCATACATGCTCTTCTATTATTCTGACTCTTGACGTGGCCCGACTCAAGATCTGAATCGCTTGGTCATATCATGTCTTCCTTGGGCGTCCCCGACTTCTTCTACCAGTCACATTTGCGTCATGTATTCTCCTTGCACTCCTTTCCTCGTTCAGTCGCTCTACATGCCTAAACCATCTGATCTTAATCTTACTCATTACGTTTACATAAAAATAAGCTTACGTAAGAGGTAGGCATTTAAGTACCTACTTACAATTTTTTATTGAAATTATGGATAAGATTAATTTAAAGAGAAACAAAAATTTTTAGACATGAATATCCGTAACACATATTTTTTAGAATCTATAAATATGTGGGATTGCACAAACCTCCCCACATTCTGGATAAAATTTATCATATTTGACTAATTGTTTTTTGGACAATAAATAAAATTTAAAGTATCTTTCAATAATAATTACCATAAACAACACGATAAATAACACTCTGTTAAACGTGTTTAAGCATAAATGCAAAAGAAAATTTAATGTTCAATTAATCATAATCACTTTATTCATTATTCAAATAGAAAACGCTTTACACATATGTACATATTTTTAAGGAACGATGAATTAATGAGTAAACATTCTAAATTTTAGACTTTTTAGTTAATATGTATTATATTTATAGTTCTAAACAATTTAATTAGTATTAATCAAAGACATAAGAAACAACGTCTGAGTATCATTTGGACGAGCTCGAGACAAATCACGTGACAATCATTTTGGCACCAGGAGAGTTCCGCCATTTCCAGCGGTCTTGAATAAACGATGACATCATTCGTACACTGACCACCGGGGCGAGCGAACTTTGAAATAAAGAGGCCTTGCGCGGAAAAGTTAAATGGGCTAAAGTAAGATAACAAAAATACGTGATAATTTATTCTTGCACAAAACTATAGCAAAACATTTACACAAAAATTAATATTAAGAGAGACGAATGTATTTTATTTTTGATTAGAGCTTTTGTTTGACAATACTAAATATACGCATCATGGGCGTTCAAACGGTAACAAAATATTCGATTTCGGAAGAAAACAAAACTCTTTCGCGTGTTTCGTATTTGCGATAACATTTGTAACTGTTTCTATCAATTCGCGCGCAATTATAAAAAGGACTAGTAATTACAAAATGAAACAAGTTCTTTGTTTAAAACCACTTTATTTTAATTTATATTTGTCAACCGGTTTCGGTTGATCTCAACCTTCTTCAGGACAATAAACATATAAACTAGTAATTCGGAAGCAGATTTTATTATCGTTTATTGACCAGAAAGAGTGATGCCTATGTCACCTCCCCGCTCCTCGCTACATGGTTCGTTCCCTTCACCCTAATCGGCATGCCTACTGTTTATTACGTCTATGGTATTGATACGTCATCATCTCATGCCGAAAATATGTGTAAGTACTTAATGTTTAAAAAAGATTTGAATCATAAAATAAAAGCCTCTAACAATATTTGCCAATTAATGGTTTTTGGGAACTCTAATACTGCACATAAATTGGAGTAAAAATACGCAAAACAAACAAAAACTAAATTGGTTAACATTATATTTCCTAATAAACCTATATTTAATTTGTGCCTAATGAAATTGTTTAATTAATTAACATTATTCTTTAATTGAGATGTTTTTTTTATTTATTTAAGTGTTTGACAGATGCTTAGATGAATTAGTAGTGTGAAGACACGTTACTGAGACAAAACGTATGTTTTCACTTAACTTGGTCCAGTGTATATATTTAAGCGAGCCGTTCATATAGCTATTCCATTCGTACTCACATATTCTTTGAATGGAAATTCTTTTTGTAAGCGGTGCTACATTTTTTTCCAGGGATGTACGAATACAACATGTATTATATTTTATTAATGTCATTGGAAGAAATGTCGTAATTTTTCAACTAAAATTCTTATAAATTTGGGCAAATGCAAGTTTTGCAAAAAAGGGTGGTTCTGTAAAGCTGCCACATGGCTGCTTGTTTAAAGGTTCTACTGTTTGTCTTAATTAATGATACAATTGGAGCATGGTTTTGGTATCCGGTTACCGTTTCGTGTTAAGTATAATAATATTCAAAAGCCTTGTTTGGAATCTGGTTAAGTTGAGTTAGCATAGAGCAATCAAGTCGATACCGTGAATGTAGGTTCTCAAATATCTTTGACACCTAGGTCTTAATAGATGAACTTTGGATTCAGTAAATATTTGTGCGACGTAATTAACATGTCATTTATATGCTTCATTGCTGGAAAGATCACATTTCAGTTTTGTCTCGTTTTTACCTAGAAAACAAATATTGTAGTTTTTATTTTTAACTTAATTAATAAAATCTCAAATTGTAATAAGTATTATAAATAATGAAGACAAAATTAGCGAAACTCAATCGAAAATCAGAAAAATTTACGTTCACATCTGGGACTTAAACTCAGGACCTACGCCTTGCTGGGGCGGAACTCTACCAACTGATCTAACGTGTCCCTATCCGATTAGGTCACATTTAACTGTATTCTACTTAGAATGAGAACTACCAACAGTTTTCATTTTCTTAATGCATATTTTTGTTGGCTGCTATCTTTATGTATGATTGTAAGATTCAAATCCGAACTAAATGCTATCTAGATCTATCATGGATAAATTTTATCCATTTTTATTTAATATGCGACATCTATTGACTTTTCTGAAAGATGAAAATTTTTATTTTTAACTTTATGAGTAAAAACTCAAATTGTAATATTTAAATAAATAAAGACAATATAAGCGAAATTCAATCGAACATCTGGAAACAGAAAAATCAGAAAAACATATTGACATCTCTGGGACTCGAACCCAGGACTCTTGCTTTCCGGGCAAACGCGCTAACCACTGCGCCACGGTGTCGATATGAAATTCGGTCATGTTTAACTGTACCATACTTCGACTAAGAAACACCTACATTGTCTTCATTTTCTTTTAACGCATATATTATTGGCAACTATCTTTATGTGTGATTGCAAGATTCAAACCCGAACTAAATGCTCTCTAGATAGTGTCTGGATAAATCTTTAACCATTTTATTTAATATGCGACATCTATCGACTTTTCTGCAGAAAAAAGAATTTCTTGTAACTAGCCTGTGCAACCCATTTTACTCTTAGTTACTTAATCTTATTTTTTTTTGAAATGCGTATGTCTAACATAGTCATATGTTCATCATTATAAGGGTTCCGCGTGTTTTCATCCCACGACAAAACATCCTCCGACAAAATATCTCCGACAAAATATCCTACGGACAAAATATACCCAGTAAAAAAATGGGACAAAAATAATACAGACATCCTGTAAAGACAATAAATTATTGTTCAAAAATAGTAAATGGGACAAAAATAATATAGACATCTTGTAAAGACAATAAATTATTGTTCAAAAAAAGTTATAAGAAAGAATTCAGCGTAGTGGAGATACATTTTGTCCTTGGGATATTATGTCGAGGGATATTTTGTCGGGGATATTTTGTCGGGGGATGAAAACGCGCATTACCCCTTATAAATACCATTAGTAAAAATGTTTTGTTTTAAGGTTCTAACGTAACATATTTTTTTTGTTTTGCAAGGAATGGTTTTGATGAAAATTAAATTAAACTTTTTTTCAGTTAAAACGTAGTTTTTTTTATATTCAAATTATTTAAAGTTAATGGTCATTTATTAAAAAAAAATGTTAAAACATATTAAAATAATAATTAACCCATGAAAAGTGGGAAGGTGTTTAATATTATTTAGTGGGCAAAATACCTACAAATAATTAGGGTTAATTACCTTTAAACCCTTCTCCGCATTTATCACTCAGTTTTTCAACAGTGGGCCAGGAATTAGCAGGAATTCCTTGGGAACCCAACCACTTAACCCGGCCAACTCGCATCAACGCTCCGTGAATAGCGCCCATACAAAACAGCCCTTAACGAAGATAAACAGCGAATAACCACCCCCCCCCCCACCCATACGGCCTGGAGAGGAAATAAAACCTGAAGCAATCTATCGACCCCTAACGGTCAGACTGGTCATAATAATTTTACGAGACCCCATTAAATTTCACAGTGAGTGAGCCTTCCGAGTTAACCCTGGTTCAGGGGAGATCAACCTGTATGTCATAGCAAAAACTCGCCAACTAATTGTTTGTACGATTATTAAGTAGTGTCAGTAAAAAAAAATGAGAAATTTCATTTTTCTACAAATTGATTACTTTTTTAATGAATTTAATCATAATACCTACAGTCTTGAAGAACAATGTTTGTTGTGCGATTTTGTCGTTTTGCAATAGAGCTGTTAAATGTTTCGTTTCTGGATTTTTACTGTTTTTAAGATTAAAAAAGATAGTGTTGTTTTGATATTTGACATTTCATTAAAAAAACCGAGAATACAGATTATTAAATGAACAAAAAAGGCAATAAATAAGCCTACAAAACGATTTTCAATTAGTAGCATATCCGATTAGTAGCATCATTCTTCGGGACCGTCGATAAAATCTTTTGATAAAGGATTTAAAGTTATGCAATTCCCTAAAAGAGAACCAGAAAAATAAAATTCACAAAATTTCTGGATAATTGTTTTCATCAAATGAAAATTTATGAAGGCTTTTTTAATAACAATTCGTTTTTTTTTAATCTTTTGGAATATGCGTCACTTTTATAGTAATTTTATTAATATTTTTTATTATTTTAAGTTTTTATTCCAGCAGGGGGCCAAGTCTCTATCTTTTATTGTTTACTAACAGCCTGTTACTTAACATTAATTACGTCACAAAATTCCGCATTACGAAATAATAGAGACTACAAAAAATAGCGTTAAGGTCAAAATACGTGTTTGTGACGTAATTAATGTTAAGTAACAGGCTGTTAGTAAACAATAAAAGATAGAGACTTGGCCCCCAGGACTGTGAGGTTAGTGTAATCCCAGTCAGCTATATTACATAAACAACGATTAACTACACAAGAAAAAAAAAGAAAACATATGTTTACATATTAGGTAGGTACCTTTTTAAAACATAAAAGGAAATTAAAATTCATCACATAAATAACAAAAAATAATAATTCATTGCGTAAGGTTCTAACTAGGTTTCCTTAATGCAATTCCAACCTAGGGAAACGTCCTATTTAAATACTTTTCATTAAAATCCAATAAACTAAAATATTTCACACGAGATTCAACCTTAAAATCAAAAAGTATTAAAAATATTACGAAAATTCGTCTTTGCGAACTCAGTACACAGTAAGGCGAAGTTAGAACCCATTCAAAGACAAACCACATTGATTGCGATTTGTAACAATTATCAACTTTCTGATACAAACAAAATGTAGAGTTAAGTAATGTTAAAACTTCGTAAAATAAATAAAGCTTAATTTTAACCACGAAAATATAACATGTATGTTTCTGAAAATTATGTTGGTTATAGACATGAGCAAACAAATGGTTGTGCATTCGAAGGTCATTTTGAAAAAAAATCAGTTAGTTTTTTGTCCAAAAGAGGTGACGATAGGTTATAGGCGAATGTTTTTCTAGGGAGAGTGTGGCAAGTACAATCTAGAACAGTATCGTTGTTTGTTGTTATGAATTCTAGATCATTCTAAAAAGTTTGAAACTCCTGTGTCCTAAACCGACCCATCCTAACGATAAAAGGATGCAAAGTTGGAATTCCGAAACGATCGTTTGTGTGATATGAAATATCTCTGTTCGCATGAAATACCTCTAATAATAATAGAATGATTTAATTAACTGACAATATTCAGAACTAATTTATTTTGCCGTCTTTCTGAAATTATCGTTGTTGATAATAATAAACATCTACGTTTGGGGGATATTGAGTGATTTTATTAGTGAAGTAATCCCATTAATTTATTTGCATAATAAAAACATGGGCGGGAAGGTATCTACATCTGAACATGAGTCATGATTATACCATTTCTGGAGCAATTAGGTATGTAAATATAATGTTGTATATCATTTCAAAATGCTTCGTGGTGTAGTGGTATGATTTTTTTTTTTCACAGTGAATACCGCACAAGAATCTCAACTGCTCCCGTCTGGAGCCAGTGAGACTATGGCATCCCCAATTGGGGTATATTGTGAGGCTGAAGGTAGCGGGGAGGGGAAGGAGGTGGGGAAGAGGCAGGTTGGGAAGTACCTGGCTATTCAGATCTGGTCACTAAACACGGCTAAAGCCATTTTCAAGTAACGTTTCAATTCTGAATGGTGGTCTTACACCAGGGCGATACTGATAGTATCTTCCACTCTGGAACATGCCGCAAATATACTATATATTATTTTAAATGAATTAATTGTGAAATAACATAAATTAATCAAATAAAATTTATTTGCGCATGCCGGGTTCGAACCCGCGACCTCCGGAATGTGAGTCAAGAGTCTTAGCCACTGGACTACGGAGGTCGATGTTCGAACTGATGTTTAGATCCTGCGTGCGTACGTCAAAGGTTTGATTCTCCGCGGGGGCAAATAAATAATTAAAATTTTAATATAGGTATTCTCCAGTTAAGAATTTAAAAAATCATTATTTACATACTTCTAAGAAATACTACCAAACGGAATCTTCAAATGCTTCAAACAACTATTATTTATTTATTTTCACCCTACAGTGCTATTATGTGGACTATTTATTGTAAATCGTAGTAGAGCTAACATGCGGTATTGATTGTCATAATTGAGGATGCTATTTCAGAACGGAAGAATAGGAATTTCTGGGAAGAAAAAGGTATAAATTAGATATTGGCAAATAAATAGAAATGTCGTTAAGGCTCTGCAACCGGGCCCGAAAAGAAGAAGAAGGAGAGATACTAAATTACGAATGTTAGAGGAGAGCGCTAACATTTACAGCGACAAAATCGATGCGAAAATTGCGAAAATGTTTAATAAAACACGGCTCGTTTAAAATAGAGCAAAAATCTCGCGGGCAGTGTCTTAAACAGCATTTAAGGAAACACTGTGAATTTTTTCATACATATAACTTGTAAAATAACTGAACAAACGTGTTAATAATAATTTTAGGAGCATGCTTTGCGATTTTTTTCTATCGAGGGAATTTTATATGACTTGCGTTTCGGTGCGGGCAAAGTCTAGATATTATCTTTTTTTTTTTTTACATGAGCTCCACACAGGAGGCCCTGAGGAAAATAATTTCCCTCAGGGCCTTTGTCATCTTTGGAGATGCTGTGTGGAGGGGTTTTTTTTAGGGAAAGGAAGGAGAGGAAAGTTCTGGGAAGGAAAAGGGTTTAGGGGTGGGTAGGAATCTGGGGTTCAGTGTATCCTGGTCATCCAAGACCTGGACAAACCTCACCCCATGAACCCGGGCGCCCCTGCTAAATCACCAAACGTAGCGAACCACTTGGGGTGACCTATGGCAGAGGTGTTGGTTATCCAATAAAGGTTCCCGGGGCGGCGGTACCCATTCCCGCCTCCCAAATCTTCAAGAATAATATAAATATTTATTGAGAGCTTTAAAACTTACCGTGTTTAAGGGAAATATATATGTAATAAATCGGTACAAATCCGGGTTGCGGGCCCTTAATGACAGTAATCTTCTTTAGTATGATGAGCTTACTAGAAAATTTACTAATATTTCTGTAACTGTGTGTTGACTATTTTTGGTTTTGTGGTTTGGCACAATATATTGATGTTTCGAATTTGTAAAAATAGCAAGTATGATAAACAAAATTCTACGCAAGCAGTATTACCAACGATTAAATATTCACATTTGACTACAAACGTTGTACTTTCAATTCCCGTCAAAGCATTATTTTCTTAAAGTGAGTTTCTAGTTTGGGCGTCGCGTCGTGATGAAAAATTACCCTTTGTTACAAAAAAATCATTAATTTATTCAAAAAATTATTATTTTTTCTTTGTGATAAAATGATTTAATTTCGTCAGTTAATTTAATGATAAATTTATTGCAGCGTTTTACACAATAACTTAAAATTTTAATAAGTAATTAAGAGACCGAAACACGTCTGAAGCTATAAATATAAAACGAGCACGTGGGGGTTAAAGGTTCTATTCAAAAGCCGAAGCTTTTGACCTTATTTGACATGAACACGATACAGTTAAGTGGTTGGAATAAAATGAAAAACAGTGGAATGAATTTATTTATTCTCATTTTTTATTTGCTAAAATTCTAAGAATTGTGAACTTGTGTATTTTTTTCTTTAGTTACCTAAATGCTCAAATTAAAATGCTAGAACCATATAATTATTATTATTATACTAAGCCTACATCTTGTACAAATTTAATTGTTTGTATAGCTCAAAGCGGAAAAATATATATTGTAAATCATTATCTGCATTGATACTACATACGTGAAATAAATGCGAGCAACGAAGATTCACTAATCTTGTGCTACTATATTTAATAAGATGCCAATGCACAACATAAAAAGCGAATCAAATTGCAAAACAGAACTCAAAAATATTATGAAAAAATTGTTAATAAATCAATATTTTTATATTGATATTGTTTTTAAATGCATTCGAATCCATTGATTCTATGCATGCAATCTTATGTATAAATATAACTGAGAGCATGTTTAAGTATAGTGTGTATTGCTTGTGTTAATCTATCTGTCTAAGTATTTTATGCCTTTGCTATGTAGTTAATTGAAATATTATTCTTCTTTGTCTATTTTGTATATTGTGGTTCCTCGTTATACGTGTGCTTTAGTGTAATATTTATTATTGTGAAATTTGCGGAAAAATTACTTTGGTAATTTAGCGATTGCTAATAATGAAGGATAGAAAAATTGTTAAGCATTGGAGTATTTTTTTTTTTTTTTTTTTTTAATTTATTTCAAGAATTTTTTTTTTGTTTACATATTTCAAATGGTTATATATGGTAGGTTATAAAATATTTCACATTTTGTTCTACTACTCCATAAGTTGAGCTCTAGGAGCTCGTGTTTATGGGAGGAGTATTTACATGCAAATAAAATAATGATGTTTCAATGAGTAAACAATTATCAAAGAACTTATGACATAAAAGTTCAACATTATTTTAAATAAGTACACAATTAAGAAAAAAATATAGTTAATGAAGGACAATAACAATACAATTTTTTTTAAAATATTAAATATTACAATTTTCAGTAGGGGTAATTCACATTAAGGGTACAATATATCACTATCCAATTTCGGAGACTTAATTTGTTTTTTGAATAATTCATATTTCAGCGTTTCTGTTGTTTATTTTATTTTTGGATAATAATATATTGTACCATCTTACACCTAAATACAAATAGTGGTGCTGAGCCGTGGTTGTTCTTAGCATGGGGATGGCTATTAAGCCATTAGTTTTGAATATATTGCTTATGCTATCTGAGGGGTGAATTTTGTGAATAAAATATTCTTTATAAATTTGGCATAAGGCGTTTCTCTTATACAATTCTGTGATAGTTGCTACATTGAATTCCCGAAATATCTCTGTAGTAGGGAAGTCGTATGGTTTCTTAAGGATGATTTTTATACTTATTCTTTGCATTATAATTATGGGCTGTAAGGAAGCCTTAAAGGCCCCTCCCCACCCAATAATGCCGTACTGTAATAAGGACTGAATTAATGCATAATAGACAATTTTTATAGTTTTCCTGTTTAAAATATTACGTATGTTATAAAAAACATAGATAAGTTTTCTTATTCTTTCCACAATGAGATTGATATGATCTTTCCATTTAACATTTTTATCTATTAAGATTCCAAGATATTTTATATTAGATTTATGATTTAGCTTAGCGCAGTCCGTATTACATGTACCGTCATTTGCACAATTTTTGGAATGAATTGTTATGTTAATTAAATTATTTGGCACATCTTCTTGTAGAGAGAATGGAATATAATAAGTTTTTTCTGTGTTGAGTGATAATAAATTGTTATCGAACCAATTTTTTATAACCTTCATGTCTTGATTGGCTGCATTGGTAATATCGTTCCACGTCTGTTTTTCGATAATTATTGCAGTGTCGTCAGCAAAAGAAATAAGTTTACCATTAAGTGACAATTTAAACATTTGGTTTACGTATATTATAAACAAAATTGGTCCAATAACAGTCCCCTGGGGAATTCCAAATTCTAAAGTTTCATCTACACTTAGTGAGTTATTTAATTTTACTTTTTGATTTCTTTGAGTTAGATAGCTTTGTAGCCAATACCTAACCTTCCCAATAATACCGATATCATTTAATTTATTAATTAGTTTTGTGTGGGAGATACTATCAAAAGCCTTGCGCAAATCAATGAAAATGCCAACGCATTTGTTTTTTTTGTCTAATGCGTTGTAAATAGTTGAGGTAAGTTCAGCAATGGTATCATGAGTACTTAGTTTCTCTCTAAATCCAAATTGGCTACGACTAAGTATTTTATTATTTTCAATGTAGTACATGAGTTGCTTTTTTACGATCTTTTCAAAAATTTTTGCAATGTTTGAGACAAGAGATATGGGTCGATAATTTGATATTTCTTCAGGGCTGCCTGATTTGAAAACGGGTGTTACGATAGATTTTTTATAAATTGAAGGGAATATTCCACTATTTAAGCTAATATTTATAATGTGTGCAATTGGAATGCTTAAAAAACTGTTGTATTTCTTCAATATTTCCACTGTAACTCCATAAATCCTTTATACCAATAACTTTGTAGTTCTAAGCACCAAGCCAGCATCTCTGAGAAAAAAATATTTTACGTTAATGTGATCTACTTATCTATGTAAAACTATTGAACTAAATAACTTGGCTATTCAGTGTTCAAAGTTGAAAGCAAAGAACGAGTGTTATTTAAGGAAGTAATTATATAGATCGCATGTGTTGCGTACCTGGGTATCTAGCATAGTCGATCGATATAGGTTTTATCGAAAATGTCGATAACATGTCATCGCTCGCGCATCAGCCTGCAGTCGTGCTCGGAGCGATGACAAGTTACTACATTTATGATAAAACCTATATCGGTCGACCATGTTAGATACCCTGGTAAGAAAGATAGACGTCAGAGGTCAAGACCTCCCAAGAGAACCCCAGTTGCAACCGTTATCTTTTTTTAAATTCTCTATGTCTTGTTTTTGAACGACTAATCGTAATCCAGGCGCACACGAGCGACTTTAGTTGCAGACAACAGTTGCGGGCATCTCAATCCATCACAGTACAAGGATGTGCGAACACGGCAACGCGGCGCTAGGGAGAATGTTTTTGAAATAACTGCCAACTGTAGCAACTAAAGTAGGTATGTAGCTCGTGTGCTTGAGTCATTAATTGCAACACGTTCCTAAGTTCAATTGTTTTTTAGGTCCAGTTACTTATATTATAACTCTCAGTCTGGTTCAAGATACTGGCAACGTGGTCCATATATTTATTGCATGTATTTACCTATTGTTGCTCACTGAAATTGCGCGTTTCGTTTAATTTCGTTTTTTTTTTCGTTTTCGTTGCGTTCCGTTTAATTTCAATCTAGTCTCCTTCAACGGAAGCAATCTTCCGAACAAGACCTCCATCGATGTGCTTGGTGTAACTCTAAGTGACCACCTCAGGTACGGGGGCTCCATCGAAACCAGAGTTAAGTTAGCCTCACAGAAACTGGGCGTACTGTACAGGGCCCGCAGATACTTTAATAGTACACAACTGCTAACCCTGTACAAATCGCAAGTGCGCCCCTCGGTTGGATTTGGCGGCCACCTCTGGTCTGGATCTCCAAAATACTGTTACGTTACGGAATTGATTCCCGTGCGAGCTAATAGCGAATTGACCCCTTGCACAGGCCCTCCGCCCCCCTCTCCCCACACCGCGCGGCGCCGGTAGCCAAGCGCCGAGCGGCTCCCCGCACCCATTCCTTCGCCGGCCTTCGGCAGAACAACTGTGTTCCCCGTGATTCGCGCTAGTCGCTCTCCGTGAACTAACTTCACGATGTATTATTTGAATTGTGCTTTGTGCCCAGTACCTAGCCAGACGGCTGACTCCGCATCTCCCGTTATGTGAGTACCAATCTACTCACCTCCCGCTATGAACTACTTCTAACTTCACTAAACGTGTAGAGAGAGAGGAGAAAATTCTCGTTAGGCTAGCAGTGTAGTTAACCATGTGTTTCGTGCCGAAGCTGGCTTGTGTACCACCCTGTTCTGTTTTTACGAATAAACCCTTTAAGTGCTAAAACTGTGTTCTGATTGAGGAAGGAGACCCGGGGATTGTGAGGAAAGGAGGCGGAGGAGGAATTGCCAAGCGAACCACAGGCACTCGCCCTGTTTTTAGGAGGAACCTTGCTTGCGCCGACTCTGAGCTAGTCGTCGGCCGTGTATTGCGTGTCCTTTACAGGTGTAGGGTTTAGCAAATGGCCGCAAGTAGTGGCAATGCTAACAATACCTAAAAAACCCTTGAATCTGTGCAAGATTCGAGGGTCGGTCGGTCCGTTTCTCCGATTCTCCCATCTTAACAGACGGACTGCAATCTTTAGAGCATAGGCGTCAGGTGGGAATGCTGTCCTTGTTCTACTGGTATTACAATGGAAGATGCTCCGAGGAACTAGCGTCATTGATCCCCTCGGCACCGGTGCATAGTCGGGAAACACGCCAAACACGCGCCCAACATTTGTATACGGTTGACATTAGTCACATGAGAACAGGTCGTTTCTATGACTCGTTCTTGAGTTCAATGGCTCGGCTGTGGAACGATTTGCCGGCCTCTGTGTTTCCTCCCTCCTACAATATGGGTCTCTTCAAGACCCATGTTCACTCCTTCCTTTCCTCAAAAAGACCCTCCATCTATCAGCATCTTTAAAGATGGCATGGGCCCTGAAGGAAATTATTTTCCTCAAGTTCCTCAAGTTAAGTTTCCTCAAGTTAATGTAAAAAGGCGTATGGAAGACCCACATTACATATTTTCTAATATGGTGAAAACGCAAACGGAGACGTCTGTAAAAAGCTCAACTACAGAATTTGCCTTGATCCTACCATTTCCCTCAGATAAATAGAAAGTAATTGTTAATTGAAAGTAAAAGTTATCAAATGAAAATGAAATTATTTCTTATACACCTCGAAAACCATTATTTTAATTATTTTTTTAATTCATGATAACAATAAAACAATTATTATCTGCATTTTTGTATGAAACTTGCGCGGGAGACCAAACTGCTCAGAGTCAGTGGAACTTTGATAATACTCAATAGCATGCGACGCGACGTTGCGCTCTAAATTATTGTGAGGTACGTGAGCGGTTTGGAGGTAATCCACCACTTACCCGCCCTGGTATAAGTAACAGATGGTTACTCCTCCAAGACTCTCGCAAGAACTCTATTTTTTCCAATGAACGAATCTACATTTAATTTTGAACGAATTTCGACCTCCAGTGTCCCTGGAAAAACGAGATACAATAATAGACAAGACATGGGTCAGGTTGATGATAGTCCACGAGGCGGCAAGCGCTAGATGATTACATCCAGCGTATCCTACAAGCACTTGTAGGGGAGGAAGACACAGTACATAAATAATAAAGCATGAGCGGTTCTGAGTATCTTCTAATAAGACATGGGTCAGGTTGATGATAGTCCACGAGGCGGCAAGCGCTAGATGATTACATCCAGCGTATCCTACAAGCACTTGTAGGGGAGGAAGACACAGTACATAAATAATAAAGCATGAGCGGTTCTGAGTATCTTCTAATAAGACATGGGTCAGGTTGATGATAGTCCACGAGGCGGCAAGCGCTAGATGATTACATCCAGCGTATCCTACAAGCACTTGTAGGGGAGGAAGACACAGTACATAAATAATAAAGCATGAGCGGTTCTGAGTATCTTCTAATAAGACATGGGTCAGGTTGATGATAGTCCACGAGGCGGCAAGCGCTAGATGATTACATCCAGCGTATCCTACAAGCACTTGTAGGGGAGGAAGACACAGTACATAAATAATAAAGCATGAGCGGTTCTGAGTATCTTCTAATAAGACATGGGTCAGGTTGATGATAGTCCACGAGGCGGCAAGCGCTAGATGATTACATCCAGCGTATCCTACAAGCACTTGTAGGGGAGGAAGACACAGTACATAAATAATAAAGCATGAGCGGTTCTGAGTATCTTCTAATAAGACATGGGTCAGGTTGATGATAGTCCACGAGGCGGCAAGCGCTAGATGATTACATCCAGCGTATCCTACAAGCACTTGTAGGGGAGGAAGACACAGTACATAAATAATAAAGCATGAGCGGTTCTGAGTATCTTCTAATAAGACATGGGTCAGGTTGATGATAGTCCACGAGGCGGCAAGCGCTAGATGATTACATCCAGCGTATCCTACAAGCACTTGTAGGGGAGGAAGACACAGTACATAAATAATAAAGCATGAGCGGTTCTGAGTATCTTCTAATCTAGAACGGGATGAGATTAAAAAAATATATTATTAAAAATACATACTCACAGAGATGATAAACATAAGCCAAACGCCATACGGCGCTAGTAAAAACGTCAAGGGCGCTGTATAAGGTGTTAGGTATTATCAGCGCCATGTCTCCTTGGTTCCTTGGCAAGTCGCCTGGAGCGCACTCCAATCGTGCCTGCACCGAGCTGGGCCTGAGGATAAACCTACCACCCAACTCTGTATACCGCATGCTCCTTGCTTCACTTGCATTCAAACAAATGTTTTTTCTTCTTCAAACACAGCAAACTTGTTTTGTGGTCCCATTTTAATTCAAAATTAATTTAAAATCAATCGAAAATCTGGAAACAGAAAAATCAGAAAAAGATATTGACACTTCTGGGACATGAACCCAGGACCTCTTGCTTTCCGGGCAAACGCGCTAACCACTGCGCCACGGTGCCGATATCAAATTCGGTCATTTTTAACTGTATCATACTTCGACTAAGAACCACCCACACTATCTTCATTTTCTTAACGCATATATTCCTGGGTTCATGTCCCAGAGGTGTCAATATCTTTTTCTGATTTTTCTGTTTCCAGATTTTTGATTGAGTTTCTCTTATATTGTCTTCATTTATTTAAATATTACAATTTGAGGTTTTACTCATAAAGTTGAAATAAAAAATAAAATATTCAAAATGAATTGATTACTTTAGTTTTAACCCCGTTTAAGACAGACAGGTTTCCTAAGCAATGCTTACTTCAATAAAACTAATAACAAAAATAAACATAGACTTAAAGATGTCATTGAAAATGTAGGAGTGTGAAGGGGGGGGGAGTAATAGCGCACGCATAATTTACAAAGGGAACAAATTTAATATTAAGTATTATTTAAATTCATATTTACTGTCTTTATAATTTCTAATGTTTCTAATTTGTCTAAATGTCTAAATGAAAACCATTAAAATTACAATGTACTTACTCAATTGTAATATTAAAGTGAAAAGTGTGATTCGTCTCCAATAAATGAATGGCAAACTCCGAAAAACTATCTATAATTGTTTAAACACTTCATATGTTTCTTTATAATTATTTCAAAATTTATCGAAGTTTTACCTAAACAAAATAATCCACAATCATTACACTTTAATCAGATTCAAATATTTTTCATTTTTATACTTTCCATTGACACTTTTAAGCCTATGCATATTGTTGTAATTGGTGTTAAAATAACCTTGATGCTTACGAAACATGTCAGTTTTTTTTTTAAATAGACGTGCTTAAAACTAAATAATCTATTAATTTTAAATGTTTTTCTGACCTTTCAGGCCGTGTCCCTTGGACGAAATTTGAAATCACATCGTCGTAGTTTTTTTTCCTCTTAAAAACGATTCTTATGAATGTAGAAAAACATTACATCAAAAACAAAAACAATGCAAAATTTTTCGAAGTCGAATCAATTGACAATTTCATACTCTCCGTCATTAGAAGTGATATTCAAATATGTATTTATACGTATGCCCGCGATGTTTTGTCAATTTCCATAACCCCTCGGTGACCTTTCTAAATCGACCTCGAAAATTTCTCCAAGCTAATTATTTATGTAGTAATTTGCTAAGGGATGCCAGAAATACTAATTTTAGCAAGCATTACACGAACCGAGAACTAGACTTGTGGATTCTATTTCTTACTGCGATGTTCTTGCTTTAATATGTAATGAGTAGGATTTGCCAGGCAATGGAAGAACAGCGTAAAATCTTCCCGGCCCTGGAAACAACGTATTAATGTAATTATAAACTTAAAATAAGAAAAGTTTTGGTGCTTAACGAACATGTATATATATAATATAGGTAGGTACTTAGAGACGGTGGTAAGGAAGAAGTAGATTCAATTTTATGAAGGTAATTCGACTTGCTATATACTTGCAGTTGGTTAGCACTTTCAACTCGTTGAATTTGGTATAACCATTGACGATAAAATACTAGATGGTCTCTTGTTTGTAAGTTAACCAATTTTTAACGTGTTGTAAATGACGTACTATATTATTAATGTATTATACAGTAGTATTTCTCTTCTTAATTTGTCCAAAAGGAGAATGTATTTTTAAAAAATTACCCGGTCTATATCAAATTACGTATTAGTGTAGGGTGGTGTTAAATAATGATAAGATGAGTTTTTCCTAATAATTGGTATAATTGGTATGTATGTAGGTATATGGTGTAGGTACTAAAGTGTAAAAAATATGTATTGCATCCAAAACTGGGTCTGGGAAGAAGTAAAGTGGCCACGAGGCATTTTTCCTAAAAAAATTAACAATAGAAAAATGAAATATTTCAACTTTGTATAAACCACTTATTTGATGTGCAAATCCGACCGGTTTCGGAACAAACGTTCCTTCGCCAGGGAAAGCTTATACTAATTTGACAGATTTGAACAATGTTAATTTTAACAATAAATGCAAATTGATTTCGAAAGATTATTATGTTATAAAAAAATGTTTATTTTTATAATATTAAGGTTATCATTGGTAGTCGGCAGATTTGTTATATTTAAAAAAAAAACGCAGCAGATTTGTTTAATTTTCAAATATTATGCAACCCACATTTAAGATCATGTAATAACACTGTGAAATAAATCTGTAAAATATTTAGAAAAGCTTCTTTTCAGGATTTTAAGTTTAGCTCAAGTGAAATTATTAAAAATAAAAACGCTCACGTGTTTTGTGACGAAAATACTTCAGTTAGTCTATTTATTTATGGTCTTATTTAAGATTTTTTACACACTTATTTTGCTTAGACATTATTGAAAAATTATAAAAACATGTGATCTGAAAACAATCATAAAAAATGAATTTTATCAGGGGTTTCAGAATTTGTATTGCTAACTTGTTTATATCTATATTTGATATTAAAGCAATTTTTTAACGAAATTAAATCGATATTGAGTATTGAAAATGCTGGTAGGGAGAATAGTCAATCTTTCTCACCGGAACCACCCTGTTTATTTGTAAGGGTACGATCGCAAGACCATCTTTAGACGAAATTTGAATTCTCGGCCGCTTGTTAATGGTCCTTATACCATAAAGTCGACTTGAAATGTGATATATATATATGTATTCACTAGATTCCCGCTTATAAAAATTCCCGCTTACTTGCCGATTCCAGGCGAAGTTTAATAGCAATATTATCGATATTTCACGTAATTATAATGTGCCTCATAATATAATGTAATATAGTGTGATAACTGAGCCTTTGACTGGAAGTTGTGTTATTGGTGGAATAAGGTTGGGTATATTTCTATTTTTGAAACCGACAATTATTTTATTATCAGTTTCAAAAATAGAAATATTATTGCACCAATAACACAACATTGAAAGTTTTGTTGGATATTTATGTTATTAATTTTGGGCATATTAATATGCATCTTGTAAGGTAGATATATGGAAATTAATTTTTTTTATGCCTGTGGCAGCATTTTAAATATTGGTTTGTGGAAGAACGTTGTACAATGCCATTTATCATGGAGCATGGAATAGATGGATAAAACGAAAGTCTTAAGGCTTCAACTAGAAATACTTCAAAGCCAAGAAGCTGAGTGATTCAGGAAAGAAATATTTGTCTCAAAAAATATATTAAACCTGCTTTTTAGCCATTGAAGCAGGTTTGTGGAATAATGTAAGTTGATCTCAATTTTTTTTTTTATATGTATACCGCACAAGATTCCCAATTGCTCCCGTCTGAAGACAGTGAGACTATGGCATCCCCAATTGGGATATGTTGTGAGGCTGAAGGTAGTGGGGAGGGGAAGGAGATAGGGGAGAGGAGGGTGGGGAAGTACCTGGCTATTCAGATCTGGTCACCAAACACGGCTAATGCCATTTCAAGCAACGTTTCAATTCTGAATGGGGTCTTACACCAGGGCGATACTGAGAGTATCTTCCACTCTGGAACGTGCCGCAAACATACTATATTTTATTTTAAATGAATAAATTGTGAAATAACAAAAATTAATCAAATATTTATTTGCCACGCCGGGATTTGATCCCGCGACCTTCGGTGTGTGAGTCAAGAGCCTTACCGCTGGACTACGCCGGCCGTCATGACAATATCTCGAACGTAAATGGTTTTATTTATACACATCGTTATTTTGCTTTTTAAGCTCAAATACATCAAGAGCAGGTGAAGGTTCTGTAAGGTGGGAAGAGTAAAAAATACATTTTGTTGAATAATGTTTTGTGTGTATTTTTTATGTACAAGATTTTTCCACTAATTCGCATAAATTCTAGTGATAAATTCTAATTTAATTGCCTGTCTTCTCGACTTTTCATTAAAAAATCTTAGGAAGTGCATGTTTTTCCTTGCGGATTCCTTGGCAAAACAAGGAGCGTCAAATTATATTGTTCCTTCGTAAACCATATTCCCCTATCTGATATTTTTTTCATCATCAAAGATAGATCCCGCAATGTTTGGACAGAGTATTGGAACATTGCTAGTCAATCCAAGGGTGCCCGCTACGCCTCAATACAAACTATCCCATCAGAACCGTGGTTTCAAAAATTCCCCCATTTTTCCAAAAAAGAAATTTCCTCATTTATTTGAATGAGAATCGGACACTGTTCCGTTCCTTCTCACCTTTTTAAAATTCACATCCTTGACTCGCCAGATTGTACATTCTCTGGTCTAGATGTGGGAACTTTAGATCACATATCTTTTGGTTGTCCATCTCTAAACAAATATCCTCTCTTCTATCAAACGTTATCTAAAATTGCCTCCCCTCCATTCAACATTTCTTCTCTTCTAAGTCTGAACTCGACTCCAATCTTTCATTTAATTCTGAAATTAGCTCATTTAAATAAAATTAATATATTATTTGACCTTTCCTTTCTCTGTAATTTTAAATGATGGCCTAGAACGCCCTTGAAGGGTGAAAGCCAGAAATATTTGAAAAAAAAGTTAACTGTCATGAAACATACTTGGTTTCTTTTTTCCATTTTTCTTGAAACAAGAATATTTTTGGAAACAACGTTTTTCCGGGAAAGGGCTCAACTATTCTTGAGCAGCGCGGTTTTGGCATTTTCGGAAAATGCCTAGGCCAATCTGGGGCAAGCTTCTTCAGTGGTCTTGAATAGAGGAAGTTTAGTTAGGTATTAAAATATTATTGATCTAATTTAAAGTTGGGCTTGAACACCTAACATGAGGGTAATAAGTACCTTCGTATGAGCAGGTGCCTACCAAATCATACTTTACGGAACTCTTAATAATACACTCGGGTATAGATACGAAATATGAGAAAAGGTGTTTAGTCAATTTTAAGAAACATTTTTAAACCTCACTTATGAAAGTTAAAACAACAATGGTAATTCACCCTAACATGCCTCTACCAATTATAAAGTAGCTTGTAATTAATATTTTGAATACAATAATTGTACAAAATTAAATAATCAAATTTACAAAATGACTTTCTGTACCTACAGATAGAAAACACAAATGAGAAAAAGGGTTAACTCCGTGACGGAAATTGAATCGAAACCTGAAGCCTCTAAGCTTTCGCCTCAAACATCGTTGTATGTAGATTAAAGTAAAGTTTTCAAATATTTGTATTAAATCATTTATTTATTTACGCCCTTTTACGGGGCTTTTACATAAGTATGAAATTTACAAATTACAGTATGATTAAATACTATAAATTTCTTTAACAAAGAAATATAATAGGTATAATAGGTATTTAGTATTTATTGTACATAACTGAACTGCCTCAGTAACAGAATTTTGTATTTGTTTAAAGATAAATTGAAGATGTTCACTGACTTGGTATAATTATTTCCCTCCATTAGTATTCGGGGCAAAGAGAAATACATATTATGGTAGTTAGTTCCAGAATTTCTGCATTGAAATAAATCCTGACTTCTAGTATTACGTAGTGGAATCCGGAAGCTTATCAATTCAAGCAATACCGGACTATCAACTAAATTATTTAGAATTTTATACAGAAATACCAAATCAGTGAAAGGCAACATTTTGAGGAAATATTTTGAATAATTCTAAACATTGTGCATTTTATGTATTCTTCACTTACGTAATTTAAGTATTATTAGATCGTGTTTAGTTGCAATTCGTTTCTTCAATGTCGATAGTTTTTTTTTAGGTTAACTCCACACAAGTATTCGCTGCATTTGGAAACTATACAGGGGTGCCCGGGTTCATGGGGAGAGCATTGTCCGGGTCGGATGCGTCTGCCCACCAGCTGCATAGCAGGCCGGATTGGGAGAGAGTGGTTGAGGGAGTTTCAGTTAGTTTTCAGATTAGCGGCGCTCAGTGCCCGGTTCCACCGGCGGCAGTTGACGCCGAGGTATGGACAAACAGAACGCGGATAAAACCTGCGCGGTAGCTTGACATCAGCTGTCAGTTTTTACGAAATATCGAGTTCGTCAGACGACGATACTTTACTCTTGGAGAATCCTTTCTTGAAATTAAGGAATAAAACAATTGGTACTTGGTAATTGATATCTTAAAACATGAAAAAAACCTCAGGAGAACATTATAATAATATGATATGTACGTACATGCCTGAAAGGATTTCACTTGTGACATTTGAGGTTATTTCAAAATGCTATCCTGTTGATTTCTTGCCAGCATTTATCACCAATATTTCTGTTCCTATGTAATGTATTTCTTTTATCCCAGATTAGCGATTTGTTGAAAACAGCGGCAATTAATAGGTCGCTTATTTTGATATCACATTCCCTTCAAAACAAGCTTCACCAGTATTGCCATGTCCCAAAAATGTAAATTTTTCAAGGATAAAAATTCTAAACTGTAGTTTGAACTACATTCCTGATTTCAGGTTTTCCCGTGTGACCCACGCTAAAAATCGTATCCCACTCAAAAGTACACACTTTTGTTTATTATTAACTTGTTCGACATGGTTTTTTTAAATTACCATGGAGGTGACCATAGAATCAAGAAAATATCCAAAATCCATGAAAACACAGCAAAAACCAAGCACATGGCAACATTGAGTTTCACTGACCGGCGTCACCGGCGAGCAGGTATTAAGAATTCATCCCGGTAAAGCTTTTCGGCGCCGCCTCGCGCAGACATAAATCTGAACCTGCCTTCACTATGTTCGGTCTAATACGTTGACATACAAACATTCTTGTCGGCCACCCATGCGCCGACTAATCAGAAAACTGAAACCCGCTTTGCTTCTGTTCGTAGACTTTGACTTCACCAGCCATAGGTACTCTCTCGGACCGTCACCTTGCACCGCAGTGGGGGGGATGGATTCATATGTCCGTCACTCCTGCACCCCAGATTCCTACCCGCCTTTAATTCCCTTTTCCTTCCCAGAACTTCCTCTCCTAAAAAGACCGTCCACACAGCATCCCCAAAGATGATATAGGCCCTGAGGGGAATTACTTTTCACAGGGTCTTCTGTGTGGAGCTAATGTTAAAAAAAAGCAGGAGGCATGAGGAAAAAATCCTCAGGGTCTAAGTAATTTTTTGGGATGCTGATTGGGGGGTATTTTTAGGGAAAGGAAGGAGAGGATTTTCTGGAAAGGATTCTGAGGGTAACGGACATATAAATCCATCCCTCCCACTGCGGTGCAAGGCGATGGATCGAGGGTCTGACAGCAAAGTAGGTTAGTTCTCCCTCAACCAGACTCCCGATTTGGCCCACCATGCAGTAGGTGAACAAAAGCATTTGCCTCCAAGACCTAGTCAAACCTCACTCAGGCCACCCCTGCTAGTCACCAAACGTAGTGAACCGCTTGGGATGATCTATGCCAGGGGTGTTTGTTATTCAATAAATGTTTTCAAGAGCGGCGATTACCACACCCGCCTCCCAATTTGAAAGCATTACAATTTGGATAAAAACAATTTCACATACTTTTGTAAGTCCTCTCTTGTACTAATATTGAACAGAAATTACACTTAACTAGTTTGCATTTTCTCTGAAGTTTATTTTTCCATTTATCTTCTCAATATTTTAATCACAAATCAAAAATCCCTAAATGTTTCCGTCACACAATCAATCGATTACGCCAAATTTTCAAATAAACCTCTAATTATATTCTCACCAAGAATCCTTTTGACACGAGAAAAAAACTTACGGTCATCAGTGTAAATTTTCGTTAATGCTCCGAACTACGTTTTACCTTTTCGGCTTTCTATTACTCCCACCCCCTCCCCCCTCCTCCCCCATTCGCAAAAACAACCCTCGCGACCCTCCGCCTTCGAAAAGCCTTCAGTGTCCGAAACTAACCAAACTCTGACCTGTGTCCGATCATTAGGTACATTGTTAGGTTGCCGGGATTCTATATTATTTCCACATTGGCCGATCTTTCGGAAAGTTTGTTCGATAATCATTACCTCATTACTACGTTCTCTCTATTTAAAGAATTGAAAAAGACTTTTCTACTTTAACTCTTACTTTATATTTAAGTTTTGCCTGATACTCATTTGTAAATTCTTAAGCAATTGATGCGGTTTGATCATGTAATAATATTTCACATTTTTGGAATAACAATACGTCGCCTTAGTTCGTATTTTTCCAACAGACCATTCGAAAATTTTACAGGAGGAGAAGGTTTTCTTTCATTAATTCAAGGAAACATTATGATATGTGTTTAAGTAAAGCTATTTCTATAAAGGTAAAGGTCTCGTTAGTTGAAATAATTCTTTGTTAAGTGATGAACTATCATTTTTTATACTTTATTTTTAATTTTAAAGTGGAGATTGAACAAAAACTAAAATGGTCTGTTGGACAAATAAGAACTGAGGCGACGAATAATTAATGTTTATATGTAAATAAGTGTAAAGATGTGTGAAAAAATATTTACTATGTCTGTTATAATAACTGAAGTGTTCTAATGTTAAATATTAAGCAGAAAATTAATTTATGTACATGTTTGCATCAGGGGTGTTTCTGGTGTGTATAATATTTCAGCACATCGATCGCGGAAATTTGAAAAGCTGTAAAGGACAAAATGTTAATTATTATTAAAAAAATCATATCTCCAGTTTTTGAATTGAAATTTCTTTAGCACCATTGTGATTTGAAACTCGATGAAACGGAAATAAGTGACACTAAAAAGAGACAAACACATAAACTTATAGAATTTAGCCTGCGAGAGACTGAGATAGACTGAAACCTTACCTACGTACGCTACCTACGAAGTGTCGCCCTCTGTCAAGCTGCACGCATTGGCCGCTTTGATTATGACCTCACTTTTCAACACTCCTATTGGTTGAGACTGTGTGGTTGAAGGTTCCACTTCTACCGCGTGTGAACTGAACTTGTTTTTTGTAGTCCTATAATTATGATTTTTATTATAAAATGACATTGAATGTGTAGATATTTTGAATGAAGCGTTTATGTAAATTTCTTTATTTGCAGTTATAATTTTTTTTTAATTTTCTAAACAAGAAAACCTCTTAAAATGACGTCGCATAAGACCAAATATATTCAAATTCAAAATATAAGACGCACCTATTTTCCTAGAAATATTTCGACCACGTAAATCAAAAGAGAAAAAAAAAAACGAAGAAAAATGACATATTTAACTCATTTTTGGATTTCTGTTCCTTTATATCTTTTCAAATTTCCACTACCGATATTATTAGTTCATAGTGTAGATATTATATAGTGGTAAAACTTTTAAAATAAATTAATAATTACGTAGAGATTTTAAAAATAAGTATAGGCCAACCCGGAAATTCGAGAAAAAACATCAATATAAAAAAAACTTTATAGAATACACAAAAACATGTAATTTTTGTAACATTTATTAAATAATAAAAAACAAAAAAAAAAGTATTTTTTCAAAGTATGTACGTAAAGTTAGGATTTTGAAAAATTTTCACTTTTAAAATTTCTCAGTAATGTTTGAATTTTTATAAAAATGCCTTAGTATCTAACTACCTCCTTCTAGTCCAAGCAATTTCCTCAAACATTTCAATAAATAACAACCCCTATAGTCCTTAAAAGGGGCGGAGGACGTGTAGGGAGGGGCGGGGGGGGGCATGTGTTGGGAGGATGTGTTAGCGCCCCAACAAAGGCAGTACTTTAAGGATTATCCTACAAAGAGAACCTTCCCTTTTAACGTGACCCTTTTTAGCGCCACAACAAACATTCCCAACAGCCTCAGTCGCACGTGGAAGTTATTATGCGAAAGGAATACTGTTATCACATTAAGGAAAGCTTTTTTGGCTTGAGACTGGAGATGCCACATTTTGTTTAAGTAATCGGATAAAGAATAAAGAGGTGCTCTCTCAATAGTACAATTATGGTGCAACGTGTATTTAAACTCTGAGAAATAAAATTAAAAGGCGTTATTAAAAGGATTAAGTGATTAGATGCCCAGTGGAGGCTAGCTTTCGCGTTGAAATTCGTAGCTATTTATTTATATTCAGTTAAGTCCTTCATCTTTTTGGCTGAGAAAAAGTGAAAATATTATTCTTAACTGTTGCTGTTTCATTTATTATCATTAAGGCAGCAGGAAAATTAAGATAATTACGTTCTTCGTAATCCTACATGCTCTATGACTTTATAATGTACAGCACACCACCGCTCTGATTTTTGTTATGACAACCTTTTAAATAAAGTTACGAGAAGTTATAATAAAGGCAGACTCAGTTTTTGAAAAATATATGTTTCCAACAAAGAAACTCGACTCTGAAAGGCTCGACAAACCCTTTACAAGTGACAGCCTCTGGTCAAAGGTTCTTACACTCGACTAGCAATCCGGAGATTGCGGGTGCAAATTCCGGCACGCGCAAGTAATTTTTATTGATTAATTAGTGTAATTTCATCATGTGTGCATTTAAAATAGTAAATACTGTATTTGCGGCACGTTTCGATGCGGAAGATACTCTTATTATCATCCTGGTGTAAGACCACCATTGAGAATTCAAACGTTGCTTGAAATGGCTTTAGCCGTATTTGGTGGCCAGATCTGAATAATCAGGTTCTTCCCAAAATTTTTCCCCATCTTCTTATCCTCCCCAGAACCTTTAGCCTCACAACATATCCCATTTGGGGATGCCATAATCCTGCTGGCTCTACACGGTCGGAAGCAGTTGAAACTCTTGTGCAGTATTCACATTAAAAATCAGTAAGTGTATTTAGTTCTTAAATAAACAATGTCATTAAAACTCAACAAAATATTTTTACACCAATAAAACTAATCCTCTGCTTGAGTAACCCGATTCGTAAATCTTATTTATTCAGATAAGATTTATATTCAGATCTTAAATTTCACCTGGAAATACTAAAAGATCTCACCTGGGTTTCTGAAAATAGTAAAAAGACAACCGGGGTTGTATTAATATCGCGATCGGTTCAGTTACAAATAAAAAGTAATGGCGTTCTTTATAAATCCAACCTGAGAAAATATTTTCAATCTTATGGAGGAGACGATTATCCGGTCTTACCCAGAATTTTGTTTCCCGTTAATGCCTTATTCTAGGCTTAGGTAATCTTTTTTTTCCTTCACGGAGCGGAAATTTTAAAGCCTCCTTTAATATAATTTTTCGCTGATCTGTAATCATACCGACACAGACTCCACGCATTTGCCGTGGATTATTCGTACGCACTCAAATCGAAAATAAACACCCGGCCTCATAGAATGCTTTATGAATTTTTTGTATTCATGGATTAGGTATCTAACTACGAAGATATTTTGGTTGATTAATAACTAAAGTGGTTGATTTAAAAAAATTGTGTAAGGACAGGTGTTGAATAACGGTCCATTGGTTGGCTCCACCGGTCAGTGGTTGAGTGGGCATAGCGCTTGTGTCCCACCCGAGCGTCGCGTGCTCGATTCCTCGGCTGGCTAAGTCCTCCATCACAACACAAGCAACATTTTCGGTTTTCTGTGGTGGTAGTAGGAGATTTTCAAAATTTTTGGGTTATTCGTAACCCGGGAATGTTTGCCTTTCTTTTAAAATAAAATAAATTATTTTCTCTGCCCACCCAGCAATGAAACTAGGGTGTGTAAATAACCCAAACTTGCGGGCCAAAATACCCTAAAAAATGACTGGTAAATTTCCTTTACGCGGATACAAATTACATCAACAGAATGGCAATCAGCACTGGTTTAAATGTGTAACAAATGACACTAAACTTATAGTGATCTTTTGCTACATTGGCGGCCTTTTGGTTATTTTCCGCACAAAACGGTGCTCAATTTGATAATATTTTATGACGGACACCGATTAGATTATCAACTTGATCTGGAGAGAGTTAAATCTAAAATGATTCAAAAGTACAATCATTTAGAAGTTGCGTTTTTTCATGACACAAAAGCATTTGAATAAATCACATTCGTATTCAAATGGACACTTCAACGACATCTGTGGTCTGTGGTGGTCTATTCTCAGTTCAAATGGATACAATACATTTTAATATCTATATAAATATTACCACAATACTACTTATACCAGTGGCGTGTGGTCCATGGAAAAATATAACTACATCTTTGTTAAGACAATTATTTACTCGTATCTTAATTTAGATGTTAAGGACAACTGTTCATAGATCCTACTGCAACTAATATTTAATTATGTATTCGATACTGCCGCCATGGGTCGACCCACAGTGCCCTCCTTGATAATATCAAGGAGAATACGAATATTTATGCCGACAGAATAGCGCTTAATCCCAAACATGGGAACACTTCAGCACAGGTTCGCCTAGTTAGGTGTTCACAAAATACTACTACTAACCTATTTACATACAGCTACGGATCATAACATTTTTTCTTCTTATTACTAAACTTATTATCTATGTAAATCAATGTAATAAATTGTAAAGTGTATGTTCAAGAATAGAAATAAATAAATAAAATGCCAACCAACTGTTCTCGAAGAATGTAATACTTTATTCTATTATGAAGATTATATTGTGCAGTGATCAGTGCCATAATATCGATTCTCACCAAAAGACGCAGTGTAAAAAATAAGGTAAGTCAGGTTCCTTCTCAAATCCATCGTCCACCGCCCTATTCGCCTAGTTGTATCACTTTTTGATTGCAGTCCTAATAATAATATATTAAACTAATAATATTATACTATCGAGCAGAATTCTATACGGAATGTTTGGTAGCCAAAACAAAAAAGTCTTGAGTATCAGAAATATTTTTCGTAATATAAATATGGATTACATTTTACACTGTTATATAAAGTTAACAAATTATTACATTTAAGGGAATTCTTGGTCTTTTAGACCTATCAAAAAAGAGAATCTCGTATCTCTGTCAAAGGTTCATGATTCTAATTGGCGGCCAGTTGGTAGGTACAAAATATTTTAATAAACTCGATAACATGCAATATAATGCTTTTGCAGAATCATTATTCTCGCAAAATTTGTTTGTTCTGTTTCACATGCACCGACATATAATTTGTGAATCAATTTTCCTTCGTTTATGGCACGAAACTTCGATAGAATTTATTGATGCACCTGGGGTGAAAATTTCCTGAACAAAAGGAAAGTGAACGTGCATTGCAACATGTCATGCATGTTTGCATTTAATACTATTTTGTTTGTTATTAAAGGTTACTTTTGTATCTGTTTAACTTACATAGATTAGATAGAAATGTAGCATATGATGTTGTACGATTGCAGATAGATACATATTGTTAGGTTTAAAATAAGGTCAAAGAAGAAACCATCGAAATAAGGGAATGAGCAATGATTGTGAAGTTGATTGCATAGTTTGCTGCACATATTGAAAAATTGTTGCTGGAAGAATTTAAGACGTCTCAATTAGACGAACACAGAAAAGATATGCTTGGAGTAGTTGAGAGGTGTTAGAAAATCTTTTTTCTGGACTTCAACTCGAAAAAAATAATTAGATTATTTTACATTTAAGATTCACAATACACGACTGGTCAGTGGTTGAGTGGGCATAGCGCTTGGGTTCCACCCGAGCGTCGCGTGTTCGATTCCTCGGCTGGCTAAGTCCTCCATCACAACACAAGCAACATTTTCGGCTTTCTGTGGTGGTAGTAGGAGATTTTCAAACATTGTTGGGTTATTAGTAACCCGGGAATGTTTGTCTTTCTTTAAAAAAAAAAAAATGAAATGTTTTATTTTATTTTCAGTTTTGGTTGAATGATATTTAATCTTCTTTTGTATTTCAGTAATTATATTGCAGAAAACTTGAAATCATATTGTTAATATACATATGCATTATTAAATTCTGGTAAAATGATATAATTTAATTATTAAACCTAAGATGCTATTTAATTTTCTGCCAACGAAATACTTTTGACAGCTGATTTTTTTTTAAATTACTTCAATGTTTTTTTATGTAATTATGTGTTTTAATAAATGTATATGAGTAATAATAAAAAAAACATATTTGATAGGGTCGAATTAACTCTGTGGTTAGAGCAAAGCCCCAGCAAGGCTAAGGTTCGGTGTTGAATGAGTCTTGATGCGACCGTATCTTTTTCTGATTTGTTTTTAAATGTTCATTTGAGAGGCGTTAATATTTTCTATCATGGTTAAATATTATAAGTTGAGGTTTTATTACTTCTTTAAACTTCGCAAAATTACTTTGTGGCATCATTTTTCATATTATGAGGTTTTATTCCTTAAGTTATTCCAAAAATAATTAATTTATTTTTGGGACCTTTATTATTTATCCTATTCATCAATGACGTTACTAGCATTTTCCATGATGTCGAAGTTTTACTCTTTGCCGACGATATGAACCTGTTTAAAGTCATTAATTGTATAATCTTGCAAGAGAATCTCAATAGTTTTTTCAAATGGTGTTTAGGTAATAAACTTCAGCTAAATATTAACAAGTGCAAGTTATGAGGTTCTACAAAATTAAACACCCAATAATATATAATTATGTACTCTGTAATGTAGACTTAATCTCTGTAGTCGAAATACTTGACCTAGGCATCATTTTTGACCAGAAACTTTGCTTTGTATCTCATGTAACTTCTATAGCCAACAGGGCTATGAAAATGTTAGGTTTTATTTTAAGGATTTCCAAAGATTTTAAAAATATTCACACATTAAAAATTCTGTTCACATCTCTCGTTAGAAGCATTCTAGAATATAACTCTACAATTTGGTCACCTGTCTTTAATAATCACATTAATATCATTGAAAAAGTTCAACGCAAGTTTTTGAGGTGTATTAATTTTCGACTTGGAATCCCTTTAGAATCAATAAATTATGACTTTTTATTACACTCATTGAAATTGTCGAAGTTAAGTGACAGAAGAAAAATTTTTGATATCATATTTTTATACAAAATTGTAAATCATCAGTTGGATAGCCCTGATATATTAAAGTAGATTCACTTTCATGTACCTACCATTAGATCAAGGTTCCCTAGTATGTATTATTGTGACAATTATACGTCTGTTGCTGGATATAATTCTGTTATAAATAGAATACTCACCATTGGTAATTTTTATGCCAATGTTGCTGATGTTTTTCATATTTCCTTATTAAAATACAAGGCTCTACTTATCAAACATTTCAGCCTTACGTATTGTAACGAGGTTACTTCATAACAAGTCATTCTTTTTATTTCACTGTACCCTTTTGAAGTTTTCATTAGTTGTTAGAATTTTTTTCTCTTTTTCTCTTATTATAAGAAATTAAAAAAAAAAAATCTTTCTTCACTGTACTATGACTGTTTAAACATAATAATAATACATGTTTGTAAGTGGCACTTTGTGCCGTAAATTTTAAATAAATAAATAAAACATATTCATCCTATGCTTGCAGAAAAGTCAATGGAGGACGCACATAAAAAATAATAGTGGACAATATCTGGATTGCAATTAGTTCGTGAAGAATCTTGCAATCATGTCTTAATTTGGGAGGCGGGAATGGGTACCGCCGCCCCGGGAACCATTTATTGGATTATCAACACCTCTGCCATAGGTCACCCCAAGAGGTTCGCTACGTTTGGTTTGTCCGGATCTTGGCGGCGAATGGGTTTGCCCACCAACTGCGTGGCAGGCCGAATCTAGGAAGACCTTGAGGAAGACCTCTCCAGCAGGACTCTCAGAACTTCGCCTTACCCGCGGTGGAAGGGATTGATTCATACGTGCGTCACTCCTGAACACACTGACCCCCAGATTCCTACCCATCCCTCATAACTTTTTCCTTCCCACTTCTTCCTCCCCTTCCTTTCCCTAAAAAGACTCTCCACACAGCATCACCGAAGATCTTGTGTGGAGCTAATGTAAAAAAAAGAAAGCAGCCAATGAGAATATGCATAAATAAAATGAAGATAATGTTGGTAGTTCTTAGTCGGAGTGAAATACAGTTAAGTATGACCGAAGGGAATAGGGTCGACTTAGCTTAGGTGTTAGATCAGAGCCACGGCAAGGCTAAGGTCCAGCATTAAATTCCTGCGACCATATCATTTTCTGATTTGTCAGTTTCAAATGTTCCTAAGAGATTCGCTAATATTATCTTCAATGATTTAATGTTGTAATTTGAGGTTTCACTCATTAATTTATTAAAGAAAAAATAATAATTCACATATTTTTAATCAAAAATTCCTAATTACGAATGTATTATTATTACATAAAAACAATACATTCGTCACGTTTCGGTTATGAATCGGGAAAGCTTTTCCAAATATTTTTTTCTTGTTTTAAAATCGATGGAATCAATAAACTAAAATAACCACTGGAACGACAGCGCCATTTAAAACTTTGTTCTCCGATTGCTTGAGATATATCCGTAATCATTTTGAATATTTTCCGCCCACATAAAAAAATCATTCCTACGAATTTAATATGCAAACATACAAACTGATTATAGTTCTACATAGCCAATTAATTCACCTATCTTTTGTCGATTATCACATATTCGTAAGATTCATAAAAAAAATATTATAAAATCATAAACTCATACTTAATTACTCACAAATTAGGGAAAATTTGCCAAAATTCTCAGCAAAGCAATCCGAGGTATTTTAAATAGTGCCATATTGTGGTCAAAAGCGCTCCAGTGGATAAACTTTCATTTCGAGATCTAACCTTTATCATTCTTAACGTAAGAGTACACTTCCAAATACACTGTCAGTTCCGTCGAAATCATTATTGAAAAGTAAGACCGTCCCTTTTCTAGTTTCTTATTTTTAACACTGCAAACCTTTTTCTTCGAATTGTTTTTCGTGTCAATTTCCTGAGGGTGGACTCTATAAAATCCTCCAAACTCTGACCTTTTCATTATCGTTCATAAGTCGCCAACATTATATTTGTATGTGACGACACTATATTGGACTGTCGCAGGACCAAGAGGATCTCCTTTCATAGTGTTTTTCATACATCACGTATTTAACGTTCACATCTCCTGTCGCCGGAGCCGTTATCATCCCTCTACATCAGCTTCGTCCTTAGCCTGTTGAAAATGGGGGAAAAAAGAGAACACACGGAGCAGAGAAAATAGGAAAAATGGACGAAATCGACTGGTGGCGGATTTATCCCAGGGTGAAATGGATCTTTATGTACGTCAGTTATAAGACAAGAAAAAACTTAATGTTCTAAATGTGAACGGTAGGGAAAAAGGGAAAAAAGAAGATTCAGCGTAGGTCGTTACCGCATGGACATTTTGCTTTACAAAGGACATTATCGTTCTGAATAAAGGTTTCAAATTTAAAGACAAGCCTATCTGACAGAATCTCACTAAAAGAGTTCAAAATTTATGAATATTTATCTAAAGAGACATTTTGTATAAATTAATTCTTTTTTTATTCGAGTGCTAGACATGTCCTAATTTGAATTAGGCAAATTTTTGATTTGTGTGTTAATCTTAATATATAAATTACTTATGTTATAAAAATGAATGTTTCTTTGTGTAATATTTCTATGTTTATTCCTAAACCATTCATCCGATTGCGATGAAACTTTGGTGAGTTGGTGTACGCACGCCCACGATGGTTTCTATATATAGTGGTGAGCTCTGGCGTTATGAAATTATTTCCTATACTATTTATCCGATTGTGATGAATCTTCAGTGAGTTGTTGTGTGCATTCTTGCGAACGTTTCTGTATGGTGACAAGCGAGCTATGTGAAAACTGAATGTACCGGGACTAAATGTGAGTGCGGAGGGGAACGCGGGAGAAGGCAGAGGGAAGGCGTTGAAGGTGGAAGGGGAACGCGGGATGGGGAAGGGGACGCGGGAGGGGAAGGGGAGGAACGGGACGAATGGGAAAGGACACGCAGGGAGAAACAATTTATTTACTAAGTGACATTTCAACGTATGCCGTGAACTCGTTAGTTAACAATAAAATGCAAATAATTCAATGGTCACTCAGTTCTAATGAGCATCATATTTTTTTCCATAATGTTTACAATTTTCTTTTCCTTCTAGTTTCAACCGATTTGTATTCATCTTTAAAAAACATCTGTCTAGAATGCTTTGGTTATCCACTTCCACTCACGAGCCAAACCGCCTTCGAATCCCAGGATTACTTCTAAATCCCTGATCTCCTTATCCGGACTTCCTGAGTTTCATTCCTACTTGCGAATGAACTTCTATCTCGGGAAATCCAAGACCTTTCCGTTATCTCCAACAAACCAACCAACTTCAGCGGTATTCAATAAAATCTCTGTGTACTTGATTCTCCAGCCACCAGATGTTTCTCTCTGATTTTCAGTCTTTTATTCGTGATTTCTAAACTTATCCATAAAATGCACAGTGCACATGCATAATAATATACACTATCGGTTTTATATTAAAAATATATATATATAAATAAACAATAGATTACATAAACTAATATGATCCAAATTATCAAAATTTACAATGAGGCTTAGAAAGTAAAATATAAACTTATATCTGCTTAAAAAAATATGTGAAATTTTTTTTTATACATTAATTCGGTGTTATTAAATTATCTGCTACTTCCCCATATTGGCTACGTTTTTTTTTAAATTTAGCTCCACATGTCATCTTTGGGGATGCTGTGTGGAGGGTACCTATTCTGTATAAAAAAATTGAGTGAGAGGTGTTGGTAATCCAATAAATGGTTCCCGGGGTGGCGGTACCTACATCCACCCCCCCCCAAATCCCAAACTGATGAGATACAAAAATGTTTCACAATTATCCTTTACATGGAATAAAATAAAGTCGCTCGGACTGTATGTGCGCTTAGATCTTTTAAACTATGCAACGGATTTTCATGCGGTTTTCATCAATAGATAGAATGGTTCATGTGGAAGGATTTTAGGTACAAAATTTGTCAAGGTTTTTTGTAAATTGGTTGAAATACATAATATATCTGGCCAAGCAGCAGCGGGCAGCGGGCAACGGGGAGCAGGCTTACAAACGGGCGGTGTGGAGTTGATTTAACAGATGGCGTTGGTTATAAAGGTTTCGTTAGCCACAGCAACGTGTGGCCGAGTCTGCTAGTTAATATATAAAAGAGCTTTTTTATTCATAATAATATTTACGAATAAAGGAAAAAATGTACATAATTATGGTATATGTTTTTTAATTTTTTTCATATAACAAAACATTTATTAACGAGAGCAGCGAATTCCTATTTTCACCCGACGTTTTGGCATTTCGTCTGTCCGTAAATTTGTTTCCGGATTCCAAGCCATTAAAATAGCCAAAAATGTTCAATGATGGTTTTTTCAAATTTGAAATTGTCATATTTCCTTGGACTTCCTTAATCGCTTTTTTTCAGTATCATGGTACCTACCTGCGTGAAGAAACTTTGAAAAAAGAAATGTCATTGTAAGAGTGAAGTTTCTTTGAACAAATTACTTAATCCCATTTTGAAATAAAAATTTACTTAAGTATACTGTTTATAATTTAGTAGGTAGGTATAATTCCTACTTACAAATTACGATTTCAGAGGAAATTTCCGTTTTGATTTATTAAATAATATAAAATTAAAACACACTTTTTTGGACGAAGGTCTACTGACTGTTAACAGATCTAATAGTTAAATCAGAGATCATTTATTTAATTGACTGAATTTATTTGAGTTTCATAAGTTTTTCGTTTAATGTAATCTAATAAAAGATAATCTATATTATATCTGATATAATATTTACGAGTTGCAATTTATTGGTAACACATAAGCTGTGTAGGTTTTTCAGACTATTGTGTGTACAAGAGCAATCGTAAACCATCAGCAAAAATCAAAACGATCAATTTGTATCGTGAAAAATAGCGACAATTAAAAAAGTATTCAAAACAATAAATAATAATAAATTTGGACAACTTATATAGCGCTGTTTTTGCGAAAAATCGCCTCAAGAGCGCTGTAAAATTGGGTTCGATCACCGTGTGATTCCACCCGTGGTAATAAAGTAATGTAATATACCAGATATTATTATTATTACTCCCTTGAGAAATCTGCTTCATTTTTCAGATAGTCAAAATATTTCCTCTTTGCAATAAAATTATTTTTCACATATCCGAAAACTATACACTGTACTTGTATTTAACTCTCCCGCAGCCAACTGGGGCCGAAGGTAGACCCCAAAATTAATATCCTATACTATTTTACTATACTATATCTACTTAAATACATGAAATATATATTTTTTTGTAATTTAGTCATTCCTGCGCAAAGGATTAATAGATAATGTGCCGTCCAAAAAAAAGTGAAAAAATCGTTGATCGCAGGAAACAATAGTTTGTCAAATATAGGTAACATTCCCTGCCCAATAAATGGACATGTAACAAAAAAGGTGATTTCTATGGTTTAAAGGCAAAAAAAATAATTGTATTCGGCCGACCCTCATGTTTAGCATCTTGGCCTTTCGAGAGTTAATGGTGATGAAATACGCTTTCAAATTTTAAAATTTGAAATAAACATATAATTTTTATAGTATAAAATTTTTGCATTCAAACATAAAGTTTAAAAAATGGCTCACTGTACTTTTTTTAACTAAAATTACTGATAACGAAAAAAATAAAACACGTACATATTTTATTTTAACTTTATTGACACCGTACTTTTTGTCGTTTCATGTAAAAATAATAAACAAAAAATTTAAAAGTAACATTTTTTTTAAGGTGTTAATTTTTCATTTTATATTGTTAATTTTTAGATTTGAATATAAAGCGTGATGTTTTCTCCGTTTAGATCATGTTTTTCAATATGAAAGTCAGGGAGATACAGCGATTTATATGAAATCTTTGTTTGGTGGGGCAAATTTTATCACCTGTTATTAAACGGGTTAATTTACCTGCTGGCTTTCTTCATACTAGGGCTGTCCGTAAAAAAAGGTCTCCAAGGTGCTGCAGTCGCAAAAAACGATTTTACGCGCAATCTTTTAAAACTGGCGTGTTGCCTGTTTCCCGTTGCCAAATCCCCACACCGATGCATCCTCTGTGACGCTTAGTCTCGGTGTGGTAGCCGTTCGCGATGGAGCTTCCACTCGCCGCACTCGCCAGGTGTGAGTTACGCTCTGTAATTTGTTTTTAAACTTTGCTTCGGCGAATCTGAATAAAGCCACTGAGATTATTGCTTTGTATGTGGTGTCATGTAGTGTATCCTGGGGTGTTAGCATGGCCGATTGATATAGGTTTTATCGAGAATGTCGGTAACTTGTTATCGCTCCAGAGCACGACTGCAGGCCGCTAACGAACAAATAACAGTTCACAACGACTAAGGGCTCCTAATTTATTTGACGTGAACTGTTATTTGTTCGTTAGCGGCCTGCAGTCGTGCTCTGGAGCGATGATAACTTACCAACATTTTCGATAAAACCTATATCGATCGACCATGCTTGGTACCCAGGTCTCATCCCCAGTCACAATTGAGTCCAAGAATTCTCCGCCATCGATGTCGTAGCTCTCAAGGAATTCGCGGGCTGCTTCGACCCGTTGTTTTTGGTGATCTTCGGTGAGCATTTTGGGACCCTGGACCCATTTTTTCATCTTGGGCAGACTTTGTGGTCTCCCAAATGTTCTGCAAAAATCTTGTCAACTGACATCAGGGATCATAACACAGAGCTCCCGAACCGTCACCCGTCGATCTGCAATCATTGTTTTTTCCACTTTGGAATTTTTTTCGTCTGAAACCGTTGGCCGTACGGAACCCTTATAACTTTTTTTTCTCTGCACCATTTGTGCACGTTTTCGCACTCATACACTGTTTTCCGTACACTTCAAGTAGCTGAGGATGAATTTCTACCAGGGTTTTTTTCCCAAAAAAAGAGCGTACTGCACCCCCGGCGGGTGCGGCGAGCGAAAGTTTTACTTTTACTTTTACTTTTTTAAAAGAAAGACAAATATTCCCGGGTTACGAATAACCCAACAATGTTTGAAAATCTCCTACTACCACCACAGAAAGCCGAAAATGTTGCTTGTGTTGTGATGGAGGACTTAGCCAGCCGAGGAATTGAACACGCGACGCCCGGATGGGATCCAAGCGCTATGCCCACTCAACCACCGACCAGTCCAGCTCCATCGCGAACGGCTGCCACGCCGAGACTATAAATCACAGAGGGTGCATCGTGGTGGAAATTTGGCAAGGGGAAACCAGGCTACACGCCAGTGTTATAAGATTGGGCGTAAAATCGTTTTCCGCCACTGCAGCACCTTGGAGACCTTATTTTACGGACAGCCCTCGTACATAATCTCAGAATTTCAATCTAAAAGAACCTGTTGAAAAAAAAAGAAATGAAGTAAAGGGCTCCATTTCTTTGGATGTAATACACATTAATAAAGAAGTCGTTCGATCCTTTCCTAAGAGCACCTTGAATGTTTTTCGATAAAACAACCACA
Organism: Limnephilus marmoratus; assembly: GCA_917880885.1. Lineage (NCBI taxonomy): Eukaryota > Metazoa > Arthropoda > Insecta > Trichoptera > Limnephilidae > Limnephilus > Limnephilus marmoratus. Next base: position 2,866,735 of record OU862918.1, read on the forward strand.
TTAAATATCTGTGAGAGGGGACTGGAATCTTTTTTTCCTATTGTTATAAGGGAGAGCTTTGTGTTCCTTGATTTATAAAGACATTCACATTTCCTTTGGATTATAAACCTGAGGGATTTATACTTCCGCCCTGCTTAAGTGGATTAACGAAAACTTCGCCGAAGTATCTTCAGGTGGAGTATTAAAAATCCGACAAATCAAATTTGTTTATTTGAAATAGATTTATAGTACTAAGAACACTTTAAAATATTAAGCATCGTTTCAAGTACCAAAAAAATCCGATAATTCATACTTTTTTCTTGAATTTATCTTACAATGTAATATACAATATCGTTTTTATATCGTAAATAAACCGTACCTACAGAATTCCTGCTGAGGTAGTTAAATAAAAAGGTACATTACTACCTTATTGAATAATCACAAATGTGTTTTATATTTACTTTTTCTTAATCTAAAACGATTGTCTTAGTAGCTGTTCCTCCTATAAGTGTACTATGTATTAATAGTTCAAAATACTAAACCACATAACCTAACGTAATTTCATATATTTATGTTGTAAATCTTTTGTAATTCCTCCATCATGTTATCAGGTATATGTTACTCTTTTTCAATACTATTAACTTACTTATCTCATACTCTGTATATCTGAATGAATGAAATATTACCAGGTTAATTCGGTAAATCCGATTATAATATATGCTACCAGACCTTTTCTACTTTGTCACAAAAAATGTATGTGTACTTATATTTATATATGTTATATACATTCTCTTTATTACACAGCTTAGTTTCAGAGTAAAAAAAAAAAAAAAAATTTTTTTTTTGTATTTGTTATGTAATTATGTATCTGCATTTCAGGAATAATATTAATATGAACTAAACATGTCAATTTGTCTGTCCTGGAACAGGAAACTTTCCTAGTTGGACAGGCAAAGCTTTTCAAATTATAATTTGTACTTTCTTTTGTATCTGTAATAAATAAATAAATAAATAAATAAATAAATAAATAAATAAAAGTAGCGGAACATAGATTAGAAAGCATGCATTTACGAGAAAATATTTATGAAAAGACAATTAAGATTTTTAATATCGAAGAAACCCAACACTTTATGGCTTGACACTGTAAGTAAAGTTTATGTTGTATTTTTTTTATATTTGTTGCTTTGGCAATCCCGATGACTTACAAAACTGATTTAGGAAGGCAGGAACTTACAATATATAAGTGGGAGGTAATAGGTATAATTTTACCTAGGTATGTAGCACGAACAGCGAGAAAACAAATAAAGGAACAAACAACATGGATGGTAACAAATACAGGGAAAAGTAATGGAGGAAAACAAAGAAACAAAACGTGACAGGAAAATTTCGAATTAAAAATTTTTTAGGCACTTAAAAACGTTACCTTAAAAAAATGATCGGCTACTTCACCGTCGACATCACTTAATTTGAACTCTTCATCTTCCAACAACCACAGTCGAATGTTCTCATTATGATTAACATCAGCTGTTGTTCCACTAGCTTTCTTTCCCTTGAAGGTCTATAGCTCGCCATCTAGAAACAAAACATCTAGCTATACTGAGATCACTTCTGTGATACAGTAGGTATGCAAATATTTTGTTGAGGTGACAACTGTTAGATGTAATGATTTTAATTTATTTACTGACGTGATGCCTATGAGACAGTATGGCATTATTGTTAATTTACCGACAAAACGTTTATAACTGACCGTACGTCCCCTGTCACAACTCCTCATTCGATCACAACGGCTGCCTTCATCGTACTGACAGGTGGTGGAAGCTGACTCAGAATTTCAGGAAAATACTGAGCGAGACAGAACGATGCGCCGCAAAATAGTAATGTAGCAACTGCACATAGATTTTGCGGTGTCTGACAGGCGTTACGTCATTGGAGGACCCACCACTTACCCGCCCTGGTGTAGGTAAAAGTTTGTTACCCTTCAAGGCTCTTGCAAGGACTAATTTTTTTGGAAAAAACTACTCTACATTTGATAACGAAACTAGACCTCCAATGTCCCTGCATACGTTGTTAGTAAGCAATAAGCAAGTGCTTAGCGGGAAAAACAGATACAATATGTGTTAATATATAGACAAGACAATGGGACAGGTTTTTTTTTTTTTTTTTTTTATTGTGTATTTTATTTAGATATAAAATTTGAAATTTTATATCTAATGTTTTCTTTTCTATGACTACTACAATATTATTTACTACCTACTGACTAAAATTTGGACTTTACAACATTAAGACATAATCCACGAAAAACTGCAAGACTTTTAGCCTCCTTAACATTTACAGGGAGTTCATTGAACATTTTAAAACCTTTATAATAAATATTATTTTGTGTTCCCGATAAATTTGTTTTAGGAAGCCTAAAATCGTTGCAGTTTCTCGTAGGATAACAATGAACTGTACTGTTGATTCTAACATTATTCAACATATAATCAGGTAACATTTTATTTTTTAACTTATAAATAAAAACTAGGGTATTGAAAACTAAAATACTAAGCCACACACTTAAAATATTGAGTTGGCGTTGCATGGTTTTTATCCTGGTATACCCGCTACAGCACAATATAGATCTCATGCCTCCGTTCTGAATTATTTCCATTCTTTTAATTTGTGTTTTATTGCTCAGAAAGATTACACTTGAGCAATAATTCGGATGGGATGCTACAGTTGTGTTATAGACCAATTTCCTAGTTTTAATGTCTAATTTTCCCTTTATCCTACTTAAGAAATTAATCTTTTTGGTAATTTTTTTAGTTAGCATTTCAAAGTTAGAGTTAAGTTTTAACTTATTATCGATTATGATTCCCAAATATTTAATTTCTTCTACCTCTTCAATAGTTTGATTGTCTATATTTAGGGTGATAAGTCCATTTTGTTTTTTCCCTAATACCATGAATTTACTTTTAGTTACATTTAATTTGAGTTTATTTATGCATAACCATTTAGATATTTCATGAAATTCACTTTGTATTTTTGATAATGCACCTTCAATATTATTTGCTAGGCACTTCACTGTATCATTGATATATATAATAAAAAGTAGTGGTCCCAAGACCGATCCTTGAGGAACTCCAAGGTTAACTTGTTGCTCTTCAGAGATAGCATTTCCAAATTTGGTTCTTTGTTTTCTGTTTTTTAGGTAATCAGTAAACCACTGCAGATCTTTACCATGAATTCCCATGTCTTTCAATTTCATTATTAGTCTTTCTCTGTCAATCGTTTCGAAAGCACGTCTAAAGTCTAAGAATACTGCTATGATGATTTTCTTCTGATCCATACTTGTTTTCCATTCATTTAAGACATAATTAAGTGATGTTTCACAGGAATATTTGTTTCTAAATCCAGATTCTTACCATTTGGGAGGCGGGAATGGGTACCGCCGCCCCGGGAACCTTTATTGGATAACCAACACCTCTGCCATAGGTCACCCCAAGTGGTTCGCTACGTTTGGTGATTTAGCAGGGGTGCCCGGGTTCATGGGGTGAGGTTTGTCTAGGTCTTGGAGGCGGATGACCAAGACACACTGAACCACAGATTAATAACTAAACCTTTAAACCCTTTTCCTTCCCAGAACTCTCCTCTCCTTCCTTTCCTTAAAAAAACCCTCCACACAGCATCCCCAAAGATGACATAGGCCCTGAGGGAAATAGTTTTCCTCAGAGATTCCTGTGTGGAGCTCACGTAAAAAAAAAAAAAAAAAAAAAAAAACAAGAATATTATTTTTTTCAATAAAGGCACTGGTGTTATTATGGAAGTTCTCCATGGCTGTGGAAAAATTCCCTCTAACAGAGATTCATTTATTAGTGCAACTAATCTGTCTCCTATAGCTGGCAGTGCATCTTTGATTATGCCTATCGTAATTCCATCCGTGGACGATTTTAGTTTCATTGCATTAAGAATTTTCATTAAATACTCCATGTTTATTTTATTAAATCTGAAAATATTAGTATTCTCTCTTCTTTCCAAAGTAAGGTTGGTAAAAGTCCACGAGATAGAAATCGCTGGGTGATTGTATCCAGCGTATCCTACAAGCACCTGTTTGGGAGGAAGACAGAGTAGATAAGTAATAAGGGCATGGCAAACAGTTGGGAGTCCTCTCCAATCGATTGGCAGTCCCAGCAAGAATGCGCATGACGTTCGGACTAGTCGTGAACCATACTCAGCTTCCGCGCCCCTTAGCCGGTTACTCGGTGATGCCTCAAAGAAAAGGCGTTACGTCAGCGGCAGAGAGTTAAACGATAGAAAAAAACTATTTTTAATAATTTTTGTGTTATTCCGTAGAAAGAACCTACGAGGATGACGGGAGCCTAGATGAAATATTTCGAACGAAATTAAACCCTGAAACGAATAGCTTCGTGTTGAATTAAAATCTTTCACCTTTTAAATTTACTTCACACCCTTTCAACAAACTTCAGCCGCCTCGAAGAGAGAGAAGGGCAGGTACCTAGCGGGAATAATTTCACCGAAACAAATTCTCTAGACTTTCTTAATGCCTATTCCGTACAAATTGAAAGGCAATTTAGATCTCGTCTCTTCCTATAATGGTGGAGCTAGGAGCAGGGAGTGGGGGGAGGGAGACATCCACCCCCACACCATTAGCTACCCTACTGTAAACAGTGTAGCGTTGAATTTCACGCAGCCTTATCGCGATGCAAGCCCGGGAAGCCTTTTCGGGCGCCAAATAAACAAACAAAACTCTACAAATCCTTTCACAGATCGCGGTAGCTGCTTTCTTTAACAAAACAACCAAATACAAAACTAAGAATATTCACCACGGTTTTTACTAAGAAGTATAACATTTTATACCGTATCGATCATATTTCGCTTTACATAAATTCATTTTCCATAAACCGAAACGAAGATATCCGACCCGAAGAGTGCCTTTTCTGGTAAAACATTGGGTTTACTCAAAATATAACATCTGCTCATAGGACTGTAGTTAAATCAACCATAGATAACAAAGTAAACGGTAATGGTAAATGCATTGTTCCTTCAAAATAATATTCTAAGTTTTTAATTTATTGCAGTTTAATTATTCGCATTAAAACTTTGTTTAAAATATTATTTTTTAACTATACGAGTAAAACCGCAAATTGCAATATTTAATTAAATGAAGGCAATATTAGCGAAACTCAATCGAAAATCTTGAAACAGAAATATTAGAAAAAGATATTTGTACCTCCAGGACTCGAACTCAGGACCTTTTGCTTTCGGGGCAAATGCGCTAACCACTGCTGGGTTCGAGTTCCAGAGGTGCAAATGTCTTTTTATAATTTTTCTGTTACCAGATTTTTGATCGAGTTTCGCATACTTTGTTTTCAAATTTTTCATCACGTTACTAAAACTTTCCACTGAAATCCATTTATTTATTTATCATTTGAAACATTTACTTATTATTACGTTAATGAAATTGCCATTGGGAATGTTCACATCCCGCGTAAATCAAGGTTTAGTTGTTACTAGTTACTAGATGGAGATGCTATTAGTGAAATAACATAAATAATAATAAAAAATAATAAATATAAATCGTAGTAAGTTTAGAGAAAGTACAGAGAAAGAGAAAAAATTATGAAAGAGAAGAAATGGAAGTAATACAAAAACAACAATAATATATTTTTTTATAAGAAAAACTCTCTTTTATAAATTTTGAAGGTTTTTCCCATCATAGTAATATGTCATTGAAGAAGAAGATAACAATAATAATCTAAACTCTAAACGAAAATATGAAAGAGAACAAATACAGAAAACAGAAAAAAGATAATGGTCGCTACTGGGACTCGATCCCAGACCTCTTGTAAAAATATATGAAATATGTAAAAATATCGTTATGGAAAAATAATTAGTTGAAGATAATATAGTTAATTCTAAAATTTGAAATATGAGATTGACTATCATGACAGCTTGACAGAAGGGAGCAATAGCGAAATTGTTTAACGCGCACGTTGCGTTGGTTCGAGTCCCAGTTGCGACCATTGTCTTTTTTCTGTTTTCTGTGTCTTATTCTCTTTCATATTTTTGTTTTGATTATTATTGTTATCTTCTTCTTCAATGACATATTTTATTTACTTACCTTTTAGAAATGACGGTTAACAAAATATTTTCCGGACGGTAAACATAAATATTGACGTTTTTTGTAAAACTCTAGACGTTTCCGTTAAATTAATTAAAACAGAGTTGACAACTAATTGATCATAATAATTTCAAATGTTTCCCGTTGAAAACCGGTAACTTTTTCAGTTGTAATGTTTTCGTAATTAATGGATGGGTTAATAATTATTGAGAACGGGACTTTAACATACTCTTCCGATATATAGGAATAGGAGAAAGTTTACTTACTCGATTTTTGTTGGTGTTGGATATTTTTCAAGTTTTGGGCTAACAGATGTTTGTAGACGAAGCACTAATATATTTTCAATTATTTCCGTAAATTGTAATTTTTTGGATGTCTAAAATTAACTTTTTTCTACCCCTTTTTTACGTTTAGTGTTACGTAATGTTCATATGAATCCTTCTAGCATTTCTTACGACTTTCTTGTATGTAAAATTATTTTTTGAATGCATGTAATTAAAAATAAAGGAATGAAAGCTGATAAATTAAAAAAGAGAACATGATTCTTGTACCTTCTGCGTCTTTCTCGACATGGGTATATCAATATCTTTAAGTATATCCTAGTGAGACAGGCATCACTAAAAACACTTTGTTATGAAACTTTGCATGGATAAATAAAAACATACTGGCTTCAATTTAATAATATAATTATAATTGCTCCGAGAAAAATAATTTCTCTCATGGCCTTTGCCATCTTTGGGAATGCTGTGCGGAGGACCTTTTTGAGAGAAAGACAGAGAAAGCTCTCGGAAGGGAAAAGGTGTGGGAAGTGAGTAGTAATCTGGGTGTTAGTGTGTCCAGGAGTGACGTATGATCCAACCTCCCACTGCCATACTAGGCGATGGCGATGTGTCGAGAAAGTCCTGCTAGAGGGGTAAAAAAGTCTCCCTCAAATATTCTCTCCAAATCCGGCCAGCCACGTGGTAGGTGGGAAGAGACATCCGCCGCCATACCTAAACAATCCTCACCCTTGAACCCGGGTACTCCTGCTAATTCACCAAACGTAGCGAACCACTTGGGGTGGGTAAATGGCAGAGATGTGAAAGTGTATCCAATGAATTGGTTCCGGGGCGGTTGTACCCCCCTCCCAAATTATATTTAAATATTTTTTTTTTTAAATTACTTGAGAACAAATACAACGATTTTAGTATTTACCGAAATTTCTACCGATTTCTTACGTTCTCCCTTAAACATTATTTGACGTTTATAAAATGTTATTTTTGAAGATAATAATATTGTCTAGATGAGTTCCACGCCGAAACGCAAATTATATGAAATTCCCTCGAAAGAAAAAAATTGCAAAGAATGCTCCGAAAATTATTATAAACACGTTCATTTCACTTATTTTAGAACTTATATTATGTATGAAAAAAATCGCAGTATTTCTTGAAATGCTCTTTTAGATGTTATCCACGAGATTTTTGCTCTATTTTAAACGAGTCGTGTTTTATTAAACATTTTCACAATTTTCACTTCAATTTTATCACTTTAAATATTAGCGCACTCTCTCCAACATTCGTATTTACAAATCTATCCATCTTCTTCTTTTTGAGCGGGGATACGGCGCCTTAAAAGTATTTTATTCATGCGAACAAGTTCTGTGTAATAATTCTAAATAGGTACATACAACCACTAGGATGTCTTTTAATGGGATGTATTGAGAGCCTGCGCGAAAATGAAAGTCGTTTTTTTATTTACGCAATATGAAGTATATTATGCCTTCTTCGAAATGTAATATTCCTTATTTGGTATGCCATGTACTTACACAATTTTTAAATAATTTATTACATTCTCTAAGATGTATTCTTTCTAAAAAATCATCTAAATGGTAGAATATTTAATTGAAAATTACTTTTATAACAAAATGGTCTACCTTTCAGTAAGATGTAAATCCCCTCAACCTTCCTGGAAACCGAAAAACCTTCTAATGAAAAGGCACATCCGCTATCTGTTACATACACCGACGTGTTTAAAAAAACCTTATTTTTGTCGATTTGAGATATTATTTCAAGATTTTCTGAAGTAGATAAAAATAACAAATTAATATTATAGAGTAGATAAAAATAACAAATTATATTTTTCATAAACACGAGTACATACATATAGATATGTTCAAAGAAATATCAAAAAAAAAAATATATATATAGTGCTGATAATAGTATTTGAATACTTTTCTTGATGGATAATGATTTTAGATTTTCACGGCCAAAAGTATTTTTGTTATTTGTTTTTGGGGTGTTATGCCGTGTTGCGCTACCTCCTCCTTTAGCCAACGTTTCGGACATCATTACAGTGTCCAACATCAGGGCAGACGTGCGACTTTTCTTGATTTTTTTAAAAACTCACTCACTAATGGCTTATAATAATATAATATGCTGATCATCGACGTTAAGATTATTATATTTTGTATTTTTTGTCGGAATATTTTTTTATGAATATATTAAGGGCCTTTAACCAGCCAGCGGCCGAAAATCCACATTTCGTCGAAAGATATTCTTACGATTGTACAGGGCGGTTCCAATGACAAAGATTAATTATTGTTCTCCGTACCAGCTTTTTAAAATTATAACGACTTTTTTCATTCCAAATTTGCTTTAATTTATACCTACATCCAAAAATGCTGAAAGGTGTGATGATAAAACTATTAAAATGATGCGCTTTTTGTAATTATTTTTCTCATAAGTATTAATCATTTTTCAATAATATATAAGCAAAATAAGAATGTAAAAAATCAGAAATATATTCATTTGTAAGACCGTAAATAGATAGACAAATTAGAGAAATTTTCGTCATAAATAAGTGTTCGGATATTTTTTTTATGATTTTATTTGAACTAAAATTGCACCCCAGATTCCTACCCACCCATCTTTCCCGTGTCCTTCCTAGAACATCCTCTCTATCATTTCCTTGAAAATAAGCCTCCACACAACATCTCCAGACATAAGCCCTGAAGGAAATTATTGTTCTCGGGGCCTGCGTGGAGTTTTCATAAAAAAAAACATCGTGCGTTGAGTATCGGATAAATAAATAAATAATTCTATTACACTAAAAAGACAGTAGTGAAGAAAAGAAAAAAAAAACAATGGTAACAAGTGAAAATTTAAAAAAATTATGTAAAAATGTCATCATCATCATTTTCTTCTCTTGTCCTATTCGGGTCGGCGAGGCACCTCCTTTCGTCCCTGACTTGCGCTGATTGTGGGGGCTCCATCCATGGCAGTCCCATCCTCTCCTCACACAGTTTCTGGCCCATTGGACGTCCTCTGGAATCGCACTCAGTATTTTCCTCTAAATTCGGTCATCGGACATTCTTAGCATATGCCCAAGCCACCTCGTTGCGATTTTTCTATGAAGAGTAACAGTGGTTCAATGTTTAGAACGTCTCGGATCATAGAGTTTCTTATTTGATCTCATTTCGTAACTCCTGCCACTCCTCTCAAGTATCTCACTTCGGCAGCTTAAACTCTAGAGCCTGTAAGCTCTGAAAAAATGTCATTTGATGTGTTTAAATTTTAAAGATAGGTTAGAGAATGTATCATCGAATTCGTTGATCATACCTTTAACTTTATTTTCCATATTATAGGCAACTACCCTTTTTATTGGAAACAATCATTCTAAAAATTGGTTTGTAACCTGGATAGCCTCTTAGATAAATATATCCGATTTTTTTATGGAAAAAAAATATTTGGAGATAATTTTATTAATTCTACAATTTTAAATATGAGATTGGCTATTACGACGGTTTGACAAGAGGGTGCAATGGCGGAATTGGTAAACGCACATCCCGGATAGACGGGTTCGAGTCGCGGTTGCGACCATTATCTTTTTCTGTGTCTTGTTCTCTTTCACATTTTCGTTTAGATTATTATTATTACCTTACTCTTCAATGAGATATTTGTGTAATTACGTATTTAAAGTTTTGCTTGGTCCCGCAGGACCTTGTCTTAGGGAACGCTGTTTGAACAGATTCAACGAATATTAGTAAGTTTCATAATGGGGGCCCCAGATGAGAATACAAAAAATTTTTGATCTCTCGAAAATCAACACAAAAATATTTATATTTTCCAATCATTTTCCGTTCAATTTTTGAAGTGACAACTTCTTTAGCACCGTTGTGATTTGAAACGCGACGAAACGAAAAAGCGAGACTAAAAAGAGACAAACACATAAATCTTAAGGATTTAGCTTGCAAGAGAATGAGATAGAATAATCGATCTCGTCTTTGTGCGGTGCTTCGTAGCCTCACCACTCTTATCTACCTTAGTTTTCTGAAGGTTTCACTTTAATCGCGTGTGAACTGCAATTTTTTTGAAGTGAAAGTTCTTTAGCCCCGTTAGTGATTGAAACGTTACTTGAAATGGCTCTAGCCGTGTTTGGTGACCAGATCTGAATAGCCAGGTACTTCCCCACCTTCCTCTTTCCTATCTCCTTCCCCTCCCCACTACCTTCAGCCTCATAACAGGGGATGCCATAGTCCCACTGGCTCCAGACGGGAGCAGTTGGGACTCTTGTGCGGTATTCATGTAAAAAAAAAGTGATTTGAAATTTGGATGAAATGGAAATGCGTTACTAAAATTTATTGTATGGCGGGTCCTCGGTTCTAATATAATGCGGTAAATTCACAATGTAACTCCGCGCGAGCGTCCGGTAGCGAAGCGGTCTAAAGCGTCGCAAATCTCAGCGCACAAAGAAATCCAGCGAACGGAGGTTCGAATCCTACGCAATGCAAAAAAAAATAACATTTTTATTTTTGTAAATCAATATCTAATCTTTAAACCATTTTAAAATAAACAAGCAAAAGAAAGGAAAGCGACATCTAGCGAATTTCTAGTTTCACTTCTACCGCGTGTGAATTACACACACATACATAAAATATATATTTTATATGTAAGAAGTCGATCGATTTCAATTTCAAAGTGTTATGATTTGTAACTTAAAATAAACCCTGTCATATTACAAGCGATCGTTTTCACGAAAAATTGTTGTGATATCTAAAATGGGGCATCTTTCTTCGGCCCGCGAGTTCCAGACTTCTAATTATTATAATGATCGTAATATTTAATTTACGGCCACCATACAAAGGCGAATGATTAATGCCCGAGGAGACCGCCCATCCCCTTTCCTTCTTTTACATAACAGCTTATTTATGCGTATAAATCTGAAAACGTGACGGAGATAAAATATAAGGACGAGTACAATGGAAAAATAATGTAATGAATAAATCACAGCGTCCGTGCATATCTTTCTACCGGCAGTTCCTCGAGACGCGAGACTCGGGCGGACTGGCGGCTGGCGGCCTGTTGGCGAAACTTTCTCGTGATTATACTGCCTTTCATCAATCCATCCACTGCTCGGATATGATTTTCGCATAAAAATGAAATTCTGAATTAAAAGGGCATATAGGTAAGAAAATCCAAAAACCCTCCCACATGAAAATTTCACAATGGAAAGGAAATCAACAAAGATAATCAGAGTGTGCAATTCACACGCGGTAGAAGTGACGCCTTCAGAAAACTAAAGGAGATATGAGTAGAGAGACTAAGGCCCTCCGTTCATGGAGATACTTACAATCTACGTAATTGTGACGAAACCACAAGTACCCTGCTGATATACTACTTTTTAATGCTAGTCTCCGTACACGGCGCTATTCGAAATATACTGAACTTGATCGTTTTTCACGTGCAGCCGTGGAGCTAACACGCAGTCAAGGCACGTAATATCACTTTTTTTCCAACATAAATTCATGCCTTCTCCACTAAATCCTTTCTTACGTATTCTGGTAACGTATAGTTATATAAACATGCATTTTTTCCAGTTTCAGAACAAATCTAAAACATTACTTTCACGTTCCGACGCCATTTCTGCCAACGTCAAACGTATAAGTATCAGACACAAATGATGCGACGCGTCGCGTGCGATCTGCACTGTCGGTATCATGATACTGATCGGAAACCGACAGCCACCGCGTAGCGCCGTGAACGGACACCAGCAAAATCGTACGGGGGTTACTTACGATCGGCGCGTATGATACGCTCACGAGGATCGAGTATCTTGTAAGTATCTCCGTGAACGGAGGCACTAAGAAGAAGGTACTGTTTTTATCAATGTGAAGGAGATTTTTTTTCCATATGTTTGTCGTCAAATTCCAGTGCACTTTTTCCTATACATTTGGTCACCTTTAATTATTAGTAATTGTTTTCTTCTTCGGAGTCGCAAGTTCTCGCTCTCTTTTGTTTTTTCTTTGGCCTGTTTGGAGTGGTTTGAAGATTGGATATTTATATTACCATTTATTTTATTTTATTTTTTAAGATTCGATCCTCGGTCCGCTGAATATCAGGTCGCTAAGGTTCGTCAGGCGCTTTATCCCACTAGATGACTAGACCAAAGGAGGCTTGCGTGTGACCGTGAATTTATCGTATTTTATTGGAACCCGTGAAATACATAAATATTTTATTTCTTTTTCATTCACTCGGTGCATCTACTTGTTTATTTTTAGTGTCGCTCGCTTCCGTTTCATCGAGTTTCAAATCACAACGGTGGTAAAGAAGTTTTCATAAGTAAGTGCCAGTTTTTTGACCGACCACCACATTTGACATCGTCAAAAACAATGAGCAGCGCCATTTTATTTTTTGGCATTTGAACTGTGCTCGTCAACCGTTTATTTTTGGCCCAACAGCGGTTTGACAAATTTTGTGTTGGGTTGTTTGATCAGTCGTCGATTTAGCCGTCAAGCGTTTATCAAAAATTAACCAAACGCTGTCAAGTTGGAATTGGCGGTTACCCGCTAATTCTTCAATTTTTGAAATATTTTTAAAGCCGCCAATCATGATTTGTGACGATGTCAAATAAAAAGAGCATCCGAATAACTGGCACTGGCACTAAGCCACATAAAGTGGATGCTGTGTTTGAAAACTTTATCTGGTGGGCGTTTAGACGATTTAGTGGCATTTTTACCTTGTGTGGCAATAATTATTAATCCAAGGCCTCTGCCCTATTCTTCCAGAAATACTTTGTGTAAGCTATTTCTCCACGGTAATGTACATACTCAAAGGTATCTTTTTCTTGTTACGTGATCATGTCTATTACCATTAATTATGATGTATAAACCATGTACATTTTACATTATTATTATTCTTACTCCCTTTATTAACCAATCTTGGGCATTTTTCACCACTTGGGTCAATGTTTCCCCCTTCTAATTATCCATTTTGGCCAAAAGTTTCCATTTTAGCTCTCCGCTTTTTGTCGATTGTCAAACTCCTTTGTGGTTTCATCTTTGTTGTGGTATCTATTGTCGGTTATGGCACTTCACCCTTAGTCAACAACTGTGCGATCTTTTATTTATGTTGTTAGTTTAGTCTATCAGTTATGTCATTTCAACAACTATCTTCTCCACAGACTTAGGTGATTTTTATTACCGGTTTGGAAAAATCGTAAAATCCCAAATGACTAAACCATAATTTAACAAGACGCATGCTGTTGTAATTCACATATATTATAATCTGGTTATCTTTCTTTATTAACCGTAAACTAAAATTCTGGTACTTGGCCCCTTTCGCGAATCCAAGTCCTCAAATATTATTTATCTCAATGTTTGAACAGCTGTCAGGTCTGAGATTTATAATTTTATTTTAGCGTAGGGCGCCGCCGACGGGATTTATGAATACATAAAAGAACACGGAAATTAGCGAGCCAATGTTTTGCGAAAATATTTTCATGGAGGGAATTAGCTGGTATCGCCGCGAACACTTTGGTGACGGAGCTTGCCTACAACATTTCCTACCTGCGGCTGTGGGCGGGGAGGTATTTGTAAGGTATTTTGTACAGAATCTCTACAACTTTTGAAAGATGAGTATATATGTAAAATTCACACTTTTCCAGTGTCGATTCTCGTATATCAAGGTGAAAATGTACACGTTTTGAAAAGTTGCAGTGAGATATTCTTATTATCTCAATATATTGGTAATTTGATTATGTCTATCTGTCAATTCAACAAAGAATTAATTTGTGTTTTAATATTTTAAAAATAGCCGTCACGGGACGCCTTGATTTTTATGGAATGGAACGAAAATAACAGTAAACAATGAAAAAATAAATTTATATTTCTGATAATCAAAAAATTAATTTATGATTAAAATGTAAACATGATAATATATTACGAATTAAAAATTCATTATCGTTTAAAATAGATTAATTGCCAATTTTAGTGAGAATAGAAGCAAATTCACAGTACAGAATTTTTGCCGCCGGGCGGAAAGAGCCGATGAGTCACGAGGATGGGTGATCTGCTTGATGGACCGTGCGTGGGTGGACTGTGAGGCAGTCCAGAGAAATTCAGTCTTTAAAGGATTCAGTTTCAATCTACTAGAGGTCAACCAGCGAGTGATTGCTTCTAGACACTCAGTTATGCGAGTTTTAGTCTATTTCCTCTGGTTAGCAATTAACTTACTGGTCATCAGCGTAGCACTGAGATAAAAGGCCAAATTATTTGATTGTTTTAGCGACATTTTTGTGAAGAGGATAAAAAGAGAAGAGGGCACAGGACAGACCCCTGGGATACTCCAGATGAAATGGTCGCGTATTTTTATTGGTTTTCCCAATATTTATAGCTTAGAGTCGGTTTTATCACCCTAGGTGCGTTAAAAGATATTTCACGTCAACAATATTCGATTTTTGTATTTATCTTAAATTATATTGAAGAAATAAATCATTACATATAATCATATAATGTATTCCCAGCGAGTCGACATTTATACAATACGGAAAGTCAAATCCATCGAAAGCGTGTTCAAATGATTTAAAAAGACCTTTATTGCGTTGAAGTTTGTGTTAATTTTCTATTTTTTAAATTTAATTTAAGCTGCACCCAAATCTGGGTGAAGTTTTCCCTGATGGTTAGAAGAAAAAAGGAACCCTGAATATTAATATGGTTGTTTGTTGTACTCCAGGTCGGCTGGCTAAAGGCGGAAGACCAGACCATCCTGACTCTCCACAATCGGGTGGTGACGCACAACTCGCGCATCTCCGTGGCGCACGACAACCTGCGCACATGGCAACTGCGCATCCGTCAACTGCGCGAGAGCGACCGC
Source organism: Limnephilus marmoratus (assembly GCA_917880885.1). Classification (NCBI taxonomy): domain Eukaryota; kingdom Metazoa; phylum Arthropoda; class Insecta; order Trichoptera; family Limnephilidae; genus Limnephilus; species Limnephilus marmoratus. Next base: position 2,881,960 of record OU862918.1, read on the forward strand.
GGCTGCTACATGTGTCAGATCAACACCAGCACTATGAAGAAGCAACTGGGATGCATTGATGTCCATGGTAACACTTACATGTTTATTCAGTTACTTAACAGACTAACCATATTTTTATTTTATTTTGTTTGGAACTTTAACAGGTTCATAAAATAACCTACATTATATCAGTTAAGGTACCTGCGCACTCCATACGCTCTTCCGTCGTACTCAAATTCAATAAATGTAAAACAAGACGCGAACAAAATTCTTGCTTGACCAAACTATCTAATAATTACAATAACATGATATATTTTTACAATAAAAACACATATAAATTTGTTGTAGACCACTTTAATTTTATAAACACTCTACCGGTTTCAGAAGCACCCTTCCTTCGTCAGGAGAATAGTATAACAGTTATAATATTCTCCTGAGGAAGGAATGGTGCTTCTGAAACCGGTAGAGTGTTTATAAAATAAAAGTGGTCTACAACAAATTTATGTGTTTTTATTGTAAATTATGGCGAGCTACAAAGTTAATGCTTTTTACTTAAATGAAGACAATATTAGCGAAACTCAATCGAAAATCTGGAGACAGAAAAATCAGAAAATATATTGGCTCCGCTCAGGACCGTTTGCTTACATGGCAAGAGCTCTACCGATTGAGCTACGCAACCCATATCAATTCGGTCACTTTTAACTGTATTATACTTCAACTAAGAACTACCAACATTATCTTCATTTTCTTAACGCACATGTTATTGGCTGCTATCTTTATATATGATGGTATTAAAAATAAAATGGATGAAAATTCATCCAGACATTATCTAGATTGCATTTAGTTCGAGTTGAATCTTGCAATCATATAAATATAAAGATAGCAGTCTATTATCGACATACCTAGCTACTCCTATATCGTGATGTGCCTAAGCGACCAACAAGGTGGACGTTCGTCTTCAATCGATACGTTTTAAATCTGCCTTTTCATGATGTGACTGACTCATTCTGTCTCCAGATTTTCGATTGAATTTCGCTAATATTGTCTTCATTTAATCTATATCTATATCTATATATCTATATCTATATCTGCATGTACGTGCATAACTTCCGAACGACAGCACCAAATTGGATGATTATTTTTTTGTTGTGTTCGTTATGGTCAGGACAAGGTTTGTATAAAACTACTGGTGAGCTCTGGCATTATGAAATTTGTATAAAAATTGCAACAGGTGGCACATGAGCTGTTTGAAAACTGAATGCACAGGGACTGAATGAATGAAATGCGGGAGGGGGGAGCTCCGGAGGAGGGTTCGCGGGACGGGGGAAGCGGGCGAGGGGAGTGGGTTGAGGGAAGGCGGTGTGGGAAAGCGAGAAGGGGAAGGGGAGGCGGAAGGAGAACGGGACGAATGGGAAAGGACACGCAGGGAGAAACAATATTTCTTTATTAAATGGCATAGCAACGCATGCCGGGAACCAGCTAGTTAAATATATTTTTATTATCAAATGTGGTCATTTTCATTTACAAGTACTTAGAAAAAAAATCCTTAAAATGGTTTGTTTCTGATAAGTCGTGAGCAACTTTTCAGTTGTTGTTTTATAAATCTGTTTACGTGATTATAAATTTATTAGAAATTCCTGACTTTTTTATTACCATAAAAAAACATGCTACTTGAGATGATTTTAGAATTCCACGGCCAAAATTATATGCAAATACAAAATTATCCAATTATTTTTATTATAAGAGATATTATGCCTTTTGCGCTACCTCCTTATTTAGGCAACGTTTTAAACAGCATCACAGGGTCCATCATCAGGTCAGGTATGTAATTAACATTACAATAATCATTACACAACACACCTTGTTATGAAAATAATTGAATAGTGTTCAAAATTGCCCCAGGGTTGTTGATATTTGTCTATAGTAGTGGATTCAATTATTTTACTGGCCACTTATAATTACACTTTTTCTCCGAGTGGTTTTACTTTCGGTCGATAGGGGGATAATAATCGATTTCCCCTCACTTTTTGGATTTGCATCTCCTGGGCAGGATGTAAATCCGACAGTCGAAAATGTGGACTTAAATTTATTTAATATGTTAAATATTCAATCGGCGGGTTGTTTCTAGTTTTTTTAAAATGTGAACGAGTTTCCTTTTATTCCCAGCCGATACAAGGTTATCGCGACTGGAGAATTCTTATTTACGGTATTCCAGTGTAGAATCCCGTGGTGCGATAATGGCGGCTTGACCGACCCAGTTTTACTGTAATCTGCGATTATATTTATCATCCGTCATTCGACGAGATGGATTCTCAATTATACAAAGGGACACGACCCGTCCGTGTAGTCCCCGCCGATTCTTTTCACAACCTGATGGAGGACATTTCCATTACTGCAACCACATGATGGAGGACACCATGGTGATCTCAAACGTAATAATCACCCAGATGGATGGAGAAGCTTGCAAACCTGGCGCGGAGGCAACGTGAGGGAGAAAAGGGGCCCCTCACGGTGCAATATTAGGCATCCGGAATCGTCGCACAAAAAGTAATAGGTTTTAGCTAGCTCTTAGTATGGTCCACAGGTATGTTAATATTCCAATATAATAATCTTGTTTTACATCCACTCTTTTATTTCTTATTTTCCAAGCTTCACAACAATGATTAAAATAACAGTGCCCACGCTCTGACGGGAGTATTCATGCCTACCGACACAGTCAGCATATCTCGTACCTACGAGATTTGGCGTCCAAGATCCTATGGGATTAAAGCTGATAACTGTGTACCTTCATATATATAACCCTGAATAATTAACATTTAATGCACCCACTTAATAAGAGGTGTATATGATCACATAGTAGGTACAAACACAACACAACACTTTCCAGTGCCAATACCCTGATATATTAATTACCCTACATTCAATCTCTTTATAACATGACACCCAACATCCTCTTTTTCTACCGTAACAACCTCTTATGTATAGTAGACACTGCAATGCTAACCGAAACGTTGGCTAAAGAAGGAGGTAGCTCAAAACGACATAATACCCCAAAAATAAATTTCAAAAAACATGTTTATTTTTTAACTTAGCTGTGATATTTTCGTAATGACTTAGGTACTTTTCAGCAAAACCCTTAAAAGTTTCACATAATTGAACAAGCATTCCGATAAATAAAAATGAACTAAATAAACATGTCTTTTATCACGCTTAAACGATGAAGAATGCTTAAATTTAAATTCCAAATCAAAAACATTATCGCGAATTCGTGTCGTACAGCATAAAATGTACAAATTGTGAACATGTCCCACAAAACATGTTCGAATGTGGAGCGGCCTAGCTTATCGTTCCACAAAATGGTTGAAAAAATTAAGCGTTCCACGAAAATGGCTGAAAAAATTAAACGTTCCACGGAATCGGGCGAGCCCATCGCATACATAATAGCAGGAACGTTTTCAATCAGACCGCCGCGCCATCGTAATGATTAATTCCCCAGCTAAATTAATGAAGGGTTACCAATGGTTTACATTGCACAGCTTGCATTCGGTTCGCACTGGATTTAAACTTACTGCATACGATTTAAATTTTTCTTAAATATTTTCTTTTGATTGTGGTGTATTTATATTAATTAGAACAATAAGAACTCTGAACAAGAAGCCTGGTGGTTCACATCCCGTTGAGGCGAAATGTAATTCCTTTTTCTCTTTGCAAATACAATATTTAAATATATGTATAATTGGTTCGTTTCAAAATGGAATATATGACGTAGACCGATCGTTAAACCAGCCAAATCATGATGCGCCTCACGATCTGCCGCTATTTCATAATGTGCCTAACTTACGTCAGGCGCATATTTCGACATTCGCCATTTGTCGATTTTGCTAACCACCTATCTTGCTAGCCGTATCGTTTTGTAGGAAGACCATTTTGGTTAAATAAATGGATAATAGAATTTAAATTTTTTTTGTTAATTAAGTTTATTATTCAAATTTTATAAAATGGCAAGAATATAATAATCTTCTTAAGATTTATTTTTTCACAAGACCGATTTATTCTAAGTTTTATTTGTTGATCTAGGATTTTATAACTATTATTATCGATCGGACGGTCATCTTGACCGAGTCCTATTTCAATACAACCGTTGTGCATTTGTATGTCCGTATATTTGTTTGTATGTTCCGTTTCCGTTTTAAAATGGTGGCCGTTTTAATGGTTCAGTACAGATTATTTTCCAAATGTAAAATAGTCGTAATTGTTTGGACATTCTTAATCTCATTATTCCAATGTTACGGTATCTTGAAATATGTTCTAATTTCGAATTACTCATTTTCTCCATGTCTTTTTTGGATTAACCTAATTGGAGGCCTTTTTCATCAACTAAATGGAATTTAGTATTTTGACATTGAATATTTGGAACGCAGGAGGTGGTTGGCAGGACGGGAAGCCGTGGAGCGGAAGAGGGGAGTGGGAAGGCGGGGAAGGTGGAAGGGGAATGCGTGAGGGGAAGGTGACGCAGGAGAGGAAGGAGAGGCGGAAGGGGAACGGGAAGAATGAGAAATGACACGCAGGGAAAACAATTTCTTTATTAAGTGGCAATGCAACGCATTCCGGGAACTCGCTGGTATTGTTTAACTTTTTTACGGTTCAGATTCTTACCGCACGTGCCGTTCTAATACACTTTATTTCAACGATGGTTGTCCATTCAAACAGTTACATTTGCTAATTAAAAAGCGTAGCATGATACAGCAAGGCCTTGCCGGAGTTTTAATCATTCAAATCAAAGACTATTGGGGGACTCTGCAATATTTCTAAAGATTCAAATTTATAACCCTCCACCGGAGATGGCTGTGCAATAACGGTTAACATTATATCAACAATCAGTATGTTGAAACAACGTTTTGATTAAAAGTAGACAAGTAATACGCATTGACATTTTTAAATAATGGTATCAATAGAGAAAATGTACAAAAAAACTGTCCTGAACATTTCGACTACAAAAAAACATAATTTTTAGATAAATCGGTATTTAAAAAATATATTATTTTGTTTAGTGGATTACTTAGTAAGAAAATTTTCTTATCATTTTTATGGCATTAACCATTGAACATAGAATCTTTTATGTACTTTATTTATTCATTGACGTTTACACAAAAAATCTTTTATTAACGGAAAAGTCCCGATATTTGAGGATATTATCCTTGTATTCAAGAATTCACGTACAAATGTTTGAAACAAACTGAGCATAAAAATTAAATATTATTTATTCTGCGAACAAATTTACACCTTTGTATTACAGAAAAAAAACTTTAAAATTTATTGACGTACTGAGTTAGATCTGTCCCTAAGTAGAACATGATGATTGTGGAATGTGAGTTAGATCTGCCTGTTAGTGGAATAGGATGATTGTGGAATGTACATAAGTTAGATCTTTCCGTAAGTGAAGTAGAATATGATGATTGTGGAATATGAGTTAGATCCGTCCGTAAGTGAAGTAGAATATGATGATTGTGGAATATGAGTTAGAAGAGAGTGAGAAGTTTCTGGCGAAAAACCAGAAACTTTTCTGCGCCTTTGTAGATCTTCAAAAAGCGTACGACCGAGTCGACAGGAAAAAGCTATGGAAGGTGTTGTCCAAGTATGGAGTGAATACAAATCTCATACAGGCAATTGCGTCTCTGTACAAGGGAAGCGTTGCATGTGTTAGGGTGAACGGTGATTTTACGGGGTGGTTTGACATCACAAAAGGTGTTAAGCAAGGCTGCGTAATGTCACCATGGTTATTCAATCTATACATGGATAATTGTATGCAAGAATTGAAAGATGTGGGATTGGGCGCGAAATTGAATAGTCTGAAAGTATGTTGCTTGTTGTATGCTGATGATGCGGTGCTGATCTCTAACACTATGGAAGATCTACAGTCTTTAGTATCTAGGATGAACGAAGTATGTATGAAGAATGAGTTAATGATGAATGTAAGTAAGTCTAAAGTCATGGTGTTTGAAAGAGAGAGTACGAAAACAGTGTGCGATATAGTTGTGAATGATGAATACTTGGAGCAGGTGGATGAGTTTGTTTATTATCTGGGTAAAATGTTTACGAGAGATGATAAGGCTGATAGAGATATTGAAAGAAGGGTAAATGCCGGTAACTCCATTAATAGAGGACTGAATGCCGTTGGCGCTAATAAAAAACTGTCAAAAAAGCGAAGTTAGCAGTCCACAATGAAGTCCTGGTACCTATCCTGATGTATGGCAGTGAGGCATGGAACTGGCAGAGGAAGGATGAAAGTAACCTGAATGCTGTTGAAATGAGACCCCTGAGACGTATGTGTGGTAAAACCATGTATGATCGTGTTAGAAATGTGGATATCCGCAAAGAATGTAAGGCTGATGTAAGTATAATGAGCAAAATTAAGAAAGGGACCCTCAGATGGTTTGGGCACGTAGAGCGAATGAGCGAAGAAAGTAGTGTAAAAAGAATATATGATGCAAATGTGAATGGTAGAAGAAGTCGGGGACGCCCGAGGAAGACATGGCACGATCAAGTGAATCAGATACTTGAGACGGGCCATGTCAAAAGTCAGAATAATAGAAGAGTATGTATGAGACGATGTATGAATGTGAGTGAGGCAAAGAGTGTGTGCCAAGACCGAGTTGTTTGGCGGTCCGTCCTCTCTGCCTACCCCTGCGGTGAAACGGCGTGATGGTTAGTTAGTTAGTTAGATCTTTCTTTAGAGTTAGATCTTTCCCTAAGTGGAATATAATGATTGTAGAAAGTGAGTTAGATCTGCCTATAAGTGGAATATGATGATTGTGGAATATGATTTAGATCTGTCCCTAAGTGGAATATGATGATTGGGGCTAGTAATGTCCTTCCGAGGCTTGAAGAGTTATACTTTTTTATTTATAATTTGCATCATTGCAAATTCATTATAATAATTTAAAATGCATAATCCATATATGATACATGCGGTCACAGAGTCTAGGCTCCCCTCACTCTTTTTTATTTTTATTTTATCAAAACGGCACAATAGTCCCAACTGCCCGACGTCAGTACGACGACGGCATCCCCAATAACTTTCAACTGATTGGCGATCCTTACCTGGGTGATACTGAGAGTATCCCATAACTCTCTCAAAGGGATTGCCGGCCCCAATAACGTGGTTAAAATAGGAATTTCCTATCGTTTTTCATACTTAGGTTCGTCGTAAGCTTTAGTACTGACTTTCAAAACATCTGGCTTTCTAATATGTTACAAAAAGAAAAGTCTTAATTTGGCAATTTCACGTTTCATTGGATGCTTGTTTGAAGCACTCGAACCGGGGAAATCTGGATTTATGTAATCTCCACGCGCAGGAGACAGCACACTCCAGAGTCGACAGAAAGGAGGAATCTCCTGACAACTCCAACCTCGCCGACATACACAGCTTGACTTTACCAGACCCATTTAACTAAACACCAAGGGGTGAATTAGGCTGGTGCAATTGACCAACTGTTATTCTTAATATTATTTTTTGTAATATCAACATCAAAGTACTATATTTTCTCTCGCTTATTGTAACTCCTACAAGTCATCTTGAATCCACCAAATGATGCAGACTTTTACGGCTACCATACCTTAGGAGTAAACTTTTGCTTATTCGTTTTGTCCATTTTTAGTAGTCTGATTTCATTTCTCGTCGAATATTCTTGTAGTAAAAATAATTGTACAGAATGAAAGAAGTACTTTTTTGGGAGGATTTTATCAATTAGATTGGAGCCATATCCATTGTTGTTAGCTATTTGTTTAATTGTAATTAGTTCATTAGAAAAAATATTATTAGATAAGTGGATAGTGACACACTATGGAAAGAAGAGTGTTTATGAAAGATAGGGTGATTGGAGACCGTAACTCCCATCCCCCTCCCTCCCGTGACTCCTCCTCCTACCTTTCCACCAACAGGTCTCTGATGTCCTCTCCCTCTCTTATAGGCTCTCTCTTTTTTTTCTCTTCTTCTCTTAATTCTATACTGTAATTTAGTTTATATGTTTATTGTCCTGAGGAACCGGTCGACAAATATAAATAAAAATAAAGTGGTTTTTAAAACTCTGCAACCGGGCCCGAAAAGAAGAAGATGGAGAGATACGAAATTACGAATGTTAGAAGAGAGCGCTAACATTTACAGCGACAAAATCGATGCGAAAATTGCGAAAATGTTGAATAAAACAAAAATAGAGCAAAAATCTCGCGGGCATTATCTTAAACAGCATTTAAAGAAACACTGTGAATTTTTTCATACATACGAGTATAACTTGTAAAATAACTGAAACAAATGTGTTAATAATAATTTTTGGAGCATTATTTCGATTTTTTTCTATCGAGGGAATTTTATATAATTTGCGTTTCGGCGCGGGCAAAATCTAGATATTATCTCCAAGAAAAACATATATTTTTTTAAGGGCTTTAAAACTTACCGTGTTTAGGGGAAATATGTAATAAATCGGTACAAATCCGGGTTGCGGGCCCTTAAACAAGTACCAGTTTCGTTCTGTGTAATGTCAAACCACAAAGTGTCTGCTTTTTTCGATAATAAATAATTGTATTTAAATTTCATTTTTGTTAAAATTTGTTTATTCTTCTGTGTTTATATGTATATCATCGCGTTAATGTCAGCACCTCATTCACTGTTAACAAATTTGGTTCCTTTAACATTTTTTTTTTTGAAAATCTGTTTCGCCTGAGTATCATTCCCATTGCTCAATTTTGGAGAATTTGTCTCTGTCAAAGAATTTTTCTATGTTTTTAGAAAATAAAAGACTCGTTGAGCAGTAGTCAAAATGTGGAGCAATAATAAATCCAATTATCATTTAGTTTGTTTTTTAATTCACATGCGTCATCTTAATTTAAATGCATTAACATTACACGTAGTGCAATATTGTCTATGATAAATTTTATTTAACATCCTTAATTCAGTCCGGACTTATCCACATTGCTGTCGGCTGACTTCCCAGCTTGACTGCTTGCCTTTTTAGTTCGAGCAAAACCAATTTGGCTATAATCCTTTGCGATTTTTAACAGCTGGAGTTAGCACATTCCCCTGCTAACCAAGGAATCTCTGGAAAGCAATTTGCTGTGAATAGGTAAAAGGGAGTAACCCACATTTTCTAAATTTTTCAGGACGGGCACACAAAAAGTTTTGGTCTACGTTTTTCATGGAGAACTTAGTTAAATGGGAATTCCTTGCAAGAATTATTTTTTTTATGGAAAATAATTTTCCTTACTGCCTTTGTCATCTTTGGGGGTACTGTGTGGAGAGTTTTGGTAAGGAAAGGAAGGAAAGTTAATTTTGTTTTCTTTTATATATTCATTAATATTATTATTTAATTTATAAAAACTGTTTTTTTTTATATGAATACCGCACAACTGCTCCCGTCTGAAGCCAGTAAGACTATGGCATCCCCAATCGGGGTATGTTGTGAAGCTGAAGGTAGTGGGGAGGGGGAGGAGATGCGGGAGAGAAAGGTGGGGAAGTACCTGGCTATTCAGATCTGGTCACCAAACACGGCTTATGCCATTTCAAGCAACGTTTCAATTCTGAATGGTGGTCTTACACCAGGGCGATACTGAGAGTATCTTCCACTCTGGAACGTGCCGCAAATATACTATTTATTATTTTTAATGAATAAATTGTGAAATAACACAAATTAATCAAATAAAATTTAATTAAATGAAGACAATATAAGCGAAACTCAATCGAAAATCTGAAAACAGAAAAATCAGAAAAAGATATTGACACATCTGGGATTTTTCTGTTTTCAGATTTTCGATTGAGTTTCGCTTATATTGTCTTCATTTAATTAAATATTACAATTTGAGGTTTTACTCATAAAGTTAAAATAAAAATAAAATTTATTTGCCACGCTGCGATTCTATGCCGCGACCTTCGGTGTGCGAGTCAAGAGCCTTACCGCTGGACTACGCCGGCCGTCGTTTATTCATAAACAAGTTCTGCTGTACTTGTGTATACATAACAGCACTTGATGTTACATAGCAGAACTTGTTTATAAGTAAAGTGTTTTTGAAAATTTAATAATAATTTTATTTGATATATAAAAGACACAAAAATTAAAATTGAGTTTTACAAATTAAACTTAATATCAATAAATAGAAAAGTTAATTCTAGGAAGCAATATAATCTGGGAGTTAGTGAGTTCAGAAGTGACGGTTGTATGATCCTTCTCTCCCAGTGCAAGGCAATGAGTCTCCCGATCCAGCCCGATAAGCAGAAGATGGTCAATGTATTCACCGCCAAGACCTAGACATGCCTCACCCCAATAATCCGAGTACCCTTGCTGAGTCACCAAACGCAGCGAACCACTTGGGGTGACTTATGGTTGAGGTGTTCCAATAAATGGTTCCCAAAACCGCGTAAGAGTCCCAATTGCAACCCTCAATAATTGGAAATATTGTGTGACTGAAGGGAGAGACGTAGGGATTTAGATTGGTAAGTGGAAGGTTGGGATGTACCCATAAGATTATTCAGTTTGGAGATTTTGTCGTTAGCCTTACGCCTCGACCATGGAGGCTGTCATGTAATAGATATCATGAAATATACTTCATTCTTACAATTGAAAAACTACGTTATTTTTTTTAAAAAATTACGTGAATACCGTACAACTGTTCCCAACCTTCTGAAGCAAGTTAGACTACGGCATCACCAATAGACCACTTGCATGGATTTCATAACGACTTGGAAAAAATCGTGTCGATAGATTTTTTTTACTAAGATTACGAAAATGTTGGTGAAAATTTTTAGAAATGTATAGTTTTTTTTTCTTTTTATATAAATAAATTCATTATTTGGGCTCGTGACGTCACTACATGAAAATGACCCGTCTCCGAAAATGTTCCTATTAATTTTGTAAAATTCCACACTAATTTATTTTTTTTTAATTTGGCAACATTTTGATTTCATACGAATTTTTGAATTTGACATTAAACGTTCACAAGATTTTTTTTTTCTCTGCGAACTTATCATTTGATTTGACTTTTTGACCGATATTGTGAAGAGAACTCTGTACATTTATGTTGTCTGCATGTGGTTTAGAGGTATAATGGTAATGGTGTTGATTTTAACAAAATCAAATTTCATAATATTCTTATTATTATTATAATTTACAAGTGCAAGTATATTACATTGGATTTAGTAATATAGACGTTGAACATTATAATGATTTATGATCAATAAGATGGATCAAGGAAAAAAAATATTTATGGGATGTAATATTTTTGGTATGCCTCGTTATTCTCCTGTGCCATTCGTGTGGAAAACGTTCTTTTTTAAATCATTTTCGGCTATGTAATTATCGTTTTTTCGCGCCCATTAAATTTTGTCCCGTCTTTCCGGTGTATAAAAAATGGTCTGATTTATCGGATTGAAATTATCAAAAAATCGCCAGGGTTTCAATAATACGATAAAAAACGGAATGTCTTAAAATATTTGCCTTAACCGGAAAAAAAATTAAAAAATGTGATGCAAGTGGCCTATTGGCTTAACTATGTTGTAAGGCTGAAGATGGTGGAGTAGGTATGGAAATGGGGAAGAACTTGGCTATTAAGATGTTATCACCAAACATGACCAGAACCATGACAAGCAACGTTTCGATTCTGGATGGAGGTCTTTTACCGGGGCGTTAGTGAAAGTTTCCACTTCTCTAGAACGTGATTAGTCATGCATGTAGGGACCACAATATATTTCTATAATTTTTCATTACTAATTTAACTATCGACACGATTTAAAACCCGTTTAATCCCAGGAGACCATATTTGTCCCAACGCACATACGTCTCATGTAAAACGCTGTACCTTCCTTACTATCATAGTTAAAAATATGTTCTATTCGGTGTTAGAAAGAAAAAAACACCACGCTTTATATTCCAATCTAAAAAATAGTCACCAAAAAAGTAAAATGTACACTTTTGTGTACACAAAGTTTTGAACCGTAAATTGAAAAAAAAAAAGAAACTTTGGGAATTTTTTATAAATTATTTTTACATAGAGCGACAAAAAAGTGAGGTAACCATATGTGTTTGTTGTATATTTGTCTAATAAAATATGAATGTGTTTTGTTTTTTTTTCAATCACTAACTTTTGTTAGAAAAAACGTAAGATGAGCCATTTTGAAAACTTTTTTTTTTTATGCAAAATTTTTATAATAAAAAAAAATTTTTTTTTCGACTTCTCTAATTTGAAAGCGTATTTCATCACCTTTCTAAAACAGTTTTTGGTTTTTGAATGTGCTCAGAAATATTCAAAATATTTGTATTTTGTTTTAAAGCGAAAATATTTTGACCATCTGAAAAAAATGCCAAAATTTTGCAGGGTTAATAAAATTTACTTGCGCACCCACGGGACATGAACCCGCGATCTCCGGATTCGTAGCTAATCGATCCAACCTACGATGGATCTGGTACATACCAGTTTTTCGGAGCTGTTTGTCCAATATTCAATGAATCATCAAAACTGATCATTACCCAAAAAGCAGTATTTTTTTACGTTTCGTTCAATGATCCTTTGAACATTTTTGCATTACATAAAAATAATATTTCACGCGGAATTTCGGCGGTAGGTAACTTTTTTTCGAGTGTCAGCGGATTTATTCAAAAGCGTTTTCGCAGTCGTAATACAACCAATTACTGTTTGAAATGGCGGAAATTTATAATCGCCATTTTTTTAATCGCCGGAGTTATGAACCCGTGAAACGGCTTAATTAGAGCTGCTAAGTAATTTTTTTTAAATTTCTTTCAATTTTTTTAATCTGTTGTCACGTATTACAAAATCATTACGTTTGTGCATATTTTCGAGGTGCCAATTTTGAGAAACCTCCCTTAATATTTTATCGAACTAACTAACCAACCATCATGCTGCTTCCCCGCAGGGATAGGTGGAGAGGGTAACTGACGAGTTCATCGAAAATCAATTCATCGAAAGCAAATTCATCGAAAACGAAATCATCGAAAATCAATTCATCGAAAGTAAACTCATCGAAACGAGTTAATCGAAAATCAATTCATCGATAATCAATTCATCGAATGATCAATTCATCGAATCGCCAATTCATCGAAAAACATTTTTTTTGTAGATATTAGAAATGTCAAAATTAAATACCCAAAAAGGTCTGTTTAACTGAGTTAAATGTGTTTAGCAACTGTCAGTTTCGTAGTGACAATGTAAAATTTATAGGTTATCTCTTCGATTTCCGATTATCTGATACTGCAAAAAAGGGATATCTTAGGAACGGTGACCAGACAACTCATAATGAAACCAACTCATAAACAACTCAGAAAAGTCATTAAGAGTGATGAAAAAAAAATATTTAAAAATTGGTTAAATAGGTTAGGTTAGGTTAGGTTAGTTTAGGTTAGGTTAGTTTAGGTTGACCAATGCTTTTTTAACTTCTCGGTCCGCTCGACATTTCTCTCAAATATCAACAAAATATATTTTTTCGATGAATTGGCGATTCGATGAATTGATCATTCGATGAATTGGTTTTCGATAAATTGATTTTCGATAAACTCGTTTTCGATGAATTTGCTTTCGATGAATTGATTTTCGATGAATTCGTTTTCGATGAACTGGTGGAGAGGACTGTACCGCCAAATATTGCGTTTCATTTTCTTAATACGTGTGAGGAAGATGCTTGATATTATGTGTGTGTTTTCTTTAACGGGGTGCAGACATATGTCCACCGTTTGCGATATTATCGACTGTAGTTATTTAGTGTGTAAAAAGGAGCTGCAGCATTGTACGTTTAAGAACAAAAATAAAATTATCAGAGCATTGACATTTGACTTTTTGAATTTTTGTAATTTTCTCTTACGCGAGATGGGAGGGCTGACAGAGATGTCGAAAGAAGGGTAAATGCAGGCAACTCTGGAGTACTGAACTCCGTTGGCGCCAACAAAAAGCTGTAAAAAAAAGCGAAGTTAGCCGTCCATAATAGAGTGCCGGTACCTACCCTGATGTACGGCAGTGAGGCATGGAACTGGCACAGGAAAGATGAAAGTAGACTGAATGATGTAGAAATGTGATCCGTGGAGAAATGTGGAGATCCGCGAAGAATGCAAGGCTGATGAAAGCGTAATGAGTAAGATTAAGAAAGGGACGCTCAGATGGTTTGGGCATGTAGAGCGAATGAACGAGAAAAGGAGTGTAAGGAGAATATATGACGCAAATGTGAATGTTAGAAGAAGTCGGGGACGCCCGAGGAAGACATGGCACGACCAAGTGAATCAGATACTTGAGTCGGGACATGTGAAGAGTCGGAATAATAGAAGAGCATGTATGAGACGATGTATGAATGTGAACGAGGCAAGAAGTGTGTGCCAAGATCGAGTTGTTTGGCGGTCCGTCCTCTCTGCCTACCCCTGCGAGGAAACGGCGTGATGGTTAATTGGAGTTAGTTAGTTAGTTGGAATTTACTAACACTTCAATATTATTCTTGAAACCATAATTTTTTTGACATGAGCTCCACACAGGAGGCCCTGAGGAAAATAATTTCCCTGAGGATAATAATGTCATCTTTGGGGATGTTGGGTGGAGGGTTTTTTAAGGAAAGGAAGGAGTTGAGAGTTCTGGGAAGGAAAAGGGTTTAAGGGGTGGGTAGGAATCTGGGGTTCAGTGTGTCCTGGTCATCCGCCTCCATGACCTAGACAAACCTCACCCCATTATCCGGCAGAGGTGTTAGTTATCCAATAAAGGTTCCCGGGGCGGCGGTACCCATTCCCGCCCCCCAAATTGTTATATATTATTATCATTGTTCTATATTATTATATATTCCATACATTCAAAATTATCGTCTCGGCTAGTAGTATTATAGGGGTCTACGGAGACGTCAAAGTGAAGTGTGAGAGAGATGCAAGAAAATTATTACATTATTTTTCCTTTGGAAGAAACAGACCTACATACGTTGTGTATCTCATCTTCTGAAAGAGCTACAGCATTATTGTGATAAGAAACGTATGTTGCCCTTTTTATGCCGCGGTACCGTAATCGTATTATAATACAGAAAACTCAGTCATCAATACAAATTATAAAATACGAATGTACATTAGTAAACGTTAAATGAACGATGTTTTTCCGTGAGAGGCGCGGAAAAATTCAAATTCACCGTCCATAATAATATAATTCCATCACGCTCTGTAAATTCCTAGGGTTATTTGTCAAAGATTTATTTATATAAATAAATTCCTTCTGCCTTGAACCAAGAAGCGTCGAAATTACTCAGAACAGAATACTGTTGATATATTCTTGAACCTCCCGGTAGCTGGTAGCTGGTAGCTGGTAGTGAGTAGGGTTTACCGGGTGTGCGACGCTGATTTGTTGTTTCGTCTCGTTATTTGCCCGAGATATGAAGGTAAACAACTTCCGACATCAATTTGTGTAAATAGTGAGAGGAAAACGCGTCGCTAATGACTACCCTGTATCTGGGTTGAATACAAACATAATATATGTCGAGGATATGACATTCGTCTAACTGCTCTCTTATCTGAAAAGTGAGTTTTTTAATGATAAAGGCTAACATTGCAGATCTCAGACTGGATAAAAATTAAAGGTACATAATTTTTTCGAAAATACGTTTAACTCAAATCAAACGTTACACAAAGTAATTAATTAGTGTTTTAGTTACACATTAAGATCATTTTGAATAAGAAATTATTTCTATATGTATAAATTGGTTATTTATTATTTATTTATTACACTCCTTGATGGGCTTTTACATCAATTGAGTATCAAACAATGAAGAAAATATAATACAATAAGAAAAGAAAATGCACAATACAATTCAACAACAAAAGCAAATAATAAAATAAAAAACATATTATGTAAAAATGATAAGAAATCTCACATTCAATATAAACAAAAATTGCAGAAATTATGTTTATCTATTTGAGTCCAGAAGAATAAAAGTGATTGAATATATACAACATTTATACTGATTAGTTTTAAGATGAAATATTTCACCTAGATTAGAATATTTATTTCCGAGACTGAAGTCTCGGAAACGGAGAATTTTGGTAAGCTAGTATCGCTAATGGAGGGTATGACCGAGGAGAAAGACCTGCTGGTGGACGTGCGCTGCTCATCATATGCAGACTTCAAAAGAGCCGCACAAGACAGGGAAGAGTGGAAGAAACGTATAGATGAAATTGCTGCAAACCAATCATCCCACGATTGAAACCAGAGAGAGAGAGTGTCCTGGTGTAATTGAAGTAGAAGGATAATAAATGTCGACATGATTTTTTGGGAACATGGATATTGATAAATTGAAGTAATTCAGGACAGTCAATTTTGTTATGCAGTATTTTATGTAATAGTATTAAATCTGTGCTTATTCTTCTTTTTTAAATGTTTCAATGGAGTCGTTTTATCCAGGAGCTAATTGTAATCAATGTTTAGTATAGGAATATGCAATTTATAGTTTATAAACCTTAGAAACTTCCGTTGAATCTTTTCAATGTTGTCTTATTTAAAACGCTTACTGTAATTAATTATAATCTGTGCATCTTTTTATTCTCCTTTCGTATTTTACGTAGTAACGCACCGGGAACCGTTTATTGGATAACCAACACCTCTGCAATAGGTCACCTCAAGTGGTTCACTAAATTAGCAGGGATTTTCGAGTTCATGGGGTGAGGATTGCCGGATCTTGGCTCCGTCTGCCCACCAACAGCGTGGCATGCCAGATTGGGAGAGACTAGTTGGAAGAGATCTTTGACCTCTCCAGCAGGACTCTCTCGGAACATCGTCTTGCACCACAGTGGGGGGGGGGGGGTGGATTCATATGTCACTCCTAGATTTACTGACATCCAGATTCCTACCCACTCGTAGATTGTGTTCTGCTTAACACTATTTTTGAACCAACTCTCCGCAATCAAGTAGAAACAAAAAACATTGAAAATTCTGTTGGCCATGAGAATCTTTAAGAAATAGCTAATATTTATTAGCCCCTTTTTCCATTTTGAATACCCTCTGAACAGAATTAGGCAAGAATTGGCAGAATTAGGTAATTAATAATAAACTACGCACGTAATTAGTATTGACACCAGTCTCGAGAATTTTAAATTAGGTAGAAAGCTCGTCCAACTTTAAACGAGTCAAACATCAAAGTGTGTTTCAGCTTTCCCCAAGTCGGCGCGGCACAGGAAAACAACTTATGTCATTATTCATTAAAAAGTTTCCCAAAAGAATGTGAGACGACAATAAACACTAATCAGAAGAAAGGAAAGTGCCAACAGAATTGACATTCAATCTTTCGAGCCCGTAATTTGTGATAAGTTTAAGGTGGGGTATTTATGATTATACAAGCCAATTTGGACGATATAGGGTATTGTTTAAATGTTTTATTCAGGTCTGACGCCTACATACCTTGCCCACGTCTGTAAACTGGATACGTGTGTGGGGAGGTGTTTAAATAATAACTCTTGATATTAACGCGAATCAAAATATATTTACAACGGAAACTTTATGTTACAATAATTTATACAAGTTTAATATTATTCTTGCTTAGAGGTAAAGCAGGTAGAGAGGGCAATCACCAGAACCGGAATGAATTTGCAAATGAAAATTTGCTTTACCACAGTGCAAAAATGATATTTTATGGCTGTTCGCTGCCTCGCTATACCAACAAATAGGAGAAATGTTTTTTTTTATACATAGTGTGCACACAAAGTCAAGGGTTTCTGGAGACACGAATGCGATTAAATACATTTATAAAGGGTGTCAAGGGACATACTTGAATTCTGACTACTGATTCCTGACATTATTTAGAATAAAAATGTAAATGAAATTTTGGTCTCTTTGACATTTTTGATGTTTTTTTGAAGTGAAACTTTTATTGCCCCGCTGTGATTTGGGTTTCGGATGAAACGCAAATGACGATTACTGCACATGCGACGCATCAACTGCACTCATTGACCGCTTTGATTATGATGGCACTTTTAAAGGCTTCTATTGGTTGAGAAATATTTATATAGAGGATAGAGGATAGTTCTGGGAAGGAAAAGGTTTAAGGG
Source organism: Limnephilus marmoratus (assembly GCA_917880885.1). Taxonomy (NCBI): domain Eukaryota; kingdom Metazoa; phylum Arthropoda; class Insecta; order Trichoptera; family Limnephilidae; genus Limnephilus; species Limnephilus marmoratus. Next base: position 2,899,992 of record OU862918.1, read on the forward strand.
GTGGGTAGGAATCTGGGGTTCTGTGTGTCCTGGCCATCCACCTCCAAGTCCTGAACAGACCTCACCCCATGAATCTGGGCACTCCTGCTAAATCACCGAACGTAACGAACCACTTGGGGTGACCTATGGCAGAGGTGTTGGTTACCCAATAAAGGTTCCCGGGGCCGCGGTACCCATTCCCGCCTCCCAAATTGAAACGGAAATTACGCTGGTCTGCGCTCATGGTCGCTTTGATTATGACCTCACTTTTTAAATATTGGTTAAGATTGTTTCCGTAAAGTTTCACTTCTACCGCGTGTAAAGATAAAGACAGATAAAAATAAAGAGTTGGTCGGTAACTGGGCTGGGTGAACAGTGACGACATGTGGAAGAAAAAAATATTAATTTGATTTTAAAGAAAAAAAATGTATTTTAAACATATTTCCCGTCTTCATACCTACTTTTATCCCCTCCCTCTTAGGTACTTCCCCCTCGTCCTCCACCAAAGTTCATGTTCTCTGTCCCTCTTCTATGTTACCTTTAAATACTCTATTACTCTGTAATATAGGGTGCCCGGGTTCATGGGGTGAGGTTTGTCTAGGTCTTGGAGGTGGATGACCAGGACACACTGAACCCCAGATTCCTACCCACCCCTTAAACTCTTTTCCTTCCCATAACTCTCCTCTCCTTCCTCTTCTTAAAAAAAAACCCTCCACACAGCATCCCCAAAGATGACATAGGCCCTGAGGGAAATTATTTTCTTCAGGGCCTCCTGTGTGGAGCTCATGTAAAAAAAAAATAGTCGGCGAATCTGATCGAATGTTTTATACACGACCGATGAAGGTTCAGGTTGAACCGAAACCGATTGATTAACATATTAAAGATGTATAAGGGAAGCGGTATTTCAAACAAACTTAGTAATTTACTAATTCTTTTTCTTATTATATTACCGTTTTAAGCATCGCGTTATTTGTCTTTTCCAACAGTTCCACCGGACATAGTCTACGACGACACCTCAGCAGACCTCGCGGTGCAGGAACACGACAATGCAACCCTCAGCTGCAGGGCGACCGGCAGACCTGCGCCCAGGATCACCTGGAGACGGGAGGACGGAGAGCCTATCCTGGTGAAGAAACCGGGCACCAGGGATATATTTAAACGTGAGTTCTTACTTTTATTTCATTACTGAGGAAGTGCAGTCAACACACAGCATTTTTATTTTATTATTTTTTTTATTTTTTATTTAGTAACTATATAATATTTTTTTTCATTTTTATATGAAATATGTTAGTTAGATGTTAGTTAGATTATTATATGTACTACAAAATTTGCTCCATCATCTCCGTTTAAAATTAATAAAAACTACAATTATCTGACTATAAAGGAACAGCCAGTATTGATGTGCTTGTTGCTTCATCGAACCGATTTTTACGTACATATGTTTTTTCTATTTTCATTTATTCAGGAATTTATATCATGTTTATAATTTATTTCTCACTCGACAAAGCATTTATTGTATAATTTTAGGCCGTTATGCCGTGCGATATAGTTTTGGTTTTTGTTTTATATTGTCTAAATACTGTCTGTTTTTATATCTGTGTTTTCTCCTAAAACAAATCACAATTTAACCACATGAAACCTATATTTTTTTAAGCCTGTGTCGGTCGACACCACACGCATCAAGCGTTTTTTGGACTCGAACTTTACAAATTATATGTTGTAGGGTCACACACAGCTATAATCTTCCTGCCCCCCCCCCCCCTCTTTAGCATGTGCTAGAAAGTGAGTGAGAGAGAACGGAGAGTACATTATTTATTTTTAAGGGATCTGTCACATCTGATAGCCACGTTACCACGGCAGCTCCCTAATTGATCAAATTTTCAAATATCGCCCGGCTAACAGATCACGGCACATCATTTAGGCCACACCCACCCTTATAACATCCGTCATGTCTATAATATGAGATTTTATAGAGAGGACTATGGTAACATAGGTCACGCCCAAAAAACATTTCGTGCATTGAAAGTCGTCTGACAGTAACATTACACCATTTTTTATCACTTTGTTCCACCGGTTTCAGAAGAGCCCTTACACGATCGCGAGAAAATTATATATAAGATACAAAATATACCTACATTTAGGTATTAAAGTGAGAGGTCGACAGAGGGAAATGGTTAATTAGTTGGACATAGCAGTTTACTGGAAATGTGTAGAATAGGACTGTCATAAAAATATAATTGGTTACTCAATTTACTCGAATCATTTTTCACAGTTTTCTGATTTTAAGAACTCCCAAGTTTTTTTTCTACTAGAAACGAAAGGTAATTAAATAATAATATGGTCGTATACACGATTGTGCATATTATGATCTTGTCGCTACACGATTATGCATATTATGATTATTGTTATAAAAGCGATGGGATATTTTGTAAATATTCCATCTTAACTTGTGTGGATACTTACCTATATTCTTCTTCTTCTTGTGCCCTGTCCGTTCAACGGACGTTGGCTATCATGTTGGCTATGCGGACTTTGTTTACCGCGGCCCGGAACAGCTTCACGGTAGACTGGCCAAACCACTGTCTCAGGTTTTTCAGCCATGAGGTTGTCCTTCTTCCAGGGCCCCGTCTTCCGGCAATCTTTCCCTGCATTATGAGATGCAAGATTTCATACTTCTCTGGATGTCTCATCACATGTCCAAGATATTGAAGTTTTCGGATTTTTATAGTTTTAATTACTTCCTTTTCTTTATTCATCCGAACCACAACATTTTAGTTTGTAACCCTGTCCATCCAGCTTATTTTAAGTATACTTCTGTAGATCCTTATCTTGAATAATAAAAATAATAATAATTTTTATTTTAGTAATTTGTACATTGAAGTTTACAAATTTCTAATTGATTAAAATATTTCATATTCACTATATTTTTTCAAGTTTTATGTAGCTCCTACAATACATCTTGAACTTTCCAATTGGTGTGGACTTTAAAGTTTCTGGTAGTGTGTTATACAACTTCATTCCCTTGTACAGTAGACTGTTCTGCGTATTCGCTTTATCCTTTTTTTGTAGCCTAATTTCCTTGCACGTCCTTGTGTTATATCTGTGAATGTCTTTATTGTATACAATTTTATTTGAGAAGTATTTTGGTAACGTGTTGTTCAATATTTTGTGGATAAATACCATCGTGTTCAAGGTCAGCATCTGTTTCACGGTCAACCAATTTAGTTCCTTTAACATTTTAATTATTTTTGAAAATCTGTTTCGTCGGAGAATTATTCTCATAGCCCTGTTTTGGAGAATTTGTAACTTATTTTGTTCTCTTTCGTTACATAGGAAAAGTATACTTGAGCAGTAGTTGAAGTGTGGAGCAATAATTGAATTGTATATGGTGATTGCAGTTTTTCTAGAAATTTTTGGCCGAATTCTTCCAAAAAAAGATATCTTTTTGCCAATTTTCTTTTGGGTGTATTCAGCATGTCTATTGAAGTTTAGTTTGGAATCTAATATAACTCCTAAGTATTTCATTTCAGTAACATTTTCAATAATTTCACCATCAATTTTAATTTTGCTTTCACTGGATGTCTTCTTGTATCCGATCACCATACATTTTGTTTTTTTTGTATTTAATTTAAGCTTATTTATTTTTAGCCATCTTGATACATCATTTAGTTCATTATTTAAAATGTGTATTAGTTCTTCATAGTTATCTCCAATTAAATATATTAGTGTATCATCGGCAAAAAGTCGTACTTTGCATTTTGAAAATATTTTCACCATGTCATTAATATAGAGTATGAACAATAGAGGTCCAAGGACCGATCCCTGTGGTACTACTAACTTATTTTCCATTGGTTTTGAAAATTGATTATTTATTTTTGATGAGAAACCAATTTCTTTAAGCTTTCTAATTAGTATGTCTCGGTCTATAGTTTCTATGCCTAAATTAAAAAAAAATAAATTAAATAAAAAATGTCGAGAATTGAAACCGGATCAACTGCTTGGAAAGCAACTATGCTAACCGTTACACCGTTGTAAGAACGGAGGCAAATATTCAATGCATCCTAGCATTTATCAACTTTTAATGTTGACTAATCCTAAGATTTACTTGTAAAACTTAAGATTTTCTAATTTATGGGCTTTTACAGTAGCGTATCTGCTAAAAATAAGTAAAAAATAAAATAATTTCTGCTTAACAACTTTGCATTGAGCATCGACGTCTTCAATGTCAACTACAGAGAATTCAGTAACTATCTCTTGACATAGTCACAACTGCTCACATACCCCATGCACTTTTAAAAAAAAATTGTAATCTTCTCCATATTTTTGGTGTATAACTGTTTTATGGAGAACCTGAATAAAAATAAATGTATGTATTAGGTACTGAATTTTGTAAATACCGCACAAGAGTCCCAACTGCTCCCGTCTGGAGCCAGTGAGACTATGGTATCCCTAATTGGGGTATGTTGTGAGGCTGAAGGTAGTGGGGACGGGAAGGAAATAGGAAGAGGAAAGTGGGGAAGTACCTGGCTATTCTGTTCTGGTCACCAAACACGGCTAAAGCCATTTAAAGCAACGTTTCAATTCTGAATGGTGGTCTTATACCAAGGCGATACTGATAGTATCTTCCACTATGGAACGTGTCGCAAATATACTATATTTTATTTTAGAAGAATAAATTGTGAAATAAATTAATCAAATAAAATTTATTTGCGACGCCAGGATTCGATCCCGCGACCTTCGGATTGCGAGTCAAGAGCCTTACTGCTGGACTACGCCGGCCGTCTGTTTGCCGCATTTTTCATACCTACTATTACATCCGAAATTGTTTCGATATCATTATTTTTTTACGTGAATACCTCACAAGAGTCCCAACTGCTCCCGTCTGGAGCCAGTAAGACTATGGCATTCCCAATTGGAGTATTTTGTGAGGCAGAAGGTAGGTGGGGAGGAAAAGAATATGGGGAAGAAATAGACGGGGAAGTACCTGGCTATTTAACTGACCAGAATACGGCTAAACCCATTTTAAGCAACGTTAAATAATTCGCTTTGTCCATGCGATAAAATAAATTTCACAGAAACTTGTCGCTATATTTCTTCACCGGCCGAACCGGATAAACTTTTTAAAAATTCATCGCTTTTTCACAACACAAATAGTTCCAAAATTCCATCCAGGCATTAAAAATTATATCAACATATTTTTTGTATTTTACAAACACAGACAGATATCACAGCCGTAGATTGTACCAATGGTTCATAGAAATTTGGGAATGTAAAATCATCTGCTGAAAACTGTATTTTTAACGAATTCTATTATAGTTCCGTTATAAAGAAGCTTTTAAAATTGGAATCCATTTCGGCCGCCTATACTGCGTTTATTTTTATGACAGCGAATCCAAAAGTCAAATACCAACATGAGTTAAGAAAATGATAATTTTATTTTTTTAACACACAAAAATTTTATGCAGTACTTATATTAAATTTGTACCTCATTCGTATAACGAGCGACGTTGTTAATTTAATCGAAATATTTTTAAATGACTTTTCCTCTGTTTCCAGACGAGATTTGAATAATCACGTAATTCCAACCACATATATTTTGCGAGGCGGGTGTGAGTACCGCCCGCCATCCAGGAAACCATTTATTGGATAACAAACACCTTTTTTAAAGGTAAAGCTAAGTCGTTCGCTACGTTTTTTGTCTTAGCAGAGGTGCCCGGGTTCATTGGGTGATGGGTTTGCCCACCTGCCGCGTGGCAGGCCGGATCGAGAGAGACTGATTGGTTGGGAGGTATTTTTCTTTCCCTGAAATTCCTCTCCTTCCTCCCCTACAAAAACCCTCCACATAGCATTCCCCAAGATGACATAGGCTTTTCCTTTTTTTACATTAGCTCCACACTAAAGGCTCTGAGGAAAATAATTTCCTTCAGCGCCTATGACATCTTAGGGGATGCTGTACGCAGGGTTTTTTAAGGACGGGAAGTAGAGAAAGTTCAGCGGAAGGAAATAGGTATGCGGGGTGGGTAGGAATCTGGGGGTCAGTGTGTCCAGGAGTGACGGACGTATGAATCGATCCCTCTAACTGCGGTGCAAGGCGATGGGTCGAGAGATTCTGGTTGGGGAGGAAAAAGACCTCCCTTAACCACTCTCTTCCGATCCTATCCACCATGCAGCAGGTTAGCAGATTCATCGGCTGCCAGGACTTGGACAAACCTCACGCCATGAACCTGGGCACACCTGCTAAGTCACCAAACGTAGCGAACCACTTGAGGTGACCTATGGCAGAGGTGTTGATTATCTAATAAATCGGTCCCAGGGCGGCGGTACCCATACTCGCCTCCCAAAAGTGTGGAGCTGATGCAATAAAAAAATATGTAAATTATTATTATATTTTTATCCATAGTTCCACGACTGAACTACAATTATCAATTCTACCAAATTATGCAGTCAAAATCTTAAACGCGTAAAGAGATCTGTTATAAAGTGATTTTTTGTTTTGATTCTATGATTATTAGTATTTTCGTCATTTTTTCATGCAGTAGGGAAGTGTCATTTATTCCAAAATGTGAATGCTTTTATTTTAAACTAGCTTATTCCCGCGGCTTCGCTCGCATGTTGTAAGGGGGGTTCCCACTCCGCCTCCTCCACCTCCCCACCTCCCCCCTCTTACCGCCCTCACTCCCCCCTCTCCTCAGAATTATCCAATTTGGTGCAGTCGTTCGAAAGTTATGCGCTTAGCAACACATTCAGCGATTCATTTTTATACAAATTTCATAATGCCAAAGCTCACCGGAAGTTTTATAAAAACTTAGTCCTGACAATAACGAACACACGAAAAAAGAATTATCCAATTTGGTGCAGTCGTTCTAAAGTTATGCGCTTAGCAACACATTCAGCGATTCATTTTTATATATAAGTATTTTATACAAATTTCATAATGCCAAAGCTCACCGGAAGTTTTATAAAAACCTAGTCCTGACAATAACGAACACACGAAAAAAGAATTATCCAATTTGGTGCAGTCGTTCTAAAGTTATGCGCTTAGCAACACATTCAGCGATTCATTTTTATATATAAGAAGATGATGTTTTTTCGAAAATTTATGCATCGCATTTCGAGACGTAATAAACATGGTCAAATAAAGAAGAAAAATTATCGAGATATCATCATTTCTTCTCTAGCCAGAATCTCGCTAGATCCCATGGGGGTATCTCCTCTTTCAAGATAAGCTGTAAGAAGCTATATAAATGATAGAATAAATAGACGATTCAGAAATCAGAATCCCAGCCGATGCAGCGGCGAAGAAAGAGAAAGCCTTCTTGTTTTGTTAGCGGGGATGGAATCAACTTAATAATATCACCCCCGGGATATAAGGGTAGTGCATTGTTGGCCAAATCTCTTTTCTCCCTTCACAACAAATTTGCAAATGACGAAAAAGTAGAGTAGAGTTTGAATTGTTATAATTTAGAATTTTGTCGCCTGAAAACTGTGGACATCTCAAAGAACATACGAATATAATTAAGGTAGATATTGAGGTTTAATGACCTACAATAATCTACACGTGTACTTTGTACGTATAATCAAATTGTTTAGCGATAATTAATTGAAAGGTGTTAGGCAATTCTCTAGCAGTTTTTTTAATACTTGTCAATTGCTGAAATTAATAAAATAAAATTATGTCCCATATGGCACTGATTATATTATCGTTATTTTTGTCAAGTTCCGTTGAAATGAAGAGAGGATATTGACAAAATAATGATATGATAATTAACACATTATTGTTGTGCTTGTTGTTATTTTTTCTATGCATCTTAAAAAAAATGTCGCAATATAACGAAACGATGATAACCAGCGAAATGAGACAACTTAATCATGGATATTTTTATGTAACGTAATAAAATAGAGGACTACTCTAGGATATTATTGCAAATATTTTATTTTGTATAGAAGATGTCAGTTTATTAAATTATTTTATTGTTTGTTTATTGGTTTACTAAGATATACAAAATACGGTTCCATGCCAGAATGAAGCCAACACAGAAACATCTCAGAAAGGTCATTAAAAGCTCAGAAAAAATAAATTTAAAATAGCCGGTAACCCTATTAACCTAATTAACCTACATAAACATTATTACTTGGTTCCGGTAGGTTGCTCATAGTAGAATATTAGTAAGTGATTTCGCCTGAGAAATGAATGGTTCCTAAACGTTACCAATAAATATATGAGAAATAGTAATAACAAGTTAGCGAGTGTTTAGTGTGATAAAGAGAATATTTTTTTTAATAATGAGAGTATAATAAGACACGTTTGATAATATTAACGATATGTTCACCAGTTTTACGTTTAACGTATTAGGACATTTATTGAATGCTCTTGTGGTGTATTAATCTTTTAAATAATTTTACTAATTTCAAATTGAAATTTGCTTTGGAAACTCGCTACAATGAGCGTTCTGAAACCAGCTTTATTCCACCCATCACATATTAAATGTTTAATATTTGACTAGCCCAATTTTCAATTTTCGACATTTTAACAGTACGTGCCTATTAAACGTTGATTCTCGCTTATTTCGGCGTTTGGTCGAATATTAATAAACCTTCAAACATGATGATCATGATTTTATACTTGAACGCAGTTCACAATTTGATCAAATGATGAAACGGGCCATTAATTGGCAGTTAACGGGGACTGTTTAAATGTCAATAACTGAAAAGGCGCTAATCGTCGATTTGATTGACATTTCGAATACGTATTAAGGCTGCATTATGAGCGTTCAAAAGAAAGAAGAAGAGTACTGAAGATGGTTTGAAAGCGAGAGATAATATGCCCCGATGATGGACACTGCAAAGCTGTCCGAAACGTCATAACGGCAAACGGCATAAAGGGCATAACGTCCCAAAAATAAATAAGGAAATCCTTTTGGCCGAGAAAATCTAAAAATGTATCAAACATTTTAGAGTTCATATTAGTTGCCCCCTCATCAGTTGCCCCCCCCCCCCCCCCTTGACAAACTTGTGTGCAATACGCCTGGTTTAGGGAAAATATAGTATACCAATAAACATAAAATATACATAACTATCGCCGAAGAGGTGTGCAGAGAGTGAATAACAAAAGTATGAAACATATTTTGTACAAAAAATCGACACCGTAAATAAATTCGTTTAATATCCACTCCTTATTATTATTAAACTAGCAGACCCGGCCACACGTTGCTGTGGCTAACGAAACACAACGCCATTACCCAACCTTTATAAAATCCACATCACCCACTTGCCAGCTGCCCGCTGCCCGCTGCCCGCTGCCTGAATTGAATATTTGAATTTCTCGACTTTTCTCTACTATAATAAGCATGTTTTTATACATATAAACCTTCCTCTTGAATCACTCTATCTATTGGTGAAAACCGCATGAATATCCGTTGCGTAGTTTAAAAGATCTATGCGCACATACATTTTGAGCCACTTCATCAAATAAAATAATTCAAATCAAATACCTACTTACTCCAGGACAGCTATTTTCCAATGTCTTCCGTAGAACGAATTTCAAAAGTGACTATAGTACGGCCCGCCAGCCGTTTTAAATCACACAAAAATATGTTTTCTTTAAATTTCTCGGTTTTTCTCTAATATAATTTACATGTATTATACATATAAACATTCCTCTTTAATCGCTCTATCTATTGGAGAAAACCGTATGAAAATCCGTTACGTAGTTTAAAAGATTAACGCGCATATACATTTTGAGCGACTTCATTTTATACTATGTAATGATAATTTTTGAAGTCGATTTTAGGTTTGAAATTGGCAAATAATGCAAAAAATATTACAATTTTAAAATAAGTATTATTTCGGGGGGGAAAACTGTCGGGTCACCACATTGTATTATTAAATTCGCACTTACAGATTGACTTCATCGTTTCTGAGCATCCTACCCATTTATCCAATCCGGCCATAAAATAAAAGTATCAATCTTTTGGCCTTTAGCATGGGGCGTAAAACACCCCTAAGTAGTTTCTCCTGTTTTATCTGAGGTGGGGAGAGATCTGCATAATCTATGTTTTTTTATTACTCCACTAAAAGAAGAAATAACGTCGTTGGTGTTCATGAAAAAAACGACTTAAAGTTTATTGCGATGTGACACAATGTTTTTTTCGGTTTGTAGTATCGTTCTGAACGCAGTTTTGGGATCGTGATGTTCAATGGCTTCACGTCATGCACGGTGAAACAAAATTTATTACCGATGCTTTTGAAGTGAAAACTTTTTTAGCACCGTTGTGATTTGAAACTCGATGAAACGGAAGCGAGCGACACAAAAATAAGACAAACACATACATCTAAAGGATTTAGCCTGCGAGAAAATGAAATTTTAGCGCGGCCCCATTGTATCAGATAAGTTTCGGTTAACCGTCAATATACACATATTTTTTTAATAATGCAAAGTTACTAGCTTTTTTAATAAACATATTGAACTAACGAAGCTCTCAGAATTGAAAAAAGTCGTATACGCGAACCATAGACTTAACATTGCACCTAACCAACGAATGTTTGAAATATGCCTAAAGACTTCATTAACTAACTAATTCCCGTTTAGTGTCAAAAAGTAAATGCGGACTGCCAATGCACATTTAAACTGTGTACACACCCAGCTATAATATACGTGGCTTGGTGTATTTCGGCATATCGCTCGCCGTATATTCCGAGGAATTATGGCGAGCGATATGCTGAAATGGTTCTATGCCAACTCAGAATCAAGTCAACCCAACAATTCTTTCAAAAGTAATTGAAAATAATTTTATAATAGCCGTTAACCCTAACCTAACTTAACCTATTTTACCAATTTTTCATATTTTTTTATCTTCGTTTATGACCTTTCTGAGGTGGTTCTGAGTTGGTTTCATTCTGAGTTGACCGGTCACCGCATAAATACGTCAAGCCACAGTCTTAATTTATTAAATCAATTCTATATTCGATTCTATACTCAATCACTATTTTTACGTAATTGATTGGCGTTTGACGTTCCGGAATGTGAACTCGTAGACAGAGTTGCCAGCATATATCAATTTCTTATTTATTCGCTGTCAATATCTGTACGACACAGCAGTGAAACTATGTATAAATTATTCGTACCGTACAACTACCGACAGGGTCGACACCATGACTTGCTCTGTATTCCACATGGCAGAACGGAAGTTTTAGCCATGCATAGCATGGCAAGAGGAATGGTGCTGCTAGAAGAAATCTCAACGTCTCTTGATATTTTCAACATCAACTTCAATTGGCCTTGAAGGATTCAAGAGTCATTTTTAAAAAAGAACTCTAAAATACATTATTGTTAAAAAATTGTACAATTTTTTTAAGGTTATGTACGAGTTGAACAAATTGCCATACGAATTTAAAGAAAATTGCTCCATAACGAAAATCTCACTGATGTTAAAATCATGGCTATTAGGGAGTAACCTTATGTATTAAGATTATATTGTGCTCACTCTCACCATGTACTAATTTGCAACTATGTTATTAATGACTAGTGAATTATATACTCAACTGTCTAATGATAAAGATTTAAAAAGAAAAAAATTCTTAATCTAAGTACATTTTTTCACCATAAAATACGGTCTCTGAATAATAATTATCAACATTGCATATCACATTATCACAATGTTTTAGTATATGTATATATAAATATTTTTATGGTTAATATGTTGTTATATGTGTATGTTGTTGCCACGCTGACGCGTTGAGGTTTATTTAATGTATTGTATTGTTTTAAGTTAATCTGTGGAACTGATATCCTGCTGACAAACTACTTGCAGTAGCTTAGCGGGTATAAATTCCCATTGTGTGCAATTTTATACAATAAAAAAAAGTAAATCATGTCATATTGTTTTGTAATAAAATTACATCAATCTATTAAGAAGAAGAAAAAATATAAATATAAATTAAGAACATTGATGAAAAACAACAGCTTTGAATACAAAATAAATTATTTAAAAAAAATAATTTTAAGGTACAACAAAATTTCTCATTACACTTTATTTTGTATTTCTATTGAAAGGGTTTAAATTTTCTTATTTTAGATGGGTTTGAAATGGAAAATGTTATTAATGTTCTCCTTTGTTTACCCTACTTATGTTTTTTAGTCCCGAGAAATATATAGGTATCGACCTAACATCGAAAAAGCAAACATTACTGCACTTTACAGTGTGCTTGCTCTTAGCATATTATATGAGGAACACCCAGTTACCTAATAATTTATCACCCTTAAAGCACGAACAGCAGAAGTAGCACTTACTTATGTACAGGGTGTTTCAACCTACGTCTGAAATGCAGTGGAGTATTAAAACACGACCACAGGGTGCTCGCAAACAAAATGTATTTGAACTACATCGCCGGCAAATTGAACTATCATGGTCTGGTCAAACCATTCGCAATTTAACCGTCAAGCAGAACACTTCAAATTTAACACAACTTTAACTGGTAAAGCCCATTTTAGCCTTTTGTTAGCCGGTCAATAAATTATAGCCGTTGGGTATCATGGCCGGTTTTGTCTATGGATGGTTTTGTGGTGGTAATGTAGGAATGGAAAAAAAACCGATTGTTTTGTGATTCGACAAAAACATATATACCTACTTACTTAAATACATATTTTTAAAAATTTTGATCCACTCCACCGGGTGGTAGGCATTTGGGCAAATCATCACGTAGGCGTCGTGAGTTCAATTCCTCAGCTAATTCCTCGGCTGTACTTCACCACAACATAAGCAACATTTCCGCTAATTGTGATAGTAGTAGAAAAAATTCAAATTTTTTCACGTTATTTGTAGCCCGGGAAAGTTTGTATTGCTTTAGAAAAAACAATATGCATAATTTTATGTCACTCTAATCTTCATTTTCCAGTATACTAATGGGTGGATAATTATTAGTCAAAACGACGGCCGCCGCCGCGGTCGAGGGATAAGAAACTTGACTCGCAAACCGAAGGTCGCGGGATCGAATCTTTATTTGATTAATTTGAGTTGTTTCCCAATTAATTCATTTAAAATAATTTATTTGCGGTACGTTCAATAGTGGAAGATACTCTCAGTATCGCCCTGGTCGACCACCATTCAGAATCAAAACGTTGTTTGAAATGGCTTTAGTCGTATTTGGTGACCAGATCTGAATCGCCAGGTACTTCTCCACCTTCCTCTTCCCCATCCTCTTTCCATACTTACTACCTTCAGCCCTACAACATACCCCAATTGGGGATGCAAAAGTCTCACTGGCTCCAGAAGGGAGCAGCTGGAACTCTTGTGAGGTATTCGTGTAAATAAAAAAAAGACATCCTTCCACTAATAAATGCAAAAAATTGTTGCTGGGCCAGTTTATGTATAAGAAGAAAGAAAAAATAACTCCATATCTTAACGATTCCTCCGTGTCCCTAAACCGAGAACTAATAACGAATTTAAAAATTAAATAGATGTATAAAGTCATACTCATATTTTCCCCCTGGCTTTAGTCAGATAAGATCCATCGCTTCGATAAGGCGCCACCAGCGTATTGATCTGACCAGATCTGAATAGATTCTCCCCCTTCACACACTCTTCGGCCTCACAACATATCCCAATTGGGGATGACATAGCCGAAATGGCTCTGATCAGTTGGGACTCTCGTGCAATACTCATATATTCTATGTTCCCGATGGTTATCTCCGTCACCGACAGCATATACTGTTTTATTTCCCGGCTTGCAGAACTTACTTGACAATCGTCACATTAGTCGGGGGTGCTGTCTAATTGTATAGAATCGCTTCGAATGTCGATATGTTTAACATCAATGAAGCACAATTTAGCCGACAAGCTTTGTTGCTGTTTAAATTGCTTATCTCATTTTAATATATTTCTCTTTTAAAAAACGCTTAAATTTTGTAATCTTTTTAAAATGAATAAATTGAATTGAATATAAATCCTAAGCTACTTCAGCGACCTTGGTCCATTGCAGGTCTAATATAATCCTCACCTCGTCTAACCTCTGGAACTGCTGTCCACAACTTTGTCTCGAGGGGATAACTGGACGTCTTCCCTCTGGATTCGCTGCCAGAATTCTGTGCAGAAGTCGGTCTTCTGGCATTCAGAGTTCACATGCAAACCATCTCATCTGCGATTTAAAGCAATTATAAATTTACTCTTGCAGATGAATCAGAGAAAGAGGTGAAATAGCAGATACAGAAATAAGTTATTGGGAATAACAGGGAATATTTATAACGATCCAACTATTCTTCCCTGTTATGGCCAAGATTTAGTACGATAAAATGTTTAAATAACTGGATTTTGTCTAATTCAAACATAAAGCGACGCTGCTCCTGACGGAATTTGCACTGCCAGATTAAGACTCCTGTGTTAAAAAGCTGCTCGGCCTTTTTCATGCAAAATACTTCACCTAACTAAATAATGTACATTTAAATCAAAATGTGTAGCAAATATCTGATACAGTAATGTGCTACTTTGTTTCAAATAATAAATAATCGGCCATTGAAGAAATCTATGTATCTTGATTTTTGAGGCCACTCTGGCAATTATTGTGAGTTATTGATTATACAAACTTTAATAAGGTAATACAGAAATAATACTACACAAATTTATTTAAATCTTATATGTAAAATTCAACATTTGTTTGTTTGTTTTTTTTCGTATTTTATGCGCTGCCATACCTTTTGTCCCTTTGCGAAGAAACTTTTGATACATGTTATGCGACGGTTGCGAAGGTTATAGGCTATATAAAATAGTAAGCTATGGAGTTATGAAATTTGTATAAATGAAAATGTGAGTATTAAATATATTTTAGCGGCAGGGATGAAGGCAGGAGGAGGAGAGGAACTGGGGAGGTGGGGTTCGAAGGAGGGGCGACGAGGGTTGGGGAAGGCGGGGCAGGTGGAAGGGGAACGCGGGAGGAGAAGGGGACTCGGAAGGTGAATGGGGACGCACGGGAAAGGACACGCAGGGAGAATATTTTTTTTCTCTGAATGGCATTGTAACGCGAGCCGGGTACCAGCTAGTATGAAATAAAAAAATATTTCGCTTTAAAATTACAAACGACCGATTTACATTGGATCACAAAATTTTGTTTCATAAATTTTGAATTACGACTCAAAAAACACTTTTGTTTCGACGTTTTATATAAAAATCTCGTGTCACGGTGTTTATGGTCGTACTCCGAAACGGCTTGACTGATTTTTATGATTTTTTTTATGTGTATTTGGTAAGTATGAGAATAGGTTTTAAAGTATATTTCATATCGCTAGGTGATTAGGATGTCCCTAACCAGGAAAAAAAACTATTTTTTTTGAGAATTGGTTTTTTATTTTTTATTTTTTTTTATTTATTTGACATTAAAAATACCTATAACCCCAAATTTTAACCCTCCTACCCCCATCCTCCCATTTTTTAATTACGATATTAGTATTTTTTTAAGAACGAATTTAACCATCCTTCGTATTTCAAACAGAACGAAATAAATTTATGTTGTTGAATAACAGATGGCGCTACGTCCACCTCATTGAACTTTCATCCACGCGCAAGATATTCACGGGAAGCGTCGCGTCATTTTGATATTTCATTCGGCATCATGTTCTTGCGTGAGCAAACCATCGAGCTTATTTGTATAGACTAAAGACGAACTGACAAAAAATATCGTACACTCAATTGCTCTTCTAAATTCATATTGATTTTCTTTATTTCATTTTCCTTTTAGTTGGTGTTTTTATGTTTATATCGGCGGGCATCGTCTACAGCGCTCCATTCCTCTTTCTGTCATAAATCCCATCCCCACACACAACAAATTCGTTATTTTTTTATTTAACAACCAAAATATTCACAACAAATAATTTATATGGAAGAACAACATTTGGTGGGTCAGCTAGTATCTTCATAAAAAGATAGGCAAGGTTATTTTATTTATACTTCCCATTAAGTAATAAAAAACAATCAAAGTTGTTTCTATAAAATGAAAAATAGAAAACTTTATTGGCCTGTAGCGTGTTATTTAAAATACAAATAAATAAAGTAACAGCTACGCATTCTGTATATTTGATATATGTTTTGATTAAAAAAATAATTATTCAGTTTGGTGGAGTACTTTCGGCCCCAAATCTAAATTTAAGTTTTGTTTGATAAAGCCCATTCACCTGTTCCCGTCAACCCAAAAATTTCATCCAGGTAAAAAGTTGTGTAAAGTTCAAGAAATAGCTGCTTCCTCTTCTAGATTTTTTTAATGGCATTTATCTACGAAAAGATGATATTTTGAACAAAATTAGTGTTAAAAACGCGTCCCTGTGCCTTGCATTGCCGGTGGAATGCTGTTATGTGCGTGTTCCTAACGCGTCGCTCTTCGGTGAATATAGTTCGCGAAACATGCAACATTCGCAGCTAGCCTATAATGAATATGACTCTGCATAATACGGTGAAAGAAGTGATTTACTGTTATTGCAAGGCAAATAGAATTTGTACACGTGAACATCGTATTCCGTGCATATTCCCGTTCCCGTGGTAATGGAATACTTCAGTACTGGGTAATGGAAACTACGTCGGCCAGGAGAGAAAGATGTTCGCGAACTAAAACAACTGAATCTTTATTTTTATATCATTGAAGAAGAAGATAACACTAAAAATCTAAACAAAAATCTGAAAGAGAACAAGACGCAGAAAAATAAAAAGATAATGGTCGCAACTGTGACTCGAACCCAGAACCTCTCGTCTTACCGGGACTGAGCCTTACCAATTCGGCTACTGAGATATCTTATTGAAGTGAATCTTTAGCACCGTTGTAATTTAAAACTTGAAGATTCGAAAAAGCTACACTAAAAAGAGACAAGCACATACATCTATGGGATTTAGCCTGCGAGAGAATGAGATATAATAATCGGTCTCCTCTCTGTGCTGTTCTTGGTAGTCTCCCCACTCTTGCCTACTTTAGTTTTCTGAAGGTTTCACTTCTGCCGCGTGTGAACTGCACCCTTATATTTTTTTCAATTTTCTGTCATTTTTGTCAATCTCCTATTTCAAAATCAATAATATTATTTCTACATTTTTTTCCATATTATTGGCAGCTACCTTTTTCATTGGAAACAAGTGTTCAATAATATAATAAAAATAATATATCTTTATTGAACGAAATTTGCAAGAATATAACTTAAAAGTATATATTCAGTGTTAATTTTTACAGTGATTTAAAATTACATAAGTACAAAAGGATACCAACAGAAAAAAATACAAATATGAACAGTAGATAAATGAATAGAAAATAGTTATAAATTTGGGTTTTTCAGTAATCCATCTCGCTAGGCTAGCCTGTGTTGAGGCAGCAATTTTTAAATCAATTTATAATAATTATAAATATATCTACACTTTTATTAAACAGTAATCATATAATAGATTGGTTACATTAATAATAATTTTAAATAAAAGCAATGAATACGTTGCTTGTATATTTCCATTTTATAATACCAAATCATTCAATGAACTGGTTTGAAACCTAGATAGTGTCTCGGATAAATATAATCGATTTCATTTATGTGGAATACCGGTTGATCTTTTTGTAAAATTCTAAATGGATAATATTTTTTTAATAGAACAACTCTCTTTTTATAACTTTAAACGCTTTAACGAATTGGTGAGGCGATTTTTCCGGTAAGACGAGAGGTTCTGAGTTCGAGTACCAGTTGCGACCGTTATCTTTTTAATTTTCTGTGTCTTGTTCTCTTTTATATTATTAATGTTATCTTCTTCTTCAATGATATATTAAATTGATGGAATAATCTTCAAAGGTTAAATATTCTTTATTTTAATGTCGATAAAATTAAGTTTAGTTTTTAAAAAAGTCAATGGAAGGGAGACTGGCAGTCCACAGTGAAGATCTGGTACCGACGTTGATGTATGGCAGTAAGCTATGGAACTAACAATGGTGATTTGATATAAATGCAGTATAAAGTTGGTTCAAATATAAAAATCTGTCAATAGATTGTTAGTGTTACCGTAGTTTTTGATGTCGGTATTTGTTACATGCTTGTACATCATATTTGATTGATTATTATCAAAAAAAATCTGACGTGTGACCGAATTACTGAACAGCTAAGACTGCCAGCCGAACGATTCTCTATCTTTTGTGAGATCGAGATAGATCTTGGGCGAGATCTCCTGTCAGATTTATGACTTTCTTCGGTTGTTATTTGCTTTTTCTATGGGCCGATGTTAGAATTTCAGCTGTGAGCTGTCACGAATTCCTGCAAGTATGCATGATTATTTATTTATTTAACAGCCATAGAAAATCACACAAATCTGACAAGAGATCTCGCCAGATATCTATCTCGATCTCACAAAAGATAGAGAATCGCTCGCCAGGAAGTTATTAATGAAGTCATAATTGAAGTAATTTTAAAAGTGAAATTATATTTCCAATGAATAAACGGTATGATTTCATGTAGGTAATATTTGTTTTTGTATTGTTTTTATATTTCAGGTAATATTTGTTTCTTTTGAAAAATAAATTAGCAATTTCAATCCGCTTTAGTAGGTATATACACTATATACAGGTAAATATTTTTTAAAACACGAATAACTCCATTTAACAGGCTTGATGGTTGTAAAAAAGTAATAAAAAATAATACCCCTCACACCTCATCTCTGGGGATGCTGTATGGAGGAACTTTTTAGAAAGGGGAGGGATGAAAGTTCCGAGAAGGAAAATGGGTATTAGGGGTGGGTAGGAATCTCGGGGTCAAATGAACTAATGAACGGGGTCAGTGTGTCTGGGAATGACGGACGTATGAATCCATCCGTCCCACTGCGGTGCATGGCGATGTTCCGAGAAGTCAAAGGGACTCCCTAGACCATTCTCTCCCGATCCGGCCTGCCATGCGGGCAGACGCATCCGCCGCCAAGACCCGGACAAACCTCACCCCCTGAACCCGGGCACCCCTGCAATGTCACCAAACGTAGCGAACCTCTTGAGGTGACCTATGGCATAGGTATACTGCGGTAATCTGAGAGTAAACTGTACCCATATAAATGATAAATATAATTTATTAAGTTCCCATGTAGAATGGCTGCGCGGTCGTTGTGATACAAAACTTAATTTTGGATTTTAGTTTAAAATACCCAACCAAACTGAAAAAATTATTACTTAATAGAAACGCAAAGCAAATATCTAGTCCCAGCAGGAGCCATTTTATTTATTGGTTCCCTTGCACCGCAGAGGGAGGGGTGGAGTCGTACGTCTCTCACTCTTGGACTAATTGACCATCAGATTCCTACCGACCCCTCATACCTTTTTACTTCCCATAACTTCCTCTCCTTCCTTTCCTTAAAAATATCCTCCCCACAGCACCCTCAAAGATGACATAGACTCTAAGGATTACGTTTTCCTCAGGGCCTCCTGTGAGGAGCTATTGCAAAAAAAACAACTACCGGTCGCTCAAAAAAAATATAGCTCCATAATATTTGTATGAATAGAACAATGTTTGTTAGTTTGTTAGTCTGGATGTTGAAGCCTTCCTCTGATTCTCGCTTAAGTGCAAAAATACATTACGATTTCTAATACTGCTGTTCGTTAAAAGTTCCTTTTTATATCTACAAAAAGGTATCGTGAAGTCGTAAGGAACTCAGTTACGTGAGTGCAGCACACTGTATAATATCTTTGAACATACATTTTACAGATTAGTTTGCGAGAATGTTTCTCAATAAATTATTCTTCAGAAAATAGAAGTTTACTCACAAGGTTATTGTCCGTGAAGCATCACACCAACCAAAATATTAGTTTTTTTTTTTAACTTATTGAGTAATACCTCAAATCGTATTTTTAATAATAATATCGTCATCATTAATTAAAATATTTATTTATTTATTTAATTGCCATCATCCAAATTCAGCTATAGAATGAATTAATTTACCTAGAAATTTAGGAGATAAAGGTGTAGTCAAAATAACATTTTTGAAACACAATCAGGTAGAAATGCTTAGAAAAATTTTCCATAGGTAAGCTAATAGCTCAAAAATGCACAAACTAATTTGCAAGGCAGATAGAAACATTACACCTTTAAATTTATATGACGAGAATGCCGACATTCTTATAGATACTAGCCAGGAATTATTAGATTCCTGGTCAAATAAAATTATGCACGCAAAACACTTCAATTATCTCAACCAAACGTATGTTGACAAACTTTCGTCAAACAAATGGTTGAGTATTGGAGAGTTGAGGGCAGAAATAGAAGGATTTATGCTTGCCATTCAAGATGGAGTCATTAATACTAAAAATTATAGGAAGCATATAATCAAAGATATAAATCGAATTGATGATTTATGTAGAAAGTGGTGGGCTTTTCCGGAAACTATAGAACATATTATATCGGAATGTTCTGTATTAGCGCCGTCCGAGTATACATTTAGGCATAATCAGGTTTTAAAAATAATTTACCTAAGTTAGGTAATTAAACATAATTCGATTGACTGCCGTAATATAGTACCATATTATGAATATGAACCAAATTCATTTTTAGAAAATGAATTTTATAAAATATATTATGATAAAACTATACTAAAAGACACAACAATTAGTCATAATAGAACTGATATAGTTTTACATGACAAAATTAAAAAAATAACTTTTGTCATTGATGTAGCTAATCCAAATTCCTGTAATATTTAATAATCTGTTTCTGAAAAAATAAGAAAATATACAGATTTAGGATATGAGATTGAAAGAATTTGGCAGTCTCAGACTATAAAAATATTACCATTTTTTCTTTCGGCTACTGGCATTATACCTAGCTCTCGCATTCAAAATTTAGGCATATTAGATTCGTCAAAGAATTTATATATAAAAAATGCAAAAATCAGTAATTTTAAATACGTGAAGGATTACAAAAGATTTTTTTAAATATTTATATTGAAGGATCAGTATTCAGTAGGATTTATAGGTCCAATTAGGAGTTCCACCGAGCCGAACCCTCTGATATGAAAATATCTGGAATCAATGAATTATTTTCCCACTTGGTCTCTGGTAGGTTGACATGTTGTTCTTATATTATTTTGTATTTATTATACTTACATTGTGCAATTGCATAGCGTGAATTGACGAGATGATCATTTGTGGAAAAAAGTGTAAAAGGGTTTAGTTTTTCCTGTGGGGGAGATTTAACCCGGACATAAAATCTGAAGCCAAATATGTAGGTACGTAGGTACTGTACGTGATAACATAATAAAGCAATTATAAAACTTATTTTTGCATAACTTATTTATGATCTCAACCGGTTTTAGTTTGTTTAGGCCATCTTCATACTGGTACAATTGTTTCTTAACAGAAATACTTTTTTGTGATAATAATTATTTTTGTTTTTATAATATAGAGTAAATAAATTTCCTAGATTTGGTGACTATATCCGAATTGTCAGGTATCGAGTGTTCCAACTGATTCCAACCATCTCAGTCAGAGGGACCTTGAAAACCCCAATAAGAGTATGATATAATGCTGTGGCGGGGAGGAGAAGTAGACGGAGAAGAGGAAGGTTGGGAAGTACCTGGCTATTCAGATCTGGTCACCAAATACGGCTAAAGCTATTTCAAATAATGTTTTGATTCTTCTTTGAGTCTTCCACCAGGCCAATACTATAAGTACAGAACGTGCCGCAAAGTATTACGCATCATTTTAAATGAATAAAATGCGAAATAACACAAATTAATCAAATAAAATATACATTATTCGTATTGAACCCGTAACTTCCCGATTCATAGCCAAGGATCACAACCACTTAACCACAGTGGCCGCCAAATGACTAATTAAAAGCCATTCCAGTCTAAATTTGCTTTACCCTTCTCCATTCATTCCCACTTCATAATTTAACCTAGATAATTATGTATATATGCCACACAACTTGTGATACCTACACAATTTAATTTTATAAGTTGTATTAAAGATTTTGGGTTAGGTCACGCAGAAAGACAAAATTACTGTATTAAAGTGCTTTCAGTTTTCAATGATCTTTTTGGAAAGAAAAAAAGGTTCACCGGTAAGTCCGCTAATTATTTGTTCAATGTATTAATTTTCTCCACTATTTGAAAGAAGATAGCAGAAATATGATGTGTTCCTAGAAAGTTTTCGTGGCACGCTGAAATAATCGCTTGTTAGTTCGTGATGCTGCCTATTTCCTTTACTGGCGCTCTCGTCGTTTATTTCAATCGTAAATATTTCCAAACAATATCCCGTTACTCCTAAATATTAGGGCAAGCCTCCCTTTGTCCGTTATGCCTCAAGTTTATAAGAGAAGACATGCGAGATCTTTTCAGTTGTTCTAATACGTAGACCGCTTATTTTCATATCTGAAATACTTTTGTTCTTCATAATTAGATTTTGGACAAATTATTATATTATTTTTCTCTTTATTAACAGTACTAATATTAACAGTAATAGGTACATTATTTTCTCTTTATTAACAGTAATAGGTACATATTGATAACGTTTTATATTATAACATCTTACATTTTCTACACGTATATAATAATGATAAAATAATACTTAGATATTGTTCTAAATAACCATAGATATAAATAAGACAACACTTTTCCCTAGAATATATTCGGAATCTTAACGACATAAGTAAAGAAGCCGCGTATACAAATTGCGACTCACGACGTAAGTGAAGAAAGCGTGTAAACAAATATGCGCCCGCGGCACGGCGTATTGGACGGACGTACAGTCGAATTCACCCTAGCAGGCCTGGAGATTCGACCTTTCCGCCGCGTTCATTTTAATTAGTTCTGAAGAATGTGTTACTAATATTTAAGATGTTTCTAAATGAATACCTCCCGAAGTTATTAATCCATCGGCTAGAAAAATAAAATCTGGTGCTCACTGCTTTAGTTGTACAACGTATTACAATTTTTTAAAGGCGTTGTACATTATAAAAAATATGGCAACGAACGGTTTTAATTTATTTAAAATATAAATAACTCGCATCCCTTGTGAGGCATGGAAATAAAAAAGATAATTCAATTACGAATTCGCCGAAATAATTCAAATGTGAGCCTCGGCCAAACCCCTGATGAACGTGGTTGTGTCTCGCCTTAACAGTTAGATCATTAGGTTAAATTAACAGAACAGTAAATAAAAATGAAACGTCGAAACACCTGTAATACAAAACTAAAATCGGTACAATTTTTAAAATTATTAAATATGATTTTTCTATGGACGGGTTGTTTCAAAACGCATCAAATATTTGAAGTTGATTTTCACGTTCTGTGTAAGTTCTATTCAAGTTCTATAATTATATCTGTTGCTTTATAAAACTAAAATTATCACAGAACTTGAATTAAACTTTCACAGAACGTGAAAATTAAATTCAAATATTTTATGAATTGTTAAAATTTTGCGGAACATCTCATCCTTGGTGTCCTTCATGGTTTCCACCTCAGGTCCGCTCTTGTTCAACATTTGAATAAATAACTTTGGATGGTGCTTTCAAAATTCAGAATATAAGCTTTATGCTGACAACCCAAAAATATTCGAAATAGTGCATTCTCTCTCTGGCACTAACTGTTACACACCTCTGCCACAGATCACCCCAGGTGGTTCGCTACGTTTGGTGACTTAGCAGGGGTGCCCGGGTTTATGGGGTCATGTCAGAGTGGTCGGCCGAGTCGAAAGAGACTGGTTGCTGGAGATCTTTTGACCTCTCCAGCAGGACTCTCTTGGAGCATGGCCTGCACCACAGTGGAAAGGATGGATTCATTCGTCCGTCACTCCTGGACACACTGACCCCCAAATTCCTACCCACCTCTTATACTTTTTCCTTTCCAGAATTTCTTCTCCTTCCTTCCCTTAAAAAGACCCTTAACGCAGCATCCTCGATGATGAAATAGGCCCTGAGTGGAATTATTTTCCTTAGGGCCTCCTGGATGGAGCTAATGTAAAAAAGAAAAAGGTATCGTAACACGGCATAATGTCCTATTTCGTATGAAATTAAAACTTTTATAAAAAAGCTCTGCCAAAAATTTCAACTAGATCTCTCTTGTAATACAGGTGCATGAAGCAATTTAAACAATTGTTATTTTATCATTGAAGACAACATTAAACGAAAATTTGAAACAATTTTTTTTAAGAAGATACGGTCGCATCTAGGAATTTAGCATTGCCGGATTTTGAAATGATTGTTTGTATGATTGTTTCAACTAACCAACGTCTACAATAGTGCTGGAAACTTTAGTCTTATAATAAAGACCTTTTGTATTAAACTCCAGACCGTTGTATGAAAAGGGACTGATAAATGATGTGAAGTAGTGAGGTGTTTTGATGCATGCTTTGATCGTGATGAGTTGGAAGGGCTTCTTAGAAGTTGTATACTAAATCCCTAGAATTTGCTTACTGTCTGAATACCGGTTGGGCGTTCATTACTGTAAATTGCAACTGCTCTGGTTTTCAGTAGTCCTTTGAGAGGTTGACTCCTGTCACCTGTTTATCATGTATCTCATACGCCAACTTGTGTAGCAAGTCATTTTTCCAGGAATTTTCCTTTCCAATTTCATATTCTCTCAGCACAATTTACATTAAGATGTCAAAAGTCTGTAGTTTGTATTATATAACCGCCAGTGGTGTAGCTAGGGGGGGGGGGGGGTCGGCCCGCCCCGGGTGCTATTAGGGGTGATACTCAACCTAGTGTCACCCCCATAAATATTCATCCTAGACTTCCAGAAAAGTCAATAGATGTCGCGTATTAATAAAACGGATAACAATTTATCCAGACACTATCTATGTAGATGGCATTTAGTTCGAGTTGAATCTTGCAATCATATATAAAGATAGCAACCAATAATATGTGCGTTAAGAAAATGAAGATAATTTTGGTTTTTTTTTTTTTACAGTGAATACCGCACAAGAATCTCAACTGCTCCCGTCTGGAGCCAGTGAGACTATGGCATCCCCAATTGGGATATGTTGTGAGGCTGAAGGTAGTGGGGAGGGGAAGGAGGTGGGGAAGAGGAAGGTTGGGAAGTACCTGGCTATTCAGATCTGGTCACTAAACACGGCTAAAGCCATTTTCAAGCAACGTTTCAATTCTGAATGGTGGTCTTACACCAGGGCGATACTAATAGTATCTTCCACTCTGGAACATGCCGCAAATATACTATATATTATTTTAAATGAATTAATTGTGAAATAACACAAATTAATCAAATAAAATTTATTTGCGCATGCCGGGTTTGAACCCGCGACTTCCGGAATGTGAGTCAAGAGTCTTAGCCACTGGACTACGGAGGTCGTCGGGGTTGTTCTTAGTCAAAGTACGATACATTTAAAAGTGACCGAATTGGATATAGGTTCCGTCACTCAGTTGCCATGTAAGCTAAGTGCCTTGGATTCGTGTTCCAGTGGAGTCAATATCTTTTTCTGATTTTTCTGTCTCCAGATTTTCAATTGAGTTTCGCTAATATTGTTTAATTTAATTAAATATTGTAATTTGAGATTTTACTCATAAAGTTAAAAATTTAAAATAAATAACAAGAATATTTGCTGAAACATTAAAAGATTGCCATCTTTAAACGAAATTGGAATAAAACTAACAAATTGTTAAAAGATGAAATGCAAAATGCTCGCGTGGTCTAAGTTAAAATGGGACTTTGCTACGCTCAGTCAATAATATGAGTACATTTTAAGATTTTCATTATGTTTTACAACAAATTCCATGATTTAGGCCATTTAAAGAGTAGTGAAATAAAATTGTGTATTTATTTATAAAGCGTGATTTATGAATTGTGTTTTTGCTGTTCCTGAGAATTTTCGACGGTCGTTTCTCTAAAAATATTGCAAAACACTTCCCACCGTTAAAATATTTTCAGTTATCCTGTAGCACGTGGTGATCACCTGTGAACCTTTGTAAATGTATTTGCATAATGACCTTGTTAGATTCTCGCGTTACCCAAAATATATTGTTTAATGTTTGTAAAAATGTTTCATTTTGTGAGCATTACATGAATCGATTTACAGCTGTGGTAGTAATTTCTCGAAATTAAAATATTATTCTCACGAAAAAACAAATCCACGGACGAATTATATTGACCTACGCCTTTGAATTTAAATCTCTATTTGACTTTAAAATCTCCATTTAAAAGCTTCACAAATTGCTCAAAAATTTACTAAAGTGGACACTATTTTAATTTTACTTACAGTACAGTAAAATTATCATTTAAAATGGAGTAGGTTGTAGTAGGTATGTACGATGAAGGTTATTTCAAAATAAATCCAAACTTTCGAGCTACTCAGACTTTCGGATCTTGGTCAAAAATAAAAACAGCAACGAAATTTTCGACCTTTGTTGAGTTATTATAAATTTTGATTCCGAAGCTAATTTCTCGGCAAAGGGTTTATTCGGCAAAAATTAAGCTGTTATTTTATTATCCCGATTAATTTTAATTAGGTATTTAATGCGAGTGAATTTATTATCTTTCAAGAAAATTTCAATTTGAAGTATTATTTGTGTCTCCGTATTGGTTGGTATCTCTGTATTATGAATCTGTATCTATGTATTGATATATACGCAAGAAGTGGAATCATGCAGAATTTTGGAAAATTACCAAATTTTTAACTGCTGTATGACGAAACTACAATTAGGCCTATTATAGAGAAGTTTTTTACATTAGCCCCACGTCCTGAAGAAAATAGTTCCCTCAAGCCTTGTGTCATCTTTGGGGATGCTCTGTGATGGGTCTTTTGATAAAAGGAAATAGATAAAGTTCTGGAAAATAAAAAGGAGTGGGTAGAAATCTGGAGGTCAGCGTCTCCAGGAGTGAAGGACGTTTGAATCCATCCTCCTCGAGAGAGTCCTGCTCGAGAGGTCAATACCTCAACCAGCCTCTCCTGATCCGGCCTGCCACGCAGCTGGTGGGCAGATAAACTCACCACGCCCCGACAAGCTTCATCCCAGAACCCGGGCACCACTGATAAGTCATCAAATATAGCAATACACTTGGGATGACCTTTCGCAGAGGTGTTCGTTATCCAGTAAATGGTTCTCGGGGCGGCAGTACCCATACCAGCCTCCCAAATTGATTCTCTTTTGATTCCAAATTTTAGCAAAATTTAGTCTTTAAAAATTATAGAACGGCATTTCCTAAAAACTTAGTCCTTCGGGGTCAAAAATAGCAAGCACTGAGCAACGGTCGAAAATTTTTTACCTAGATCCGGAGGTACGACTTTCGAACTAAAAGTAAAAAAATCATAATTACCACAGTGATGCAAAGTAGAATGTTTAAATGGTTTGTGCAATTAAAAGTTTTACACCAAACAAAAATGTAACTAGATATGTCGTTGGGCCATTGATCTTTAAATAAATGTATAATGAAAATTAATGACAAAAGTAGATGTTATTAAATAATTTCTCAAGGGTGTACTTTTTTCGCCTAATATAAAAAAGCTGGTGTAAGAAAACTTAATAAGTAGAAATATTATCTTTTCAAGACCATAATGAAATAGGATTTTTTTCTCAACATAATATTGGCAAGTTTACTGTTCGCTTGTTCAGAGCAGAGCTGTTCGCTCCTCGTGAGAGATAATGGCAAGTAATGGGTGAAGAAGAAGAAGAAATAAGAAAATGGACGGGAATAATGTAGGTAAATGTTTCGGACCCGTTTTATGGAATTAACCCCTTACACGCACTACCTACGTTAGATACGTGTGGAAGCAACCAACTAAATGTTGGCAGGCGTAATAACCACTTTTGTTTTTTTTAAGCCACCAGTTTTTTTTTACAAAAGTTCCACACAGGAGTCCCGAGGAAAACAATTTCTCTCAGGCCTGTGTCATCTTTGGAGATGCCGTGTGGAAGACTTATATTTAGGAAAAGGAAGGAGAGGAAGTTCAGGAACGAAGAAGAGTATTAGGGGTGGGTAGGAATTTGGGGGTTAGTGCGTCCAGGAGTGACAGACGGACTTACGAATCCATCCCTCCCTCCCGTGTAAGGCGATGTTCTGAGAGAGTACGGCTGGAGAAGTCAAAGGGACTCCCTCAACCATTCTCTCTTCTCTTCTTGGGAAGATGTAATCAAAATATAAACTTTTAAATCGTGCACTCATCTCGTATATAAATCAGCAAATACGTTTTTCTATGAAAATCACAATAAATATCGAATGGAGATCCCTCGCGACTTGGAATTAATTTTTTTTAATGCATTTCAGATATCGATCGTTGTTAAATGAGAAAAAATAAAATTTTCTGCCCTTTTTTTCTCACTGAAAAATTAAAAAATTAAAAAAATAAATCACTTAAATTTTATTTTGCAGTTAACTTTATTTATGCATCACTTTTCCTATTCTATAAAAAGCAACCTTATCCTAACGAATAAAAAAACACAATATGAAAGTTATTTACATTATATGAAAAGCTCACTTTAAAATATACCACTACAAACAGGTACATAATTGATAGGTTTCTTCAATATCACCTTTTTTACTTTCGAATTCTCATGAACTTTCGAATTCTCATGGACAGAAAAAAAAAATGCATTCAAAACTTCTAAAACATAGCTCTACACCCACACATTGTAGTTCATTTGTAGATATAGTCATGATTTCACTGCACTGCTATTGAAGTGTGTCGTATCCTAGGGGCTAAATTAGGTACTTCTTACTATAACTCTTACTCCGAACTAAATACGTTTATACAATATACTTACCATATATTATAATAAAAATAAGTTACAATTTTTTCGAGACGATGATAATGGCTGGTGGGTTTTTCTAAAAGCTTCCGTGTCATACAACATGGTACAAAAACCCTTACTCGTAGAAATAAGTCCCTTAGGAATTTTACAAGCGACGTCTGGGATGATCTTGGGAAAAACGCCGCAGTTTTTCATCAACGTTTATTTTCGGTCTGACGTTTAACATGTCTATAATTTCTTTGTTAATAAGAAAAGATATCCTCATTTTACCAAATAGTTTTTACGCACTACTTTGGTATGGCTCCGTCTTTCATCTAATTCTCTTTGCTTAAATTTATACTTCCCATCTATGAAGTAAATCCTATGACCTCCGTGGTCGAGGCGTAAGGCACTTGATCCCCAATCCAAAGATCGCGAATTTAAAAGTCAGCGTTAAAATTAATGTAAAATATACCAATACTCGTAAATTGTATATTTGCAGCACGTACCAAAGTGGAAAATACTTTCAATAATTTCTGGTACAAGACCTTCTCTCAGAATTGAAACGTTGCTTCGAATGTATGTATATGTATGAATGTATATTTTTTCTCTCTGAATAGTCAATTTATAATAACCATTAAATTTTTTTTTAAATAATAAATATTAACTGACTTTCTACCAAAACACAAATACTTGTCACACTTAATCATAACCACGTAAACACCCCAGCACAGGTTCTCCTAGTGAGGTGTTCAGGAAACATACAATGACCGGTCAGTGGTTGAGTGAGCGTAGCGTTTAGGTCCCACCCGGGCGTCGCATGTTTGATTCCTCGGCTGGCTAAGTTCTCCATCACAAAACAAGCAGTAGGAGTAGGGTGGTAGTAGGAGATTATTGTTGGGTTATTCGTAACCCGGGGATGTTTGTCTTGCTTTAAAAAAAATTACCCACCCACAGTTTCACCGTCTCAAACCTACCTTACAACCTAACCTAACCTAACCTAACCGAACATAATAAATGTTCAAAATGTATTATGTACAAATGTTAGCCGTGTTGAGTGACCAGATCTGAATAGCCAGGCACTTCCTTACCTCCCATTCCCCAACTTTTTCACCTCTCTACTCCCTTCAGCATCACAATATACCTACCCCATCCGGGGATGCCAGTCTCACTGGCTCCAGACGGGAACAGTTGGGACTCTTAAGTACATGCTAGCGAGGAGTTAAAAAAATAGCTGTTTAAGATTACTAAAATATTATCTAATTATCAATTATCAATTGAAATAATCTGTCAATTTGATGGAATTTACTGTAGTGTTCATTACTATCTATAGATTTTTTTCCAGAAAACACTCAATTTTAATCTTTAAAATACATTCAACTCCCACTTGAGTATATTCTAAGACAGAAAGATGTGAAGAAGTCGTCTGTACTTCGATTACATTTTGAGTCTTGATTTCTTTTTATTGGTAAAATTGGGTCAGTATTATTCTTTGGATAATTTTGCGATTATTATTTGGATAATTTTGTGGAAAAAAATATAAACTGGTTTAATTAAAAATCCATTTCAAGAACTTATCAATTCAATTATCTTCTTAGTGTAATTTTTCTCGCTTTAATCCATTAATTAAACACATTCCAAAAGTTCACAAAAACGCTTGTGACCAATATGACAGACTGAATATTATTATACCGTCCTGTCAGAACACCGTTGGATAAAAACAGTTAGAAACTTTCCATGGTAACAATGCTTAGGCTTATAAACCCGGATCTAAATAACGTACACAATGGGCACGATATACTCGTAAGTAATCAAATCAGTTTTAAAAAAGGCAAAATCTTTACCTGCGTCTTTATTCACTAAAGAAAACTACGAAGAAAAATTCCAAAACTTAACCCATAGGAATCTCACGCAATTTGTGAAAATGTATACAAGAGCAACAGAGCGACTTTAGCCTAACCCTTTTTAACCATATTGGGTTTCAAATGGCCAAAATAACCATTTGGTTGCATTACAAAGGCCTGAAACTCGATAACCTGCTACACCCCTCTACCCTCTACTTGTCGAAAGCCTATATTATTAGCCCCAAAACCGTTAAGGAGAAATTTACTTTGCCAAATTTAAAACGCTTCTTGTTGTTTGAATTGTATTCATGTTACACTGTGCAGATCTAAATACAAGATAAACTGAAATTATGTATTTCTTAAAGAGCTTTATCGATAAGTGGGAAGAGTTTTAGCCCTGCCCATGGAGGTTACAGGTTTATAACCAAATCGCTGACCTGACTTTGATCCGTCGACTATTGACCCGCCGACAGTTGATCCCTCGGACAGTTGATCCGCCGGTCATCTCACCCGCCGGACAGTTGATCCCTCTGCCAAGATGATGTACGGTAATGCGCGTTTTCATCCCGCGCCAAAATATCCCCGTCAAAATATCCTCCGACAAAATATCCTACCGTCAAAACATCCCCCAAAACAATATCTACTAAAACATAACCTAAACTAACCTAACTTTACTTAACAGAAAATGGAACGAAATAATACGTACATCGTATAAAGACAATAAATTATTGTTCAAAGATACGAAAATTGGGACAAAAATAAAACTGAAAAAATAATTTATTTTCTTTACAAAATGTCTTTTAACATATAAAAGCCTCGCAAGAGTCCCAACTGCCCCCGTCTCTAGTGGGGAGAGGAAGGAGATTGGGAAGAGGAAGGTGTGGAAGTACCTGGATATTTAGATCTGGTCACGAAACACGGCTCAAGCCATTTCAAGCAACGCTTCAATTCTGAATGTTGGTCTTACACCAGGGCGATACTGAGAGTATCTTCCACTCTGGCCACGAATTTGGTGAGCAGACGCATTCGTCGCCAAGATTATTTTAATAGAAATCCTCTTTTTCGGTCAGTATTTATCTCCTAATGTAATCTCTTGGTGGGACGTAAAACCTAATCCTTAAGTAAATCAAAATGACATCAATATGCAAGGATAGTAGAAAGTCCCAAGGAGCTGGACCTTTTCTTGGACTCGTACCTATCTTTATCTCTCCAAAGACGCTTTATTAGGCTAACTCGCATTGTGAAAAGTTTTCCTTTTTAATAAAGACCAGATACCCTATCTCCTCTTTATTCCGAATGGGGGAGAGAGGGGGCCTCTTTGAGAGGAGGAGAACTTCACGTTTGAGAAACTTTGGTCAATTGATCAAAGCGAGAACGTTATAAAATGAAAAAAGTTGACTCTGAAACAAATTCACTTACTTCCCCTTTGATAAGTTCCCATCGCCTTTAAATGTTTTGATTGAAGGAATAATATATTTTGCTTTTGAAAAGTTTGACTTATTTGATTTGAAATATTGGAAGAAAGATTCAATTTAACTCAATTTCGAGGGTTTTTTTATTTCAACAATTCGGATGTCACTTCCCTCAAAGGCGAAAAGCCTTTAAGTTTCGGGACGTTTCTAACTTTAATACATTTTTTCTGCTTCATTCAAAACTCGTTACAAACAGACTCTATCCTTACCTTTAGATCGAAATTTGCATAAAGGTAGACAAGTTTCAGAATCCCGAATCTGTAGAAATAAGGGAATTTATTTGTGATACGCAATTTGCCTTTATTTGCTGCAACATCTGCATCAATTTCGCTTTGAAACGGAATGTGAGAATCTGGTCTGATTATTGCTTTCTTTAGTTTCGACTGCAGTTCTTGGGTTTGAATCATGACTTTATTAAATTAGCTCCACACAAGAGGCTCTGAGGAAAAATCTTTCTCAAGGCCTATGTCATCTAAAGTGATGATGTGTAGGGTCTTTTTAGGGAAAGGAAGGAGAGAAACTTCTGGAATAGAAAAATGTATGCAGGGTTGGTAGGAATTTGGAGTCAATGCGTCCTGGAGTGACGGGTGTACGAATCCATCCCTCCCAATGCGTTGCAAGGCGATGTGTCGAGAGAGTATAGCTGGAGAGGTCAAAATGACTCCCAAAACTCGTCTCTCCCGATCAGGCCCGCCACGCAGTAGGTGGGCAAATGCTTCCGCTGCCATTAATCGTTCCCGGAGTCAGCCGGATTCTCTCGATCCAACAGTGGAAGGGTGGATTCATACATCCGTCAAACTCATTGATACCTCACCCGACATACCTTTTTCTTTTTCGGAACTTCCTCTTCTTCCTTTCCATAAAAAGAACACTCATACAGCATCCCCAAAGATGATATACTCTCTGAAGGAGATTTTTGCACAGGACCTCCTGTATGGAGCTAATGTAAAAAATTTTTTTTTTGATAAACCTGACCGGGTGAACTTCATAGAATAATTTCAAATTATACCACAGCAGCAAAGATAAACTTTTAAACGCCAAGAAAAAGCTTGCTGTTCTCTCTTTCTAATTGTTTTCATATTGTGTGTCTGAGCACAGATCATAATTAGATATTTTTTATATAATGAATAACTTATTACTTTGTATAAAACCACTATATTTATTTTTCACAGATCTCAAATTCTGCTATAATAGCAAAAATGGCTTGGCTCAAAGAAGACATAAAAAATATATTTAAAAAACGTAATAATATTAAACTACAAATTAAAGTATTGCATATGGAATTGGCTAGTTCTCTACATCCTCTGGAATGGGACTCTTTTGATGACCATGTAAGATTTATTGCGAGCATAAAAGCTTTTAAGAAGAAAGAAGAATGGATGAAGAAACTGAATAAATTAAATGTTATTAACGATAAACACCAAAATAAGTTTGGATATAAATCTTTACCATTTGAAAGTGATAATATTAATAAAGTAAAACAAGTTTTAACTTTTAATAATATAATCCAAAATACTAGCTCAAAAATGCTTAATATTGATAATGATTCAAACATGTTTCATGATCGTGTTGTAAACTTATCAAACCATATTTTTAAAAAAGAAGAGTTAAATTTATTATCAAAAGGTTTAAATCACAATATACAAATTGAAAATAATAAACAAATTGAATTATTAGCTGTTGATATAAATTGTGCAATAAATCAAAAAGATAATTCATATCAATACAAATTTGGTGAAATTATAAAAAACATTAAATCCAATAATCATAATAAAAATAATGACCAATGTGAAGAAAAAAAGCATGCCATCAATATTTCTAAAATTACACGTGACAAAAACCTTATAATAACGAAGGCAGATAAAGGAAATTCTATAATTATTTTAGATAAAGTTGATTACATAAAAAAGACTTTGGATTTTTTAAAAACTGATAATTTTGAGATTATTAATAAGAATCCTATAAATAAATGCCAGGAAGAAATTTTAATTACTTTAAAATCTTGCAAAAGTGAAAATATTATTAGTTTATTTAAAAACAAAAAATTAACAATTAATAATCCACAAATTCCAAAATTGTACAGTTTGATAAAAAATCATAAATTAGAAAAACCTATTAGACCGGTTGTATCCAATTGTAGTGCCCCTAGTTATAAGTTGGCTTCTACAATAAATAAATTAATTTTTGATAACAAAATTTTTAATCCTAAACACACAATAAAAAAATCCCTTGAATTGATTGAAAAATTAAAATCTTTGGATGTACCTAAAAATGCTATGTTAATATCATTCGATGTTGTTAACTTATTTCCTAGTGTTCCTCTTTTTGAAACTAAATTTATTATTAAAGAATTACTAGATTCCTCAAACATTTCCAAAAACTTTTCACAGGATTTATATAAAATTTTTAATGTTATTCTAAAACAAAATTATTTTCAATTTGACAATATTATTTACAAACAAAAAGATGGATTAGCAATGGGTTCAAGCACTAGTCCCCTAGTAGCAGATATTTTTTTAAACAATTTTGAAGATAAACTTTTTAAAAGTCGTGCGTTATTATTAAAATATGTTTACTTTTGGAAAAGATATGTAGATGATATTTTTTGTATATGGACTGGCACTAATAGACAATTAAATATATTTTTAAATTTCATTAATAAACTCAACAAAAAAATTAAATTTACCCTAGAAATTGGAAATAATTACAGTTTAATTTTTTTGGATTTAAATATTTCTATCATTAATAATAAATTTGAATTTAACATTTTTCGTAAAGATACATATACAGATATCATTATACATGAAACATCTAATCATCCATATTCACAAAAATTAGCAGCTTTTCATACCTTACTAAGTAGATTAATTAATGTTCCCTTATCTTTGAGTAATTTTAAAACAGAATTAAATACTATTAAACAAATTGCAATTAATAACGGTTATAATTCAAAATTAATAGACAATATGTTAAACAAAAAATATAAGAAAAAGTTTTTTAGATCTTTTGTCTATCCACATGTTGTTGAAAATGATAATAATTGGAGAAAAATTTTATTTTTAAATAATAACATTTCAAATTTAATAATTAAAAACATGCCAAATAATTTACAACCAGCTTTTTATACAAACAACAAATTAAAAAAATTATATATTAAATAATAAGGATAAATGTGATTTTTTGAACAAATCTGGGGTTTATAAATTAATTTGTAATGATTGTAACTTTTTTTATATTGGAAAAACTTCTAGAAATTTTAACATTCGAGTTAAGGAACATATAAGATGTTTAAATAATAATAATTATTCTGAATTTGTCAACCATATTTTGGATACAAGTCATTCTTTTGATATTAATACAGGTCTTAAAATTTTACATACTAACACTACGGGCATACAATTGGATAATTTAGAAATTTTAGAAATTAGAAAAAGCATTAATAGTAAATTAAATATTATAAATAACATTAATTAATAAATATTATAATTAAATATTATTGATGACCTCTTGCCCCGCTACCCTACGGCAGAGTTTGTGGTCCTGGGGGACTTCAATGTTCATAACGAACCTTGGTTGAAGTTCTCAGGATCAACAGACTCGGCTGGACGCCAAACGGAATCCTTTGCCCTTTGCTACGGATTGGAGCAAATGGTTCAGGAGCCTACAAGGGTTCCTGATGTCCAGACTCACCGTTCCAATCTGTTAGACCTATTTTTAACTACTGTGCCACACGGTTACAGGATTGAAGTCACAGCGCCTTTAGGATCGTCCGACCACTGCCTGGTGACGACATCAATCCCTGTAAACTTCAGACCACCAAACGAGAGGCTGAAGAGAAAAGTGTGGCACTATAGGTCAGCAGATTGGTTCGGTCTGCGGGCACATTTCAATGCTTTTCCGTGGTCAGCTGTCTGTTTTCGGACTTCGGATCCCTCAAGATGTGCCCAGGAAATTGGTGAAGTCATCACATCCGCGATGGATGGCTTCATCAAATCTACTATTAAGGAAACTGGTGTAGGCTCAAAGCCGTGGTTCAGTCGACAATGCGCTGAAGCAGTGCGACGAAAAAACGCGGCTTACCGAGCCTACAACACATCTAGAACATCCGAAGACAGAACAGCTTACAACAAAATGGCAAAGGAAACCAAGAGAATCATAAATAGGTCAAAATTCGAGCACGACCAGCAGATCAGCAGAAAGCTGACTGCATGCCCGCATGGCAGCAGGCAATTCTGGTCACTTGCGGGCTCAATAGGTCGCAATTTCTGCAAATCCAGTCTGCCACCTCTTACCAGACCTGACGGCTCACTAGCAAACACCGCCACCGAAAAGGCTAACTTACTTGGTAAAATGTTTGCGGATAACTCAACCCTCGATGACCAAGGTGCTGTCCCGACGTCGGTTCCTCACTGCGGTTTTCATATGAAAAAGCTGAGGATTCGGCATCGGGAAGTACTCCATGTTTTACGAGGGCTTGATGTTAATAAAGCTAGTGGGCCCGACGGAATACCTGCCCTGGTATTGCAGAGGTGCGCTGCAGAATTAGCTCCAATTTTGACGAAGCTTTTTAAACTGTCCCTGAAGACTGGCTCTGTGCCCTCTGGTTGGAAAAAAGCGGTTATCCATCCTATTCCAAAGAAGGGTGACCGCTCCAACCCGGCCAACTACCGCCCCATAGCGATCACATCAGTTCTGTCTAAGGTGATGGAACGTGTGATCAACGACAAACTGCTCACATACCTCGAGAAGAACAAAATTATCAACGACCGTCAATACGGATTCCGGCGGAACCGCTCGTGCGGTGATCTTCTCGCGTATGTGACGCATGTTTGGGGGCGATGCCTGGAACGTTTCGGTGAGACCCAAACGGTTGCACTGGACATCTCCAAGGCCTTTGATCGGGTTTGGCACCGAGGACTTGTCAACAAACTGCTTTCTTACGGACTTCCCGCATCCTTGTGTACGTGGATTGCCGACTTCTTGAGGGGGAGGTCGATTCAGACGGTAGTCGATGGTTTCACCTCTTCCTCACACTCGATAAATGCTGGCGTCCCGCAGGGATCGGTTCTGTCTCCAACTTTGTTTTTGTTGCACATCAACGACCTTTTGTCATGTGCACCAATTCACTGTTATGCGGATGACAGTACAGTTCATGATAGCTTTTTGTTTGACAAGCCCCCAAAGGGCTCACAAACTCCAACAGCTCGTAGGGCTTTGAAGCAAAGAATGGACGGCTACCTCGAAAGTGTTTTCTCTTGGGGTAAAAATAATCTCGTTGAATTTAATGTTTCAAAGACCCAATCTTGTCTGATTACGTCCAAAAGGGATCGAAATGAAAATCTAGTCTCTTTCAACGGAAGCAATCTTCCGAACAGGCCCTCCATTGATATGCTTGGTGTAACCCTAAGTGACCAGCTCAGGTATGGGGGCTCCATTGAAGCCAGAGTAAGGCTAGCCTCCCAAAAACTGGGCGTACTGTACAGGGCCCGCAGATACTTTAATAGTACACAACTGCTAACCTTGTACAAATCACAAGTACGCCCCACGGTTGAATTTGGCAGCCATCTCTGGTCTGGAGCTCCAAAATACGTGAAAAATACCCTCGACTCTGTGCAGAAACGGGCGGTCCGTTTGATAGTTTCTCTTATCTTAACAGACGGATTGCAATCTTTAGAGCACAGGCGTCGGGTGGGAATGCTATCCTTGTTCTACCGGTATTACAATGGAAGATGCTCCGAGGAACTAGCATCATTGATCCCTTCGGCACCGGTGCATAGTCGGGAAACACGCCAAACGCGTGCCCAACATTTGTACACGGTTGACATTTGTCACATGAGAACGGGTCGTTTCTTCGACTCGTTCTTGTGTTCAACAGCTCGGCTGTGGAATGATTTGCCGGCCTTTGTGTTTCCTCCTTCCTACAACATGGGTCTCTTCAAGACCAATGTTCATTCCTTCCTCTCCTCAAAAAGACCCTCCACACAGCATCCCAGATGACATAGGCCCTGAGGGAAATTATTTTCCTCAGGGCCTCCTGTGTGGAGTTAATGTAAAAAAAAAAAAAAAAAACCAAACCTTTTTTAAAAATAGCCATCTTTTAAATTTATTTTCTTATTAATACTTATAACTAATTATAATTATTGATTTTTTGATTTAGACTAATTATTTTAATTAATTACTCTTAAAAAATTTTATTATCTAAATGCAATTTTATTTTCCCTTAAATAATTTTTAAATCTAATTTTGTATAACTATTTTTATGATTAGTAAGTAATTAATCACCTCTACTTTTTAATATTTTGTCTATGTTATAATTTATTCTTATTTATTCTAATTTGTCTATACTTGTTTGTCATTATTATCATAGTAACATATCCTGATGAAGACAACATTGTTGTCGAAACATGTTGATATTGTTTTAAATATAGTGGTTTTATACAAAGTAATAAGTTATTCATTATATGAAAAATGATGCCACAAAATAAATTTGCGAAGTTTGAAGAAGATATTTTTTAATTAATAAAAATAACAGGAAAAGTTCATTTTTACCTAAAGGTATTTCATTACAATTAATAAGAAATTCCCTCAGTTATTTTAGTTCGTATTTAGGTAGGCATCTGTTGATAATCGCAAAAGTGTATTATTATATGACTATATATTTCCTCAGTCTCCTTTGTTTTGGTTGAGGCTGCAAAATGGGCAAAACTGTTTTATTGCACATAGATACTGAGTTTTTTGTGAACACCGCACAATATTCTCAACTGCCCGGAACTATTGGCATCACCGATTGAGTTTCGATATGTCGTGAGACTGGAGAGAGTGGAGGTGGGAAGTAGATATCTGGTCACTTAAAACAATACTGACGGCCTCCGTGGTGGAGGGGTAGGGCTCTTGACTAATCCGAAGGTCGCGGGATCGAATCCCGACGTGCGCAAATACGTGTATATTTTATTTGATTAATTTGTATTATTCACCATAAATTCATTTAAAACATTTGGGAACGTTCCAGAGACGAAGATTCTCTCAGTTTCGCCCTGGTGTAAGACCACTACTCAGAATTGAGAATTGAAACGTTGCTTAAATTGGCTTTAAAAAAACCAGGTGCTTCCCTACTCCAGGGAATGCCAATACCCAATTGGGAATGCCATAGTCTCACTGGCTCCAGAAGAGAGCAACTGGGACTCTTGTGCGGTTTCACATTAAAAAGGGATTTTAAATTCCCTCTTAAGCGAAGGCGTATCGTTCGGAATGGTGAACTTTCTAGTGAAGGGCGATACTGAGAGTACCTAGCATTCTTAAATACAAGTAAAAAATGTTTGACCTTGCTATGATGAAATGAATGCAAATGTTAAGTGGCGTGTTATGTTTTGTGCTAATTAGAAAAAACGGAATTAATGATTAGTCGTATTGTTGCATTAATTCCTGGAAAATATTTCATGACTGCACAATTTTACAAGTAAACACGTTACCCAGTGATTGACGTAACATATACAGCGCTAAAACACAATTTGAATGCAAATTGTTGTACGTAAATTCATTACTTCAACGCTGGAAATCATGGCAATATCGAAAAATTTGCATAATTTACAGGAAAGTTGAGTAGTAAATATAAATGAAATTGTATGGAGAGAGAGAGTGGTTAACAGAGAGGAAAAGAGAAAGAGGAGGAAAATGTTCATTTTTATGTAATTTAAAAGCTTACCATCCAACTGTGCAGAGTTGAATTTATCCCTTACACATATCCGAGCGAATCGCCACGTGATCGGTTTCATCGAACTCCATATTGCCGATCGTCTAGGATGTTGTTAATCTTGAGGTATGTGATTGAATTGTTGTTAACCACCCTTTCAATTACATCAGAGCGCATGGAATTGATGGCTATAGGATCATATTTGGAAGTGTCGGAACGGTCCCCCTTCTTAGGGATTCGGTGGACGCTCAACTTTTTCCAAAGATCTGGCGCCTTTCCACTTTTGAATGAGAGTTTTTTTTTACATGAGTATAAATAATTTTGAGAGAACTGGCTATGTTTCTGCTGAACACTTCTGGGATCAGGGCAGCTATTCCGTCCGGCCTACTGGCTTTGTCGACTTTCAACTCTTTCAATACCCAGAGAACGCGAAACTTTGTTCCGGTTCTTTGGTACCTTCATTTGGAAAGCGCAGTGTGGGTTGAAACGGGGAAGTCTCTCTGTTTTCTTGAAGAGTTGAGTTTTCCGTGAAAATTTTGTCTAGTAACTCAGCATTTCGCGGGACGAATTGGCTGTTTAGCCGATTATCGGGTCAGAGGTGGAAGAGTAGTTCTGCAGCAATTTCTACCAGGCAGTCTGCCGCCTTTTTGATAATTCTTAGGTTGTTGTCACTCTATTTAGAATTATCTTGCATTTTTTGCCCATTCTCGGTATTTCAAAAGTTTATCCAAGTAGCCAATTTACCGACGTGCATTATAAGCTGGGTTTTTGAGTCTGCTTCAGCACAGCGATGGCCAAACCACGCCTTTGTGCCCGCTCTATGGGATTTTATTAAAAATGGAATTTAACAATCCATCGCTGATTTGATCACCTCTCCCACCTCACGTGCACACATTAATAGGTCCTCGGAAAAGGCGCTGAAAAATGACCATACATATTGTGAATGTTGTTTTACATGAAAAGTGCATTATAATGTAATAGATTCGCCCGAATTCCGAGTTGTATTGAACATTCATAACACGTAACAAGCATTTCGATAGTTGACATTTTTCACGTTAAAACAGATCGCTACTTCCTTTCCTAAAGTCTCTTTGCACAACGTCAACGTATACGAATTATATGAAAAACAAATATTATTTTAGTGCAGTTAATATAAAAATGTAGTCCTCCTTCATGATCTAGGTGCACTCATACGCTCTGCACACACTCCCAAATCTGAAATAGGATCAAAGAATAGGATCTATGGAGAGTTTAATTTAAAAGTATTGAAAAGCAAAACACTGTTTAAATTTTCGTTTAAGAATCGCCAGGGCATTTATCCAATTTGCAAGAAAGATATTTAGCATATCATTATGATTTGTGTTAAAATTCTGCCATCATCGTAGATTTTAAACTTTGATGAACTTATGTGTTCTGCACACTTTCCCCAGAATCTGAAACATGCTCAGAAAAATCTGTCTCCTTGCGATTATCATTAAAAAAATTTAAAAGCGGTTTCTGTGATAAAGTTTACCTAGATTAAAAACTGCCAATTCATTTATCCAATTCCCAAGAAAAACACCGCGTGTTATGATTTGTGATAAAGTTTCGCCGTCATCGTGGACTCTATAAAAGCTGTTTCCGGAATAGAGATTTTTTCCTCCAGGATATTCAGGATTCCGGACACGTCTGGAATAAAAATATTTCACGGTACTTGCGGTGGCCTGTCGCTGGAACGTGGAATTTTCACAAATTATTGGACCGCGATAGACTGTATGAAGTAAAGCGTGAAATCACTAACTTACATTTTGCGAAATTATTTTACAGTGATTTTTTTTAAATATAAACACCGCGCAAGAGTCTCGATATCATGGACATAGTTGGAATATGGCACCTCTATTATAGGGGTAAGTGGGGAGAGAGAAAATTGGGAAAACAGGTGTGGGAGATAAATACGAGAAGTAGGGAGAACCAAGTTAATCGTGTCTCTTAGCCCAACACGATGATTTCAACAGAAAGAAAGTCGTATATATTTCTAGAAGTTTGTGTATAACGATGTACGTAAAGATGTTTGTACTTTTGTTTGTAACAATGGAATTGAATAAGATACGGATTGAATTTATGTCGATAAAATGTAGTTTTTTAAACTGCATAAAGTAAGTGGTAGAATAAGTCGGGTACGCCCAATGAAGACACGAGTCAAATAATTATGTGTGGTAAATTAAGGCGTAGGTACGTGATGAACAAAGAAAGAAATTATAAGGAGAATATAAGGCGTGGAAGTGAGTGGCAGAAAAAGTCGGGGACGCTTGAGGAAAACACGGCGCGATTAGGTGGATCAAATACTTAAAAAAAAATTAAAAATTCTTAACAATAGTATTATTTCCACCTTAACTACGCCCAGTTTTCTAGAATTTGCAACCTCAATACTTTACTCCAAACCATTCATAACCCCGAGCAATGGCTGATACACGTCAACCAGTAAATTATAACTTGAGGGGTTTCACTAAGTTGTTGTGTAAAATATATAATCTTCTTCTTCCTTGCACTGTGCCAACTCAATGCCTAGGTAGGCTGATGGGGTCGACTCTGCACGTCCTCAGGCTATAACTTCTTTGGTTCTGGGTATCGCTTTCATCAAGTTCTTCAATCAGCAGATTCCAAGAATTGGCTCTTATCTTTTCAAATCCAGAACGAATAACTTTCCTTTGCTTCCTTTTGCTTGCCCCTGGAGTCCTGCAAGCTGGCCCTGACACGATGTCAGTCTCTGGATCATCGAGGAGAAAACCTCGCCGCCGCGCCGGACAGGATGGTGCTTATTTGCATACGTTTTTCCATGAAGCTTTGGTTGATTTTACTCAATGGTTTTTTATCCACCTATGGTCATCAGACTTGGAACCAGAGTGACCCAACTAGCTAAGGCTGCATCCGCTATCATTGCCCATTTATGGTGAATTATCGGATTAAACTAATGAGACTGAATACCCAATAGATACGGTATAGTCCAATATGTCCAGTCTAGTACCCGAATATGTCCAGTTACCACACCCACCATTTATGAACCGCCACTAACATGTGGGACAGACGCTCACTGTTTCTCACTTTAGCCGTACTTTTGGGGAACCCCGACAGATTGGTTACTATCAACTTCACCCTAAAGTCCGTTACCCGTTGGTCCCCGCGTGGAGGTATGAGAAGCGTGGGTGAGAGAAGCTATGTCGGTCCAGGCCCTAGAACCAATGTATTGCTCTATAACCCGGCCAACGTAAAAACAATAATGGAAAATTAATAAGAAAAGGAAAAAATCCGATCAATCTTTCTGCTATTCACAGCAAAATTAATTATTAACATGAAAGGCAAGTTGAAAGCAATTAAAATAAATAAATTTCAGTTGGATCACACCAGCTACTTTAGTGAAGTAATTCGCTTGTACCCGTCGTATAAGTGGGTTGTCACTGAAGCTGACAGTATTATTGAAATTATTTCCTTAATTTGTTAGTATTCGAGATCTAGTTAGAGAACTCCATTTCGGAAAATGTTTATCTTAGGTGCTTGCTAACGTGATAACTCTCAGTACACTAGCACAGGTATGGAATGGTAGTAGAAGTCGAGGACACCTAAGGAAGACATGGCACAATCAAGTTACTATTAAAACTCCTTCGATAATAATAGTTTTTGTAATGGGGTTAATGAGCTTCAACAAATGATCACTGATTAAAATGAACATGTTGTTATGGGCAGAACGCATAACTGCTCTACAATATGTCCCCAGGCCAGCTCACGGTAGAGACAAAAGTACCCTCTATCTCAGAGGGCAGGTCGCACGAATGCGTCGGGATCTCTCTCTCTCTCTCTC
This sequence comes from Limnephilus marmoratus, assembly GCA_917880885.1. NCBI lineage: Eukaryota > Metazoa > Arthropoda > Insecta > Trichoptera > Limnephilidae > Limnephilus > Limnephilus marmoratus. The sequence continues at coordinate 2,943,469 of OU862918.1, forward strand.
TCCTTCTCTCTCCCACAATCGTCTGGGAATACTCACTGGGGAAAGGCTCCTGCCGAGGCAGATTAACAACAGGATGTAATTAATAGACTCATGTATTGTAAATTCAAACACAGTACAAGGGTTATTACAGCACAATTCAATTCAAGTGATGCATGTTACACAAACCTAGCTATCGAGTTTATATCTCATGATCCCTGTCAACGAAACTTTCTGAGTGGTGGCTTTACGCGAGAGTTCAAACAGTCTATCGTTACGGACACATTAAAGAGGGTAAATCAGAGGACAGCTTACATGGTGATTGAAGAATCCTTCGGCTCTCGGGTTCAGCAGGGCTCATCCCGAGTCTAGGACAGGTCCCGAAGTTCACAGGCATGGTAGAACACCAGCGCTAACAATCGTATGTACTTTAATTACATCGCAGATGTTACTGCGTTTAATTTGATCGGGCTAGTTAGCCGCGAACTGTATAGTTCGCGGAGGAGTGTCACGTGCGCCTGAGACGGCTTGTACTACTCGACTGGTGGCGGCGCGGCGGAGCGTGCCGGAATGCCGAGGGGAGAGGAGGTAGGTAACAGGAAACAGCGGGGAGCAACGAGTTGTTGCCCGCAGCGGTTTATTTAGGGACTCGCGTTGGCGCTCCCTGTTGCTCTAAAAACGTACCATAACACTTCCCCCCGCGCTTGGAAAAAAAGCGACGTGGCAATGGAGCTGTAGGGAAAAAAAATCCTCTTATGCTTCCATCGGGGTTTTGAGAGATTCGTTGCTTGAGAGATTGCCTAGCTAGAACATACAGTTTATGCTATAGTTTAGGTCACAATGTTTGTAGGGAATGGATGGGGGTACATGGAATGTTTGGAAAAGACAGCTTTGGGGAGAGTACATGGTGTAAAACAACATACAAGGTTATGCAATTGAAAATAACAATACACATGGTTATGCAATTGAAAATAACAATACACATGGTTATGCAATTGAAAATAATGACAATACATTTGTACAAGAGAAGAGAAAAGGTGTGATTCTAAAGTTTCATTGGTCTGGGAGCTAAGTTTGCGAAGCGTGGATTTGTTTGGTTTCGGAGAATTTCGAAGAAAAGGACGTGGTTTCACAGATTCTAAGGATTACAATATCACTGTAATCAGACCCATTTGAGATAACACTCAAGAGTACACTTGGGCCTTAGAAAACACTTGGTTTGGTCGAAAACGTTGAAGTTCACGAAGTGGAGACTGTGGTTGCTGTGCCGCGACTATGGTTACAGAGGCCATTGAAGAGAAGAATCCAGTATCTGCAGACATGCCAGTACGAATCCTAAGTGTTATTATGGTAAACACGGATCGTATATAATGGTTATTGAAGCATAGTGTAGCTCAAGATAACTTGTATTGGTACGCATTCAGCGAATACTGGTGGGTCAAGGTAATGATGGTTTACACATGACGATATATGCGTCACTGCATGACAGAGCAAGGGACGGCAAGGTTGGCATTGATAGCAAGAGTAAGAACAAACCTAGGAGCTAGCGTGCTCAGAAGGTAGTTTAGAGTGTCATAATGTATAGTGGGACAACTCGGCTTGCTGTGGCACGACAAGACAACATACATATGAGCGGTATGGTCTGTGCTTTTAGGAACAAATGCGTAGAAAATGGCAGCAGGAGGGACCTTGTAACCACAGCGCGTGCTGTCAGGAAGTGAAGCTCAGCTTGGCTGTTGATGATGACATCCGCCTGGGCTTCTTTTTAAATCCGGGAGAAATTATTATTAGAGCAAAATTCTTGAAGTTTACCTGCCTAGGGACCAATGAAGAAAAGGTTTGGAGAGAAACAAAATGTGTCCAGAAAATGAAATAAACGAAATTTAGCCACCGACTCCGAGAGTGACGAAGAGAGATTCCTAACTAAATTGTGATTACAAGAACATTTTCCCTTTTTCAGGAAGACTTGGCGTTTGCCGAGTGACAATATGTCTTGGTTAAAAAACAACCGGCCCTCTATGGCCTATGTTAACATAAGATGGTAACATTTTCGTAGAATTTCAAAGAACAAGACAAAGAATCGTGAACTAGTCACGGCAGAGGGAAACCAATTCATGAATAAAGGTTGTCAAAAAAGAGACAGACGTTACGCCAAGTGCATATCGTACATATCCAACATTCATGAATGTGTTTCGTAGAATTGAGAAAGAGAAAAAAGGTGAGACATATGCAGAGATTGAGGGGGAAAACCTGTAGATAACCGGACAGTTACCTATTCGAACTCCAAGTGAGGGCGAAATATGGTCAACGACAGATTTTTCACTTCATAACATACGTCTGAGAACATGGGGGAATGGGGGAGGAGGGGAGGAGGGAGACGAGTTACGAAATTTGCTAGAGACTGGACTAATTTCCAATTCAAACTCTATGTGAAGATGAAACATAATCAACCAGCAGATTTCCTGACTCTTTACATTTATTAAAGGAGGAGAGATTTGAATACACATTATAACAAAGAGGCTAATCTTTCGCGTGTATTGGGCAAAAGATTAGGGGTCATTTTAAAACTTCTGCATGATTGTGAGAAAAGACAGACCCTTGCTCCAATTTCACAAACCTGGGGGTTTTCTTATTCGTTCTCCAGACAACGAGTTAGGTGGTTTTGTGCTCAATCGATTAACTCCCACAGCACTATGCCCCATAATTGACAGTGAAGCTGAAAACTAGTCCTTTTGGGATAGTAGATATTCCTGGGCTTCTTTCCTTTTGCAAAGAAGTAAAAAACAGGAAGTCCACGGGCATCGGCGTTGAATGACAACAAAAGGGTTGTGGACTACATTTCGTAGATCGCACACAAAAGGGTTTGATATTATTTCGTTCGCACGACTCATGGTAAGTGTTTTAACGTCTCCACGTATAGTGTACAAAATATGTAAGTACATACAAGATACAACTCAATTATAGACAGAAGTCAAAGAGTTTATACAAAGCATCTTAAAGAGGATGGCAAAGCCGATATTATGTCGTTCACACGAATCACGGTAAGTGTTTTAACGTCTCCACGTGTAGTGTACGGAATGAACGATTTACAACAAATTTGCCCAGTATTGAAAGACAGTAGCCCAATTACGTTCGAAAAAGCGGGTCCCCATTCAATACAGACGGCGGGTGGAATGAACGATTTACAACAAATTTGCCCAGTATTGAAAGACAGTAACCCAATTACGTTCGAAAAAGTGGGTCCCCATTCAATACAGACGGCGGATTAAGCGGTTCTCATGCCAAAAGACACACGACCAAAATAGAATATACAAAACGGTACTCATGACAAATATGTCACACGACCCACTCAATAACATTTAGCTATGAGCAAAAGTGATTATGACGAGCTTCTCGTATTGTGGCAGGTATTTTAAGGATCCCTCCTATAATGTAACAGGGTTACGTTTAAATACAACACAATAAACGTTAACAATGCTTGTTTTAACACAGTATATGAAGATTTGTTAGATTAACTAACTCCGTAGCCCAGGAGCGTACGATAGAATAACAAGGAGGTAAACAATTTAATGTCACTTCATATGTTATAAAGGCGGGGTGATGACAGAGTACATTTCTGTTTACACCATGTGACAAACAAAGACAGACCTATATGGTTTTACATACTGTCTGTTGTAGCAACTTCAGTGGGAACAAACAAAAGGGACCAATAGTGGTTTTACATACCCTTTGTGCAGTTACAACATACCGGGTTATGTGCAATTTAGGTTGCAAACAAGAGTTGAATGCCTAAGTTTACAAAACGATTGTCAAACAAAATATTGATGATTCACGTTAAACTGCGGTTATTTATGTATGGAAAACAGGGCTGTCGTTAGGTTTTATTAACCTTTTCCGTCAGGGCTGAGGCATGTAATACAAGACATACATGTTGAGAAGAGGGACAAATCGAGGACTTCTTATAACAACAAAAGACCGAGTATTTGGTTTTACGTACTTTAGTTGAAGCGGGCCCAAGAAGATTTGTATAAGGGTGGAAAGACCAATTTAAAGGCTTTTCCTTTATTTATATACATATGATTTCAAAATGGACGTGTCAAAATCCAATTTGTTAGCAAAGAGCTCGGGTAGGACGCCATCAATTTTTTAACATTTGAGAAAAATTGAAAACTACTGTACACAAGGAATGTGATTATGTGAGTAACCACTTATTTTTTACCATGATGAGTAAAATATGGAGCTTGTTAAGATGGTTTACTTGTCCTGGGTCGTGATTTAACGCTTTGGAGTTTACCAAATCCGACTTTAGAACGACGCTCCAGTACTTACAGAACATAAAAGAAAAATTTTTTGAAGAGATTCCTTCCGATATGATGAAAAAAAAACAACAAACAAAAATGGTGAAAATTACAATATTGCATTACATAGCAAGGCGTGCCATGGCATGAACGTTGCGTAGTGTGAGGGGTTGAGAGGCAATGATTTGGGTTCATGACTCCCAGACACTGTGACTCGACGGGTGTCTCTGCTCTAAAGTGATCAATTTTAGAACAGGTGAGAAAAAAATAAATAAAAAAACGTGTGAAACAAAAATTACGGTGGTTGCCAATTCACGAACATGAACGGGGTAAACTACACCGTGGAGTGTACATAAATTTACAAAAATGATTTTTTTTTAACAATATTCGTTTTATCAACGAAAGGGTGGACATGTAATTGACACTTTACACGCCAGACATTGTAAGACTTCAATGTGCTTACAAAAAGGGTTGTGGTGATACACACTGGATCATTTTGAGTTTGCTGAGATAGTGGGGGTAGTTTTACTCGACTCCTCACTTCCAGTCTTTGCGATATCCTTAATATGGTAATTACCAATGTGCCTTCCAGAGAAGTCAGACAAAGAGTACACTAGATCTGATATCTTTCTTAGAACTTTGGCCTTCACGAAACGTGGTGCCAGCTTGGCAGAGAAATACGTGGCTCCTTGGGAAAGTGTGTTGTTCTTTCTCCAAACTATGTCTCCTGTGTTGAAGGTGACATGTTTCCTACGTAGGTTGTATCTGTCCGCACTCTTTTGATGAGCCAGGAGTAAAGCATCAGTGACTTCACTGTAGATGGCCGACAGTTCTTCCAGACGATGGGCATAGTCCGCGGTAGGGTTGCTAGTGGCGGCAATTGACGTAGGAAAGTTTGTGTCCCTATGTAGAGAACCGTGAACAACTTGTTCCATACCGTGTTTTAAGAAGAAAGGTGTGTAACCAGTGGCCAGGTTAACCGTGTTGTTCATAGCAGCCTGAATTTTATCTAGGTTTTTACACCAAGTGCGTTGATCTTTATCAGCTAGAATAGCCAGAGCTGTGTTGATTGTCTGGTTATAACGTTCGACAGTGTTATTTTGTGGGGTATACAAGGTATTATAGTAAATGTCCTTGATTCCGTATTTGGCAAGAAAATTTTTGAATTCTTGAGCAATAAATTGTTTTCCGTTGTCAACTATTACGGTTCTGGGTGTTCCGTAAGGTATAAAAATGTGTTTTTCCAGAAGTTTGATGATGGCGGACGCATTGGCTCTTTTTAAAGGGAAGATCCAACAGAATTTAGTGAAAACATCCACTACACTAAGTATGTGCATGTGTCCGGCATAACTTCGAGGAAAAGGTCCGACGAGGTCCATTGACAATGATTGTAGGGGTCTGTCGGCACGTTTGGGATTACCCATTAGGCCGGCAGGTGCTGCCGTGCTATGTTTATAAGCTTTACAAGTTTCACATTTAGAGATGTAATTGCGAATTTGCTTAAAGAGACCAGGCCAGTAATACTTCAAGGTGATCTTTTTATACGTCTTGAAATTTCCTGGGTGTATGGAGTCGGGAGCACTATGATTGTCAATGATTATTTGTTCTCTACCTTCGAGGGGAACGACAAGTTTCCACGAGTAATCTTCGAGGATGGATAGTGGTGCCTTGCAATTACGGTATAATTGTCCTTCTTTTATGATAAAGTTAGGAAACTTTTGTTGGTTATTTTTACAACCTTCGAAGATTTTCAAGTACCATTCATCTTTTGTAGATGGAGGGGGGGCAATTGTGTCAACATTTAATGAAGCTAGTTCAATTCTTGAAAGGGCGTCGGGAACAATATTGTCCGCGCCTTTACGGTGAACAACATCAAAATTGTATTGAGACAAACGGGAGGACCAGCGAGCGAGCCTACCGGAGGGATTACTTAAAGAGATCAACCATTTCAAACTACTATGGTCTGTGACTACAGTAAATTTGCTACCGTCTATGTAACCGCGGAAATGGTGAACAGAATCCAATACAGCCAATAACTCTTTTTCGGTAATTCCGTAGTTTTTCTCGTGTTTGTTTAGTGTGCGGGAAAAATACGCTACAGGGTGTTCGCCATCTGGGAATTCTTGAGTAAGAACTCCACCGATTCCTACATTGGATGCGTCCGTGTGGAGGGTAAAAGAGAGTGCAAAATCCGGGCAATTCAGAACGGGAGCTTTTTGAAGGGCATCTTTTAAAGTTGTAAACGCTTCTTCAGCTTCGACAGACCATCGGAAATTGCTGACACCTTTACGGATGCCGGTAATTTTATTTAAGGGGGCTGCAATAGTGGAAAAGTCTTTGATGAATCTCCTGTAGTAACCTGCGAGTCCAAGGAAACCTTTGACTTCCTTCGCGTTCTTGGGACGGGGAAAATTTGCCATGGCTTCCACCTTAGCGGGGTCTGTTCTTAGGCCTTTTTCGTCGACAATGAATCCCAAATAACGTAGACGGGACTTACAGAATTCAGACTTCTTCAAGTTGATGGTTAAACCAGCGAACTTGAGTTGTTGGAAAACTTTTTCCAGCATTAATAGGTGTTTTTCAAAGGTATCGCTGACGATGATGAGGTCGTCAAGGTAACAAAACAGGCTGTTATCGACTTCAGGACCGAAAAGTTTGTCCATCAGTCTTTGTAACTCGGCGGGGCTATTTTTTAGACCAAAGGGTAATCTTTTAAAATGGAACATTCCCCTACCAGGTACAACGAAAGCAGTTTTTTCGCACGATTCTGCGTCCAAGGGTATTTGCCAAAACGCTTTGCTGAGATCGACAGAAGAGATGAACTTGGCGTTACGCAGCTTGTCTAAGGTTGCGTGAACGTGAGGTAAGGGATACGCATCAGCTTCCGTGCAAGAGTTTAAACGTCTACTGTCGAGACAGAAACGTGCAGAGCCGTCTTTTTTAGAAACCAAAAGAGTTGGGTTGGTCCATGCACTTCTGCTGGGAACCACCACACCCATTTTTAACATTTCGTCAAGTTCATTTTCTAAAAGTTTAAGTTTTTGGGGGGCTAGGTTGTAATAACGTTGCTTTATGGGTGGGCCATTGGTTTTGATATGGTGCTCAACCAAATCTGTCAAACCTAATCCGCATTTTTCGAAGGATATTGATTCGAATTTATTGACCATTTCCTTTAGTTGGAGAGCCTGGTCCGTGCTTAAATTTTCGTGAGGTATTATTGTGCGGATCTCACTAATTTGAGCGGCAGTGGAGGTTTCGCCAAGAGTATTAAATACTTGGGGAGCAACATTGAATGCCTTCCAGAAGTCAACGCCAAGGATGAAATTCTGGGATATAGAGGGCACTATTAGAAAGTTGATTGTAACTATTTTATTGTTACAATTGATTGGCAGGGCCAGGGCACCGATGACCGGCTGAGAAACATTATCTGCAGTCGTCAGGTGTGTCGATTGGGGCGAAATTCTAAAATCACTGTTAACAAAAGGCAGGTGAGCATTGTTGCCAAGACAGCTGACAGATGCCCCACTATCGAGTAATCCGGAAAAGGTCACATTGTTAACAGAGAAAGAAGCATAGGGTCTCCCATCTTTAGCTTGTTTGCAACAAACCGAAGAAACATTTAAGGTCTGGTTAAAATACTTAATGTGTGCTAACCAATCAGTCCATTCTTTAGACCTTGGTTCAGAATGGGTGCCTGAGAGGTTATTATTTAGTTTTTTGGCCTCTTCATGTAGAAATTTGGTGGGGGCTTGGAGAGATCCACCTGAGGTCTGACATCGCTTGGGTTTTGTAACCTTTCCATGTCGTGTCTTGATTTCTTGAAAATATTGCGCAGTTCGTCGCGTGGAGGAGAGCGGTCCCTAGAGTGATGTCTCTTGGAAGTTCGGGGTTCCTTGGATTCCAGAAACTTCGCTTGCTTGAAACAAGTAGTGGCCAGATGGCCTACTTTTTTGCAAAAAGAGCACACTTTTTTGTTGTCGAATTCTGGTTTTAAACCAGACGAACGGCTTGGCACAACTACATTATTAGACACATTCTTTATGTTCTTCCTATCCTGGTATGATTCCAGAAGGAGACAGACTTCGTTAAGCTGGGCCAGGGATGCAATTTTCTGCGAGGTGATGATGTTCTCGTATTTGCTTAAAAGGCCATCAGTTATGACTGGTAATAGTTCAGCTTCCGAAACGGGATGTGAAAGCTTGATGTTAATGGATTCAGCCCTTTCTATGAATGTTGCTACAGGTTCATTTACCAGCTGTTTAATAGATAGTAAAGATAATTTGATCCTGTGCTGGGCTTCTGTTTTTCCGAAGCTCGAGATTAGGGCAGATCTGAGTTTATTCCAATCTTTGCATTTGGTTTTTTGGATGCGGTGCCAGGGTATCAATTCTGGGGAGATGAGTTCTATGAAGTTTTTTCGTAGAATCTCGAATGGGATATTTTTGATAGTAGCCGTTTCTTCGATACGGTCGATGAAATCCAGCACATCGGAGACGCCGTTATATTTGACTTTCCAAGAGGATAAATCGTAAGTTTTATCTTGTGTCAAGGTGGGTGCGATGTCCTGTTTTATCATTACTTGCGGCATAGGTTCTTTGTTAGGAACAAGATTATCCAAAACTTGCATAGCCAAGCGTGAATTATTTTCGCTTGATGGGGCGAGGTTTATTTTCTTAATATACTTTTTGTTAAATAAAAGTGCATAAGCCTTTAATGTAGATTTAGATTTGCTAGATGGCGAGAGTCCTCTATCCTTTAAAGCAGTTTGTAAGTGAGTTTTGGATAAACTGAGCACGTTGGGAATGATACCCAAATTGGATGATGCCATAGCTTGATTGTTTTCCATTGTGAGTTTCCCGGGAGGTGAAAAAATTTTGCCAGGGATTTCCTTTAGCAAACGCAAAATTAATTTTGTGAGGCACTTTTCACTTGGTAACCACTGGTTGACACTTCTAACATAGTTATAGAAAACTGTATTCCATACTACAATTTGGTATACATGACACCAGAATTCATGGTCAAGGTGGAAAAAAAATTGGCGTGGACTGACCTTAGGGGAAACACTTTTTTATTTTTCACAAAGCACTTTTGGAAATTCGGTGAAATTCACAAGTATTAAACTGATTTTTCAAAAAATTGGCCAGGACTGGCCTTTAGAAAACGGCTTTTTAAATTTTCACAAAGCACTTTGCACTGAGAGGGGCACTAAAATTCACAAAAGGCACTCTTCTGGCAAATAGGAACAAACTTCCGGATGAAAATAATTGAATATGGGATTTGATACGTCAACCACATTGAAATTGTTTTATTTATTCATGGAACCAATCATTGATTTTATTATATTATTTCACTTTCCTTTATGTAGGGAAAAAAACACAATTCACTTTACACTTATGCTGAAAAAAACGGTACCTATAATGTAGAATAGGAAAAAAGTCATTATTTTGTCCATTTAGTGTAATATAAATTGTACTAATTTAATAGACACAAGTGGGCCAATTGGTATATTGTGCAAAACAACAAAAAAACGTCAGTCCGAAATTTTGATTAAAGGAATTCGCACAATAAACTGGGATTCCAGCATCAAGTTTGTAATAATCATTTCCGTTGCTAGCCGGTTTAGTTATAAAAGGGCGTTCTGATTAAAAAAGTGCTGCATAGCAACAGATAATCATTTGTTCCGACGGGTTTTTTCGTTGGAATTTGGCGCGGGAACAGTTGCGCGCGCAGTCCGGAGACTAGGTATTTGCTGCGTTAATATTTGCCGTTTGCATAGGCGCGAAAGCTGTTGCGGACCGGTGTTTGTGGCGCGTGCGCAGTCAGATTCGCGGTTTAAATTTTGGGCGACCTTCTACTTGCTTCTAAAATGGCTACCTTTAAAATGCGGCGTGATTCTACCCATATGTTTCTGTGGTTTTTTCACAGAAATTCCTGTACACTGGATGTAGAATAACAAGTTATAATTAATGTTCACAAAACAATTCCTGTGCAGGGAGAATTTCGACCAGTTGCATCCAGCAAAACGATCGGGACAGAGGGAGAAAAGAAAGAGAAAAAAAAATTCCGAGGCCCCACGCTGTGGCGACAGTTGTTATGGGCAGAACGCATAACTGCTCTACAATATGTCCCCAGGCCAGCTCACGGTAGAGACAAAAGTACCCTCTATCTCAGAGGGCAGGTCGCACGAATGCGTCGGGATCTCTCTCTCTCTCTCTCTCCTTCTCTCTCCCACAATCGTCTGGGAATACTCACTGGGGAAAGGCTCCTGCCGAGGCAGATTAACAACAGGATGTAATTAATAGACTCATGTATTGTAAATTCAAACACAGTACAAGGGTTATTACAGCACAATTCAATTCAAGTGATGCATGTTACACAAACCTAGCTATCGAGTTTATATCTCATGATCCCTGTCAACGAAACTTTCTGAGTGGTGGCTTTACGCGAGAGTTCAAACAGTCTATCGTTACGGACACATTAAAGAGGGTAAATCAGAGGACAGCTTACATGGTGATTGAAGAATCCTTCGGCTCTCGGGTTCAGCAGGGCTCATCCCGAGTCTAGGACAGGTCCCGAAGTTCACAGGCATGGTAGAACACCAGCGCTAACAATCGTATGTACTTTAATTACATCGCAGATGTTACTGCGTTTAATTTGATCGGGCTAGTTAGCCGCGAACTGTATAGTTCGCGGAGGAGTGTCACGTGCGCCTGAGACGGCTTGTACTACTCGACTGGTGGCGGCGCGGCGGAGCGTGCCGGAATGCCGAGGGGAGAGGAGGTAGGTAACAGGAAACAGCGGGGAGCAACGAGTTGTTGCCCGCAGCGGTTTATTTAGGGACTCGCGTTGGCGCTCCCTGTTGCTCTAAAAACGTACCATAACAATGTTTTTATCTTAACCGTTTCAAACAACTGTTGAAATGTTGTTTGGTAATCCAATAATTTCACCTCTGCCATAGGTCACCCCAAGTGGCTCGCTACGTTTTGACTCAGGGGTGATCGTGTTCATGGGGTTAGGTGTATTATTGTCCGGACGTTGGCGGCGGATGCGTCTGCCTACCAATTGCATGACAGGCCGGATCGGGAGAGATTGGTTGAGGTTTTGAACTCTCCAGCAGGAGTCTCTCAGAACGTCGCCATGCATCACATTGGGAGCAAGTCGGGCATGCCTGCGGAAGATAAGGCATGATCAAGCTTTTATTAATCGTTCTTCGACAATAATAATAATATACGTTTTACAATGAGATTTATAAACTTCAGTACAATTCAATATTACACAAAAGTAATCGCAAACAGCTTCTACTGCAGATTAAAATTAAAACAAAATTATATTTTCCTAATATTTTATGGGCATTAATGTTCACAAAGTATCTATATCAGAAACAACAACATCAGCTAACTCGTAAAACAATCCCTAAAGCACTAAACATCTTCCGTTAGCTAATCATCATTTCTACTACACTCCAAATTTTCCGGTAATAAAAAGTTTCGGAGAAGTTCAGTTATCAGAAATTGTATATAATATTATATTGCCTCTTCAATAAGGGGCAGTTAGAGGTAGCAGTAGAGAGAAACAATAAAATCGAGAGGCAATTTCACTTTATCGTGATTTTATGATACGTTGATACTAAAGAAACAAGCCCCCCACGGTTCGCCATAGACTGCACGGGGCAAACAAGCTTCAAATGAGAATTCTTCACAAAGGCGATTCAGTTTATATGGCGTTTATACGGCGCGGCCAGCGGAGTTCGATAGTTCAAAAAATAATGCCACTTGACGTGGGACTTTATTTGTGACGCGGGTGGCATATTGCGCACCCTGTATCTCTTCATTACATTAAATGTTCGTAAAAAGTTTCTTTAACCTTCAATATGCCAATATGCAAAACAAAACTTGAGTTACCAAAAGGGGTGTCTCTGTTACCCCACGCATTGTACAACTTTAAAGCCATTTTTTCATATATTTTATTGTAAATCTTTGGTTAATTGTTGAATCAATGAAAGGTGATGGTACATGTAATATCGTAGTATATATTCTATATTATTATTTACGTAGCTTTTCAATAGATTTTATGGATTTAAGTAATCTTTTCGATGTTATCAATTAAACAAACTATCTTTTCTAAACAGAACACACATCAAATTCCGAGACAAATAAAATAATTGTTTTACTAATTTACTGAAAAAAACTTCAAAATAAAAAAATACATTAATAATAATATTTAGGTGACGTGGGTAATACATATTTAATACACATATGTATTTAATACATATGTGTCTGTATGCGAAGTCTTCCTTATCGGTTTATTATATATTATTAAAGTGGTTTTAGTTATTTTTTCGTTTTCTATAATATTAACCTGCTTTCTTTGTTTCAGTGGACACCTACAATGGCAGCCTCCTACATTTCTGGCGGCTGGACCGAAGGCAGATGGGGGCATTTCTCTGCATAGCCTCGAACGACGTTCCTCCGGCGGTCAGCAAAAGAATAACTCTAAACGTTAACTGTAAGTATTACTATTATTACATCGGAATCCTTTAATTACAACATTACAGAAAATCAGTGCTCGAAATCAACCAAAAACATCTCAATAAAACCAACAATAAACTGTAAACTTCGACGAGTTTTAATAACTACATGCAACGAAATCATATATTTTAGAAAAATGAAATATATTATAAATGATATTTTTTAAATATATTATAAATGATTATATTTTAATAGATTTTTTTAAATTGAAACAATATTTCTTTCTTTGAACCACAAAATATTTTATACAAAGTGTTTCGGAACAACCGTTCCTTTCTCAGGGCAAAATATACTAACTTGGCATTACAAAACAATGGTTAAACATGATATGTTATTAAGTGTTGAATGAAGGTGTGGGGCGGTACTAGGAATTAGTGAAGAGTGTGGAGAGGTATAACAGTAAACATGTCTTGGTGGGACTTTAAGATAATATTTTTTGTTTATTGATAATGATTTTTTCTAAATATGATTTTCTTAAATATTTTTTATCATTTTTGTCTAAAGAAGCCAGTACTTGGGGTGCGACGTTTTTTATAATTTCCGCGGTTACGGCTCAACAAGGGAATAAACGTACCTACTTTCCTCATCACAATAATGCTGCTGCTCTTTCTATCACCCTAAATAATAGTGAGACAAACGATGTTCATATATCTGGTTCCTTTAAAGGAAAAAAGCAATCATTTTCTAACATCGTCCTCACCCGTATTAAAGAAATGAGATGCCGCCGTTACCATGGGAATTATAAATGCAGCCAAATATTGACAACCAACCAGGTTTTTCGAAGCGAAGGTTTCTGGATTATTACAACCACATGATAATACATCTGAAAAGTTTTTTAATCATTACAAAAACTTTTACGAAACTGTCAAAAATGTCACAATTTGAGAATGACATTTTGCAAAACATCGATTGTTCAATCAAAATTCAATTTTCGAATAAACTCTTTAGACTTTAGATTAATGAATTTAATTGAAGCATTAACCCCTGATATCAACCAAAATGGAATACAACCAGAATCTAATCAATTGTTATGGTATTTTAAATAGATACTTGTTTGGTACCAAATTTGATTTATTGTTCTTTATACAAAAATAAATGTTATATGTGTAATGTAATGTAATGAATGTAAAACAGTTATATATTACACAAACGCTCTGTAAATTATTTAATAATATTAATATTGCAGAAAAAACACAGCAAATTCGTACTACTAGAATTGGCTCTGGTCTGAACTTTATGGCAATTCAAACTAAATCTTCTTTTGGTCAAAGAAATTTTTTATTCAAGCTCCATCCATATTTAATAACCTTCCAGAACATATAAAGTCATCTAATTCCTTGTACACTTTTAAAAAGTATCTTAAATTGTTTGTGTTAGTAGAGGATTGCCAATGGATTTTCTCTTCTTTGTCCTTTCCAAATTATAAATGATTATTTTTATAATATAATTAATATTAATTTTGGTTAAACCGATTTTTTCATCTTCCTTCTGCCAAATTTAAATCATATTATATTATATACATATTATATTTATTATTTGTAACTTAATCCTTTTTTAAATCAGATCACGAAACTATGGTCACCCTAAAAGTCCACACGTTTACATTAATGTACTACCCAGCGCCATCAGTTTAGTAGGAACCCATAATCTCAATCTGTAAGAAATACAATAATACTGTTCTTTCAATATCTGTATAATTTTGTGCTATTTTGTTAATTTGTATAATTATTAACCTCAACACAGGCTTGTCCTAGTGAGGTGACAAATTGTATTGTAAACATTACCTGCGGTGTAAAGAAACAATAAATAAATGAATCGGAAAATTGAAAATTTGTATTAAAAAATTACTATTCAATATACATGGGTGACACGCGAGCTGTTTGAAAACTGAATGTACCTGGACTGAATATATGGAACGCGAGAGAGGGGAGGGGAACGCAAGAGAGGGGTTCGCGGAATAGGGGACCGGGAGAGGTGAAAGGGAAGATGTGGAAGGTGGAGGGGGAACACGTAATGGGAAGGGGACGTAAGAGGGGAAGTGGAGGAAACGACACGCAGGGAGAAACAATTTCTTTATTAAGTGGCATTGCAACGCATGCCGCGAATTCACTAGATAATTCGTAAGGAAGATTGACATTATTAAATACCTGAAAACCCCATCTAAGGACCCTTGCAAATATTGATTCAATATCTACTTATCACTTTAAAATATATTTAAAAATATTTTTTACGGTTCCTCAGCATCGTCACATGAATAAATTTATCTATTTTCTTGGTATCGTGACGGGTCTTTCAGCATAATTTTCTATTTACCACATAACATAATAAAGCCTGCGTCCCTTACATGGGCATGGTCCATGCCAAGGGTTCGGCAAAACACTTTGGCATCCGAAACTTCGTTATCAGGGGTACAAATAATGGGTTGCATGACGAAATCACACAGCCGTGAATTTCACATACCAATATTACACTGCCAGAATTACACACGGAAGACATCACACAAGGACGAAATGAATTACTAAGTCAGGTACACCTCATACGTCATACATAATATGTCCGGTAATGTTTAATAATCTAATAATATGTTGTTAATCGTGAAAACAAACTTATGGCCAAGGGTCCGAGTGGTTAAGCCTGACGGCCTCCGTGGTCAAGGGGTAAGGCTTTCGCTAGCGATCCCAATGTAGCATATTTTTTTTTATTAATTTGAATTAATTCACATAAAATAATGCACAGTATACTTGCGGCGCGTTCCAGAGAGGAAGATACTCTCAGTATCGCCCTGGTGACAGACCACCATTCGGAATTAAAACGCTACATAAAATGGCTTTACCCGTGTTTGGTGATCAGCTCTGAACAGCCCGGTACTTCCCCACTGTTTTTCTTCCCGCATCCTTCCACTCCCAATTACCTTCATCCTCACAACATACCCAATGGGAAAAAGGAATTGGGATTCTTGTGCGGTATTCACACAAAAAAACCAACAAAAATACTAAAATTCATTGCATAAAGTGTAAATTTTAATGTTACGGTATAAAAATATAGCTATGAATGTAAATAAACACATGGCGAAAGTGTGAAACTATTTTTTTAATACAGTTTCAAGTGAGTATATGATATTAGTTTTAAAGTCATGGTATTGTAGTGAAAAGTGAACATGAATGTTTACAGGAAAAGTGTTTCAACATTTGAATCATTCATTAATTTGGGAGGCGGAAATGGGTACCGCCGCCCTGAGAACCTTTATTGGATAACCCTCACCTCTGTCATAGATCACCCCAAGTAGTTCGCTACGTTTGGTGATTTAGCGGGGGTGCCCGGTTTCATGGGGTGAGGTTTGTTTAGGTCTTGGAGGCGGATGACCAGGACTTACTGAACCCACCCCTTAAACCCTTTTCCTTCCCAGAACTCTCCTCTCCTTCCTTTCCTTAAAAAAACCCTCCACACAGCATCCCCAAACATGACATAGGCCCTGTGGGAAATTATTTTCTTCAGGGCCTCCTGTGTGCAGCTCATGTAAAAACAAAAAACATAATTTAAATTAGTTTATTTAAAAAATATAGGGAAACGTGCTAATACACACCTATGTATCTCAAAACTGAATATATATATATCTGAATATATATATATATATATATATTCAGAAATGAATATATATATATATATATATATATATTTATGTCATACCACATTTTGTGGCTCATCTTAGAAGAAGCCACTTAAGTTGCTCATTCTTTCGCATGTAATATATACTTACGTAGATGAAGTACCAACATGCTGTCTTTTAAATTTTGTTTAAAATATGGTCAGCTATAATATGTAATCAAAAATTATGTTTATTTATTAAAAAAAAATATCTTAAAATAACGTGCATTCCTTGATCTATTTTAAGAACACACTTACCGCATCACGCTACGTTGCCAAGTTTAATGCTACATATACATACCAATATAGTTCATATGAAGGTAGGTTGACAGAACAGGTCGGATGTTGCTTATTCACACATTTATTATTTCAAGCGGCCGTTTTTGATTATTGGCGCGTTTTTTTAAAATTGGAGTATGATTTGCTAATTAATATTGTTATTTATTTGGTGTTTACGGTTGTTTTGTGTTAAGGTTTATTTTATTATTATCACAAATAAAATTAGGTATTTAAATACATATTGGTTTAGTTTCTTTTATTTGCTACATAATTATTTTATCTTAGTTTTATTAGTGTTTTCGAAAAATTATGAATAAACTTATTAGAAATATATTACAAAATTTACTTTGTTCATTGATTCGTACGCTTCTTTAAGTTGTAGGTTGGTTTGCAAATTATAATTTTTAATATGTTTATTAATTTCATGTTTACATACAGTTTTATTAAAATGTGTGTAAAATGTAATTTTTATATAATGTTTTATATTATCATGTTATACCTACTTATCTTACCCTATAATTATTTTTACACGTGTAAGCATTGTCTCCAGTTGTATGACACATAGGTAGGTACCTACCTTCCACCAATTTTATACACGTATTCTAATTTTATTATTTTCTATAGTATACATTGTACAACCAACGTCTCTACAATAGGCCGCCCCAAATGGTTTGACTAGGTGTCGCATCTGGGAGAGGGTGGTTGAGGGAGACCTTTTAACCTCTTCAGCCTGGCTCTCTCGACTCATCACCTTGCACCGCAGTAGAAGGGATAGACCCATATGCCCGTTACCGACACACTAATCCCAAGATTAGTGTCGGTGTGTGTGTGTATTAGAGCACAGGCGTCTGGTTTGAAAGCTGTCATTGTTCTACTGGTATTTCAATGGAAGATGCTCCGAGGAACTAGCGTCATTGATCCCTTTGGCACCGGTCCCTTTAGTCGGGTAACACGTCAAACGTGTGCCCAACATTTGTCACATGAGAACGGGTCATTTCTACGACTCATTTTTGCCTGCCTCTGTGTGTCCTCCCTCCTACAATACGGGTCTCAAACGTACCTTTCAACATTTCAAGGGTGATAAAATAAAAACGATCATTTTGAAAAAAAACTATTTAATTTGAATTTTTAAAAACAAAAAATATTACTATACATACTAAAAAAAGTGTGTAATCATTTGAAAAATAACATAACACAATAAAAAAATAATTATAGCCTAATAACTTTATATTCACAATCATTATAAAAACAGCATAATATAATAAAAAATTAAATCATAATTAAAACCAAATAACTTTTTATTATACATCGTTCACGAAACATTTAGCGTTGTACATTACAGAAGAATCCTTCGTTTTTTTTTTATTTAACAAGGGATATCAAATTATACCTTGCACATAAATTTAACAAAAACTAAAATAAATTATAACCCTCCACAACCAATATCATGATGAAAGATAAAGGGGCCTTATTCGCCCGGTACTCTGTATGCCAGTATTACAAAAGATAAAATATATGGAACTGCTATAACGACTGCCAATGATCAAACTATGGAACAAGCCAACAGCTACTTTACGATTGCTTCACGCTTTATATCAGCTGTAGTGGAATCGGAGTCGATACCTTTGGATCGTTCAATCGTTGAAGCCGGTATAGCGGTCTCTTAATCAATACAATTCATTTGAATTCAAGTTAAGCATCCTGGAGGTAGAATTCTCTTTTTCTCTGCAAATCCTTAGGTAAGGGCAATTTCTTGACACGGTGATTATTAATAAATGTATTAATTTGCTTCCATGACCTCATTGACAATATTCCTGTTTGTTTTTTTATTTCGTTTATTTTCGTAGCGCCAGGATCAATCCCTTCGATGAAATAATTTGCAAAGTTTTTATAAAGTTCATCTTTTTCTTGATTAAGCCACCTCCTTCTAACTATAATTTTTTTTGCCATATTCCCATCAAGTAAATTACTTGGTAAAGACTCTTGGTCATTTTCTAAGCTATTATCCAACGTAACATGATCCACATTTTCTTTATGTGATTCTTCAGGTTGAGGGACGGAATCTATTTCATTTTGTAAAGTTGTTGTAATGTTCGTTCCATTATCAGACTGTGATCGGCAAGATATTTTTCCCTCAGCTAATTGCAGTAAATTCAAGCCAACTTTACCTTTCTCAAGAGCTAGTTGTGGTATCATGTAATTCCCTTTATGTGTACCTGGTGTATGCCCTAAGAAATGAGACAAAGCGTTTACATAAGCATTATTCTTTCCAGCTACTTGGCTCATGGTTGCAACATGGTGTCGCAGCCCAGTTGAAGTTATATGATCTGAATTCACAAAGGAAAACTTGTGTCTTAGTTCCCTTAAAATTTGCGTGCCACAAAAATAAGGTTCACCTCCTAGTTTTGGGAATAAAAATTTGTTTTCATTTGGAATTCCAACTAAATTTCTGTACGCAAATATAGTGTCTACATTTTTTTTCATCTGATTTCGAAGAAGTATTGGAACTGTTCTCCCCCTTTTTCCTGGGATATGGAAGCAATATAATGTATGTATAGCATTTTGCTCCTCAGAACTCATGATTTCCAATATTTCTTCAGGAATGTCTTGTTTTTCACTTTGGCTGGCTATATAATTTTCTAATGGAGCTCTTGCAACTTCTCCTGCCCTCCTCCTATTAAAAATTATAATATGAGCAATTGTTATTTTACATAGCTCCTCATAGGCGATATAAGACTTTTCACATTCAAATCGTTGAGCTATATTCACTTCTAGTTTCATAACTTCCGTGCATATTTTTTTTATATCAGTAGTTAAAGGCATGACATCAGTTTTCAGCATTTTTTGAGTTTTCCTTGATTTTTCAGCGTTAGTAGAAATTTCAAATTTCCAAGCGTGACCAAAGATTATTTTAAATTCAGACAACTTGTTTTTTATAACATCTTTGGATGAAGTGGTCAGCACAGGATTCTGTATTGTTTTACGCATCAAAATATCAGCACAATCTTTTATAGCTGTACAAAGTCGTTGAGGGATGCTAGGAATTTTTACAGAACCTGTACTTTCATCGTAACCACTATTTATTTTGACAGCGTCCATAAAAACATTAAAATGTATAGGGTCAAATGCAAGGTCAAATGAGGATATTGCAGGATTTTTTTCTTTGATGACCATGAACAGTCTAGCGAGATCTCTCATCTTGGATGTAATGTGTGTTTTCAAATGATGTTCTTTATGATTGCTTAATAGTAGGGAACCATATGCACAAATTAATGGCTCAGACTTTGCAATTTTTGCAATAGGATCATTTTTGAACACAGGAAATATCTGAGATCTTAAAGATTCAGTGATCTCAGAATTGTCTGGGGATAATAAAATAGCGGATGATTTTAACACTCTGCAGCGTTTTAGTGGATTTCCTTCATGTGATTGTTTTCTATTTGAACATTTTTTCAGGTGTCTATAGAGTAAACTTCTTTTGAATGTGCCACAGCATTCTATACAAACCGCATAATCTTTAGCTGTCGCAGTCGTTCTTGGGCGGCGATTCGGTAGTATTATTCCATCAACTCTATTTATCGCGTCCTGCTTATATAGATAATTGCCTCTATTTCTTATTTTCTTCGAAATTAATTCACACTTTTTTTTTCGTTCGCGCAGATCGGGATCTAAAATTTTATTATATTCAATCACTTCTGCCTCTAAGGGATGTTGGATTGTGATGTGGCGTACAAAGTTGGTTATCAGCTTGAAGCAGTATGGACAGAAGTTTTTACGGTCATAAACTCTTGGTTTTTTACTAGCTAAATCAGATGTACATTGTTTTGAAGTTGATGACACATAGCAGTCCGTTTTCTCCTGCTTCCCTGGATGATCGCTGGTATATGAATCTAAAATTTAAAAATGCAATAACATTTTATAACATATTTAATAAATTAAATTTGTGTGGAAAATTATACAGAGTGAATTATACAAAGTTACCACACAAACTTAAACCAGCGATTCCTGAGCATATGTGGTGTGTCAGTCATTTTATTATGGGATGACTTCTTTGTTCGATAAACTTAAACTGTATTCACGCAAGCTGTCCCGCTACAGCAGGGTTTCCCGACCCCGTGAACGGTTCGTATGTTCCCACCACTATTCGACAGAGACAGAATTCTTTCATAAACATTAATTAAAAATGTGAATTATTTTTATTTATTTGTTAGAGTTTTAAGTTTTTAAGTGCGTAGGTTTATTAAATACGTTTGTATGTTTGCGATATTGTTTGTATGAGTGGTTCCTTTGCTGACAGTACTTCGCAACTTGTCTAGCGGCCGCGGCGTGCCAGACTGTACTCTTCACGCTAGCCTGGAACGGGAAGTGCTATTTGCACATCACGCATTGTACTGCAGATTTTGTTCAAGGTAAGATAGAAGAACTAGAGTTAGAAATTTTGGACCTTAAGAATGATATTTAGCTAAAATCCTTAATATCAGAGGACTTTTGGAATACAGTGGACAGAGAAAAGTTCCCATTTTTGAAAAAAGCCGCATAAAAAATTGAATCATTTTTCAGTTCGACATATTTATGCGAATCCTTGTTTTCAAACATGAACTTAATAAAATCAAGATATAGATCTCGACTCACCGATGAGCATCCTTATGATTGTTTGCTAACAGGATTATCGTCATACCCTCCTAATTATGAGGCAGTGACCAATGATATGCATTGCCTCAGATCACATTGACATATTGATATTATATTTTTTTATAATTGAAACGTTGCTTGAAAATGGCTTTATCCGTGTTTGGTGACTAGATCTGAATCGCCGGGTATGCTTGAAAATGGCTTTATCCGTGTTTGGTGACCAGATCTGAATCGCCAGGTACTTCCCAACCTTCCTATTCGCCACCTCCTTCCCCTCCCCACTACCTTCAGCCTCACAACATACCCCGATTGGGGATTCCATGGTGTCACTGGCTCCAGACGGGAGCAGTTGAGATTTTTGTGCGGTATACCCGGTAAAAAAAAACTCCACACAGGAGGCCCTTAAGAAAACGATTTCCCTCAAGGCCTATGTCATCTAAGATGCTGTGTGGAGGGTCTTTTTGAGGAGAAGAGGGAGTTAACATTGGTCTTGAAGAGACCCATGTTGTAGGAAGGGGAAACAGAGGTCGGCAAATCGTTCCATAGCCGAGCTGTTGAGCACAAGAACGAGTCGAAGAAGCGACCAGTTCTCATGTGACAAATGTCAACCGTGTACATATGTTGGGCACGGGTTTGGCGTGTTTCCCGACTATGCACCGGTGCCGAAGGGATCAATGATGCTAGTTTCTTGGAGCATCTTCCATTGAAATACCGGTAGAACAAGGATAGCATTCCTACCTGACGCCTGTGCCCTAAAGATTGCAATCCATCTGTTAAAATGGGAGAATTTATCAATCAATCGGATCGCCCGCTTCTGCACAGAATCGAGGTTATTTTTCAGATATTTTGGAGCTCCAGACCAGAGGTGGCTGCCAAATTCAACTGTGGGGCGGACTTGCGATTTGTACAAGGCTAGCAGTTGTGTACTATTAAAGTATCTGCGGGCCTTGTACAGTACGCCCAGTTTTTGAGAGGCTAGCTTTACTCTGGCTTCGATAGAGCCCCCAAATCTGAGCTGGTCACTTAGAGTTACATCGAGCATATCAATGGAGGGCCTGTTCGGAAGGTTGCTTCCGTTGAAGGAGACGAGATTTTCATTGCGATTGCGAGACGTAATAATACATTAAATACATTTCTCTGTGTGTATGCAATTTGAATAATAATTTTATTATTTTGAAACATTTTTGTTTATTATTTATTAATAAATTATGGGAAAATGAGAAGTTATGGGAGGAGTTTGTCGATTAAAAATATGTGGTGCCCGCCACCCTACCGATATTTTAGAATGTGCTCTAGAGTACAAAAAGGTTGGGAACCCCTGCGCTACAGCATAGCGTTTACATTACCAAGTTGGAAATTTGAAACGAGCGCTTACCATGCGCTTATCACATATATGATCAGGAATCATTGGTTAACGTTTGTCAGATAAAGGGGTTTGTTTTACCTACCAGAATCAGACGAAATTCTCGAGGGTAACTTGAATAAGTCATCACTGCCGGACGTCACACTTGCTTCTAAAATAAAGCATAATAATGTAATATTCGAAATAAAACAATTCATATTACGTAACGTAATATTCCGCATCACTATCGTTAATTGCTAAAACATTTCACAATAATAAGTAACGTAATGTTGGTATGTAATGAAAAATACCTAAGATTATTGTATATTATCAGTAATTATTATGTACATAGCTACCTGAATCTGAAGAGTTTGCAAATAGATCATCCAGTTTTTCCTCCATTTCATTAATTACGGCTCTTTTATCCTCTGAAATTGGCGAACTTTCACTTGTACTACATATATTTTTATCTATAAAATAACAAAACACATTAAAAATCATAAACATAATAAAACAATAAGCATAATTATCATACTTATGTGAAAATCAACAAGAATTATTATTAAAATATCAGTGAAAAGCGTTTTTATAGAAATCATAACCTAAAATGTAATTTTACCTAAAAAAACATTTGGTAAATATCGGTTCGGACTGGCCACGATTATTACGAATAATTTTTAGAAAAACACTTTAGATTCGCCTTAATTACTTAAAAAGGAAACTTTTTATTATATAATAAAAATTATTCGTAATAAGCGTGGCCAGTCCGAACCGATAATCACCAAACATTTTTGGTATGTCATTGATTGTAATAATTCATTATGCAACACAATATTTAAGGTTATATGATAAAATCTTACCGTTAATTGAAGAATCCATTGATATTGCAATAATGGTACCTTCGCCAGCGCGTCATTTTATAAAATGCGAAAGGAAAGGATTCATATGATCCACATCCACACACGAATCGGCGGCGCCATAAATATACCAAATACCAATCTAGCGCAAATATCAACTAAATCACCGAGACAGTGTTGCCAACTTTATTTTGACCAATTCACTACCGTAACCCATCAGAAAACAACTAAATTTGGCTATCCCTCAAACCACCGTATTATGCCAGTAAGTTAATACCTAAATATTATTTTTTTACAGTGACTACCGCACAAGAGTCCCAACTGTTCCCGTCTGGAGCCAGTGAGACTATGGCATTCCCAGTATGTTATGAGGCTGAAGGTAATGGATAGGGGAAGGAGGTGGGGAAGATGAAGGTTGGGAAGTACCTGGCTATTCGGATCTGGTCACTAAACACGGCCAAAGCCATTTTCAAGCAACGTTTCAATTCTGAATGGTGGTCTTACACCAGGGTAATACTGAGAGTATCTTCCACTCTGGAACGTGCCGCAAATATACTATATATTATTTTAAATGAATTAATTGTGAAATAACACAAATTAATCAAATAAAATTTGAGACCTGCGGATTGTGAGTCAATGGTCTTACTCCTGGACTATGTAGGCCGTATATTGTAATTTATTTTTAAATTATTTTTGTTCATAATATTTTTTATAAAATACACCCAAACAACAATAAAACACCTTTTTATTATCTACTACAATACAACTAGAGACAATGCTTTTGAAAAATAGTCACGCGTAAAGTAATTACCTAGGTACAGATCATTTTTTTAAATGAAAAACTCTAAACAAATTAATATAACTGTATGAAAAAACATATTAAATGAGTACCTAATATATTTCTGAAATTTTTAGAAAACCCTGTATAGATATCATCACATTACAACTGACTATGCTTTCGGAACGCAAAAGACAAATACATAATTACGAAGCAAATATTTTATTTATTAAAGAAAAACTACATAAATGTGTATTAAAATACGAAATAATATAAAACTTGTAATAAAAACAAAAACCATTAACACAAAATTAATAACGATATTATAAAAGCAATTCGTAAATCAATCTTCAATTTTAAAAAAGGGCGCGAATAGCCGGTAAATATTATAATATAATGTCTGTTCTTCTAACAGTCCACCGCGAGCGCTCGACAGTCTGGCTACCTATGTAGGAATACAACATATTATAACATTCCGGCAAACATATAACATATCGCAAAAAGATTCAATCTGACTTAGCAATGTCATGCGATAATAGATTTTGAGGAATTTAACCATTGAGTTCAATATCGCAAAGCATTGATAAACGACTTGGAGTTTGAATGATATTGTATGACGAGAACATCCGGCAACGTCGCATGCCGTGATGTTATAGATGCGATAAAAAGTGTACCCAATTGATGTTCTAAGTATGGATGAATATTTACTGATAAAAAACGCATTCCGGAGCATTAACGGTCCACGTAAAAATGTCATTTATTCACTCAAAAATTTTTTTTACACCGTTCGACTCGTCTCATCGAGTTTGATATGATGGACTTAAAAAAAAAAAAACGATGAGCCACTAAGTGCCCAAATGAGCCAGTAAGTCGAAATGATCAAGAAGTTCCGGTAATTAAAGGACGCTTTGAGCCACTAAATGCCGTAACATAAACCTATATATATATATATGTATATATATATATAATATATATATATAGAATATATATATAATATTAAAAAAAAGAAATAGTAGTCCTAAGAAAAATGTACAACTCATTTTCTGAGAATGTTTTATCTTTGAATTTTCCAAGCCTAAAAATTTGGAAGGAAAAGATTAATTCATCAAAAAACACATTTTCACCAATCAGTTCACCTTTCATCAGACTCCTTTTGAAATCAGAATAATTTTCCAGGAAAACATCAATTATTTAATTCAAACAATTTTCCCGGTGCTTAATTTTCATCAAAGTCTTTGCACTTTAACTTCTTCGAAATGTGAACGGTCTCTCCTCGTAGGACCGAAATATAAAATAGGCGATTTTAAAAACTTTTTAAAAAATAACCAAAGATAGTTTTAAATATTTAGGGTCAGTTGTTTGACTAACCATCACACCGATACCGTCGCTAATCGAAGATCAACGCCATTTAAATATGATGACTCTTTCAGCACATAGAACAAATCATCAAAATATGACGATTAACAATAACAAAAATGACGCCACAAAGTTCATTTCCGAATATTGCAGAAAAAGTGTTAATTGATGTCTAAAAGGCCGAAAATGGACGGTTAAGGGATGTCTTCAAATGTCAAAATAGTGATAACGGCGCTGGTCTACGATAAGACCTTCGGTCAAAACAACAATTGTCCAAACGATCCTTAATGTAGCAACATTGCATTGGTTTTTATTTTTTTAATAATCTGCTTTGTATTTTACCAATTCAAGCTGATTATTAAATTGGCAATAGTCACCTGGTAAAGAACCCACTTGTATGTCTTACGGTATGAAGGAGACATGCGTATATGAGTGAGACCGCATGAGTAATGTATAAAAGGGGTGATTGTTGTCCATTCGTCCTCTTTACCCATAGTTTTCCTAGAAGAACCATTGTACAAATCTCGGAATAAACGTAACTAGTCTACCCACCACTTATTATTGTCTCACACCCTGTACTGAGATCATCATCAAGGAATCTGGATCCGTCATATATTGGAAGTCCAGAATATCAGAAGATAACCGCACACGGTCATCACACTTATATATACAAGTACTTACTGCAAACTTTCCAAAGAACCGATTTAACCTCCTTCCAACCTCTAGTCGACTACAACATCCACTGCAGTGGCACGGTTCCGAACATACGAGTATTCAGTAATAGCTTCCAGAATTTTACAATTGTTGTAACTTGACTTCACTTGACTCAAAATTATTGTCTCTTACTTTTTTTGTCGTTTTTAGTACTAATTGTTCTGTTTTTACAAAAAAATTCAAATAAAATACGGTCGAACAAAAAAAAATTAAACATAAAAAATACATATTTGTTAAAATTTTATTACGGTGATAATTAATAACTGAACGGTGCAACAACCAGTCACAAAACCCCTAAGTCCATCGAGATATTGCTAGTCTGGACTAGACTTGACTCCTATATTGTCTCTTGTTTTTTGTTGTTTTTTATACTCATTGCTCTGTGTTTACAAATAATTGCCGTTCCCCTTTGGACGGTAATTTTTATTTTTTTTATTTTATGTAAGCGACTATACAAAATAAGTCTATAAGTATACAAAATATAATGGTTATGTTAGGTAAAGATAATGTATGTCTTAGTCCTTCTTACTAGGGGTTCCTGTGCCGAGGCGCACTAAAATTATTTAAATAGTTTATTTGTTTTCTATGTCGTTTTTAGTGTCTTCATTAGAGTGTTTTCGTTGACCTCTTTCAGCCATGTTTTTATTCTTGATTTGTACTCTTTAATTTTTTTTATTAGTTTTATGTCATGGAAGAATATTATGTAGTTTAGTTGCAAAATAAGTGTAGTTTCTTTGTCCGATTGTGGTTTAATAAATTTTATTTCTTTTTATTCCTCGTATGCTTTTGTTTTAACCCCATATTTGTTGTATTCATTAAAAAAATACAGTAAAATGAAATATCTAATAATATATAAATTAGGTGATAATAAATGAACGGTGCCACAACGTACCTGGCCGAAATGTTGCTAGATCACTGACTAAACACGGCTGTCCAATGAAGATAGAATGTAACAAGTATTCACTAGCGATGAACCTCTAATCTAGCCTTGCAGATTATTTTCATAACGTCCAACATAAATAATGATAGTTAGAGAGCTCGTCGTATCCATGCCAATTGACGGGGTAATTACATTGGGATGGGAGTTGAGACGATCCCATTGTTCATTAACAACGGAAAGATATTTGTTTAGCATCCCTGAACAAACAGGTTTGGCAGACCAACTGTATTGTTGTACCTACAAGAAACTTAGTTATCTGGCTTATTTTACTTGTGGCGCGTTTCTACAAATCAGTTTTTCAAATCAAACTCAAGTGTTGATAGATAAATTAAATAATAAATAACTAAATTATACACGAACACTCTTTTCGTTAACTAAAACTCTCCCCACTTTAAAGGAGCTACAACTGGATGTACCTTTCAACTGACTAACTCCGTGGTCGAGGGGTAAGGCTTTCGCCTAGCGATCCGGAGGTCACGGGTTCAAATCCCGGCGTCCGCAGATAATTTTTTTATTTAATGGATTTGTTTCACAATGTAATCACTCAAACTAATATAGGTATATTTGCGGCACGTTCCAGAGTGGAAGACACTCTCAGTTTCGCCCTGAAATAAAATCACCATTCAGAATTGAAACATTGCTTGAAATGGCTTTAGCACCGGTGCATAGTCGGGAAACACGCTAAACGCGCGCCCAACATATATGACATTTGTCACATGAGAACGGGTCGCTTCTTCGACTCGTTCTTGTGTTCAACAGCTCGGCTGTGGAACGATTTGCCGGCCTTTGTGTTTCCTCCTTCATATAACATAGGTCTCTTCAAGGCCAATGTTCATTCCTTCTACTCCTGAAAAAGACCCTCCACACAGCGTCTCAGATGATATAGGCCCTCAGGGAAATTATTTTCCTCAAGGCCTCCTGTGCGGAGTTAATGTAAAAAAAAGCCATGTTGGGTGACTAGGTCTCCCCACCTTTCTCGTCTCCGTCTCTTTTCTCTCCTCACTTACCTTCAGCCTCACAACATACCCCAATTAGGGATGCTATAATCTCACTTGCTCCAGACTGGAGTAGTTTTTCAAGAAGAGTCCTCACTAGAATCCAGTGAGGTATTCGTATTTAAAAAAAATAAAAACGTTTTTGGGAACCTGGCGTCCTCCATACCAAAATCAATGAATCGAAGAGATTTTAACCCTTACGTGCAAAGTAACTGTGTGGAGGGTAAGGTCAGAATCGCTTGCGCTAAACATCACTTCTGAAAATTCTTTTTATTTGATGTATGCAACTTCTCTGACGGCATTTAAATAAATTATCTATGATTTTTTCCCTCAAGATCACTCAAGTATCACTCAAGTACCACTCCGCGGTCTTAGCCTGGTACTTATATTTCCCTCCCCAGTACCTTCAGCTTAAACAACATATTCGATTATTAGAGAAACCATAGTCCTACTGGCTCCAAACGCTTGAAAGCACTTGAGACTTTTTTTAATGGTGTACTATGTATTCACTAAAAAAAAAAGATCAACTTATAAAACTCTACAACACAACCAATTCACACAGAAATCCTTAAAAAGCTAACATGTATAAAATTTTATCACCTTCATTTCATTCCCCCATTTCGTTTAATCTGCTTTGACCTTTCCGTAGGTCAATTAAGTAATAATTTTAATGAACGAATTAAAGTCGTCACAAAGATTCGACAATTTGAATCTCTATTGTAAAACCCGACCCTTATGAAATATTCACATAAAGTTCTGCGGCTAATCTCCCAGCGGTAACTAACTTCCAGAACAAAGGCTTTTATTTCAATTTCTTACAACTCCTGTTTAATGGGATTAACTGTTTTTTCTCCAACGCTAATCCACAGCATCTAATCCGGGATTATGTTTGCTTTAATCTCTTGTGTTCATATTTAGCCTTAATTTCTGTCGGGTAGTAAATTAAATGAGATTGGTTACGGTTATAATTTTCAACAGCAGTGTTTCGAGATAGTGTGAATATTTAACCTTGTGTAATGGTAATATGTTAAAACAATTTAAAACTTATATTTTTCTGTATTCGACCATTACAGAATTTCGGCCTATCACGACCATTATCATTCTGGTGGCGATGAGAGGTAGGAACCGGTAACGATCAAAATTTTACAAGCAACAAATGGGCCAATCCTAGAGAGTATGGCTCGTGTGTGAGACCGGCATAACGACTAGAGCGCTTTTTGCCACAATATGGCCTTATTTAAAATACCTTGGATTGCTTTGCTGCCAGTTTTAGGCAAATTTTCCCTAGATGCATTAAATTTGTACTTAATTTGAATTATTAAGTTAAGTTATGATTTTTTTTATGTAGGCGGAAAACATTCAAAATGATCACCAAAAAATCAGGAGCGATCCAAGGAAAAAGTGTTAAATTGGTCTGTCGCTCGAGCGGTTATCACATAAAGACATGAAAGTATCTTTACATGCTCCGATTAATTTTTAAATCATATTTTGTTCCGCAGTTGCGCCGACGGTGAAGGTGCCAAACCAGCTGCTTGGAGCTCCTCTGGATACGGATGTCCAGCTGGAGTGCTACGTGGAGGCCTTTCCCAATACCATCAACTACTGGGTCAAGAACCGGGGAGAAATGCTGCTCGACGGGTAAGTTGACACCATCCTCATTGGAAATTACCACGGTGCAAGCCTTCAAAACACGGAAGATAGACCAGATGTGAAAGTCTTTCAAAGCATTATCAGATTAGGGGATAGAAGCTATTTGAAGAATGTTTTGTGTCTCGAAGTCAAAGTATTAATGAGTTTTTATTTAACCAAAATTTTACAAACTTGTAAGAGTTTCTAACCCAGGTTCGGAAATCAACCCTAAGTGTCGCGTTGAGGAACGCTTCGGTGGGATTCTATCCGACACCCGAGAAAAGTGACCACAAGCATAATATTTATATTTTTGATACTGACAGTTCGCGGTGGAATTTTAATATAATAAATTAAAACATTTTTCTACTTATTTTTTTGTGAACGTAACCTCCGTGGTCAAGGTGTAAGGCTCTTGACTGGCAATCCGAATGGGCAAATAAATTTTATTGAATTAATTGGTGTTATTTCACAATTAATTCTTTACAATAATATTAGGTCCTTACATATGAAATTGTCGTTTTGTATGGGAGGAACATAAAGGCGATTTTTTTAAATATAATATATTTATTTAATCAAAGTATGTACCATTGCTATCTATATACTTTTGCCATTAGGTAGTTCATCGATCCCTCTACTAAAAAAAAACATTCGGACGGGAATCAATAAAATCTTTGAAGGCGGTTTGGACTGCCCCATCGAAGTTGAATTTTTTCCCTTGCAAGAATTTCCATTTTGTAAACTAAGTGACGCAAAGAAAAAAAACAATTAAGGAAAAAAGAAATGAATTATAATGAAGATAAAATAAAATATAATAAAGATGTCCATAATAGGATGAAACCAATACTGGTGAAATAAATAAGTGAAAATAAGTGTTTTAATTTCAATTTTAATACAATATAATTCCACCACGTATAACAGAACAATAAAAAAAAACAAACAATTAAAAAAAAGAATTATAAATCTGTATAAATTTGAAATTGGAATTCCTAACCAAAGATAAGATATTTGAGATCAAAGTTGCCAGTACGGCAAAACGCCAATTTCACATATGTAAGGACCTAATATATAGTATATTTGCAGCACGTTCCAGAGTGGAAAATACTCTCAGTACCGCCCCGGTGTAAGACCACCATTCAGAATTGAAACAATGCTTGAAATTTGGTGACGAGATCTGAATAGCCAGGTACTTCCCCACCTTCCTCTCCCCCATCTCCTTCCCATCTCCACTACCTTCAGCCTCACAACAAACCCCAATTAGCGATGCCATAGTCTCACTGACTCTAGATGGGAGCATTTTGGACTCTTGTGCGGTATTCACAGTGAAAAAAAAACATAAAATCTGTTTTAGAATGTTAAGTTCATCTTCATACTGGTACAATTGTTTCTTAATCTGCAATTTATGTGCATAACATTTGAGGGAGTTGGAGAGGGCTATTCTTCTACTACTAGGAATTTATTCGATTATATGGGTTTTCTTACATTTATTGCTATGTCGTCTTTGATTACTGGATTTCTAATTACCAAATACTCTAATAACCAAATAATTCGAAATCCAATAGTCAAATACGCCATAGCAACAGATATGGGAAAATCCATATAATTGAATAAAATCCTTGTGAACCACCCCTCTCCCGCTCCCCCGATTGTTATGTATATAAACCGTTGATTAAGAAACAATTGTAACCAGTTACCGTCACACATAAATTAACTGGAAAAAAAGTTTTATATTTGTTTTAATGTAGCATAATAATAGTACTTCGTAACACAGTTGAATTTTCTGGTGCAGAAAAAATACACGATTCGTATTGTAGAATGTGTAAGAGTTTACGGTTCCCTTTGGTGAGATGGAAGTATGCGATGGTGAAATCAAATGTCCTGAAGGCCCCAAGAAGAAGTAAATCAAATTTTTTGATCTATGTAACAGATGTATTAATTTGGGAGGCGGATATGGGTACCCCCGCCCCGGGAACCATTTATTGAATAACCAACACCCCTTCCACAATACAAAGCCTTAACGAACTCGGCCAGTTGGACCTCTTATTTTTCAGTAATTTTTGTCGATCCTATATATCAAATTCTGAATTAACTTCGATAATATAATTTGTCCTATATTTTAGGCTGCTACATTTTTAAATGATGACTAAGTTGTAAAGAACTGGTTTGTAACTTAGAAATGTCTCGGGCAAACATAACCGATTTTATTTAAGTGGGACACCTATTGACATTTTCTAAAATTCTATCATCATCATCATCATCACTATTGGCTCTACAACCCCTGGCGGGTCTTGGCCTCCTCAAGAGTCTTCCTCCACTCATCTCGGTTTTGTGCCAGCTCTCTCCAGTTTTGAAGCTCCAAGATGGATATGTCTTTGAGGGCGTTGTCCCTCCATCTTAGTCTTGGTCTTCCCAGGCTCCTTCGCCCTATTGGTCTTGAGTTCAGCAGGGACTTTGGTGCTTGATGCTCGGTCATTCTCTCCACATGACCCAGCCACCGAAGTCTTCCCAGTTTTATAAATTTTGCGACGTTTAACTCCTTAAACAAAGTATAAAGCTCATTGTTATAACGTCTGCGGAAAAATCCATTTTCTAGAACCGGTCCGAAGATGCGCCTCAAAATTTTTCTTTCAAAAACGTCCAGTGCTCGCTCATTCCTCTTAGTTCATACCCAAGTCTCAGCTGCGTACGTAAGTACTGGTTGTACTTTTTTACACTTATAAAACTGTATTGTTCTAAAATTCTAAATAAATATTTAATTTTGATTGAAGTGACTCCTGTTATAAAATTAAAAATAAAATTAATTTTATAAGGTTGTATCCATTAGTGTACCTAAATTATCATTAAAGGAGAAGAAAATACCAATAAATCTAAATGAAAATATTAATAAAAACCAGACACAACAAAGTAAAATGGTAACGGTCGCAACTGGAACTCGAATCCAGGATATCTTGACTTACTGGGACAAACTCCTTAACCAACTCGGCGATTGCGACATCTTATTTTTAAGTTATTTTTGTCGAACTTTTTCTTCAATCATACGAGTGTATTATATTGATGGATAATAAAAGTTATTATGACAAGATTTATTCCATTAAAATATTGAATAATGATTAAGATTCATAATAAAAAAACATCGTTTATCCCCAGTCACATAATTTCTAATGGTGAAAATCACAAACACGATACCTAGACCTCCATAACAATTAGTCAACATTTTCTTGGACATTTGAGTTTAACAATGAAAATATTGATTGCTTAAACCCACCCCTTATAAATCTAGGTCTTCATATTTGCATATCTTTAAGTGAAGGCCAATAGAACGAATATGACCCTCCCTTTGCATTATGAGTTATTGTTCCCTGGAAGTATCCAAATCAATTCAATCGACCGGAAATAGATACGTTCAGTTTATCGGATTGCCCATTGAATTGAGTAGATTATTTAAATTAATTTGGGAAAATAGTATTCCATTATTCACCCTCAATCTTCATTATCTGCAGAGCAAAACTTTCCTTATTCACTTATGACTTATTAACACTAATAACCAAGGGTTGCTTGAGAAAGGTTACTGTACTCTACACCTTATTTATCTCAAAGGGAAAGTTATTATATCCGCGGGCCGACTGCGTGAGTGGGACGTGGGTGATGTAAGGAAACTTTTCAACCTGAAATCTTTCACCAGTAGCTTTGGCTTTCAAGTCATTGGACAATAATTCAAGTCTTTAGCACAATATACCATACGATTGTTACTTCAACGGCGTCAGCACTAACTACGGAGGGACATATTTTTGGGATAGTCCAGCTCTGCAGGGAACAGGCTTGGACAGCGCGGGTGTAAACTTTTTTTTTACATTAGCTCAACACAGGAGCTCTGAGGGAAATTATTTTCCTGTCATCTTAGGGGATGCTGTTTGGAGGATCTTTTTAAGGATAGACAGGAGAGGAAATTCTGGGAAGGAAAAAGGTCTGAGGAATTTGTTTTTTTTTTTCATTAGCTCTACATAGAAGGCCCTAAAGAATATTATTCCACTCAAGGTCTGTGCATATTTGGGGATCCTATATGGAAGGTATTTTCAGATAAAAGAAGCAGTTTAAGTTCTGAGCAGGAAAAAGTTATGAGGGATTGGTCAGTGTATCCAGGAGTGTCGAATGTGAATGTCGAATGGTGCCAGACAATGTTCCGAGAGAATCCTCCTGGAGGGGTCAAAGATCTCTCTCAACCAGTCTGTCAAGATCCGCCGACAAGATCTGGACAAACTTGACACCATGAACCCGGGCACCCCTGCTAAGTTACCAAACGTAGCGATCCACATGGGGCGACCTATGGCAGAGGTATTGGTTATCCAATGAATGGTTCCAGGGCGGCGGTACCCATTTCCGCCTCCCAAAATGTAACCGTGCGACCTGAAATTAAAGTTTCGACTAAAGAAATTCAATATTTAATGTTTGTAAAATTTATGTATTTATTGTTAATCTCATTCCTGTGATCACACTGATCACTTGAACGAAACCATTCCTTGTTAATAATATTATGAACTAAATATACAATTTGGCTGTCCCGAAACGGGAATCCTTCCCAGTTGGACAGACAAAGTATAATTTAGCGGACTTTTGCGTGAAATTAATTGAATGTTGTTAAATAACTATTGTAGGAACAATGGTATAGTATTTTTATAAGCGGGTTTTGATTTATAAAATAAGTTAAAAGACGAGCTGCTATCAAATCATTGTAACGGTGCACCATTCTAATATTACCATTTCAATCAACACTTATTTGGCCAACACTCGATAAATTGATCGTATCTCCTTTCTATTCAATCTTCTCACTTACCATTCCGCAGGGGGAAGTGTCCTCATATTCCCAGTCAGTTGCCAGCAGATGGCGATCCACGTTCACTCCATCGATTCGAGATGACGACATTGTACGAAGCTGCTACTAGGAATGACCTCTGAATATCTTCGTTCAGAGTTTGTGCGACATGTGTCGTAAAGTGAAGATGAACGAACTGTCCCCCTTCTGAAGCCTGACAGTGTTATTGAATTGATAATATGACTAACTTCATAAGGATTATTAAAATACGTGATTATCAATTATTGAAATAGAAGCAAAGTATGTTTATGGTAGCTGATCTTGCCGGATACGCGAATGGAATGGCTTTGGTAGCTCGTAGAATCTAGTAGACAGATGACTACATAAGTTGCTTATGTTCCTACAAGGAATATATTAATAAAATATTATAATATAATATTATAATATAATATTAATATTATAATATAATATTAATTATAATATTATATTAATTACACACTGATGTCGCATTCGGTGAACATTCCTATGAATATTTCCACTTGTCCAGCTACAGATCATGGATTTCTTCTGCTAACTGCGCTCTAAATGTATCCACATACCTGTTTTGAGTGTTACTGGAAGGTAACGGACGGCGTGGTCGAGGGGTAAGGCTCTTAACTCGCAATCCAAAGATCTCGGGTTCGGATCCCGGGGTGGGCAAATAAATTTTATTTGTTTAATTTGTGATATTTTAGAATTAATTTGTTTAAAAAAATATATAGTATAGGTATTTGTGGCACGTTCCAGAGAGGAAGATACTCTCAGTGTCGCCCTGGTGTAAGACCAACATTCTGAATTGAAACGTTGCTTGAAACGGCTTTAGCCATGTTTGGTGTCCAGATCTGATTAGCCGGGTAATTCCCCACCTTCCTCTGCCACCATCTCCTTCTCCTCCCCACTACTTTCAGCCTCACAATATACCCCAATCGGGAATGGTATAGTCTCACTGGGTCCAGACGGGAGCAGCTGGGACTCTTGTGAGGTATTCACATAAAAAAGGTGTTACAGTTCATTATTTACAGCAAACATTTCAGTCAACAATTCACTTCTCTCAACCGAACACAAGAATGGGGCTGATTTTATCAAAACTAGAACTACTCCCATTCGTATCTCTGATAAAATCGATTTTTTTCATGTCGAAAAATGAAATCACAAGCTGTTAACCGCATATTTTCTTACACGAAGTTATCGACTTAACACCCAAAACAGTTTTTTTTTTAAAAACTCTTTTCCATGTTTTAAAAACCTGTAAATCTTCCTAATTATGTAAACTAAACTCTCTCTCGAATTCTTTAAAAATTGTGTAGAGCACAAGATAATCTATTTAAAAAAAATAAACGAAGAATTTCATTATTCAATCCTTCACTCTAGATTCACTCGAGTTCCACTAAACTGAGTTCACCATCCACCATTTATGTCACAATTCACGAGCTAGCTTGTTCAATTACGATCAACTAGCATGAAAATGAGACCACTTATAGAAGGCATAAGCAGACCGCTTAATATATCCCGGAGACCGCCTAGATAATAATATCCATGGAACCATCTACATAGACCAGAATCCAGATATGTATTCAAAAGTAACTCCAAATCAAGTCCCACTTGAAAATCGACTCAAATGAACTCAATTAAGTGATTTCTCGTTCAACCGAGCGTCGTTATCGATCTCGACCGGGTTTCAATAGTTGGCACATGCAGCCATATTGATTATTGATATCGCCGTGTAATATCAGGCTCTATCGGACGATTAGAGGAAATTTATCTCGTCTAGATTTGACTCGCTAATTTACTTCAACTGCGGTTGGTTTGTGACATTACCGTTATTATTTTAAACCTTTATGAGTTTCTCTTGTAATGTATTATTGTGGTTTTTTCGAGTTAAGTTTCCTTGTACAGTGAGTAAATAAAACAGTATGTACAACATTTAATTTTATTCCTTTTTAAAAGTCTTTATATCCGTATTATTGCTGCCAGTGAAAATAAACTGTTGGTGGTTATGCTACAATTTTCTAGAAAATATGTTTACTTTTTAATGTGAATACCTCACTAGAGTCCCAGCTGTTCCCCTCTGGAGCCAGTGAGACTATGGAACCCCCATTGAAGTATGTTGTGAGGCTGAAGGTTGTGGGGAGGGGAAGGAGATGGGGAAGAGGAAGGTAGGGAAGTTCCTAGCTATTCAGATCTGGTCACCAAACACGGCTAAAGCCATTTCAAGCAACGTTTCAATTCTAATAGTGGTCTTACACAAGGGCGATACTTAGATTGTCTTCCATCCTGAAATGTGCCGCAAATATACTATATATTATTTTTAATTAATTAGTTGTGAAATAACATAAATTAATTAAATAAAATTTGTTTGCCCACGCCGCGTCGTGGAGGGTCTTTTGAGTAAAGGAAGGAGATTAAGTTTTGGGAAGGAAAAAAGTATGAGGGGTGGGTAGGAATCTGGGGGTCAGTGTATCCAGGAGTGATGGACGTATAAACCCATCCCTCCCACTGCAGTGCAAGACGATGTTCCAAGAGAATCCTACTGGAGAGGTCAAAGGGTCTCCCTCAGCCAGTCTCTCCGATCTGGCCTATCACGCAGCTGGTGTTCAGATGCATCCACCGCCAACACCCGGAAAAACATCAAACCATAAACCCGGGCACCCCTGATAAGTCACCAAACGTAGCGAACCACTTGGGGTAACTTAAGGCAGAGGTTTGGTTATTCAATAAATGGTACCCAAGGCGGTGGTACCCATACCTGCCTCCCAACTTGTAATGTATTAAAAATGAAATTAAATCGCACAAATTATTTACACATATTAAATTTTATTATATTATTCACACATGAATTTGTGTAAAAATATAATTTTTTAGGCAAAGCTGGTTTTTAATTTTTAAAAAAGCTTTAAATAATATAAAAAAAATATAATGTTCAAGAACTTTACCAAAGTCTTTTTGAAGGGACATTGATATTTTTTCACGACTTCATTAATTATTTTACCACGAAAATTAATTTTATTTTTGTAGGTAAGTATAATGATTCATGAATAAAATTTGTTTGACAAATTGAACGTCTTTATAAAAAATAAAACATCTTAAACCATCGTACCTTTTTGACGAAAACGAATCTTTTTTAATTCGATATTTTCGTAAACATTTTACTTCCCTTAATATAATCTAAGCTTCAGAAGCGCCAATTTGTTTCACTTTAAAAAAATCCTAAGACAGTTTGCCCAGAATATTCGGTACGGAATAAACACGCCATCTGAAATCTTATTATGGAAACAATTTAAACGGCCTCTGTCCCTTGGGCCGGAGTTAGCGTTCATCTGTGAAAGGAAATATTTCGCTTAAA
This sequence comes from Limnephilus marmoratus, assembly GCA_917880885.1. NCBI lineage: Eukaryota > Metazoa > Arthropoda > Insecta > Trichoptera > Limnephilidae > Limnephilus > Limnephilus marmoratus. Next base: position 2,981,627 of record OU862918.1, read on the forward strand.
AAAACATTGACATTATCCTGAAGGGCGTTTGGTCCATTTAAATGAGTATTCTAGGCGAGGCTTTGTCCCTACTAATCTCTTAATCAAGTGGACCTAACAGAATAAGTCTCCCAAAATCCTTATTGTCTGGGGGACAAAAGCATACTTAAGCATTTTTGTTTCTCACTGCGACAATTAGTTTATTTTTCCCGCTTCTTTGTGGGGGCCATATTTGTGTTGCGTGTGTGTTCTCCATGTTGTGCACACTCTCATGTTATAGGGTGTGTTTCTCTGTGTATCATGTAGTTGTTGTGTGTTTTTCTCTCTGTGTTATGTATTGGTGTATGTATGTTGCCTTGTATTACGCCGTGTGTATTTTGTCTACTACGGGTGTGTGGGGTGTTTTGTGTCTCTGGTCACGGAGGCAAAATGAAAACATCGTCATAATTACCTCCATCTCTAGACCAGAAACCTTTGTGGGTTTTATTACGTTTAATGCCTGTGTGGATAAAATTTCACAGAGCCAACGTATGCAGAATTTGTAAATGAAGTAGATTAATGAAATGCTAGGAAATTTTTGTTATTATTTGGAAAACTTCCTAATGAGTGGATCAATAACTTATAGCTTCTACATTATTGTATACTTTGCATACTATTCAATACTTTGATACGATTTTAAAATAACCATTAATTAAAGCAGATAAATTAAAGTCATCATTAAAAATAAAATGGGTGTTTAGATATGAACTCACCACTCACATAAATATAAACCAGGCAAATAATAGAAAAAAGTGAATTACAAAAAGTTTGTCTGCCTAATGTATTTCTTCGCTTCGTTGCTGTTCACACAGCCATTGTTTTCGTTTTTCTGTACAACACTCACTTAGGTAATACCTTTATTTTCGTCGGAGGTATCACTTCCCATATTGCATAAAAATAATCAGTAAGTATTTTCATCCACCTTTACTAGTCAAATCTTTACCATTTCGAAATATATCTTCATGCAGCCCTATTAAACTTTTTAGTGAGTACGAGTAGATGAATTGTACATGTCATTTGATTAGATCGATGAGAGTATTTAACAGTGAGCTGGTACAATGGCGAGAAACCAGCACACAAGAGCGGAACAACCGTTCAATATTACCGATATCGGCCACATTTTTTGTACCAGCATTTTTTCCGGCTCGTTCTAATGTTTTCTGACTTTTTCCATGCAAATAGACAACGGAATACGAATTTCATCCCTGGCTTAATCCCTTATTTCTTTCTGGAGTCTTTGTAATGCATGTTTTAGACCCAACCTTCCGTTTGATTCTCTTGGTTGAATACCATTTAAAAAGGGGTGCTCTTATGAGGTATCATATAATAATTGTATGATCTTTAAAAAATGTAAAAGTTAGATGTAATTTGGGAAGCTAGTGTATGGTTTTTACAATCAACACCCCTATGAAAGGTCACCCTAAGAAGTTCGCTACGTTTGGCGACTTAACAGGGGTGCCCGGCTTAATGGGGTAAGTGTTTTTTAGATCTTGGCGGTCGATATGCCTGCCCACCATGTGGCGGAAACTCTTTGACCTCTTCAGCTGGTTTCTCTCGACCCAACCCCACAAAATTTATTTTTGCACAAATTCATATTTTTATACAAATTTATGTGTAAATGCAAGAAAAAAATACATTACAATGTGGGAGGCGGGTATGGTTACTGCTGCCCCGGGAACCATTTATTGAATAAGCAACACCTCTGCCATAGGTTACCTCGAGTGGTTCGCTACGTTTGGTGACTTATCAGGGTTGCCCGGGTTCATGGGATGAGGTTTTTCCGGGTCTTGACGGTAGATGCATCTGCCCACCAGCTGCGTGGCAGGCCGGATCAAGAGAGACCGGTTGAGGGAGATCTTTTGACGTCTCCAGCAGGATTTTCTTGAACATCGCCTTACACCGCAGTAGGAGGGATGAATACGTGCGTCCGTCACTCCTGGAGAAAATGAATCCTAGATTCCTAACCACTCCTAATACATTTTTTCTCAGAATTTCTTCTCCTCCCATCCTCAAAAATACCCCACACACAGCATCCCCAAAGATTATATAGAACTTAAGGGAAATTACTTTTCTCCGGGCCTCCTGTGTAGAGTTTTACGTTAGCTTGGTTTTGAAAATAAAACAAGTGTTTTCCATCTTGCACAGAACAAAATCGCGCTAGATTAGTCGCAGTCGCTAGAAGAAGAAGAAGAATTAAAGGCATTTCCAAGCAGAGCACAAGACACAGAAGCAGACGCCAGACAGAATTAAATTGGGTTGCGGGTTTGAATAAATTCCCATTTTAACTTCACTCTCTACTAACTGTCTCCGTACGCGGAAAACACTTTTTTCACATTGATCTAAGGTTTGAAAATGTAAAGAAAAATACATATTTTAAATGATATTAATATTTAATCACTCAATTGAAAAAACAGAAAAATCATCTTATTCTTACATCATGTCTTTTTCTGGTTTTTCCGTTTCAAATTTTCGGTTGAGTTTCGCTAATATTGTCTTTTAATTAAATATTACAATGTTGAGTTTTATAATTGATTTTATAAGCACTAATTGAGATTTACATTCTTAATTTTATTTAAACGTATTTCTTTCTTTTTTACATGATCATCACACAGGAGGCCTTGAGGAAAATAATTTCCCTCAAGGCCTATTTCATCTTTAGGGATGCTGTATGGAGGGTTTTTTAAGGAAAGGAAGGAAAGGAAAGTTCTGGGAAGGAAAAGGGTTGAAGGGGTGGGTAGGAATCTGGGGTTCAGTGTGCTCGGGTCATCTGCCTCCAAGACCTAGATAAACTCTCCCCGTGAACCCGGCCACCCCTATAAAGGTTCCCGGGGCGGCGGTACCCATTCCCGCCTCCCAAATTGAAATTGATTTCTAGCTGTAGTGTCCAACTTTGCCAGGACTATGTACAGAGTTTTGCAAAATAAGATTTTAATAGTGTTTTTCTCTTATTTTGAATGTTAAGTGTGCAAATTTCATCAAGAAGTGTTAAAATTCTGCTGTGGGGCTGGAAAACGGATAAGGATAGTTTTTTTTCTAAATCTCACAAAGGCCGACATCCACTAGCTTGAAAGTCAAAGATCAAAAAACTCATTCTCTTCCAGTTTTTTATAACTACTGTATTTTCTTATATTAGCAACGCAGATCGGTGATATTATAATTGTAGCATTTGTGAAACTGAAAGCACATAAGAAAAATAATTGCCCCACGATCATTGCCATAGAATGAACAACATTAGTAAACATGAAAACTATTATCTCTCTCGAAAATATACTTAAGATAAAGTTTTTTGGTGACGATTTTTGATTTGTGTCACAAATCGGTCATTTGTAAATTAAATTTACGCCTATCAAAATGTTTCTGTCATTTGACTGTCCTAGAACGGGAGACCTTCCTAGTTGGACAGTCAAAGCTTCATTGTACTTATGTATTCTTTATATCAAAAACAAACAAATAAATAAAAAAAATAAACACATAAAAGAAATACACACTTCAAATTATGGATTATTACATAAATTTATTTTTTTACCTTCTACGATGAATAGTGAATATATGCTTATCTAAATAGTCCCGACGATTAGTACGAATTTGAAAACCAAAACCAGATCTAGATTATTGTTGTTTATTGATTTTTTACGTGGTATTATTGTTTACATTTCAATTATTAACCTCACCGGGCTATCTAGCACGGTTGATTGGTAAGGATTATATCGCTAATTTTGATAACTTCTAATTTTTTCCAACAACAGTTAGAAACCACAGTTGACGAATATATTAAGAACACAAAGTCATCGTGAACCGTTATTTATATCTTCAGCCAAAGGAAGCTAAACAAATATTTTTTTGTCTTTGATCTTCTAAGCACCCCCCCCCCCCCCCTTCCCCTTTCCACCTCCCCCCCCCCCCTCCCCCTGATTGATCTTCTAAGCACCTCCCCTTTCCACCTCTCTCCCTACCACTATTTCCATTTCTTCCCACGCCTGTCTTTCTATATTTGATAATTTATTTTTAGTACATGTAATGTCCCGATGAAGAGAACATCGTTCTCGAAACATATTGATTTTTTAAATAAACATTATCGTGGTAAAAACAAGTGTTTTTAATTATTTCATTAATAAAATGGCGCCACAAAGCGAATTTGCAAAATTTTAAGAAGTCATTATATTATTGTAATAAATAAGTAGGGTGACGGTGAGTTGATAAATTTCATTGATCACGAGTTACACAGAGACACACCACCGAATTTATTTAATTATTTTCGTCCTTTCTCCGCCAGTTCTGAATGAATTACAGGTAAGCGCTCCAATATAAATTACCTAATAGCAAACAAACTATACGAACAGTTTTATCGACGTAGAAACTTGTAATAGATATTTCGTCCGCAATATAAATCCGTTTGATTTTAATTTAAATCCCTCCGAAGGCTTTCTGTTTACCGGTCGACCCGCTTGGAAAGTCGTAGGTTTTCCAACAAAGTAGCGCGAACAGCACTGCGATCCATCTGCCTTCGCTGGATGCAATTTCCCAGGAGAGATTAACTGTACCAAGCAAGTAAGAGTACAGTCCCAGGCCCGAGTCTCGAGCTTCGACTAACTGGGAGATGGAACAGAGATGGCCAATCGTTTCACTGAGCTGTGCTACTTTTCTGTGAAGAAGAACTTATCTTAGTAGTATTACATAATGCTTTATCGAAATCCTTTCTAACTTATTTCTTGAAAACGTATCCAAGTAGAAGTATTCCAGCTAATATTTACTTAACGTTGATATACCTAAATAAATTAAAACCAATTTATTAAATAGTCAATTATTTTTATTAAATAGCCCTTTAAACATATTCCCCTTTCCTTACATCCTCTTTCTAACCTATCTCCCTCTCGCCCCCAGCAAAGTTAATTTTTTCTCTCCCTCTTCTATGTAACCCATAAGTACAATGTAATTGGGAGGAATACCCGTACTCGCCTCCCGAATTGACAATTTTCAATTTTCCAACCAAAACCTCTTCCATAGGTCACCTCAAGTGACACTCAAGTGTGCCCGGGTTCATGGGGTGAAGTTTTCCGGGTCTTGACAGCGGATGCGTTTGCCCATCAGCTCAATGGCAGACCGGATTTAGAGAGAATGGATGAGGGAGTCTTTTTGCCTTCTGCAGCTGTACTCTCTCGGAATATCGTCTTGCACCGCAGTGATAGGGATGGATTCATACGTCCGTCACTCCTGGATACACTGACTCCCAGATTCCTACCCACACCTCATACGATAAGATGACATAGGCCCTGAGAGGATTTTTTTTCTTAGGGCCTCCCTTGTGGAGCTAATGTGAAAAAAAACTCTCTCTCTCTGGTTTCAATCCTGGGATTGGTTTGCAGCAATTTCCTTTAGTTTCCTCTTCCATTCTTCCCTGTCTTGTGCGGCTCTTTTGAGGTCTGCATATGTTAAGCAGCGCACGTCCACCAGCAGGTCCTCCAGGTACTCTCGGCGTGGGCGTCCCCTAGAGTTTGTCCCCTCGGTCATACCCTCCATTATGGAATGCAAGAGGCCTTCTTGTCGTATTACATGGCCGATCCATCTTGCACGCCTTTCGGACAAGGTCCTGAGCAGGTGCCTTCCTCCTTCGATTCTTTGGAGAACCTCCTCATTTGTAATGTAGTCTCTCCAGGAAATTCCTAATAGTTTTCTATAGGACCACATCTCAAAAGCCTCTAGTCTCCGTTTATCTCTTTTGGATAGGCACCATGTTTCGCAGCCGTACATCAAGATACTCCATACATAGGTCTTGATGAGGAGTATTCTCAGCTTTAGGTCTATATTATTTGATTCAATTATTTTCGACCTTTTATTGAAAGCAAGCCTAGCCTGGTGTATACGGCTGTCGACATCGCTCTTAGACCGACCGTCCCATGTTATTTTGCTCCCGAGATAGACAAACTCCTTGGCGTTCTTTAGTGGAACTCCTGACATCTCTATTCGCATCTGATGTTGCGTTCGGCCTACAGTCAGCAGCTTTGTTTTGTCTTTATTTATCTTCATGTTATAGTTATTTTGGAGAATGCTTTGCATGGTTGTTAAGGCCTCTTGCAGTTCTTCTTCGCTTTCAGCAACCAATGCAATATCGTCAGCAAACCTTATCATATCCACCTTTTGCCCGTGTATCTTTACACCTTTTCTGTGACTCATTCTCTCTCTCAAGTCGTCAATCGCACTTTGTATATAAGCGTTAAAAAGAACAGGTGACAGAGAGCATCCCTGTCTCACCCCTTGTCTTATACTGGCTTCTTTTGTATCATTGTCACATCTAATTATAGCGGCCTCATTCTTGCATAGCGCCTGGATTATTCGTCTATCTCTATATTTGATATCAATTCTCTTCAGAATCTCGAAGAGTCTTTTCCATTCTACTTTATCGAAAGCCTTTTCCAGGTCTATGAATGCGATGAATGTGTTTTGGTTTCTTTTTATTCTTTTTTCAAGTAGTATTCGTAGCGACAATATTGCTTCTCTGGTTCCTACACCTCTTCTAAAGCCATACTGATCTCCGGAAAGGATGTTCTCTACTTTTGGTTCGATTCTTTTTAGAATGATATTAGTCAATATTTTTGAGGCATGAGATATTAGGCTAAGAGTTCTGTGTTGTTCACATTTCGTCGTGCCTGCTTTCTTTGGTAATGTAACAATTAGGCATTTCTCGAAATCCTCTGGTATCTTTCCAGTCTTATACATTGTCTGTATCATTTTAAACAGGGCATCTATAGTTCCTTTTCCTGCTGGTTTAATTAGTTCAGCCGGAACGTCATCGATTCCGGGTGCTTTCCCGTTTTTGAGGTTTTTCAGTGCGAGATCAAACTCTTCTCTAGTGATGGGATCTCCCAAATCATCTGCGTCTACCTCATTTTCTCTTTCTATCAATGTTTCGTTGTCACTATTTCCCTTCCCATTGTACAGCATTTCGAGGTATCTTTTCCATCTCTCTCCTATTTGGTCATTTTCGAAAAGTATTTTGCCGTCTTCTCCTTCTATTGCATTACCCTTTCCAACTCTCATCCCAAAGAAGTCTTTCACCGCAGCGTGAGCTCTTTCTATATTTCCTCTCTTGAGGTCGTCGTTTATCTCATCGCATTTATTCTGGTAGAATGTTTCTTTGGCTATTCTTGACTCTCTATTTATTCTGTTTCTCAGCACTTTATATTTCTCTTGTGATTCAGTTCTTTTATCATTTTTGAGCTCTCTTCTATCTTCTATCTTTTGGAGCTAATGTGAAAAAAAAACTAAATACTTTAAAATGTTTTTGTTTTACCCTGATGAAGGTTCAGGTGAAATTGAAACCGGTTGGTTTTATACAGGGTGTTGAAGGACGAACTTGACTTACTTTAGCCAGTGATTCCTGAAATTATTTGAAGTAAAAAATGTAAATGAAAGTTGGCTCTCCGGTGACTTTTTTTTTATTTTTCAATTTTTTTTTTAATTAAATAAAAAAATTCTTCCACATGTCGTCCATTATTATTCAGCCAAGAAACTGCCCATCCCTTCATTCTTACTCTAACTGCCCAATACCTACCGATTTTCAGGTTTGTAGTTAAAAAAAATATCGAAATTGTCAACGGCGATCAAAACTTCACTTACATTTTTACTCCAAATAATTTCAGGAATAACTGGTTAGAGTAAGTCAAGTACGTCCCTTATTACCCTGTATATCAAAAATATGTACATTAAAGTGGTGTTCAAACTGGATTATTGTAATCTAATTGTCATATTAACTTAACTTTTTTTGGTTAATTTACTTTTGAATATTCTTAATTCAACATAATACCTACTAGCGCCAACCCTTCAAAAACACTACATATTAAACTATTTATTAAAAAAACGTGCTTGCTTCGGGATCGTTACCTTTCAAAAACTGTCAGAAATTTACGATGGGCTGAACACCGTTAATTAACATTAAATTTCATTATTCAGATTTAGATCCATCAAAAATATTAATAATAGAAATACACAATTCGGATACAGTTATTATTATTAATTATTCAAATAAAATATTTTAAACAATATTCTGAATAATATTGACTAATGATGAACCAGTTGCTAACAAACGAAGGAAGTTGAAACCAAACTCTGAAAAAATACAAGAACGAATCAGTCGTCCACTAACTTTAGTGGTTGTTGGTGCGATTCACCAGTATCTGGTTTCCTTCGACTTGCAGAAAAAGAAAAGATTGGACATAAATGAGGCTTCTACAGCTGATGTTAACACAATTCAATAAATTGTTAACATCAGCCCATTACAGGGAAAGCCTCGGCTCGTACAGCAATTGATGGTGCAAATTTGAAGGCCTTTGACATTTTTTAGTTTTTTTTCGACTACAATTCTTAATATTTTGTCTTCCTGAAGTCACAGGGCATCCAAAGGCTCAGAAAAGTTGAATTGCAACATTTTAAGTGAAAACTTCTTTAGCACCGTATAGATTTGAAACTCGATAAAACGGAAGCGAGTGACACTAAACAGATACACGCACATACATCTATTGGATTTAGCCTGCGAGAGAATGACGTAGCAATAAAATATTTATTTAATTCACGGGTACTCAGTTCCAATATAATACTATAAATCAACAGTTCCACGCAAGCCTTCTTTGGTTTAGTGCCTGACCACCCTCTGCAGATATTTAACGGACCAAGGAACGAATCCGACGAAATCCAAAAACAATAAATATTTTAATTTTCATTAAAACAATATCCAATCTTCAAACCACTTCAAAATGAACATTTAAAGAAAACACAAAAGAAAGCGGCATCTAGCGACTCCGACGAAAAAAACACAAATACTAATAAGACCACCAAATGTATAGGAAAAGGTGCACTGAATTCGACGACAAAAATATGGAAAAATCATCCTTCGTATTGATAAAAAAGTGCTCCATAGTCTCCCCACTCTTGTCTACTTTAGTAGTTTGAAAGTTTCACTTCTACTGCGTTTGAATTGCATACTCTTATATTTTTTTTAATACTAGATACTACAATTCTTTATATTTTGTCGTCCTTTAGTCCTTGGACATCGGAAGGTTCAGAAAAGTTAAAATGCAACTTTTTTGTGTGCATTCTACTCGCTTTAGAAATGAATGTATTTGTGACGTACTGTTTGATCGGTGCTCGCCTCTGGTAATAAACTGGTCGTTTATCTCTGGCGTAGGCAGCACCCGGCACTACCCGGGCAGGATTGAGGTGGTCCCAGCATTACTCAGCCTCACAGACGCTCCGGGCAGACAATCGGATAGATGTGTTGGACCAAGACAAAGCTTGCTTTTTTATGACTGTAAGAGAAAAAAATACGTCTGTAATCGAAAAGTGTTGACTTCTTCCGGAAGTTAATCGCAAATTGAAATGGATTGTTGTTTAGTGTAGAAAACCACCAGTATTTCTACTCAATAATAAACAATCCATAGAAAAAGCAGACCTCTAAATACACATCCTTATATTTAATTAAATGAAGACAATACCAGCGAAACTCAATCGAAAATCTGGAGACACAAAAATCAGAAAAGATATTGGCACCTCTGGAACTCGAACCCAGGACCTTCTGCTTACACGGCAACTGGGCTAAGGTGTCTATATCCAATTCGGTCCTTTTAACTACATCGGGTTCATGGGGTGAGGTTTGTCTAGGTCTTGGAGGCGGATGACCATTGAAGTACCCACCACTGTCCCACCCCGGTATAGGCAACTTATGGTCGCCACTTCGGAGTTCTCGCAAGAATCTAATTTTTTTGAATTAACGGCTCTACATTTAATGTAACGAATCTAGACCTTCAATGTCCCCTCATACTGTGTTAGGTAGCGGTATGCGGACGCGCCTACAGGATTTATGTAATGGTCAATCTCTACAATTCTAAAGCCCATGGAGGTGTCAATGCAAAAGCAGTGAGCCTCATGGACAGTCAAACAAGTTGAGGCGGATGACCAAGACACACTGAACCCCAGATTCCTACCCACCACTTAAACCCATTTCCTTCCCAGAACCCTCCTCTCCTTCCTTTCCTAAAAAAGCCCTCCACACAGCACCCCCAACGATGACATAGGCCCTGAGGAAAATAATTTCCCAGTGGGGCTCATGTAAAAAAAAAAAAATATATCATACTTCGACTAAGAACTACCAACATTATCTTCATTGTCTTAACGCACATATTATTGTCTGCTATTCGAGTTCCAGTATCAATATCTTTTTCTGATTTTTCTGTCTCCAGATTTTCGATTGAGTTTTGCTAGAATTGTTTTATTTTTTTTACATGAGCTCCACACAGTAGGCCCTGGGGAAAATAATTTCCCTCAGGGCCTATGTCATCTTTAGGGATGCTGTGTGGAGGGTTTTTTAAGGTAAGGAAGAAGAGGAGAGTTCTGGGAAGAAAAAGGGTTTAAGGAGTGGGTAGGAATCTGGGGTTCAGTGTGTCCTGGTCACCTGCCTCCAAGACCTAGACAAACCTCACCCCGTGAACCTGAGCACCCCTGCTAAATTACCAAACGTAGCGAACCACTTGGGGTGACCTATGGCAGAGGTGTTGGTTATCCAATAAAGGTTCCCAGGGCGGCAGTACCCATTCTAGCCTCCCAAATTGAAATTTCATTGTATTATATATTACAATTTGAGGTTTTACTCATAAAGTTAAAAATAAAAACACATCCTTATGTTTATTTTTTTTTTCTTGAAAAAAAAATTTTTTTGTACAATACATACAATAGATACATAAATATAATGAAAGTATATAAAAAAACTTAATTCAATTATTATTAATACAAAAATACAAATTTAAAAAAAATGTTCTCCCTTAAAAAGCAAATGCTTGTGTGTACGGGAGGAAGTAGATATTATTCGTTAGGTTATTTTGATTTTTTTTTTGTTATTTGAAATTTAGTTTATGTAAAGAATAAGAGAAACATATGTATATATATTTTTAAATTATTATTTATTTATTTTTTTTAGTTAAGGTTTTTAGTATATTTTTTTAATAGTGTTTTGAAATTTTTGAAACCGTCCTTAAGGGATCTTATATTTTCTGATAATTTATTAAAGAAATTTGTTCCCAAGTATTTGTAGATTTGTTAACCCAAAGTTTTTTTACAAATGGGAATTGGTAACATGTATTTTTGCCTGAGATTTACTGTTTTTTTAAATGGTATGGTATGGTATGTTTAGGATATCCTCTTTGTAAATTTGTAAGGTTGAATGATACAGGAAGAGAGTATATAATTTTCTGACTTTAAATTCTTTGAATATGAGTTCAGATGGATATAAAAATGATTTTCTAAATATTATTTTAATTATTAGTTTTGCGCAATGTAAAGAGATTGTGTGTGAGTTTTATAGGCGCCACCCCATCCTACTATACCATATTGGATTATGGATTGACAGAATGCGAAGTACGTTATTCTCAGTAGTTCTTTATTTAGAATGTGTCTCAAACAGCTAAAAATATATGTTTTATAATTATAACTGCTAAGTTTATAAATTCATTAATGTTTTATCAAACCTACTCTTTAAGTTAGGTTAGGTTATTATCACTTATGTTTTTGAATATATCTACGTATTTATATTATTGTTCTCCTATACGGATTTTTATTTTATTTTATTTGGGATACCAACAGAATAATATTGTGACGAAGCATGATAATATAAAGGTTAGAATAAATTGTATAAGTGTCAAGTAAGCCTGCGCAATGTCACAATGGTTATTCAATTTATACATGAATAATTGTATGCAAGAATTGAAAGAGGTGGGATTGGGCACGAAATTGAGTAATCTGAAAGTATGTTGCCTGTTGTATGCTAATGATGCGGTGCTGATTTCTAACACCATGGATGATCTACAGTCTCTCATATCTAGGATGAACGAAGTATGTATGAATAACGAGTTAATGATGAATGAAAGTAAGTCTATTGTCATGATGTTTGAAAGAGAGATACAGAAAACAGTATGCAACATAGTTGTGAATGATGAATACTTGGAGCTGGTGGATGAGTTTGTGTACCTGTTTACGAGTGGGTAGTATGTTTACGAGAGATGAGAAGGCTGATAGAGATATTGAAAGAAGGGTGAATGCCGGTAACTCCATTAATGGTGGACTGAATGCCGTTGGTGCTAATAAAAAAACTGTCAAAAGAAGCGAAGCTAGCAGTCCACCATGGAGTCCTGGTACCTACCCTGATGTATGGCAGTGAGGCATGGAACTGGCAGAGGAAGAATGAATGTAAACTGAATGCTGTTGAAATGAGATCCCTGAGACTTATGTGTTGTAAAACAATGTATGATCGTGTGAGAAATATGAATATCCGCAAAGAATTTAAGGCTGATGTAAGCATAATGAGTAAGATTAAGAAGGGACCCTCAGATGGTTTGGGCATGTAGAGCGAATGAACGAAGAAAGTAGTGTAAGAAGAATATACGACGCGAATGTGAATGGTAGAAGAAATTGTGGACGCCCGAGGAAGACATGACACGATCAGATACTTGAATCGGGCCATGTTAAAAGTCAGGATAATAGTATGAGACGATGTATGAATGTGAGTGAGGCAAAGAGTGTTTAACAAGACCGAGTTTTTTGGCGGTCCGTCCTCTATGCCTACCCCTGCGGGGAAACGGCGTTATGGTTAGTTAGTTGTATAAGTGAAAATGGGATGGGTCGGTCTTGTTGAATCGTATATATTCAAATAATAAAATGCATAACTCAGAAATGAAATTCATTGGATTGCAGTAGGGCACGATGCATATCTATAGTTATGAAATATCGAGAAATCGCCTGTGTGACTTGAAGGAGTGTGGGATGGAGTTAATGTGTGATGCACGATAAATGAAAGAGTTTCGCGTAGTTGCATTTGCGGTGTTGCATTGAGGGAGGCTAAGAATTTTGTCTGATCTGGTTCGTTTGTTGGCAACTCTTTGTTGTATTCGTTGTAGGAGTTCCTGGCAATCTACGACGGACCTGGATATTTTCTGCAGAAAGAGTACATCAACCGAGTTTCTTATATTATCTTCCAATGATATCATCTTGCTGATTTAAGTGGGGACGGTAGATATGGAAGTATAAGTATTGTAGGAAACTTTTTTCACAAATATGTAAATTCACGTAATAATTTTGTGAAACATTAATTTTATTGATGAAGTAACAATGCTTTTTAAAATATCTAGACCCGTATAGAAGAATAGTAAAATGCTAACATTTATGATTGTTATAGAGCCATGAAATTGTAGTTTTCATATAACTATATTCCGTGCAATTGAACGCTTCATCTATGTACTTCCGAGAAATCACAATATAAATTAACTAACTAACCATCACGCCGTTTCACCACAGGGGTAGGCAGAGAGGACGGACCGCCAAATAATACGATCTTGGCACACACTCCTTGCCTCGTTCACATTCATTCATCGTCTCATACATGCTCTTCTATTATTCTGACTCTTCACATGGCCCGACTCAAGTATCTGATTCACTTGGTCGTGCCATGTCTTCCTCGGGCGTCCCCGACTTCTTCTACCTTTCACATTTGTGTCATATATTCTCCTTACACTCCTTTCTACATGCTCTCTCTTTCTTAATCTTATGTGTAAATAAATAAATCTTACTCATTACGCTTACGTCAGCGTTGCTTTCTTCGCGGATCTCCACATTTCTCACACGATCGTACATGGTTTTACCACACATACGCCTCAGGGATCTCATTTCTCCGGCATTCAGTCTGCTTTCATCCTTCCTTTGCCAGTTCCATGCCTCACTGCCATACATCAGGGTAGGTACCAGCACTCCATTATGGACGGCTAACTTCGCTTCTTTGGACAGTTTTTTGTTGACGCCAATGGCAGTTCAGTTCTCCATTAATAGAGTTGCCTGCATTTACCCTTCTTTCGATATCTCTGTCAGCCCTCTCATCTCTTGTAAACATACTTCCCAAGTACACAAACTCATCCACCTGCTCCAAATACTCATCATTCACAATGTTGCACATTGTTTTCATATTAGCTCTTTCAAATACCATTATCCTAGACACGAGAGACTGCAACCCTTCCATGCTGTTAGAAATCAGCACCGCATCATCAGCATACAACAGGCAACATACTTCCAGATTACTCAATTTTGCGCCCAATCCCATCTCTTTCGATTCTTGCATACAATTATCCATGTACAGATTGAATAACCACGGTGACATTACGCAGCCTTGTTTAACGCCTTTTGTGATGTCAAACCATCCCGTAAAATCGCCGTTCACCCCAATACATACAACGCTTCCCTCATACAGAGACGCAATTACCTGTATGAGATTCGTACTCACTCCATACTTGGACAACACCTTCCATAGCTTTTTCCTGTCAACTCGGTCGTATGCACAATATCTTTCCAATAATCGCAATACTGTTTATATCCCAAAGATTAATACTTCTTGCAGCGCTGTAGGTATTGTATATAATAGTGCTGATACGTTTAAGTTAACAATGATCGTGGAAGCGCCAATCTCGATTATCCGGCTTTACTTATAAGTTTAAGCTATTATTCAACGTCAGAGCTTTCCGGGAGAAAGTATCAAGTTTATTATTATTTCCCTTATCCCCAGAATCAGCTTAGTTTATTTAATTTGTTTTGTATTTCCATAGACTTAGGCCGTTTTGGGTTATATCTCGGTATCTTAATTTTAGAGAGTTTATCATAATTTTAAATAGGCTTTGGAATAAAGAATATTTTGAAGGAAACTAAATAAGTGAGGCATTAAGATGTCTATTTTAAGATATCGCCTGGCCATGCAGTGTACTCGTATAACAGTTAGCCAAGAACAATTTGTAAACTGCCGTTGCTCGACTGCACTGACGTAATCACGTGACACTTGGCCTGTTTCTAATCAGCCTTTCACCCAGAGAGTGAGGTTATAAGGCGGTAAAAAATGGATAAACACATGGCTATAGAATATTTTCTTAGTCCTCCTCATTTGGAGATCCTGTGCTAAGGGGAAATGGGTTTTGGATGGAGGGTTTACAGAGACTTATGCAGTTCAACTTCATGATTTGGATGGGGTATTTTCAGTAACCTCCATGACGATGTTTTTAATATACTAGTCAGTTGTTTTTACGAAAACTCCTTAAGCCAAGATTTGGTGGACTCAATTTAATTATTTTCGTATTACTTTGTTTGATACTGGGTGGGAGCTTAATATATAACTTTGCAGATAAAAATTCAAACCATCTTTGTCCAAAGGCAGTATTACCTTTAGGTATATTTAGTTTTTCTAGTTGCTTTGCTCTGGTTTTATGATTAAGTGAAGTGTTTGCCATTTTTTTGTATTACTTCAGCATTGACTATGTAACAATTTTTAGACATTTTTGTTTTGAAGAGTTTTAATTATCCATGTAGGTACATTTGTTACTTTAATTTTAAATTTTTGCGACCGGTTTCAACACGTCTGTATCATTAACGAGCAAATTTAAAACTAAGTTAAAAATTCTATCCAAGTACAAAAATTAATTAGGCGGGGGTAGTGGGAGTGGGGAATTTGGTGGAGGAGGAGAACGGTGGAGGAGTCAAAATTACATGGAAACATCGTAAGTAGAGGGGATTTACATGGTGCTATTATTTTATTAACTAAATTAATTTTTTTTTGCAAAAATTTAAAATTAAAGTAACAAATTTACATGGATAATTAAAACTCTTCAAAACAAAGAAGTGTTTGCCTTTTTGTCACGACGAACCAAAATATTATTGTCATAGTTTTATTATTTACAGCACCAGGCAGTGCATATATAGAGCATGTACAGTACAGTCTAGAACTGTTTAGGTACACATTGTTCCAAAAAATATGAAAGTTAAAATTAGTTTCATGAATTTCGTGAAATATTACGTTCATCAATTATCTATTTCAGGTATCTACATAATTATGATGATCGATATAACGTGATTCGGTAATCGTCGCAGAGTTAATCTATGGGACAGGTACTCAATTTTTTTGTGTGTTGATATCACATATAAGTAGGAACGCCCGAGGAAGACTTGGTACGATCAAGTGATTCTAATTTTGATTTGGGATGCGGGTATGGGTACCGCCTCCCCGGAAACCATTTATAGGATAACCAACACCCCTGGGTGGTGCGCTACGTTTGGTAGCTTTGCAGGGGTTCCCGGGTTCACGTGGTGAGATTTGTCTTGATTGACTTAGTCTTGGCAGTGAAAGCGCTTGTCCACCTACTGCGTGGCGAGCCGGATTAGAGATTGTAACCTAGGCCTCTTCAGCCGGAATCTCTCGACCGATCGCCTTGCACCGCAGTGGGAGGAATGGATTTAAACGTCCGTCACTCCTGGACACATTAACTCAGATTCCTACTCACCCCTTACGCCTTTTTTCCTTTCCAGAACTTCCACTCCTTCCATTACAATAAACATTTCCTTAGTTCAATAAATAGGTCCCTGGGCGGCGATACCCATACCAGCCTTCCTAATTAATATGCATTTGTTATGCGTATTTATTTATTTATTTATTATTTATTATTAATTTCAATAACAAGGTTTGTACATGTATGTATAATGTATATAATAAGTATAGATTCTTTTTTTTTTCACAGACCTCCTCACTAGGATTTCCTGTTCTGAGGTGGCCTGTAGTTTTTTAAAATATTTGTATTTGGTTATGGATGTATATGCAATAACAATGTAATTGACATGTACATGGACGATTAAATCGATGTAATGATATACATATACATTTGTAAGCATAGTGTGTATACACTACACAAATAGTGGATACCTACACGAATTATCATCATTGATGTTTGATGACGTAAGCAAAAGCAATACCTTAATGATTACGTAGTTAATCGCTACATAGAATATGATCATTATGCTTGCAGGCAAAGCATGAATTGATCAATAGGTGAAATGACCCGGGTATCGCCATTTAAAAGGTAGCGCTCAAATGTCACAAATAAGCTGATTATAGATTTCAGCGTCAATGAAATGGGAAGAAACTATGTGACAATTTACGTAGGAATAAATTAGGTTTCATGTTTTTCCTTTTACGTTTTTCAATGCATGTAAGCGTGGTGTGAAGTATTCCTTTGTATTCCTACGTGATGCGTTAAATTATTCAACTTCAACGAACTTTTAATTTTCGAAATTGAAACTGATCAGTATTAAATCTTATCAGCCAAGCGATGAACTGAGAAGGGGTATTTTATTAATTATTAATTCTACATTTAAATATTTATTTCTTTTGATGCATTTTTGACGGATATCTATATAATTAAAGTTTACTGAAGGTGTTCATTCGAATGGTAAATTTCTGATGGTCTCTTACTTTGTTTTTTTGATAGGCATTGAATGATCCTGAGACAAATATTGTATAAATTTTTTTAGCCTCACAATTCCTACAATTTTAATATCCGGTAATGTTTTACTAGTCTAGATCTTTTCACTTTTTACTTACCTTAACATGGGAGGGTACAAACATACTTTTTGATTTATTGGCATACAGAGCTCCGGGTCAAAAAGACCCCTTTCTCTTTCATCGTGAATTATATATGATACATGTAATATAGTTGCTGAAAAAATGGTTTATTTTCTTATTTGTTAAAAATTATTTGCAAGGAAACATCGATGCAATGTGCGGAGGTTTAGTACTTACTTTCGCATTGCTTACCAAATACTATTTAAATAATATTTGTACCTTTAAAACTATTTACTAACACAAATTAGGTGAGAACTTTTGGTTGTTTAATTCTATCAAATGATTGTTATTCACATTACTTATTAAAGTGTTTAAAGTTAATAAGGAAAGATGGTTTGTGTAGCCAAAAAAGGTTTAATGCTATCTAACTATCAATTATTATGTACGCACGCATAAACAAAGCGTAAAATGGGTAAAAAGCCTGGACTGTGATTAATTCTACTTTCTAGTCTTATTTGATCGTCGTAATCCTTAACTTTTAAATCTTTACAACATGACTTCATTAACTTTAGTTGATTGTGTAATTTTCTTGGGATGCTGTAAAGTTTGTCTTAGCGGAACAAAGGAATGAGAATTCATAGCGAAAAGTGAAAGAATTTGTGAAAGTCAGAGCGGGCAATTGAGGCTAATTTTCAGGCTTTTATTTTGTTTTAAATTACCCATGAAAAACCGTTCCAGGCGAGGGATATTCCGCGACTACCATTTCATAAGGAAGTTCTATTACGCAGTTCTAACCAGCAGACTACAAAATATATAACCGTATTGTATTTTAAAATAGGAATAAAACAAATTTGTTTATGTACAATTTTATTGAATGTAAAACTTAATATATAAACCAACCGCTTTCGGTTCCACTTGAACCGTCAGGGTTTGATAAAAACATCCTACTAATATTATAAAGGCAAAAATTTGTATGGATGTATGTTTGTTACTATTTCACGCAAAAAATACCGAATGGACATTAAAAATTCTTTCACTAATTGATAGCAACATTATAGGCTATATACTATGCATTGGTAAGCTCCGGCGTTATTAATAAGCTCTGGCATTATGAAATTATTTACCATAGGTTTTCTGTCCCTAACAAAATCGAGTTATTGCAAACGTCAGAAGAAAAGCAAAACAAACGATTGCCGTGTAAGCGGTGTTGGCGTCGTAGTTAATATCTATCTCTAAAAACGAATCGCCGAAATATGTTTGGGCGCAACTTCCGAACGATTGCACCAAATTGGATAATTCTTTTTTTGTATAAAACTACTGGTGAGCTTTGGCATTATGAAACTCTGAGTATAAAAAATGTAATAGGTGGCACGCGAGCAGTTTGGAAACTGAATGTACCGGGAATTAATGTATGGAATGCGGGAGGAGGGAGGTGCGGGTGGAGAGGCGGATTGTAGGAGGAGGGGGGGAAGGGTGGAGGAAGGGGGGAGGGGAGAGCGGGGAGGGGTGGTGGGGGGAGGAGAGAGGGAAGGGGGGTAATGGGAATAATACCATGCGAGCATAGCCGCGGGAAAAATCTAGTATTAAAATAATTTCTAAATTTCGGTGAAAGGGGAACATGTTTAAAATTGGACTATTAGATACATCTAATTTATTATTCAATAAATTAACATTTTAATTATGTTTATATTTTTATTTAATTCTATAGGGCTTCTAAATTATTTAGACCTTATTGCCTATACCATTTCTATGAAGTACGTATCCCATTGAAATTTCTACATCCGAAAAAATCTGGAAGGAGTGATCTTTATTTATTAAATTTTGAAAAACTTCCACCGTTTAGGCACTTCATGTGTTCAACCACCCTCGTTTTAACATTTCTTGCATGTTTCCAATATAAAACGCCGGCCAATCATTGCACAGGTACTTAATAATGTGGTATCTTCACAGTTATCATTTTCTTGCAATAATTATGTTTACACATAAGGTGGTTGTTGAAAGTGTAAAAATATTTTTTTTTATTCATTCGGACCCATAAGCGTGTTTTCACGATAATATAACATTACCCGACGTATGTATGTCATATGAGGCGTATCTGATTTGTAAAGTATTACAATTAATTGTTTCTGGAGAATATTGAAAGATTTATCGATATCAGAATTTCATTGATTGACTGTAGGGTCGCGATCGTAACTAAATTCATTTCAACATCGCCGTTTTGATTGTGAGTAGTGGTCTACCACCAGGGCGTAACTGAGAGCATCGTTGACTTTGGAAAGATTTTCAAATATATTTATCTTTACAAGGGAAAAAAATAATATTTATTTATTTAATTAACACAATATTACATACTACATACGAAATATAATATTATACACGAAACTCGATCGAAAATCTGAAATAGATAAATCAGAAAAGGATAGGTCACTCGTGGGACTCGAACCCAGGACTCTTTCAGGTTATCGATTGAGTTTTGCTAATATTTTCTTCATTAATTAAAATATTAAGTTAAATGAAGACAATATTAGCGAAACTCAATCGAAAATGTGGAGATAGAAAAATCAGAAAAAGATATTGGCACCTCTAGTATTCGAACCCAGTACCCTTTGCTTACATGGCAAGTGCTCTACCAACTGAGCTAAGGTTTCGATCACTTTTAACTGTATTAAATTTCGACTAAGAACTACCAACATTATTTTCATTTTTTTAACGCACGTATTATTGGCTGATATCTTTATATGTGATTGCAAGATTCAACCCGAACTATATGCAATCTAGTTAGTGCCGGGATAAATTTTTATCCATTTTATTTTCAATATGCGACATCTATTGACATTTCTGCAAGTCTAGGATGAATATTAATTTTTAATTTTTAACTTTATGAGTAAAATCTCAAATTATAATTACATTATTATAATATTGGTCGAGTACTTACAATTTAAGCCGAGGATCCTGGGTTCGAGTCCCAGAGGTGCCAATATATTTTTCTGTTTTCACATTTTCGATTGAGTTTCGTTAATATTGTCTTCATTTAATTAAATTAAAGTAAAGTTAAAAATTAAAAATAATTAAAACATTAAGATTTTGGGGTTTTACTCATTAAGTAAAAAATAAAAATGAAAAAATGATTGTTTCGCTTAATATACATTCATACATACCAACTGTAAATAATAACTCATGTACCAATTGTTGATAACATAAATTCAGAGAAAATTCTCTTCCAACGATATTCTCCAAAATGGTGTTGGAGATAATGAGATAAAGCGTTTTGATTCAAACCTAAAAAAAGGCTAAAAGAGTTTTCGTAAAACTCATTTATTTCCAAACCATTTTACCAAACCAGAATACCTAACTCATTCTGAAAATTTTGGCGAGTTATTTTTTTTTACCTTGAATTAAAAACGTAATTCGTTTTAATAACAAAAATTCTTTTAAATAAATAATCGTTCATTATGAACCCTTCGAACCCATCTCCAATAATAATAAATCTGGAACGGCGTAAAACTTGGATATGCATTCGTAATCGCCTTTTCCCATTAAACGAGTTGAATTACCCCTTGGAAATGGCTTTCCCACCGCATAGCGCACCCTCCAACCCCTCGCGGATTATTCGACGTTCGACATGAAGCATTTTAAGGGTTTTCAACAAGTGATTATCCTTTTTGCGGCGTGCTTATTGCGTGCCTCTATCCAGACTCACAAATCGCCGAGGTTATGCTCCATATTAAGGACTGAATATACAGAAGGGTTGTGGATCACTCAACGAAACCCATGAATAAGTTATTCGTGGTGTTAAAATTGTTTCAGCGATTCTACCGGACATATTTTTTTTAAATAATTTTCTTTGTATTGTGCAATTTTTTTAACAGAAAAGTGTCGATTTATTCGATTTGTTGGTAGTTGGTATGATATTTCGAAGTTTAACAGCTTACGGCTTAAGTATCGTAGCCGTTCGCTTACTTTAACGAATACGATGCCATATGTTGATCTGGTTCTAAATAATAATAACTCCGAATGGTTTGGAGAAAGCTTTAAGTTTATTTTTAAACAACAAATAATTATACACACGATCAATGTTAAATAATCAAGAAGGTTGACGAGAATAAGTTTTATGCGACCAACGATGAGAATAGCTGAAATTGAAGAAATGAGTTGATAGACGGCGTTGCTGTGACAACCAGTGATGCAATCCGCTTTGCGATGCCCGTGATAAAAATCCGCGTAACTTATTTCTGTCAGTACCTACTTATACCCACAAGCTCAACTTGCTGTCCCCGGCATTGACCGGGCTTTACCTACAGTTCTTAGAAATCAGACTTAGACAGGAACTTTCCGTTGTTTTGAAAGACAAGTGTGCAAAATTTCATCAACCTCGGGATAAAATTGCACATTTGATTGAAAATCAAAAACTCGGCCTCGGTCAATCTTTTTTTGTTTGTTTTACCATACACACAGGAGACCCTAAGGAAAAAGATCTCTCATGCCCTCTGTCGTCTTTAGGGATGCTGTGTGGGGATCTTTTTAGGAAAAGGAAGGAGTGGAAATTCTGGGAAAAAGGTATGAGAGGGGGTAGAAATCTGGCGATAGCAATAAAAATAATTGAATAATTTATGGAGCGTAGTTTTTGTTAAAAACCATCTTAAGGGGGTTTAACCAGCCAGCATCCGAAAATCAACATTTCATCGAAAGTTGTTCTTACGATCGTGCAGGGCGGTTACGTTGAGAAAGATTAATTATTCTCCGTGCCAGCTTTTTTAAATTATAACTCAATATCGATTTTATTTCATACCAAATTTGCTTTAATTTATACCTACATCCAAAAATGCTGAAAGGCGTGTTGATGAAACTATTAAAATAATGTACTTTTTGTAATTATTTTTTTTATTATAAGTATTTTTCATTTTTCAATAATGTCTAAGTTAAATAAGAATGTTAAAAAATCTAGTTTGTAAGTCCGCAAATAAATAAACAAACGGACCAATTTTCGTCAAGAAACACATGAACGTTTATATTTTTTAATGATTTTATTTAAACTAAAATTAAAATTCTAGAACATGCGATACCCAGATAATGTATTAATTTATTTTACTGCATGATTATATGATTCGAAATGGGTGTTGTAGATAGGAAATCTTTTTTTGAAAATTTAACAAATCTGCCAACGACCTTATTATTCTCAAAATTAACATTTTTTCTTAAAATTTAAGACATGCGAATGCTAGATAAAATAACAATATTTTGAAATCCATTTATAATTTTTTGTGGAAAAGAGTCAATACTTCTAAAATATGATTTAAAAATGACATATTTCTGGTTTTCTCTGGTAATATTCTCTTAAGGGCGCTGTACAACTTATTATGATTTATTAGGCACTATCGTAACTTTATTATTTACAAATAGATAAAGAAACACACTTACCTGACAGGTCAATTCCGATAAACACTCTTTATTAGAAAGTTAATGCTTGGAGAAGACAGGACTTTGCACGTGGAGGACATTACATGTATTTAAAACACTCTGCATTGTAAGATTTTACATATCCTACTCTCATCATTGTTGGTATTATATTTTATGAGGTAGTCCAGCTGGAGATCTATCTTTTTTAGCTTTGTACCTGCCTTTACGTACATTCTTAATTTTTTTTTGTTTAAACTAGAAGATTTTTAAGCCAACCGAAATCCTCAACGTTGAATCGTAGTAATTGCACTGATTATGTTGGTTGAAATTAGAAAAGGCACTTCCAATAGCAACTACACCAGCCACTGCACTATAGTTGATGTCCATCGAGCCAGAAGACTCATTATTAGTCTTCAAATTAAAATTTGCATTGCGCATGTTGCACTGTAAAGACATTATTGAATTTAGGCCCATTTTCTTTTCAGATATAATCTGAACGTTACTCAAATTGCATCCAAATATTCAGCTGTGGCTGAAAAAATTCTGAAGTTCTTCAAAAATATGTTGAAAATCCACAATCCGCCGACCAACAACTTTAAAGGAGTGTCTTTAGCTAATTCTTCTTCAATATATAAATTGTGGACGTGGTGAACGTTTTGTTCCACATTAGCTCTTCCGTCTTCAAGAATTGTTTCCACCTGCAAAACGTAAGTCGTAAGTATACTATATAGTCCAGTAAAATTAAACATTTTCACTTGCATCAAATGGGGTAATTCTGAATTTTTTTACATATTGTATATGATTAAGGACTGATGAAAAATAAAAATTTTCAATCTCGTCAGACCTCCGGATCTTGCCAGATTAAACATAAAAAATGGTAAACGAAGACAACACTGTGATGTACTAGTTATTATACCGTATTCTGTTTCTTCCTTCGTTAATGTTTCGGACAACGTTACGGACGTTAACGTTTCGGAGAGCGTTACGGGGTGGGGTCTATTATAAAGGCAGATGTGTAGATTATTATGAGTTGTGTATTTGACGACGGAAACTGTAACGCCATTCGAAACATTGACTCAAAATAGATAACGATAATACTTTTAGGGGTGAAAATCTCAAATCGAATCTGGAGAAAGCTTATTTCTCGTTCGGAGAAAAACTGTATGTGAGATTTCACTGAAATAACCCCAATTTCAGAAGGGCTTGCAATTACTACAATTGTTAAAACTTTAAAAACTTATGTAACTTAACATATTCCTTGAAAGACAAAATTAAATCGATCCCTCGCAGAAACGTGTGCTCTATTGCGATATTAACCTTGCAGATTGTTTGCTTTGCCTAATAAACATTTACTTAATTGTTACCATAATATTATATGCAATGATACCCATTGCCAAGTCAGAATGAGTTCATCGAATTGAATACTGTTCTGTAAGATGCCCCTTAACCTAAAGCTGAAATTAAATTCTTGCAAATGCGGAAAAAGACCGAATTCCCGGGCTGTAAATGGAGGAACTTTGGTGGTAGAAAATGAAATTATAATAAATATCCTCTAACTTTTTCGAAGACTTTGTTGCCTAACTTGGGACCTTTGGTCTTGCCTGTTCCATCGACTGAGAACGAGTTCAACTTTGCAATGAAGTTAGGTCTGGAATAATGTTACCAAATGCCAAATGCAGCCGCAGAGAATTATCATTACCATTACAAATTACATTATATTTAACTACTGAGTAATGTAACGCAAACATTGAAATTCATAAATTTCGTATTATGCCTTCTGATGTACGAGTATTACAAGAAAAATTATATTTATTTCTTTTTATTATTTTTGAAGTAAAACTTCTTTACGCACGCTCGACTTGGGGGGTAAGCTGGTGAATGTGTTATGAAAAGTGTGATGTGAGCGGTAATCAATGCGAACGGTGATCGATGCGAACGGTGATCGGTTGAAGTCGGGCCTTTACGCACGCTTGAAGTTGAGAGGGAGATATAAATTAGTGAAGATAGAAAGAGGGAGAGAGTGTTACGTTTCGTGTATTACTCTACAGCAAGAGAGAGGTGCGAGCGCAAGGAATAATTATTTATTGAATAACCATGTCATAGGTCTCCCCAAGGTCGTAGGTCACCCCAAGGTCGTGGGTCATCCCAAGGTCGTGGGTAACCGCAAGGTCATAGGTCACCCCAACGTCGTAGATGCCCCCCAAGGTCGTAGGTCACTCCAAGGTAGTAGGTTACCCCACGGTCGTGGGTCACCCCACGGTCGTAGGTCACCCCAGGGTCATGGGTCACCCCATGGTCATATTTCACCCCATGTCATATGTCACCCCAATGTCATATGTCACCCCAATGTCGTATGTCACCCCAATGTCATATGTCACCCCAATGTCATATGTCACCACATTGTCATACGTCACCCCAATTTCATAAGTTAGTGAAGTTTTACTTCAGTCGTGTTGTAGAAAAGGGTGTGTCCTTACTGTGGTGCCCCGTTCTAGAGTTACATTTGACAAGTTTGCATGTTTATATTACAAATAAGTACCTATGTTAAAATATTGCAAAAGGAAAATTATAAAGTTATATGTAGAAGAAAACAGTACGAGCATTAATCGTTAATAGGTTACAAAATTATATCTACATTCTTCCTATCCAAGTTCGTAATCCACATCTTAATGCTTCTTTTGAAGTCATAATGTTTTTAATGTTTTTTATTACAAGAGAGGGAAAAATAATTCCATAGAGAAATATTAGATATTTCTTTGTCTAAAAGTCGTTTTGGTTGTAGGTTGGTGGAATGTATGTTTAGTGTATGAATTAATGTGGATCTTGTGAATCGGCCTGATAATGTCTGTATAAACTTACCCTGGTTTTTCAATACGTAAATTAGTATATCTTTTGTATTATAATTGTTTCGGTGACATTAAATTCAGAGCTTGAATCTGTTGGAGTTCTGATGGGGACTCGTATAATTTTCAAAAATTACCTTAAAATTATATTATGCACAATCGGCAGTAGGCCACTTGCATGGATTTCATAACGACTTTGAAAAAATCGTGTGGATAGATTTTTTACTAAGATTACGAAAATGTTAGTAAATTTTTTTAGAAATGTACAGTTTTTTAAATTTTTAAATAAATAAATCCATTATTTGGGCCCGTGACATCACTACATGAAAATGTCCCGTGTCCGAAAATGTTCCTATTAATTTTGTATAATTCCACCTTGATTTATTTTTTTTTACATGGCAACACTTTGATTTCAAGCGAATTTTTGAATTTGACATTTAACGTTCACTAGATTTATTGTTTGTTCTCGGCGAACTTATCATTTGGTTTGACTTTTTGATAGATGTTATGAAGAGAACCCCGTACAATTTACGCTGTCTGTATGTGTTTTAGAGGTATAATGGTAGTGGTGCTGATTTTAACAAAATCAAATTTTATAATATTCTTATTTTTATTATAATTTACAAGTACACGGATATTACATTGGATTTAGTAATACAGACGTTGAACATTATAATAATTTATGATTAATAAGATGGATCACGGAAAAAAATATTTGTGAGATGTAATATTTTTGGTATGCCTCGTTATTCTCCTGTGCCCTTTCTTGTGGAAAACGTTTTTTTTTAATGATTTTCGGCTACGTAATTATCGTTTTTCGCACCCATAAAACTATGTCCTGCCTTTCCGTTTTATAAAAAATGGTCTGATTTTTCTGATTGAAAATTATAAAAACTCGCCAGGGTTTCAAAAATACAATTAATAAATAATACAGAAAGTCTTAGAATATTTGCCTAAACAGGAAAATAATTTTAAAAATGTGATGCAAGTTGCTCATTGAATAAGGTAACTTCATATGAGCTGTACTCCCGTTTTCATTAAATTTACAATAATAGATTACGATTTGTAAGGCAGGTACGACCGTCGCCCCGGGAACCATTTATTGGATAACTAACACCTCTGTCATAGGTCAACCTAAGTGGTTCGCTACGTTTGGTGACTTATCGAGGGCACCTGAGTTCTTGGGGTGATATTTTATTTACTTTTTTGTTAAACCCCTCCACACAGTATCCCCAAAGATGACATAGGCCCTGAGGGAAATTATTTTCCCCAGGGCCTCCTGTGTGGAGCTCATGTAAAAAAAAAGGTTTTTTTTGAAATTGGTAAGAAATGTACAAAAAATAATAACTTTATAGTAATTCGGAGGACCAAATATCGGGGGATTAACTATCAGGTAACCTCCAAAAATACCCTGGTTTCAGCTTTTACATTTCTAGATTTCTTCAAATGGTTACTTATTTTGTATTGTTTTCTTCTCCACAGACCCAAATACTCAATCAAGGAGGAAAGATCGTCCTACAAGGTGTTCATGTGGCTCGTCATCAAAAAGTTCTCGCGATCAGACATCGGCACATACAACTGCGTGTCTACCAACTCCCTCGGGAAATCCGAGGGAACTCTCCGACTTTATGGTTAGTTGCCACCAACTAAACTATCAATATAATATTGTCTTTGCTCTTCAATATAATATAACACAACACTGTGCATGTTTAGTATAACTTTGAACACGTAGACTCTTACTAATAAACTTATTTTGTTTTTTACAAATAAACTAAAACATGTTTATTAGTAAGAGGGCATGTCGAAAAATTTTACATATTTTACTGATCGCATTGCTGAAATGCAACCATCTTGGTATTTTGGTATGCAGTTATTTCAGTGCAGTTTTAATAATTTGATTTGTAGAAGTACTTTTATATCGCTAAATTCGTTAATTTAATGATTATAACATGTTTTAAAAGTTAATTTTGTGATAAGCTCTAAGCTTGCATGACTCATCACAAATTGAATGCTACAGTCAACCTTTTTTGGGAGCTTCCTATCAATAATATATAATTTCATTGGGCTTGGTTTAGAAAAAAGTTCGAATAATTTGTAGAAAGTTTATTTTTCATTTGTATTGTATTGTTATGCATTATTGTAGAATTGTACTAGATTGCCTAATTTTATCAATTTAACTTAACATGTTTGTAAATAAAACGATATTTATCAATCGACTTATGAGTAAGATAAAATAAGCTCAATATCATATTTGTATCGAAATTACAAAACCATTTTTAAAATCCCACAATTTTCATCATTTTGATCAACCCACATCTCCCAAGTATATCATATTGTGTTCTCTTCTCAAATTATCATCCCATCATTTTTTGTGGCATTTATATCTATGCTACTCATATATTTAATCGCCTTTTATTTTCACATACCTACACTTCAAACAATTCATTATTTCACCAAATTTTAAAATCCACCTTTAGACACAAATTTCGCTTTTGTCAATTTGAAATCATTAAAAGTTTCACAATTTAATCGCTTTTAACCTAAAAGCATTGTCCCAATGTTGTCACTGTCAATTAAAAGAGCAATCATAATTTCTATTTTTTGATTGCAGAAATAAAAATTTACCCGAACCTTCCTCATGGGTCGACTGATAATCATGTCAACATTTTGGGAGGTGAGTTATGGCAGAATTTATTTAAAATTTAGTTCTACCTTTTGTTATTTTAAAATTTTCCTCACTCGTTGCAAGCTATCGCGAGACATCTCTTTATCTTTCATTGTAATTTTTCTTCAAATATAACAAACACCCTAATATATTTAAAGACCGCCCCTAAAATTATGCAGAAACGCATGAAAAATTAATTTATCACAGAAAATGTAATCGTAATTCAGAAAAACAGGCAACTTGTCTAAGAATGCCTCGACAATTGTAAAAATCGTAGCGATCCTACAACGTAGCGATTTTACATGAAAAAATCCGAACGAAAAATATAAACCTATGTTTACAACTCTGGTACCTATATCTAGGATACCTAAAGATACTCCAAAGGTATTTACGAACACGCAAAAGAATCCTGTGCTGTAGTTTTGTAAAAATATATATTCTCGAATAAAATGAAGACAAAATTAGCGAAACTGAACCGAAAATCTGAAAACAGAAAAATTAGAACAATAATACGGTCACGTTATTAAAATAATACTGTCATTTTTATTTCTATTTTTCTTTAAAATATTATCTTTTTTTTAAAGTTTTTCACTTAATTTTATTTATGTTTTAATTTATTTATGTATTTCAAAATTTGAATTTTCATTTTTATTTCTATTTTTCTTTAAAATATGATTTTTTTCTTTATTTTTCATTTACTTTTATGTATATCTTAATTTTTATTTAGTATGTTAGATTATCTGTTTCAATAAAATAATATTTTTTAAATTCCTATTTAAAATATTAAATGTAATGACTACCACCCCACCGGCATTAGCCTAGCGGGAGGCGTCTACTAATATCTACAGGAATTCCAAAAACTGAAAAAATCGAACTAATATCTACGAGAATCAAAGTGTTGACGAATATCTACAGCTCAAACTGTTGATTAATATCTATGAGAACCAAAGTGTTGACGAATATCTACAGCACTGGCAGAGGTTGGATTTGCAATATGTATAACATATTGGAATAACTTAATATTGCGTATGCAGTTTAAAAAACTTAATTTATGTAAGTATGTATGTAAAAATCCCTAATATCGGACTATTGAACACATTTAGATGATTAGTCCAACCTACGCTCTGTAGATATTAGTTCAACCTACGCTCTGTAGATATTAATCAACACTCTGAAGTTCGTAGATATTAGTTCAACATATGAGCTGTAGATATTCGTCCGACATACAGGCTGTAGATATTAGTATCTGGAGTCGCCTAGCGTGGTAGCCAAAAAAAAACAAAAAATCTGTAACCAATAAAATTTTATGAAATAAAAAAAAAATGAAAAATAAATAAATAAAAATAAAACATCTGGACCAACAGGACCTTCGCCTTGCCGGGGCGCAACTCTACCAACCGAGCTAATGTGTCCATATCCGATTCGACCAAGTATCATTCTTCGACCAAGAACCACCAACTTCACTTTCTTAACGAATATTTTTATTGGGTTCGAGTCCCGTGTGTGACCGTATCTCTTTCTGTTTTGCTGTTTTCAGATTTTTATTGAGTTACTTTAATATTGTCTTATATTAATTAAGATAAGAATAAAATAAATATATTCTCGTCAAAATAAATAAAATGGTTCCAATTTATCCTAAATCCATAAAACATTTTCAGAAATATCAACCCAAAATTATACTCCAAATCAAAAGCCGCTAATTTGAACTATATATATATATATTAAAGCAGCATAAATATATTCAAGCATATTATTATTATTTTTATTATCTTTGGAGAGCATAAATAGAGTTCTCGGTGAGTAGAGTAAATTACTGAGTTCATATATTTCGTACTGAAACTTTCCTAAAAGTAGGTAGTCTAGTAATTTAGTGAATGCTTTTTTGCCTTTGGAGTGTGAATTATTTAAGAGTAGTGTCTGTAAGTTTATAAACTGGTGTTACTTTGGATTACAAAGAGATTTACGAGTTGGGGCTGCTTGATAAACGCCCTTTTGCACTCATTTCCTTAACGATAATTAGTTGCTACGTGTGAGAAAGGGAATTATTCCTGAATAAACTTTTAAATATGAAGCAAAAGATTTTATTATTTTTTTCTAAAGCGTCATATCATTATAATTATCATCAACAAGTAGCTCCTGACAAAAAATTGCTAAGCCTTTTCTTATAAGTATCTATCTATGCACATTGTCCGGAAACTCGTAGCACAAACAATAAACTAATGAGTCGACATCAACCAGAGAACCCAATAGTTTTTTTTTTCGATTTGAGAATTTGATTTTTTTTTTTAACTTTTTCCATGTTTTGCCAAATAAAGGCTTAAAAAAGTTTGAAGCCGGATCTTACTTGACTCCTAGCGACCGGTTATTTTTTTTTTAAATTTAAACTACACAATTCCAACTTATATCTCGGTTTACAAGAAAACTAAAGCTCAAATCCAAAAAAGATGTATTACATTATCGACTTCAAATATTGTGTAGATTCACCAGTTTTTCGCTTACACCGCGAGTTTCCGTGTATGCAGCCGATAAAAATAAATTTCGACTGTTAATATAATTTTTTTTTTCAAAATAAACACTTCTTCATTTTCTTATTGTTATCAAGTTTTACATGAAGAACTCCATTTTAATTTCTTTTATGTATTCAATAAAATTATTATTCAATTTATAAAAACAGTTTATTTATGAACAAGTTCTGCTAAGTAATTATTATTATTACGCGTGACAGCTATTTCGCCTTCTGAAGGCATTATCAAACTGGGTATTTTACTTTTTTTCTATTTCTGAGATTAAATACTGACCATAAACGGTTACGCCAATAAGCATAATATTCAGTTCTGGGGCACTGAAAATCCGCGTGTGATACACGAAAAGCCATTACATCCACTCAAAGCCACTGTGTGGTGCGGCGTTGACGCGGGAGAAGTGATCTGGCCGTATTTTTTGTGGACGCCATTGCATTACGGTCACTGTTACTGGCGAACGCTACAGGGCCATGATAAACGACTTCTTACTTCGGGAATTGGATGAGCGAGGCTTGGTGAACATGTGGTTTCAACAAGACGGTACAACCGCACACACAGCACGAGCCACAATAGATATTGTGAAGGAAACGTTTCCTGGTCGCGTAATCTCTCGTTTCGGAGATTTGGTATGGCCAGCAAGATCGCCAGATTTAACCATTCCAGGCTTCTTTCTTTAGGGCTATATGAAGTCGCGGGTTTATGCCAACAAGCCTCAGACAATCGTAGCCCTTAAGGAGAATATTCGACAGGAATGCGAACAGTTATCACCGGAAATCTTGCGGAAAGTCATGGAAAATGCGATAAAACGGGCACAAAAGTGTATCACTGGCGGCAGCCACTTGACGGATATCATCTTTTTCACTAAACAGAAAAAATTGTAAAAGTCCAAATAAAGATTTTTATTATTCAAAATCTTTTTTTTTTTTTTATTAAGTGAATAAGTTATTCAAAAACAAAATTGGATGATTAATTTTGCACCACCCTGTTTTAGAAGATGTAAGGGAATAATATCAAAATTTAAATATGTAGAAATAAAATTATTAATTTGCAATACACACATTGGAAAGATTATTTTATCTAGATTTTAGAACATTTTTTGTTTTTGCAAAGCGATAAAAAAAAACCAATATAGAGGTGTATTTGAAATGTAAAATTAAATATTTAGGAATAAAATTATTAATTTCTAATATATGCGAGCATGTCGGCAATCAGGCAGATCTGTGTGATTTTACGATTTGCTGCAACGTAACATATTGGAAAGAATACAATTTTAATTTTTGCACCCCGGACGGGTTGGTGCCCAAAATTCCAGATTATTTCCATATGTTCTAAATACCTACACCTCTGTATTGGTTATTTTTTTATCACTTTGCATAAACAAAAATGGTTCTAAAATTTAGATAAAATAATCTTTTCAATCTGTGTTTTAGAAATAATTTTTTTTTTGATGTTGAAAATGTAAACTCAACCCGTATAGGTTTTGGAAATACGCAACCCGATCGGCGGGCGTTAGAATAAAAAGTGGTGGTTTAAACAAAATAATGTTGAATTTATTTATATTATATAAATGCCATTATTTGGTTCCCAGGTCTAGCCGAGGCTGCCCGGGGTCACAGTTCCCGCTCCAAGGACCTGACTGACACCAACTCCGCCCCTCGCCGGGCGTCCCTCCCCTTGCTACTGACCTTCCCCTTTCTCATCTTCCTTGGCTGCAGATGACCATCTCCGGTGGAATTCGAATGAACCTTGTGTTTTGCATTTTAAATTGAATGATAATAAAGGTAACTCAAGTATTTTATAAGGCAATTAAAAACTTTAGTGCTGTGTTCTATATTATACATTTATATTTAATTTATTATAGTTATGTCGATATTGAACGAATGTTTGTGAATACACCGTGTAAATGAAACGCAGTCATTTTTCTTTTATTTTTACGTACAAAATAATTTTATTTTGAAATAAATTTATTTAAATCAACAAATGTTGTAATTTAACTATACAGAATTGCTAAATGAAAACAAGTTACTTTGTATACACAACTTATTTAATCAAAATTATTAACATGTTTTAAAACCAATGGTTTCTTCATCTTCATCGAATTGTGTTTAATGAGATTAATTTTAAGTTATTGTTATTATGCCGTGTTGCAGTGTTTTAGTTATTTAGTCAACGTTACAAGGTCCATCATCAGGACAAATGTGTAGCTTGTGGTGAAGAGTGAAATAATGCCGTGTTGCGCCCGTTATCTGGTACTTGACGGATACAAATAGGATTAATCCGCGCAACGCGATATCACTTCAACATGGTCCAAAGTGGTTCACTACATTTGGTCACTTAGCAGAGGTGAAGTTTGTTTATGTATTGTAATGCGTCTGACCTCCTATGGCGTGACGTGGAGGTGTGTTTTGCTTATGTTAACCACACCCCGGTACACAAGCACTCCTATTAAGTCACCAAACGTTGCGAGCCACTTAAAGTGACATGTGGCAGAGGTGTTGGTAATCCTATAAATGGTTCAAGTGGTGGCGGTACCCATTATTGCAATTGCAATACAACAGTTTTTTTAAATATTTAAAATCATTCCTCTTTTCTGGTACATCTCATAAACTATTTGATCTAAAAATCTGTCATTGGAGAGCATTTCACATAATAATATATCTGTTTTCCTAAAATAAACTATAAAAAAACTTATGATTATAATATTTCAAATGGCATCAAATATTTAAATGTGAAAGTTATACTTTTGAATGTAGCTATAACTTTGTGGTTATCCATCATAGATAAATGAAACAATTTAACTTTGTTTGAACCACTTATATATTTGAGTAAATCCGACCGATTTCGGAACGACCGTTCCTTCTTCAGGACAAACGTATACTGATTTGATAGTTATGAAATATGGATGGGAACAATACATTGTTCATTATAATACATTGTTCCCATCCATATTTTATAACTGTCAAATCAGTATACGTTTGCCCTGAAGAAGGAACAGTCGTTCCGAAACCGGTCGGATTACTCAAATATATAAGTGGTTCAAACAAAGTTGAATTGTTTCATTTATGTGAAAATTATATTTATTTTTCTTCTTTTCTACAACAATAATTGTATCTACTGTAATAATTTGTAACCGCAGTTCAAAAAATTATTGGCGAATTCTTCTGGAGGCTTTTGGAGATAATGCCGCTTTTAGAGCAAAAAATGTTCTCAGATTTGGTTGGCTAGTTCATTATTTAGTTCATCGTCTGTCCGGCTGCACAAATAAGTTGAAGCGTGTTATAACAAAGACGGCAATCTCCACCATTGTCTAAAATGAGTTAGATATGGTGATGGATAGAGAAACAAAAATACTATCGACAACTGCAAAGGGTTCGGAGTATAAATGACAGTATCGCATACATTTTTAAATAAATATATTTAGTTCTGCAACAAAAATGGCAATCTCCATTAGGGTATTGCAGAGTATGGAACAAAACCGACAATCTCCCAACTATTGAAGATAACCAAATAATTTAATATTTAATCGAAATAAAATATATACAGTGTGTAACGAATGTAAACAATTAATGACTGAAATTATGCTTTACTGTTCAAAGTAAAGCAAAAGAACTAAAAATACATTTTTTGCGTATTACTCAAAATGAAAATAATTGGAAATTACCGTATTTGCTTCAACACGCTTCGGAAGTTCTTGTACTGTATTGTTATTACTAAAAATCACATACCGATAAACCTGTCTACTGCAAGCATTCACCATAATGAAGTACGAAGTCATTCAACTGGTTAGCAATTCACACAAGTAGGTACCAGTAAAGCATCGAAAGCGTCACAAATACCATGACGATAAACACAGGTTAATTGATCTCGGTTTAAGCGATCGCCGAGTAATCAAATTCCAAGCTGACAAATTATCGTCTAGTTGGTAAGCCGTACGGTTAGAATGGTTGAACACTAAATACTGGAACCTGGTTTAACTCGGGCTTAAGTCTAACCAATTCCTGATGAAGGGAATTTCCTATTCAATTTAACCCTTCAGTCCTTACACTATTTTTACCTTCAAGTCCCAACGACAAGGTAAAATTTTACAGATTTTGCTTCCAAGTTGGTTTAAATGTGCGACATATTTCTTATTTTTAAAGTTGTCGTAAAAATAATTTTAGAAACTAGATAAAATTTTCAGAAAAGACGGAGATGTATTTAAAATAAATATTGACATATCTAAATTATAAAATTTTAATATCAAACATGAAAATGTAAACAAATATCTCATCGGAACGTTCACAATTTTGAAAGAATTCGATATTTGGAAAGCACATTCCTTTTGTGTATGGAATTGGTAAGAGAACTGTCACTTCATTATTATGCCGTTTATACATAACAAGTAGAAATATTTGAGACAAACTGAGAAGAATAATTATTTCTCTTTCCAAAAATGAAAAAATTGCGTATCTCCGCATTTCAGAAAAAAATATAAAAAAACCTTTATAGTGTATAGACGGCCCGGTCAAATCTGTCCTTCAAAGGTTCTAATGTAATATGTTTGAGGCTAATAATGTCCTTCTGTGGTTTGGGGGGGTTAAAAGCTTTATGGATGATTCGAAAATTGATTGCGGATTAATAGTGCGGTTTATTTGTTACATTCTTTCAAAAGATTCATCAAGATTTTATTTTATTTCAACGTATTTATTGAGATTGAACAAGAAATAAATAACGCATTTATGTTATTTGAGTTACGGAAATGCGAATAAAAATTTTAATATATTTCTTGTGACCTTTCCATATGACCATTCTATTATTTATTATATTTTCGATATTTGTGTGAATAATAATACCATAGCATATATGTTTTTAAACCGTAATTAATTTTTCATGTATGATCATTTATTTATTACATTTGAGTAATAATAAAAAATAAAATAAAATTGTTGAAAAATATTTTTTTTTTTTAATGTCATAATTTTTTTATTTATAATTTTTTTTTGTGAAAAATACATTTCATAAAATTTATAATTAATAATTTTTATTACTATTTTAATATATATATATCTTTTTTTTTTTTTTTACAGTGAATACCGCACAAGAATCTCAACTGCTCCCGTCTGGAGCCAGTGAGACTATGGCATCCCCAATTGGGGTATGTTGTGAGGCTGAAGGTAGTGGGGAGGGGAAGGAGGTGGGGAAGAGGAAGGTTGGGAAGTACCTGGCTATTCAGATCTGGTCACTAAACACGGCTAAAGCCATTTTCAAGCAACGTTTCAATTCTGAATGGTGGTCTTACACCAGGGCGATACTAATAGTATCTTCCAATCTACGTATTTATTATGACTACAGATGCCTTATGTCATTTATTGCTAAAATGAAGTTTGAGTTTGATTATTCAATCAATAACTAGGAATGTTTTACAAATAAAATTCCCGAATCCCCGTAAAATCATTGGAAAGGTAAATAATCGATAGTTTTCTTGGTCGCATTTCAATTGAAAGGGGTATTTTATTATGAATAAATTATATTTTTTATGAAATTTGCAGTTCTATTTACAGGAATAATACAACATAGGGGCTAAGACGTCATCTAAACTGTGAAGTTATGTAATTTTTGTTTCATACCTTAAGAAATTTTGATTCCGAGGCTCATTACAAACTATCATTAACGACGCTCAACTATAGTCTCAGGGGGAGCTCGTCCGTCATGTACGTTCGCCCTCTTCCTTTTCACACGTCTCGTACGAAAACGAAAAATGTAAAAGATATTAGAATGATGAATTGACCTCTCCTGGGATGAGTTTATTATTGATCATTTTTATAAAGTATCATATTTATACTACTTCTTCAAAAACATCAAAATTAATAGAAAATTTTAAGAAAGTTTTAACCACATGTATTGTTTAAAAAAACCAAGGTTTTTGTAAGCAATGCTTACTCCATCGGGGTTTGCTAAAAATTAATTGCAATAATAGACAAGGTGTCAATGGATAAATCATATATGTACTACATTTTATCTAATAAATAACGTATGTTACAACGATCATTAATCCCGAGACAATTAAATATCTTCAAAGTACGTTAAGCCTGAGCGTAATTTATAAATTGAAAATGAAACTGTGTTAGTTTTCTAATCAATGACACACTCGGGCTGAAAATAAGAGCAAAATAACATATTTCAGTCTACAGTAATCAGCCGTAATGGTCGCAACTAGTCTAGCCCAATTTGTCAATGAGTTGAGATCTCTAATCCACTCGAACAAAAAAAAACTTATTTTTGTTCATAAAACTAAGTCGGACTTAGGATTGTTAAATAATAATTATTATCTTTTTCAATCTTGTATTCTTTAATCTTCTATACCGTTTCTCGGGGAGTACAGCAAAGTCTGATCAAGGATTAAATTAATTGCCTAAAATAGAGTAATAAGGACCCGGTCTGATTCTTAAAGATATATCCCAGGATTTAAAAAAGGATAATGCGCGTTTTCATCCCGCGACAAAATATCCCCGACAAAATATCCTACGCACCAAACATCCCCCAACAAAATATCTACTAAGACCCAACCTAACCTAACCTAAAAAAAATCAAAGTTTGCAATTCACACGCGATAGAAGTGAAACTAGAAAGTTGCTAGACGTCGCTTTCTTTTCTTTTACCTGTTTATTTTAAAGTGGTTTGAAGATTGGATATTGACTTCACAAAAATAAATTTATTTTTTTGGATTTCGTAGGATTCGAACATTCGTTCGCTGGATGTCTGTCTCTCTGATCGCTGAGACTTGTCAAGTACCTGAAGCGCGAATTTTTCGCACCATATTAGAACCGAGAACCCGTCAAATAATAAATTTCAGTGACCCATTTCCGTTTCATCCGAATTTCAAATCACTAATGCTGAAGTCACAAGGTTCACTCGGATGAAGGTTTAGTCGATGAAATGTTCCATTCTCGTTTCACAGAGTGTTCAGACGGTTCCTTCGAAGGAAGAGTTCACTCGACATTCTCGCTACGAAGTCGTCGAGCGTAGTCGCGGCGCGCATTGGAATTCGTCCGGCGCTGACGGCTAAGTTCGGGAATATTTACGATTTCAATTGACATTTCCGATAACTTCGAACTAAATTACGAGAATTTGGCGATTCTTGTAAGAGTAAATAAATTTCAGCACCATAAAATGAACATATGGTTAAATAATAACCTGAAAACTGATATCTACCAGCATTTTTCTACCATGAAAATTTTTTTATTCCAAAATAGGGGTCAGCTTGCAATAAAATCCATATAAATGGAATATTTATGAACGTATCCAAAAACTAAAAACTGTTTTGGAAAGGTGATGAAATATGCTTCCAAAATTTTCTATAAAAAATAACCACGTAATTTTTTAAATAAAATAATTTTTAATGTAAACTTTGAAAAGTAAAAAAAAATGGCTCTCCTTGCTTTTATTCTAACTAAAATTACTGGTAACAAAAAAATATTAAAACACACACTTATTTTGTTAGACAAATAAATTATAAACGTTTCTGTCACCTCACTTTTTTGTCGTTTCATATAAAAATAATTCATAAAAAATTCACAATGCTTCATAATTTTTCGTACATTCGTACTTTACATTCGTATTCTTTTGTGGTTAATTGTTATATTGAATATATAGAGCATTATTTTCTCTTTCCAATACCGTTTAGACCATATTTTTCACTATGATAGTAAGGGAGAAACAACGATTTCTATGAGACGTGTAGGAGTTATTTCGAAAGGCGAACTAAACGGAGCATTTTGACGTTTAAGCCGCTCCGGCTTCACGTCCTCACGCCAGAACATTTCGGCCGACTAATTTGCGAGTGAAAGACTGTTCACTTGAGTGTTCACACACATCATTCGCGTCACGTGATGTTAAATTCCAGTTGCGAGTGAACAGTGCCGAAAGAAGCATTCCAACATTGTTGGAATGCTTCATTCGGCACTGTCTCTATTCACTTTCGTGTTCACACGGTTCATTTCGAGGGAAAGAGGCGGAATGAAATCACGAAATGAACGATAAATGAATCATGTGAATGGGCTATAACGGGTTAAAGTTTTTTCATTTTAAAAAATGGAACAAAAATAATACAGACATCCGCTAAAGAAAATAAATTATTGTTCAAAAATAGTAAAACGGGACATAAATAATACAGACGTCTTGTATAGACATTAAATTATGGTTGTCTGCCTTATTTCTGTCCCATTTTACTATTTTTGGATAATAATTTATTGTCTTTACAGGACGTCTGTATTATTTTTGTCCCGTTTTTGGTTAGGTTAAGTTAGGATTTAGTGGATATTTTCTTGGGCAGTTTTGTCCGAAGAATATTTTGTCAGAGATATTTTGTCGCGGGATGAAAACGCGCGGAACCTTAAAACTGTAGCAATACATTCCTCGAGATATGGCGGTGAGGTTGATTCGTAAATACTAAATACACAAAATAATCCCTTAACAAGGCTAAAAGTAGGTAGTAAGCATTGATATTAAACGTAATGCCGTGATGTGACTTTGACCATAAAATGATAACGACGGCAATAATATTTCGGGGCGATTACCATTTCATGTGCCCAAATTGGTCAGTTATGTACAAAGGTCTACGCAACAACTCCTTGGGCAAAGGGGAGCTTCAAATTTATTTGGGATAATCTTCTGGAAGGCGAGTAAATAAATAAATAATTCATGTTTAATCGTCGGCACTGAGATAATCCTCTGGCTTTTTAATGTCGGCCCTTACACTTTATTTAATGGATTAAAATATGATTGCTTATAGTAATCGTAATGAAAATTATAAGGCTACCCTTTAACGCATGATTTCGTTTCCTGGGAGGGAAATTATTTCTGTTAGCCCGCTCTTCAAACACACTTATTCAAAATAACGCCTCCATTCAATTGCCTTTTGGTAACCGATAACCGGCTTAAAAAAATTTTTTACCCCTCAGCCCTCGGTCATATTTTGTCGAGAGGTTAAAATATTTCGGCTTTGCAAAAAAATCCAAACAAATGGAAACTAAAAACTGTTTTTGGAAGCTGTTAAAATACGCTTTCGAATTTTATATTTCGAAATTAACATATTATTTTTGAAATGTATAAATTTTGAAAACAAACGTAAGAATGTTTTAAAAATGGCTCTCCTTACGTATTTTCTAAGTAAAATTAATGATGATGAAAAAAAATAAAAACACACACATATTTATTTATAAGCAAGTTTAGTATATTATATGTCAACTCATTTTTGTCGTTTCTTCGGTTTCATAAAGGCATACATTTTAATTTATTTACGGTTCACTTTTAAAATTGGCATAAAGCACGTTGTTTTCTCTTTCTAACGCCGTTTAGATAATATTTCTGACAACATTAGTAAGGGAGATACAACGATTTCTATGAGATCCCCCCCCCCCCCTCTGCCCCTGATACACACCATCACATTTATGAGACCCCTACCTCCTAGTGTGACGTCACGTATTTTGCAATTTTACATCGAAAAATAATCAAAACAGTTGTTCAAATTTTTTTACACGTGACGTCACAGAGCTGATAACCCCCCCCCCCCCCCATACCCCTTGTCACACAATGCCACACTTCTCTACTCCCCTTTAGAGTGAACAGCAGTTCAAAAAAGGTTCAAATACTAAAGTAGATAATATGTCAAACCAAAGCCGTGCATTTTCGAACATTGCTGATTGTGTGATTTATTCATTATGAAATCACATCGTAAAATTGCCGCTCCGACAACAATCCCCACCTTCCATAGCCTTTTCGCTTTGATCCATTCTGTGCTTTGAATTTATTCACACAGGCTTTAGGCCTGACCAGGCCTGACTACCAAACATTAACATATAAATAATTCTGTTGGTCGCCTCAATTCTCGCAACAATTTCAATCCACAATCTTGGCCTCCCATAGCGCCAGTTGTACACAATTTGCCGGGAATAATAATCCCATTCTCCGGGGATATTTCTCCATGTACCATGTACCGGGTTATTTCAATGTTCCGGGGCTATTCCGAATGTTCTGTGAGCGTTTCCGTCTGTTCTGTGTTTTCTATGTCCTATGCTCTCAATGACGGAATCGCAATTTGACTATTAGGACATTCATGCGAGCAATTACGCCTGAAATTGTGGGGAATATGCGTGTTCGTGGAATCTGCGATGGACCAATTTGTCCGTTCAGATGGACGTTCTTGTATGACTCTCTGAGCAATATGTCACTTTGGAGTCCCGCGAATGGCCCGGACAATGTGCGCCTGGTCGCTTTGTGAATAGGTACTCACTGAATTTAATCAAATTTAAGCTCTGCTCAAAGAGGCCTTGGCAATGTTTTTTTGCTGAACTTTATTCTGCCGAAATGGTAAGTTTATTATAATCAATATAATAATAAGACGGCCACCTTGGTTGAGGCGTAAGGCCTTCGACTGTTAATCCGGAGGTCATGGGTTTTGACAACTAAAAAGTAATACCTAATCATCTGCTAAGAACAACTAAAAAATAATACGTAATCATCTGCTAAGAGCAACAAAATATAATACCTAATCATCTGGTACCATACCTAATCTATCGGTCAGTGGTTGAGTGGGCATCACGTTTGGGTACCATCCAGGAGTTCCGTGTTCGATTCCTCGGCTGGCTAAGTCTTCCATCACGACTCAGGCAACATTTTCGGCTTACTGTGGTGGTAGTAGGAGATTTTCAAATATTGTCGGGTTATTTGTAACCCGGGAATGTTTGTCTTTCTTTAAAAAAAAAAAAAAATCTGCCAAAACAACTAAAAAATAATACCTAATCATCTGCTAAGAATAACTAAAAAATAATACCTAATCATCTGCGAAGAACAGCCAAAAACATATTCCCAAGTATAAGCGCATAAAAATTTCGTTGCTAGGATGAAAATTTGGATCATCATGAAAATTTTAAATATGGGTTATGATCGTACGTATCTACATATAAGTAGATATATCTATGGTTTTAGTGCTGATGTACGAAAAATCAACGCTGTATCAAATTAAACGAAAAATGTTAAAGTTCGTCAAAAATCTACCTTAAAATTCCTTACTGTGGACTTTTGGTCGAGTAAAGTTACATGTTTTAAATTTTAATTATGAATCAGTATTCTGTGTTCACAAGCAGCAGCAACTCGCAAACCGAAAAGTCTTATGTCGTGAAATGCGAATAAATTTTTCGTTTGGAATTATTATATTGTCATATCTTACTAATTATTATAATTGAAAAAAAAATATATATATGTAAATCCAAATTTTTAATTTATTTCATAAATGTAATATAAAAATAATTGGTGAAATGTACCGAAAGAGGGATGAATTAAAGACATTGTTTCTTTTATTTTTCCTTGCATTTTTTGTCTTTTCAATTTCTTTTGAGGAATTATGCAATTTGCCACTCGTAAAAAATAAGAGTTTAAAAATACTTTTGTAAATTATAATTATTATATTTTAAGCAGTTGTGTTTTCCATAATTCTTTTACAATCGTTTCAAATCGAATGTAAAGCAGGTTTAGAAATGATCGATGAATGTGGATACATTTTGTAAATTTGTACATAAATTCTTTCTTAGATTTATTGTATAAAATAGTAAACGAAAAATGTTTAGTTGTTATTAATATTAAAGTATGAAAAATAATCTACTTATATCTGTGCTTTTTTATATTTTTCTTTAACCCGATATTTAAAAGTAGCCAACTCGATAGCATTAAATGTAATGATAAATAAGCGAAAATGACAGGTAAAGAAACGCATTATTTCCATTGTTTTTTTTTTCAATATATTTTAAG
Organism: Limnephilus marmoratus; assembly: GCA_917880885.1. Taxonomy (NCBI): domain Eukaryota; kingdom Metazoa; phylum Arthropoda; class Insecta; order Trichoptera; family Limnephilidae; genus Limnephilus; species Limnephilus marmoratus. Next base: position 3,024,257 of record OU862918.1, read on the forward strand.
TATCCTTAAAAGCCTATTTGTCAAAAATAATTATTTAATTTCTAAAACTATGATGGTGCCAAATGTGTATTTAAGAAATTGTATCAATTATTGTTGTGTTAATAAATTTTTAATTTTTAAATAAACGTCTCAAAATATAATTTTCTTTTAAACAAATATGTATTAAAAATGAAAACTTGAATAATTCCTTATTCAAAAAAAGTTTGTTATATTTATTAAATATAAAATAATGGATGGTCAAGTTTCAATAATTAAGACAGTATTTTTTTTAGTCTTTGTAAATTTCAGGAGAAAAAATTACCAATAGTCTTAACTGAGATATTAACTTCTGGCACGGTCGATCGATAAGGATTGATAGGATAATTTTCTGTAACTTCTCATCGTTCCCTAGCAAAAACTGCAGATCGCCAACGAATAAGTAACAATTCACAATCAATACGTGTTCTTAATATATTCGACGACAACTGTTGTTTGAACGTTAGCGATCTGCAGTTTTCCTAGGGAACTTTGAGAAGTTACCGAAGGTTCTCCTATCAATCCTTACAGATCCACAATGCTAGTGGGCCTGATCTTATGTCGAAATTCTGATTTTAATAGCATCAAAACGTTTTCTTTATAATTTTCCAATTTGTTAAAAAAATTGTTTTAGTATTTAAATATCACCATGGTGCGCTATGCGTTAAAAAATCTTGTCCTAATAACATTTTTTTAATATAAATAAATAAAACATAGTCATTAATTCCACGATGTACTGAAAATGTCACATTATTAATAATTGTAAATTGAAAAATATATTATTCTAAGGATAATTTTAAATCATTTAAAAAATGAAACTATAGTAATTATTATAACAAAAATAAGTTAAATTATTATGTTCCCTCCAAATATTATAAATTATTATTGTTGATAAGTACATTTCCTAGAATGTTATAATTTTTAAAATATTTAGAAAACTAAATATTACTGTCGAAAAAGCGCATTTATTCAGTTTCATGTTGATTTTGTAGAAAATATATACCTACATTATAAAAAAAAATATTGATTGAAAATTGCCCATTGTAATCATTGTAAACCTTAATTAAACACATTTAAAAACGATGAAGTGTTTTGTTATTTTAATTTCCATTGCTGTATTGTACTGATGTTCTCACTAGCAAAGTGGTAAAATACTTGATTACGAATGCAGAAGTGATGAGGAAAAAACTTTGGCTCACGTGTTATAAAAATTGGTCTACGTCTAATTTCGTTGCGTTTAGTGAGTTTAAATCAACTACGGTGCTTTAAGAGGAATTTTTTCAGGTAAATTTAAAATTTGGATATGAGGCCAAAATAGCTTTTGATTGAAACCAAAATGATTTACTTTAAATCAAAGGCAATAGCAAATATCTGCTACGGATGTATGCTACTTTATTTATATTTTCAATTACAGGCCATTAAAGAAATCTATTTTTCACTATTTTAGAGGCAATTTTGTCAATTTTTTGGGAGTTAATGGTAAATGTTAAAAAAATAATCTTGCCGAACCTACCATTCAAATATAATGAAATATAGAAAAAAAAATTAAACAAGATGAAAAATATTTTTAAGATGTTTTATTTTTATAATATTTTTTTTTGAATTTCTAGGGTGGAAATTTTAAATTATATTGCAACAAATTTGTGTTAATCTGTCATTTTTAATTTGAATCTACGCCCAATAAAATGCTTCTTTAACTCATTTTATTTTTGTATTATATTTCATCATATTTGTACAGAAAATAGATTTTATTTAAGTTATCATTCACTCGCTAATTGCCAAAGTTGCCTCTTAAATGATTTATTTAATGGCCCATATTTTATAAATTAAAACACGAACCAATAAAGTAACACTGTATTTGATTACAGTTTCAAATTCGTTTTAATTAAAATAAACTGTTTTTCAGTTTGGTTGGTTATTTTGGCCTCAAATCCAAATTTAAGTTTTGTATGAAAAGGCCGGGCAGCCCATCCCCTTATTCTTAACGTAGGTATCTTTTGCCTATCTTTTTCAATGAAATACCTAGTAAATAATGATATACTTTAATAAAATTTGAAATTTTCAAGTCTACATTATTTGGCAAACTGCTAAGGCTCAGAACTTGTGGGTCAACCCAATATTTAGGTTAAGATTTATAAAAGTACGATCTCTACCGATTTAAAAAAGATATGTCTCAAGTTTGGCGAGCAGCGTGTCTAAATAAAATACGTTGTAGGCAGAACGACAAAAGTCTATTGTGGATGCCTAGTTCTTCCAGAGTGGACACATTTGTGCGTCTGGCTTCTGGTTCACTGTGCTGTCCTGTACTTTTGTAAGCACTTGCATACTGCTTCCTAACACTGTATGCGGGGACATTTGGAGGTCTAGCTTCGTTCATTTATATGGAATCGTTCTTCCAAAAAAATTAGAGTCCTTGCGAGAGCCTTGAAGGAGTAACCTTAAGTTACTTATACCAGGGCGGGTAAGTGGTGGGGCCTCCAAATGTGCGTCTGGCTGTTTAGTTGTGGAATCCTGAGCACTTTCTCCAGCTCCACATTCCGCCGACTCTAAAACCTTTGCGATTTTAGATTGTCGTAACTTTCTTTGTAAAAGTCGTAGTCACCCGAAATTTCGGGACACCTCTGCAATTTTAGTGACATTATGTAAGCCAAATTTTAAAAACGAAATCTTTACATATCACCGAAATAGGAGGTCGAGTTATTTTTACATCCTAACCGTGTATTTTGTGAGGAAATTATGCAAGAAAAAAATTCACAAGTAGTGCATGCTGTCTTCGATACTTCTGAATGTTTATGGCAAAAGTGTTGCATACAAACCACTCAGCTTTAGTCTAATCTTACTAACTAACTTTAGTCTTATAGGTTATGTCCACCTTTTATCTCGGCAGACATAACATAACAACGCTGAGACATATTGAGATTTTTCACGCAAAAAATATAAAGGAACGCACAAAAGTGTGTCTATGCCGCTGGCCGGCAAGTGTTATAAAATTATGCAACTGATTTTGTACTGGTCACAAATGAGGTTCAGTAGAGCAACTTTTATGCAATGTCACATCAAGTAGTTCTGGTGTCTGCATATTAAAAGGGTTTTGTTGAGCTGCATGGCAACTTTTGTAATAAGCCTTCAAGTGATTATTAAGGTGGGTGAAGTCACACTCTTCATACTCTAGAATAGTTAAGACTACGACTGGTCGAAACACTTCAAATAAATAAGCAAGGCTGCTTTCTGTCACCGATCCTATAAAGCCTTCGTGCAAATTCTAAATTTAGCGAAGCCTTTGGAGAGCGGAATGGTATTACTGGGAATGGCTAAGTAATCACTAATATATTTGTTAAACTTACTACATGCTACCCTTAACAGAATCAAGACAATATTATCTCTCTTACTTATTTAAAGCCATGGTTCCGGGAAAATTAATAATAAAATACAGTTTGAGAGCTGGTAATTGATAGGATTGATCATAATATGTTTTGTCTAATAATAATTGATGAATTCTTTACCTAGTACTAGTGATTTGTGGCCGAAATATTTTGGGAGAAGCAGCTTGCGAGATGCATGTAAGTAATTAAGCTCCTGTAGTTTTTGAATAATTGTTTTTTATCGTAAAGTTTTCATTTTATTATTTATAAGGCAATACGGTTTCTTATCCTGCTTAAAGTGTAAGGCATTAAGAGCATTTTAATGTAATTTAATATCTGTTTATCTTTTCATTTTCAACTTTTCTAATAGGGCACAATAAACTTAACCAAATTCAAGCTTCCCTCGCGCAAGATTTACCGTTCTATTATTGAGTTGTGTCCGATCATATAATTCAAGAGATAATTCAACGTGCTATTTAATCTAAAAAATAGAAAATTATTCATTGTTAAAAAATTTCTGCAGTTCGTAAAATTTTTTAAGTTAATTTTCACGTTTTTGTAAGTTCTATTTATTTGAAGTCAACTTTCACAGAACGTTAAAATTAACTTCAAATATTAGATGAATTGTTTAAACTTTTTTAAACAATCAATCCTTTTTTATCGTAGATTTTAATGTCAATGCATTGTATTTCAGAATATTAATATTAACCTAATTTTGCATTGTTTATTCCATTCTCCTTATTTCTTAATTCAATGCTTTCATTATGCTGACAAAATAAAGGAAAAAAAACTAAACATCTTGGCCTTACATTCTAATTGCAACCGTCCTCAGAATTTGCACGGTAAAGAAAGTTATAAATGGATGAAAAATAAAATAGCTGGCCGGAGAAAAATATTATCTTATTTAAGAAACGTCACAACTCGGAACAGTCTGGAATCACTGTTACAACGACGGGCAAAAAGTCGCACCGAGTCACACTGTCACAGCTGTTGAAAAACTCCTCGGCATAATTACAAGGAGAAGTAGCCGGCATCGAGGCAGGTCCACCGCTTTGTTTTTCTGGCTGAGCACAAACAAAGCAGCCCAAAGGCTGGACTCGGATTTCGATGGTTGTATAATTAAAGTGCTTTAAAGGAGAAGCTATGCAGTATGATTATTTTTTTTTTAATAATTTCAACATTCTCGGGCTACATATATCCTGATATTATTTTAATATTTCCCATTAGGTGATTTTTTCTTGGGCAACGATTGATGACTTTGTTTGAAAAGGATTTAATTGATTTATGGTAGCCATGTTAGATGGCAATACAAGACGCAAACTGGAGTAGGTAGTCTTTTGGTCAATGGATTCCTTACCAAATTAAAACATAAATATGCTGGAAGAAATTCAGATAATAAGTAACAATTTTTTAGACTTACCGTTTTAACAAGACGTCGTCCATCTTCGCCCAGTCAATCTTTAAGTAATGCAAAGCGGTAAAAAAAAATAAAATCGAACGTAACTTAAATACATTACAATATTATACTTAGTGACCGACTGAAGGTTCGATTTTGGTTCCAGTTTCGGCAAGTTTCGACAAAAAAATCTAGTTTCGGCATCGGATTCGGCAGAAAATCTGCTTTTGAAAACTTTTTTAGACATTTTAAAAATAGATTTTTTACTGTTATTTGGCTTATTTTTTACACTTAGAGCGTGTTCAGACACAGCTATAATATGCAGGACTTGGCGCATCTCGGCATGACGCTTGCCGTACATTCCCAATTGGAATATATGGCGAACGACATTCCGAAATTCGTCAACACATATTATAGCTGTGTCTGAAATAGGCTATTAAAGATTTTAGTTTTTCATGATTTTAGAGGCAATTTGGGCAATTATTTGTGAGTAAATGAAAAATGTAAAAAGAAATTATTTTATTATGTTTCTTTTTCAAATAAAATAAAACATTGTTGAAAATGCATTTTTTTGGGTAGTAATTTTAATGTATAATCGACAAATTTTTGTTACGCCGTAAACAGATAATTTGTATTTTAAGGTACACGTATCAAAATGATTTTTCTCTTATTTTTTTTTTAAATTTTATATTTCATTACATTTAAATGATAAATATATTAAAATTATTTTTTTATCATTTTTTATTTACTCACAGATAATTTCTCTTGTTGCCTCTAAAATCATGAAACACAAAAAATTTTAATGGCCTATATCTTATAATTTAAAACAAAAATAAATAAAGTAGTTCACATCCGTACTAAATATTTGATATACCTTTTCATTAAAAAAAACATTTTTCTGTTTGGTTAAGTATTTTGATCTCAAATTCAAATTTAAGATTTCGTCACCTCAGTTCTTATTTGTTTAACAGACCATTTTAGTTTTTGTTCAATCTCCACTTTTAAATTAAAAATAAAGTATTAAAAATGATAGTTAATCACTTAACTAAATATTATTTAAACTAATGAGACCTTTACCTTTATGGAAATAGCTTTAACTTAAACACTTATCATAATATTTTAATTTAAGAGGGCATTACCAGAGAAAGCCGGAAATACGTCATTTTCAAAAAAGTTTTTAGACGTATTGACTCTTTTCCGCAAAAAATTATAAATGAATTTGGAAAGATTGTTCTTTTATCTAGCATAGTTATGTAATAAATTTTTAGAATTTTTTTAATTTTTAGTATAATAAGGTTATTCCATAGGTCGTTGGCAGATTTGTTAAATTTTCAAAAAAGTTTTTGTATTATACCACACCCATTTCAAATAATGTAATCATGCAGTAAAATAAATCAATACATTATCTAGCAAAGTTATGTACTAGAATTTTAATTTTAGTTTCAATAAAATCATTAAAAAATATGTACGTACATGTGTTTCTTGACGAAAATTGGTCCATTTGTGTATTTATTTGCGCACTTACAAACTAATATATTTCCGATTTTTTTAACATTCTTATTAAATTTAGACATTATTGAAAAATGATAAATACTTATAATCAAAAAATAACTACAAAAAGTACACTATTTTAATAGTTTTTTCATCACGCCTTTCAGCATTTTTGGATGAAGGTATAAATTAAAGCTAATTTGGATTGAAATAAATTCGATATTGAGTTATAATTTTAAAAAGCTGGTACGGAGAATAATCAATCTTTCTCATTGTAACCGCCCTGCACGATCGGAAGAACAACTTTCGACGAAATATGGATTTTCGTCCGCTGGCTGGTTAAACGCTCTTAAGGAAACCTTCTCCTCCTGTAAAATTTTCTATTGGTAGAATTTTCTAAGGCGACGATTTGTATGAAACGGGCCGAAAAGGGCCGCGCAAACGTTCCACTTATTGTAAACACCATTCTATGGTGTTTAAATAAATAATTAAATAATATTTTGAAAAAAAAATAATTTCCAGGGGCGCCCGAGTTCATAGGGTGAGGTTTGTCCGGGACTTGGCGGCAGATCATCTGCTCACCAACGACATGGCCAGATTGGCAGAGACTTGTCGAGGGAGATCTTTTGACCTATCCAGCAGGTCTCTCTCGGAACATCGCCTTGAACCGCAGTGGGGAGGATGGATTCATACATCTTTCACTCTTGAACACATGGCCCCCAGATTCCTATCCACCCCACAAGCCTTTTTCCTATACCAAACTTCCTCTCCTTCCTTTCTCAAAAGACCTTAAACAACTCACCTCACCTCAATGATGACATATGCGTGGAGTTGACGCAAAAACAACAACTAAAAAAGCAGGATATTTTTTTTAAATGCAAATTGATTACCGAATTGTTTTTTCAAAGCTTACCAAAATTATAGAGAATGTAATAACAACTTAGATATCGCACAAACCTCTCTTTTGGGAGATGTGTTTTTCCCCCTTCCGTTGCGGGGGGGTTAAGTAGGACGTGCGAAAAGCTCCATGTAATTACCCGCACAGCTCCTTTGTGGTGATTTCTTCGTCCTGTCCCGACAGCCTACTTCAGACCACTATGCGGGATTCAATGTAAATATGTGATAGATATCGCCAGTGTTTAAACAGGATACTGTTTGTGGAGACCAAACACCGCCGGTACATTAATCCCAGTGTTTGTGCCTAGTCCTGTATCCGAAACCGTTCCTCGAATGTAAATTCTCGGTATCTAATGCCGTATTGACTAAAGGATTTTGAATATTACTACATGACGTTTAAATGTTTACAGACGAAATTACATTGTTTAAGCGAGGATTAAATCTATAATTCCAATGGAAACCTAAATAGTCAAATCAGACGATAAATTCAGATATTATTATAAACCCTGTCAGATCGCGTGTACATTTGAAAATATGAACACAGATTTCAGAAGTTTTTCCTCACTATCTAGAGCAGTGGTTCCCACCTTTTTTGACCCGGGACCACTTGTATGTTTATTTTTTTGACAGGGACCACAAGCAGTGGCGTAGCGAGGGGAGGCGGCACCCCGGGTGCCACCCGACCGAATTTCACCGTCCCGGGTGCCCCTCCATGCTAGCCTAAGCCACTACTTGTGGTCAGTGGCGTAGGCTAGCATGGGTGGCACCCGGGACGGATAGCATAACAGGAGGGGCATAATGGGATACGGGTTCTAGCAGAATATTTACCACATCAAAGGGGGCGGAATGGGATAGGTTGGGACGGGTCCTAGCAGAATATTTACCACATCAGAGGGGGCGGAATGGGATAGGGTGGGACAGGTTCTTGCAGAATATTTACCACAACGGAGGGGGTAGAACGGGGTAGGATGGGGTGGGTCGAAACGGAATACCATAATGGCCACTGATCACAAGGTACAATAGTGATAAACTGAATACTGTCCCAATTTTTTTTATTCAAACTTTTCGGCCAGGGACCGCCCGCGCGCTGGCTCGTTTATTGACCGGCGGACCATCGCGGACCATCTTGCGGGCCACTAGTGGTCCGCGGATTACTGTTTGGGAAACCCTGATCTAGATGGAATATAACTTGGCATTTTTCAATTTTAAATTATTGGTACAACTGGTTTTGCATGTTTTTTATTCAATTTTAACTACCAGTTTAGCCATTTTTATATTTTGAAAGATGTTTTTTTTTCGTTAAGGCTGATTAATCGGTTAAGGCTGAATAGCCTTAACCGATTTTTTGTGATGTTAGGTTTTGGAGGAATTTTTTCAATGTTTTAATTTTTTGTGATTTTTTAAACTTAATAAAATGTTTCGTTTTTGGAATACAGTGCAAGGTTTGTAATTTTTTAAAACACGTTCTTTGAAACCAAATTGTCTTTCTAATATAAGTAGGAATAACTTCTAAACTGCTGACTAAAAAACCTAATGTTATATTTGCATTACCTACATATATTTACACAAAAACTAAGCTTTTGCCACAAATATAATTTTAATTGCAGGCAAAATAACTTTCCAGGCTTATTATTTACTAAAAATAATTATTTAGGTTCGAGCAAGGGCGGCTACAAGCCTTGCATTTTACATTACACCCTTTACATTCGGTTCAAGTGTTAGATGTGTGTTTAATGATTGGTAAAAAAAATATAAGACGAAATTAACTTAATAAAAATTCTTTGCAGCAACATTTAAACCACGAACCAAAATAATTGATTCTTCCTAAAATTAATAGCAAAATAAAAATAAATAAATGTAGTTTTTACAGCTTATGAGCTCTACACCTTCTCCAAAGTCTTTAAAATTTTAAATTTATACCTTAAAATAAACAATGTTACTGATCAAATCAATTTCGTACTTAATTACTTCACGGTACAATAATCGTTTCAAACTATTCTTTCTTTCTAAAAGTGTTTTGTGAACGCCTCCAAAGCTCCAAAGATCCTTCTAAAAGCATTTCTAAATTCAGACTCCTGACCTTTAGTTCTGTTTTAGGTAAGTTGGAAAGATGTAAGCCTATATGGATATAGTCGCGCGGCTCTCAAGGCGATTGCTTTGAAGCCAAATTAAATTAGAAGCACTACCTTACATCTTTTTTTAGAGATCTGAAGACTTTGTAAATAATTAATATGAATTCTAATATTTTTGGAATTTTTTTAGGTCCATTTTGTAGTAAGTATGACTTTTTTTTTGGTTTGAACTTTAGTTTCCGAGTAAATCGAGATTGTAGTTAGAATTAATTAGATCAAATTTGAAAAAAAAATATCGTTAATAAGTAAATATCAGCTGTTTAAAGTATTTTAAAAGGCGTCGAAGCTTGGCCCTGCCTGTAAAAGACTTTTTTCAACCCTTTAGTTGCAAAAAAAAATTTAAGAAGTTTAATTGTTCAGCTCGAAGATTATAAGATTATTGTTCAGTATTAAAACTTTGTTATATATTTTGTGTGGTGTTCTGTTGATTTATCTGATGAACAATACAACGGATGATTGAGGGTTTCATTGATAGAGTGGTTTGTTAGGTTAGAAGTCGTGTTTATTAACTGGACCTAACGTCCATTTTAAGGGTTGCGCTGGGTAGATCTGCGATAGGAGAAATGGTCACTGAAAACGAACACTTGTCAATCTAATATTATTGGCTACCATCGAAACCGTTACAGTATTTGACCCGAATGAGTGACAGTTGTTGTCTCTTTCATGAAATACGACTTTACTAACACCTGCTGAGGAACATTAAAAATAATTTAACTATCTGCACTAACGACATCTGTTGAGAGAATTGAAACTACATACATATACACATACACTAACTAACTAACCATCACGCCGTTTCCCCGCAGGGGTAGGCAGAGAGGACGGACCGCCAAACAACTCGGTCTTGGCACACACTCTTTGCCTCACTCACATTCATACATCGTCTCATACATTCTCTTCTATTGTTCTGACTTTTGACAAGGCCCGACTCAAGTATTTGATTCACTTGATCGTGCCACGTCTTCCTCGGGCGTCCCCGACTTCTTCTACCATTCACATTCGCGTCGTATATTCTTCTTACACTACTTTATTCGTTCATTCGCTCTTCATGCCCAAACCATCTGAGGGTCCCTTTCTTAATCTTACTCATTATGCTTACATCAGCCTTACATTCTTTGCGGATATCCACATTTCTCACACGATCATACATTGTTTCACCACACATACGTCTCAGTGATCTCATTTCAACAGCATTTAGCTTACTTTCATCCTTCCTCTGCCAGTTCCATGCCTCACTGCCATACATAAGGGTAGGTACCAGGACTCCATTGTGGACTGCTAGCTTCGCTTCTTTTGACAGTTTTTTATTAGCGCCAACGGCATTCAGTCCACCATTAATGGAGTTACCGGCATTCACCCTTCATTCAATATCTCTATCAGCCTTCCCATCACTCGTAAACACACTACCCAGATACACAAACTCATCCACCTGCTCCAAGTATTCATCATTCACAACTGTAACCGACGTGTTGCTCTCCCTCATTTCTTAATTTTTAATGTTATATGTTTTGCTTATGTACAATGCCCCGGTGCAACCAAATAAAGCTTGTGTGCCAAGTTTGCACCGGGAGACATTCTAGAATCCTATAATTTTAATAATTTTAACAATTAATACTTATTTATGCTTATTTACGCCTCCAAAGGCAACCAGTTTTTTCGGCTCCGAAGGAAGCAGCTACTCCACCGAGCGGACTGCCTTCCCTCCCTTGCCGTTCTGCCGTTATGGCTCAGCAGGAAGCGGCTGCTCTACCAAGCAGGCTGCTTTACCTCCCTTTTATGGCGGCCCCCACAAGGGCCTTTTTGGGCTCTCAGTCGGCTTTACCGTGCCGCCAGCAACGATCTTTTTCAAAACACATTTTATCAATTTTAAATGTCTTTTTTCTTAATACACAGATGCCCTGGTGACACAAATAAAACTTGGATACCAAGTTGCCACCAGGAGATATCCTAAACTTATTATTTTATCGCCTTCAGGGCTATTTCTCCGGCTACAAAGCCAAAAAACCAGTTTGGGCGTCCCTATTAAGGGCCGTCATATTGGTCAAAAATACACCATATTTTAATATAACTTCGTTTAAACACCCCGTAGGGCATCCATAGAGCCATAAATCAACCTTGTAACTCTTAAACTGCCAACGCTATATGCTTTTGCGCACAAATTTTGTACTTAGAAAATTTCCGATCAAAAAACAGTCTTTTTCCATTTTTAAAATCCAGGAACCTCGTAAGACGACGAGACAAACCGGTTTCGGTAGCCAGTCTTACGAGGAACCTGGGGAAAATACTAACTTCTTCACATCACTTTGCAAACTTAAATTAAACTCAAATACCTACCAACAAATGGTAAACATTTCCAAAATTGTTCCTAAATTCATTAAACTAAAAATCTACGGGTATAGAATACCCGTACATACATGTTAGAATTAAGAAATACTTTATAAAAACTATGTTATAACCTGTAGAATTATTATTAAATAATGATTTTAATCGACCACTTTCTTGAGCGACACAAGCAAAATGAAGTGCGACAAGAAAGTCGGCGTATTTATACTTACGGGCGAGGTCCAACCCCCCACCCCATAAATGTACCATGTGATCACCTTTTTGCCCAGATTAGGGTATAAAAGGGCGCGTATTTTCCAAATAAAGTTAGTTCTTCTCTACAGTCAACTCGTGTTATTATTCCTACTGGGAAGTTTATTATCACTCAGCTGCCTCCCCCGCCGACCTCTGCCTGTCTTCAGTCCTGGTGCCAACACTCCTCCAGAAGAGCCGGCCCTACTTTGGCAACCGCCAGGCGCCAGGATCAGGCAGAGGATTAAGCACATCCAGTGTCCTTCACGCATCAGGCACTGGGTGCACGGGAGGTCAGTTTTATTATTTGTTCCATCACCACCATCCTGTTCGTGCACTAAAAACCCGGTACTTTTTTATAGTCTTGTGGCGACGCTGATACGTCCGTTACAACAACTATGTTGCATACTGTTTTCGTACTCTCTCTTTCAAACACCATGACTTTAAACTTACTTACATTCATCATTAACTCATTCTTCATACATACTTCATTCATCCTAGATACGAGAGACTGTAGATCTTCCATAGTGTTAGAAATCAGCACCGCATCATCAGCATACACATACACCATTTTATGAAACAAGTTTTCCAACTTAAATAATAGTAGCCGTAAAGTCACGATGAATGAAATCAATTAGGCACTTGATTTGGTAAAATATGTAAAGAGTAGATGAAAAAGAAGAGATTGTATTAGACATTGAGTAGATTTCGATGAAGCAACTCACAAATCCTTACTCAGGAAACCGAATAGAAGAAGATGGCAGGAACACTTCCCATCTTTGCCTGTTATAACATGTCGAGTACATGTGATAAGATTACCTACGCATCAGTTGAAATATTATCTCGATCGTGACCCCTCCACTTATTTTAAACTCTCGCAAAATCTCTCTGAACCACAGATTACTACTCACCCCTCATACCTTTTTCCTTTCTTGATCTTCCTCTCCTTCCTTTCCTTAAAAAGACTCTCCACACAGCATCCTCAAACATGACATAGGCTCTGAGGGTAATTATTTTCCTCAGGGCCTCCAGTGTGGAGCTTATGTAAAAAAATGACCATTCGGTGTAACTGTGCCAAGGACCAGTGGATGAAATACCAAATCATCAAACATTTGAAGGAAAGGCTTTCTCCCATCTCTCTTTGTTCCAAAGATGAAAATGCCATACATTGTTGTTTTATAGTATTTTAAAGTCTAAATCATTAAATTAATCAGTTACCGCCACAACTTAAGAGGGCATTACCAGAGAAAACCGGAAATACGTCATTTTCAAAAAAGTTTTTAGACGTACCGACTCTTTTCCACAAAAAATTATAAATGGATTTCGAAAGATTGTTCTTTTATCTAGCATTCGTATGTAATAAATTTTGAGAACATTTTTTAATTTTTAGTATAATAAGGTTATTCCATAGGTCGTTGGCAGATTTGTTCAATTTTCAAAAAAGTTTTTGTATTATACCACACCCATTTCCAATAATAAAATCATGCAGTAAAATAAATCAATACAACATTATCTAGCAAACGTATGTTTTAGAATTTTAATTTTAGTTTCAATAAAATCATTAAAAAATATGTACGTACATGTGTTTCTTGGCGAAAATTGGTCCGTTTGTGTATTTATTTGCGCACTTACAAACTTATATATTTCTTGATTTTTTTTTACATTCTTATTAAATTTAGACATTATTGAAAAATGATAAATACTTATAATCAAAAAATAACTACAAAAAGTACGTTATTTTAATAGTTTTATCATCACGCCTTTCAGCATTTTTGGATGAAGGTATAAATTAAAGCTAATTTGAATTGAAATAAATTCGATATTGAGTTATAATTTTAAAAAGCTGGTACGGAGAATAATTAATCTTTCTCATTGTAACCGCCCTGCACGATCGTAAGAACAACTTTCGACGAAATGTGGATTTTCGTCCTCTGGCTGGTTAAACGCCCTTAAATCATCGCCGATGAGAGTGAATATTGATAAGTTTAGCATTAACTACATTAATTTTAATCGAACATTACAAAACTTACATTAGATAAGAACACATGTCCAACGAGTTCGCTCACACTAATAAAAAATCGTCTCGTTCTAGGGGTAAAGTACCTACTATGCGTGGAAGCTGAATGTATAACGAATATTTTATGCAAATCTTTTTGCTTATAATAAAAATGTAAATTGTAGATGGAGACAAGGGTATATTTAGAAATTTCAAAATTCAAAGTATAAAAGGGGATGAGGTTTATAAATATTTAGGATACCCGCAATCGAATAGATTAGATCACACTAGTATTAAAAATGATATTAGGATTAAATTTCAAACTAGGATCAGAAAAATTTTAAAATGCAATCTATCTGCTAAAAATTTAGTAAAAGCAATAAATACTTGGGCAATACCTCTACTAACGTACTCATTTGGCATAATTAAATGGTCCAATACAGATTTAGATAGTTTAGAACGATTAATTAGAACTACGTTAACAAAATTTAATTGCCATCATCCAAATTCAGCTATAGAACGAATTAATTTACCTAGAAATTTAGGAGGTAGAGGTGTAGTCAAAATAACATCTTTGAAACACAATCAGGTAGAAATGCTTAGAAATTTTTTCCATAGGAAAGCTAATAGCTCAGAAATGCACAAAATAATTTGCAAGGCAGATAGAAATATTACACCTTTAAATTTATATGACGAGAATGCCAACATTCTTATAAATACTAACCAGGAATTATTAGATTCCTGGTCAAATAAAATTATTCACGCAAAACACTTCAATTATCTCAACCAAACGTATGTTGACAAACTTTCGTCAAACAAATGGTTGAGTATTGGAGAGTTGAGCGCAGAAATAGAAGGATTTATGCTTGCAATTCAAGATAGAGTCATTAATACTAAAAATTATAGAAAGCATATAATCAAAGATATAAATCAAATTGATGATTTATGTAGAAAATGTTTGGCTTTTCCCGAAACTATAGAACATATTATATCGGGATGTTCTATATTAGCGCCTTCCGAGTATACATTTAGGCACAATCAGGTTTTAAAAATAATTCACCAAAGTTTGGTAATTAAACATAACTTGATTGATTGCCGTAATGTAGTACCTTATTATGAATATGAACCAAATTCATTTATAGAAAATGAATTTTATTAAATATATTATGATAAAACTATACTAACAGACAGAACAATTAGTCATAATAGACCTGATATAGTTTTACATGACAAAATTAAAAAAATAACTTATATCATTGATGTAGCTATTCCAAATTCCTGTAATATTCAAAAAACTGTTTCTGAAAAAATTAGAAAATACACAGATTTAGGAAATGAGATTAAAAGAATTTGGCATTCTCGGACTATAAAAATATTACCATTTGTTATTTCGGCCACTGGCATAATACCTAGGAATCTGATTCAAAATTTAAGCATATTAGATTTGTCAAAGAAATTGTATATAAAAATGCAAAAAGCAGTAATTTTAAATACATGTAGGATTACAAAAGATTTTTTAAATATTTATATTGAGGGATCAGTAGGATTTATAGGTTCAATTAGAAATGCCACAGAGCCGAACCCTCTGATATGAAAATTTCTGGAGTCGGTGAATTATATTCCCATTTGGTCTCTAGTGGGTTGACATGTTGTTCTTGTATTGTTTTGTATTTATAATACTTATATAGTGCAATTGCATAACGTGGATTCACTAGATGATCATTTGGGGAAGTGTATAAAAGGGTTTAGTTTTTTTTTTTTTTTTTTTTTTTTTTTTTTTTTTTTTTTTTTTTTTTTTTTTTTTTTTTTTTTTTTTTTTTTTTTTTTTTTGGGGGGAAAATTTAACCCGGACATTTAAATCTGGTGCGTAAAAATCCTAATTTAAAAATGAGTCTTTATTAACTTATTTATTGATACAAAAAAAAAGAAATTTCCGACCGTGAGAAATATTTCAAAATCTATCTTTAAAATCACCAGGCGCCGTTTTAATGAGTTTAATAATGGATTCAGGCTTCCAAAGAGGTTTATTTTCACCGATGATTAGTTTCGAAGGCTTATTAACCCTCCAATGCGGCCTACCACCCGCTCTCTCTCCCCTCTCTCTTGTCAAAATACTGTTCGTTTTTAATGCCAACACATCTTCTAAAATTTTGCTACATCAACTATGTTAAAATTTTATAATAGGATTTTTGAAATGAAACTTCTTTAGCGCTGTTAGTGACTTGAAATTCGGGTGAAACGGAAATGCGTCACAATTCAGTTCTATACAAATACTCGGTTCTAATAATATAATGCTGTAAATTCGCACCTCGGCGCGTGCCTTCCATAGCGTAGTTGGCAAGGTGCCTGACAAGTCTCAGCGGCCAGAGAAACAGACATCAAGCGAACGGGGCTTCGAATCCTACGAAATCTAAAAAAAAAACATATTTTATTTTTTGAAATCAATATCCAATCTTCAAACCACTTTCAAAATACAAGTAAAAGAAAGCGACATCTAGCAACTTTCTAGTTTCACTTCTTCTGCTTGTGAATTACGCACTCTGATTTTTTTTTATCCCGAACTTACACGTGAAAAAAATCATGATTGCTTTTTATACAGGATGTACTTTAACTTACTTTAACTAATTGTTTCTGATATTATTTGGAATGAAAAATGTGAAGAAAATTTGGTCACCGGTGACTTTTTAAAATGATTTTATGTTTTTTGTCTTTCTTTCAAACTAAACATAAAAACTTTCTTAAACTTAAACACCATTGGTTACTCAGCCGAGAAGCCTCTCTACCCTCACTCCGACCTATGTTGACTTATGTACCGATGTTTTTTACATAAAAAAACATCATAGGTGAGTCATTTTTTAAAATTTTATTCTTCATTTTCATTTTTTTATATTTTTTGTAATGTGGCAATGTATTTAAACAATACCATAACACAATTTGAAAGCGTATTTTACCTTCTTTTAGAAACAGTTTTTAGTCTTCGGCTACGTTCAGAAATATTTCGTTTATTGAGCTATAATTGCAAAGCGGAAATTTTTATCGATCTGACAGTTCATTAAGACCATAAATCTACACAAAAGGCGATAGACCCGAATGGTTAATCGCCTTCATTAATACATTTTATAGAAATTTAAAATGCCAATCTTGATAATAAGTATTTCGTACAGCAACTTCTACATATTTATAAGAATTCCGCTTATGGTCGACCGAGATCTCGGTCTCGGTCTCGGCATTCTCGGCTACAAATTCTACCGAGAACTCTGTCTCAGTTCTCGGCGAAAAATCGCCGAGATTCTGGGCAATGTTGTAAGTCGGTACGGTATAGGATAATGGGATTCAAATCTACCGCACATGTCCACATTCGTCACATGGTGTCAGTGCGTGAGAGAGCTGTCGATTGTGATTGGTCGGCTGGCAGCGAGACGGTTTTTACTTACCGCTGCTGCCGCCGCCACGCCGCGCCGTTCGTTCATTTCACTACTTTTGTAAACAAGCAATTGTAGATAAAAGAAGTTTGTTTGAATTTTGTTCGTACATTTTGAATATTAAAACTATTAAAAGCTCATTATTATTACATTCTTAAATATATTACACTATATTATGCAAAAATAGCGCATTTTCATGTTTTTCTGAATTTTTCTATTCTCGGTCTCGGCCGAGATTTTAATGTATTCTCGGTCTCGGTCTCGGCCGAGAACGAAAAAATTGTCTCGGTCGACCCATCCGCTACGTGGATGACTGCCAAAGGGTTCTACCAAAAAGCTACACAATTAGTGTCGCTACTGCTTACTATCTCAGCAAAACAAGTTTCACTATATAACGCGATAAGTGCTGTGCGTACACCGGATTCGGTAGTTACCGGATATTCTGCGTTAGCGCGTTAGGAGCTTAGGAGGTCAATTGGAGGGATAAAAATGGAAATTCGCTTCGTGTCTCATCTAAATATAAACATCAACGGTTCTACACGCATTATCACCGTGTTTCATCTCAATATAAGCTTCTCACCAGTGGCAATGGGTTCTTTACGCTTTATTATAGAAGTTAATTTACTAAAGTTTAGGTTAACCTTATACAAACCCTCAAGTAATGAAGTAACATACATTCACCCCCACCAAGCCTAGACCTTCCCACGAAGCTCGGTTCTTCCGATTCTTGATGTCGACCGTTTACTAAAACATTCAACCGAGCTTCCACCAAACTAAATACTAATTTCTCAGACGGCCGGCCATCCTCAAAGGTCAAGTTGGAATATGTTCTATTGGCGTATAAAACAAAATTTGTCTGAGCTGTTCTAAAATTATCCCGCTTCTCTGGTTTTATTACATTAACTCCACATAGAAGGCCCTGAGGAAAATAACTTCCCCCAGTGCCTATGTCATGTTTGGGGATTCTGTTTGAAAGGTCTTTTTTGTGGAAACGAAGCAGTAAACCTGGGTTTTGAAGAGGCCCTTGTAGGAGAGAGAAAACATATTGGCTTAAATTTAACCCGAGATGACGACTTACTTGATAAGCCTAGATGCAGGTAAAAAAATGATTAATTTCTCTATTATATGGGCACTTACATATTAGGCGATGTTTTGAGAAGACGTCCTCTCTGTTATGTACGTGAATCTGGAGGTGAATAAAACACACATCTGGTCGCAAGGATATTTATTCCACAACTGGCCGGTCACAAGACATGTTTTTGTTACCCACGCAGTAGGAATACCATATTACACTCTCAATGGTAAATAATAAATAAATATAGATGATTATTTAGGATCAGGCCAAATCAGCTTAAGCCATGCTTTTTTTTAAATAATTTATATATAGTAACCATTCGATTCAAGTGGCCGAAGTAGATGTGAACGAATATGTCTATAATGCGAATATGTTTATAAAGCGAATATGTCTTAAATAAAAAAAAAGATAATATGGTATTAACGACCTAACAAAACATTTTCGAAGTAAAATTTAAACTCAATTATTAACTTAAAAAAATTATATGTTTTGTTGAAGCTAAGAAAGAAAGCTCTACACTTTCAGAAGTTCAAAAGTCTTTAAAATTAAAAATTGTTATTGAAGAAGAAGATAACAATAATAATCTAAACGAAAATATGAAAGGAAACAAGACACAGAAAAAAGACAATGGTCGCAACTGGAACTCGAATCCAGACCTCTCGTCTAACCGGGACGTGTGCGTTAACCAATTTCGCTATTGCTACCTTCTGTCAAGCCGTCATAATAGGCAATCTGATATATTTAAAATTTTAGAATTAACAATATTATCTTCAACTAATTGTTTTTCCATACTATGGGCAACTACCCTATTTATTGGAAACAATCATTCTAAGAATTGGTTTGTATCCTGGATAGCGTCTCGGATAAAAGTATCCGAATTTATTCATATTATGGAATTATTGACTTTTTATAATAGTCTAAATGAATATTCTATTTTTTTTTTATAAGAAAAACTCTCTTTTTATAACTTTTGAAGATTATTCCCATCAATGTTATATCATTGAAGAAGAATATAACAATAATAATCTAAACGAAAATATGAAAGAGAACAAGACACAAAAAACAGAAAAAAGAAATAGCAATAGAGAAATTGGTTAACGCGCACGTCCTGGTTAGACGAGAGGTGTGGGTTCGAGTCCCAGTTGCGACCATTGTTTTTTTCTGTTTTCTGTGTCTTGTTCTCTTTCATATTTTCGTTTAGATTATTATTATTATTTTCTTCTTCAATGATATGTTACGTTGATGGAAATAACCTTCAAAAGTTATAAAAAGAGAATTTTTCTTATAAAAAATTAAAAATTGTTACCTTAAAATAAAGAATATTCCCATTCAAACCCATTTCGTAAATACTTCGCGGTTCAACAGTAGCTCGAAACTTTTCTTTTTATCGTTTGAAGGGAGATGTTTTATGAACACCTCCGATAAAGAAAAGTCTAATTGATCCGAACACTGCCTCTAATTATTCCATTCCGAACCTACTGTTACCTACCATCTGTTACCTACTCTTGCATTTTACCTTCACACTTTCTGAAATATAATTTAGTGTATGTTAATCAGAACTTCTTTGCTCGGAGTGGAAACTCACCGACTAGAGAGCATGCGTAACTCTCAGCAGAAGCAGTACACCAACTCCCAGGAGGAGGTCCACCTCTCTCCCACTCAGGCTGCTCCCGTCACACCAGCACTGTCTCAAGCCGCTCAGCCATCGTCTCCCTGGAAACTCACCGAATAGAGAGCACGGTGGAACTCTCAGCAGAAGCAATACACCCAGGAGGAGGTCGGCCCATCTCCCACTCAGGCTGCTCCCGTCACACCGGCACTGTCTCAAGTCATTGTTGTTCAATAACTATTTTCAAATAAAATGAATCTGTTAAATTGATGCATCTAATCATTTACTTAACTCCCGTGACACACTTGTGGAAGTGTTGATTTGGTAAGATTGACACTTCTATAAAGGTGATGAAGTAATTAAATTCTCTGTCATTTATACTCCTATTAGGGGATGCTTTACGAAGACGTCCACTGGTTGATAAAAATTATCAGCATTTTTTGGCATATCTGCAAGCTGCGCAGGGCCATGAGGATTGAAGGAGCCTGGATCTTTGTAATTGAAGTGGTGGTCGTAATCCTCAGCATTGAGATAGCTACTCTAGAAGAAGTGCAATTTGTATCACCTCAAATGTGGCATAAAAAGCAGGAAACCTAAAACGATTTAAAAAAAAATTTAAAAAATCTCAACGAAGAGATTCGTTTTTTTTATATAATATGTATTATTCTTTGCTCTAACCCAGTTAATGTATGGCATCCTCATTTAGATGGTGATGTGAGTCAGCTCGTTCCACACTCATACAAGCCGACTTTCACAAAAATGAATCGAAGAAACGATCCGTTCTCGCGAAGTCAATATCAATTTTCAACGGGTGTTCCGCTCGTGTCTGTTCGCGAACATCCACCAGGATCCACAGGGATCAATGCTGCTAGCTCCTTACAGCAGTATGATAAGAAATACCTGCAGAACAGACTCAGCATGCCTACATTGCGACCGCGCATTACAGATGGCAACAGGTTTGTTAACAAGGTATGGCTTAAGTATCGTAACCGTTCGCTTACTTTAACGAATACGACGCCATATGTTGATCTGGTTCTAATAACTCCGAATGGTTTGGAGACAGCTTTAAGTTTCTATTTAAAACTACAAATAGTTATTCGCACGATCAACGTTAAATAATCAAGAAGGTTACGAGAATAAGTTTTATATGAACAACAATGAAAATAGCAGAAACCGAAATGAGTTGATAGACGGCGTGGCCGTGACAACCAGTAATGCAATCCGCTTTGGGATGCCCGTGATACAAATCCGCGTAACTTATTTCTGTCAGTACTTCCCACATAGGGATTGACAGACGAGCCGCCCTTCTTTGCACTAAATCAAGTAAGTTTATTTAGGCAGGGATACACAACATTGTCTCTATATAATGAATGTTTCTATTTTGTTAATTTAATGTATTATACCTTAAACTAATGTTTCTATTTTACATTCATTATATAGAGACAATGTTGTGTACCCCTGCCTAAGTTTGTATAAATTCCGAAACCTAAGAATTTCAACCACCAGTCTGAAAATGTCCGTAGTAGGATGAAACCGGTCCTGGTGAAAATAAATTATGGAACAAAGTGCAAAAGTGTTTTAATTTCAATTCTAATACAACGGAATTCCACCACGAATTAACAGTCCAAAAACTAGACTCATTAAAATTAGTTATTATGAGTTGAATGTGTCCTTTTTGATAGGACCTCAATCAGCTTTATGGGTTGCCTCATTTTGAATCAAATAAATTGTACCCAATTACAATATTTTTTTTATAAATTCAGGCTTGTAAACAAGAGACCTCATTTCTTTTCATTTAATTAAGGCAGTCATCCCCTATGAAGGCTCTTTTTTATAAACTTATTTTCATAAATTTTTGACATATTTATTCATTTTTTTTGTGCCCGAAATCGTCGCTCATCGCTGAAGTAAACGGCCTGTAGGCAACCTCTTATATTTAATCGACTTATAAACATTGCTATTTTTATTATCATAAAATTATGAGTTCTCATGTTCAGCATAATCCGGTTGTGTTATATCGTGATAGTTTTTTGTGAGAAAGAAATTATAAGCGCCATTTTGAATTATGCAACCAGTGTGGCAACGAACTAGCCCTTGTTTTCCCCCGCGCAGCTGGATACATTTTCAGGTACTTTTTTATTAATTAAAACGTCCGCTGCTCTTTGTATTTACCAGTCAAAATGTTATATACAAAGGAGCTCCAAATTTATTTTTGTTTTATTTTTCATTACACTGTGCCGGTTTTTTACTCATCCCAGCTTCTGGACGGTTTTGGTTTCGTTGCGATAAATATCACATAAAGTTTTTGTTCAGATTAGTTTTATATTTCCACTTGAAAGACGAATTGAAGATCACATTAAAATCTAATAATATTATACTCATGTACAAAACTTTATAAAATATCGACATTTTAGAAGTTTTCAAATTAAAACTTTTTGCACGTGTCTTTTAAAAAGTTATCTCTATATTACATTTTTGGATGTCAAAAGTATAAGATGACTGCTTCGGCATATAGTATAGATGAAGCACAAAATTACGATCCTGCCAATTTGGTTTGTCTAATAATTTATTTTGATTATGAGTGTTTTCTTAAGAGAGTATAACCAGAGAAAACCAGAAATATGTCATTTTTAAATCAGATTTTAGACGTATTGACTCTTTTCCACAAAAAAAAAATTAATGGATTTCGAAAGATTGTTCTTTTATCTAGCATTCGCATGTTTTAAATTTTGAGAAACAATGTTTATTTTTAGTATAATATAGTAAAGTATATAGGTCGTTGGCAGATTTGTTAAATTTTTAAAAAAGATTTTGTATTGTATTATACCACACCCATTTCAAATCATATAATCAAGCCGTAAAATAAATCAATACATTATCTAGGTATCGCATGTTTTAGAATTTTAATTTTAGTTTAAATAAAGTCATTAAAAAATATATGCATACATGTGATTCTTCGCGAAAGTTGGTCCGTTTGTGTATTTATTTGCGCACTTACAAACGATTTCAGATTACATTTCAGATTTTTTTAACAATCTTATTTAACTTAGATATTATTGAAAAATGATAAATACTTATAATCAAAAAATAATAACTAAAAGTACATTATTTTAATAGTTTTATCATCACGCCTTTCAGCATTTTTAGATATACGTGAAAATTAAAGCAAATTTGGAATGAAATACAATCGATATTGAGTTATAATTTTAAAAAGCTGGTACCGAGAATAATTAATCTTTCTCATTGTAACCGCCCTACAGGAGCGTTTAACTGGCAAGCGGCCGAAAATTCACATTTCGTCGTAAGAACAACTTTCGACGAAATGTGAATTTTCGGCCGCTTGCTGGTTAAACGCTCCTTAATTCTGAATCATAGCTTAACAGCTCTCCATTTTAACGAATTTGGAAAAATCGCGCAGTTCTGCTCCCCCAACATGGATACATTTCAAATCAATTTCTATGTTTTAATATTTTATTGATATTTACTTAATATCTATAACACTATGATAACCGCAATTCAGGCAGCTCTACAAAGTAGCAGAGAAATGCTTAGTCTCTCAACAAATTCGCAATTTTCAAAGAAGTTAAAACTATTAACAGTATTTTTAAACCATTTCAGAAAGATCATCTTAAGAGCCAGCAATTAACTAAAATATTACTACTAGGCAAAAAAATAACCACTTAAAATTTCTTTGAAATACATTATTATAATAAGTCGTATTCGACTAAATATTGTTTTGGTACTGGGACACATTTTTTTTTATTTATTTATTTTATTTTTTTTATTAGTAATATAAGGTACATAAATTACAAATAAATTTTATACAGTAATTAATTACATAGTAGAATATTTGATGTACCCCCATAATTAAGCAAGGCTTGTGTGTATGGGGGGGTGTTATTGTATTGCTTTTTTAATATCATTCAGTTTAAGTTTTCAGTATAATTTTTTAGGTGAGTTTTAAAACTTTTTATATTGGTATTCATGTTTCTAATTTTTTCTGGTAATGAATTAAAAAATTTTGCTCCGAGATATTTATGACTCAATTGTCCAATTTTTTTTTTACATTTTGGAGTGGGAAGTATTGATGTTTGTCTAAGACTTCTGTTATTTTTAAAGGGTGCAACTTGATTTTTAATATTATCTTTATAAATTTGTAATGTTGCATGATAAAAGTATAATGCACTTAATTTTCTGACCTTAAATTGTTTGAATAAAAGTTCTGACGAATATGAGTAGGGTTTTTTTAAAATTGTTTTTATTATTAGTTTTTGTGATATGTAAATTGTTTGTGTTTGATTTTTATATGTACCGCCCCATCCTATAATGCCGTATTGTATAATTGATTGACAGAAAGCGAAGTATGTGGTTCTAAGTAATTTTTCGTTTAAAATATCTCTTAAACATCTAAATATATATGTTAGTTTCCTTATTCTGTTGTTCAGAATATTTATGTGTGGAGACCATTTTAAACGCTGGTCTATTGTTATGCCCAGGTACTTAATATCAGTTTTGCTTTCTATTTTTGAACATGATATATTACATTTGTGGTTTTCTGTATTTGTCACAGAGTGGATAATTAAGTTTATTTCTTTAGGTGTTTCTTGTTTTTTAATGAAAAATGGTAAATAATAGGTTTTTTTAGAATTTAAAGTCAACAGGTTTTTATCAAACCACAATTTTAGTGCATTGATATCTGTATTTGCCATTTTGTTTAATTCAGACCAGGTGTTTGCTTTTAGTAATAGGACTGTGTCGTCAGCGTAGGAGACAATGTCTCCATATTTAGAAATATTGAATATATCATTGACATATATAATAAATAACAATGGTCCCAAAACTGTACCTTGGGGTATTGAAAAATCGCTATATTTTGAATCGCTGACTTGATTTAGTAATTTTACTTGTTGTGGTCTTTCATGTAAATAACTAGCTATCCATGCTAAGACTTTACCATTAATTCCTATAGATTTTAATTTATTTATTAATTTTTTATGTGATATGCTGTCGAAAGCTTTTTTCAAGTCTATAAATATTCCGATACATTTTTTATCGGAATCTAGGGCCGTATATAAATAGTTGGTTATTTTTGCTATCGCGTCGTGAGTACTTGTATTTTTTTTGAAGCCGAATTGATTATCATTAATTATTTTATTTTCATCTAAGAATGTCCAAATTTGTTTTTTTACAATTTTCTCATATATTTTTGATATATTTGATAGAAGGGAAATCGGGCGGTAATTTTGTGGATCTTTAGGACAGTCTGTTTTATAAATGGGAGTTATAATTGCTCTTTTGTAATTATTGGGAAACTCGCCATTTGCTAGACTTAGGTTTATTATATGTGTTATTGGGAGAATTAAGTATGTTTTCATCGCTTTTATTGTCTTAGCATTTATGTTATCAAAGCCGGGGGCAGAACCTCCTTTTAGTTCCGAAATAGTTCTGTCAATGTCGGCTTCTGTGACTGGCTCAAATTTATTTATTTGACATTGTGTTCTGTGTTGTGGATTTGATATATTGGTCGAATTTATGGATTTTGCTAGGTTTTTTCCAACGTTATTAAAATGGTTATTTAAAATATTACAACATTTTTTGTGTTATTTTGTACATTATATATTAATTTCCCATCTGATATTTCGGATATGTGCTTATATGTTTTATTTTTATTTATTATTTCATTTATTGTTGACCATATTTTTTTATTATTGTCTTTAGCTTCTGTTATAATTTTTGAGTAATAGTCGTTTTTCGTTTTTCTAATTAGAGTAGTTAATATATTTTTATACTTTTTATAATATATTATAATTTTATTGTTAACTAGTGGTCTTTGTGTTATTTTATAAAGTTTATTTTTTTTTCTAATGGCTTTTATTAATCCTAGAGTAATCCATGGTTTAATTTTCTTTGTTTTTGAATTGGGGACGATCTGTGTTGTTTTTGTTGCTTCTAAAACGTGTTTAGTTAAAGTTTTTTCAAACAGTAAGGCACTTTGGTTGGTGCATTCATTTTTTAAAACTTCTTCCCATTTTTCATTTATTAATGATTTTTTTAATAATTCATAGTCTATTTGGGAATATGGAAGATTTAATTTGGGTATTGTGTTTAGTGTTTTATTTGTCTCATGTAATATAAGACACGCGTAATGGTCAGTTATATTAGTTTTCCAAACAGTAGATTTAATATTTTTTATTTCATTCAAATGTATATTACACCAGATATGGTCTATACATGATGGAGTTTGGTTTTTAATTTCTCGAGTGTTACTATTAATACAAGATTTAAAGTTGAGGTGTGTCATTATGTTAATGAAATTATTTTTTTCTATTGAGTTATGGTTAGCAGAGATGTTTATATTGAAATCACCACATACAAAAGTAAGAATTTTCGATAATTTGCTTAGATATTCATATAGTTCATTTATGAAGTTAGTTATGTTTGATTTGTGTGTTCTGTATACTGTTATAATTCTGTATAATTTGTTTTTTTAATTTTATATCTATTTTAAGACAATTTACATGTTGTATATCAATTTCTTCAATGTTAATAATTTCACACTCGTCATGAACAAATATAATTATACCACTATTTTTATTAATTGGTGTTGTTGTTGCGATGCCTTTGTAGTTGGGTAGTGCATTAATGTGTTGATCGTTATTACAGTGCGTTTCTGTTAACACTATGCAGGCGGGCGACAAAAGCAGATCATTTATATTTATCAAAAATTCATCAAGGTTTTTTGCGATGCTTCGAATGTTCATGTGTAGTAATAAAAAGGGGGAACTGTTTGTAACGCACCACTTATTAACTTCTTTGATATTTTGACATATTTCTTGGTTTATTTTGTATTTTTCGTCAATTTGTTTTACTATGTATTCGGTCATTTTGAATTATAATTAATTTTTTCTTGAGCAAAGTTAAGCATTTTCAATCTGTGTTTGCATTTTTCACTATTTGATTTGTGGTCTGTTGGAGTCGTAGTATTAAATTTTAAATTAAGTTCTGTGCAATTAATGCATTTTGGTATTTCGTTCTTATTGTTGCAGTTTTTTAGGTTATGTTCACCCGCACAATGAAGGCATATTGGTTTGTTTGGTGGTTGGAGGCAACGCATTGCTGTGTGACCATATTTTTGGCAATGGTAACACTGCATGAGGGGGTTGCAATCCTCTACTTTAATTTGGTAAAATCCTAGGTTTACGCTTTTTTTCGAAATTAGAAGATTTCTGAGATTTCCACTGGTTTCGAGAATTATATTTTTTTGTTTAAATTTTTTAATTTGTATGGTTCCTTTGTATTTTATCTGGTTTGGGTCCATTTTGTAAATAATTTTTATGTCTTCATTTTGCAGAATCAAATCTGATATAAATTCTTCTTGTGTATATTTTTCGTCTATTCCTTTAAAGATCATGCACGGTCTTTTTTTATCAATGCTTTCAACGTGTATTCCTTCAAGTTTTAACTTTGTAATTTCATTTTTGATGTTGGCCATATCATCCGCTTTTTGTAAATTTATTATTAATTCATTTTTTTATGTCTTCCTGAAGCTACTTACTCCGATTCCTAGTTTAGATATTTTGATGTTCTTCGTGATGGTTTCTTTTATGTCTTCGTTATCATTTTTAGTTTTAATTATAATGGGGTATACTGGAATATTGGGTGTTGTGTTTTTTCCACTGGTGATGGTAGCGTAACTTCTCGTAGTAGCATTGTTTTCCAGATTTTGATATTTTTCTAAGTTACTGATATATTTTCTATCACTGCTGATAATGTTTTCTTGTAATTCAATTATTTTTTCTTGTAATGACAGACTCTCTTTGTTAATAGCATCTTCCAATTTTGTTATTATGAGTTCAATCGTATTTTTTGTTTTCTGGTCCTTGATAGTCTGAATTTTCGAAACCTCACTCTTTAACTCACTTAGATAGCTCGCTACCGTCATTTTTGGTTCTTCAATTTGGGTTCAAAAATGCCCCCACTCTATTTAAAATTTAAAATATTGTCTCTTGTTACAGTAACAGCCATAACAATATTCTGTTAACTTTTTGTCTATGGCTTCAAATGTCACTTATCTTCAAACTTCAAATTCAAATTCAAATTCAAATGGTTTGAAATTCAAATATCACTTGTCATGTTAATTTCAAGATTTTCTTTTTAATTTCACTCTTATAGTTTATGTGTTCTCACTGTGATTATTTATTAATTGGAAAACGATCCACTTTTTTAATGTGATACACTTAGTTTTGTGTGAAAAACATAATCTAGATATCGTTTTATTGAAACTTTTTGTAGGACAAAAATATTTGGTTACTTATGAAAAACTCCATAGATTATTTATGTAACATGACGCATTTAAAATAAAACTATTTTTATTTTATATGTACGCCAGGTCATTAATCTACTTTTTGAATAATTGAAACCGACATGACAATATTCATGGATTTTCCCTCAATTTTGTTGAACTACAACACTCATCTGATGAACATTTAAACGTAGAATATGCTTAAATTGTCTAACAAGCATTTTTACTAACTAGACATTTCCATATAAAAATTTAAATGAAGCATTTGA
Source organism: Limnephilus marmoratus (assembly GCA_917880885.1). Taxonomy (NCBI): domain Eukaryota; kingdom Metazoa; phylum Arthropoda; class Insecta; order Trichoptera; family Limnephilidae; genus Limnephilus; species Limnephilus marmoratus. Next base: position 3,052,797 of record OU862918.1, read on the forward strand.
TCGTACAGAATTACTTGTATTGATAAACATTCGGATTCCACTACGTGAAAGGTACTGGAAGTTGGTGTTCATTTCATTTCAGAAATTCTGAGACTAATTACCATATGTATTCCTCATTGCCCAGAATACTAACGGAGGGAAATAATTTTTTGGGAAATAATAATTTGATGACTAACACCTCTGCTATAGGTTACCCCAAGGCCGGATCGGGAGAGAATGGTTGACTTATGTATATTCATTTTACAAATAAATAAATATTTTACTTCTACATGATACAAAAATAAAAGTATATTTCTGACAGTACAATTTACAAAAACATCACTTTACAAAAATTGAACAAGTTATTTAAAAAAAAAAAGAATCAGCCAACAGCGGATTAATGGTTCAGCAAATATTATATTTCAATTGTGGTAATTCGTTGAATCGTCTTGTTTATTTTTTATTAAATAGGTGCGTATTTAAGTATCTACTTACAAATCTTATGCTTTCAGAGGAAATTTTGGTAATGAATTATTATATGAGATAAAATTAGAAACATACTTTTTTTAGACGCGAGGTTTACTGTTCACAGAACTACTAGTCTAAAATGAAAATAATTCTAAAGATACTTTCCGATTTGGAGAAAAACGACCGCCTTTTAGGTTGACACGACAAAGCCGTGGATAGAGCATACGATTGTAGAGCAGAAAGGTATCGAGATTAAGCCGGTCACATCAAATACCCTCTTTTCGAGTTTTTCCAAATGCAAAAAATTTCATTTGATATATTAATTTTTGGTGCCCTGTCTAATTGGTGGTTAGCTATCATCAGGGCAACATTCACCCTTCAGGCTGTAACCCGGAACTGCGCTCTTACCAGTCACGTAGATTGCATTGATTCTATTTCTTTTTGTTTATTTATTTATTATTTCTAATTTATTTTCCATTTTATTCGACCACGGAGCTTTTGCAATGGGTATATAAATTTAATGTTTTTTTACATAAGGGTTAGTAATAAATAATAGGTTGCGAAAATAATTTTAATAATTTTTTTGCATTACAGTGTTTTACAATCTGATAAAATTTTAAAGTAAAGTAAAAGTAATAATAATCAGATCAATTTGGGAGGCGGGTATGGGTACCGCCGCGGCACAGTGGTTCCAACCAACAGCTCTGCCATAAGTCACCCCAAGGCCGGATCGAGAGAGAATGGTTGACTTCTCCAGCCGTACTCTCTCGGAACATCGTCTTGCACCGCGAGGGATAGATTTATCTTCCGTCACTCAGACACACTGACCCCCAGATTCCAACTAATAATACCCTTTTTCTTCCCAGAACTTTCTGTCCTTCCTTTCCTAAAATTACCCTCCATACAGCATCCTCAAATATGACATAGACCCTGAGGGGAATTATTTTCCTCAGAGCCTCAAGTGTGGAGCTAATGTACAAAAAAAGTTTAAACACCGAAATTGTTACATACATATCCATATCATCAAAATTTGTACATTCGTTTGCTGAATAAGAAACTCCAGTGAAAAATATTATGGCTGAGGGAGCGGGAGACAGAAATGAAAGTCGTCATGTCGAAGTGGTGAGTCGTCGTGTATTGGGCTACGTAGCAGATGGTCGGTGGTCGATAACATGATGTAATGCTGAGTGCCGTAGATGATGCTGCAGGCGTACGGAGGTGGAGATGGTGTGGTGAAGGTCAGCGAGTTGCTCGACACCATGGCGGTGGAGATGACCTATCTTCCAGGCCGTTGCTCGACGCTTTGAATCGCGGAAATGAACAGTGTGTGGCTCGGTGAGCTGAGCCACCAGCAGGTAGTCCTGGCGAGGCGGAGCGTGTTTCCATGGCAGCGAAGCACGGAGGGGCTTCGGGGTGCCATGAAGTGGTGAGCTGATCCCCGGACTGAAGGTGACGCAAGCCTTGTAAGTCGCGGGATGTTGCTGTTCTGCGGGGCTGAAGGCACGATGGGCCTTGTGGCTGAGACGTGGTGATGGACCTCGAGGAAGCTGCCCTGGAGAGAGCGGAGATGCCATGCAGGAGCACTTGTGCGGAGATCTGTTACGACGAGCTGTTGACCGACGGTTAGTGTGAGACTGAACTGTGCTAGCGCCGGGTTAAGTCGCTTATATAGCCAGCGCGACCGGTGGGAGTAATGTTCCATTCGCCGGCAATGTGCACACTGGAAGGTACTGGAACATACGTGGTGCCGAATATTCAGGCGGCTTGTAAACTCTAGACCTTTCTAGGCGGGGCGATATTATTATCGTCGGGCTGGCACGGGAGGCGAGAAAGTACATCGCGGCCAGTATAGGTACGAAGGTACCTAGGCAAGTAGGTTTGCCGATGGGCGCGAATATAGGAGATGTTTCTCGTATGTTCTTTTGATGGCGAAGATAATAATGATGTGTCGCCTCATGGCTTTAAAAAAATATGTTCATATAGACATTTAGACCAAAAACGCTGATTCTGAGTATATAAGTTTTATTTAATAAAAAAGAAGGCCATTTTTAATCGGGTCGTAAAAACACGCCGTCAAGTTGGCATTATTGAAATGTTTAGTGGTGACGTCACTGTTCGTCGTGTCGTGACGTCACTGTAAAGTCATTTTATGGAAATGTAGGTATGACACAAGCCATCGTATTAATTTATTCGTTTATTTACATACTATTCATAGAGATTTAGTTGTTGTGTTTATTGAAACATTATTTAGGCCTAAATAATGTTTCAAAAATAAAGGTGTCTCTTATTAGTTTATCTCTATTATTGAAAATATTCAAAACTACTGCACAGAAAAATAGTAATGCTACTCCTAGGGAGAATACTTCGAACAACGAAATTCAAAATGGCGGCAGTTGATCAGCTGATTGCCCGATCCTATAGTAACTTTTAAGGAGTGATGACGTCACACGATTCACCATACATACGGTGGTTTTCGGGATCTTGAAAAATGAAAACTTTGACGATTATTTTAACTATTAAAACTGACACTAAGAATAAAAATAAAAATGTAGTTAAAAGGTCATTCATAAAAAAAAAATTTTTAAATGGACTGGAGTACGTAATAATGTAGGCGAAGAATTGGCGAGTTTGCTTCATAATTTGTTTGTGAATGGTGACATTTAAATAGGTCCTTAGGCCTTAATTATGTATCTATTATCTCAAACTACCACCGACAAACTACAAAAAATATTTTTTTCGTTTTTGCGAACAAAAAGGTCTTGATCGAATAATCGAAACGTAGCTAGATTCAAAACGAAACAAAATTTGTATTAAAAATATGAATAGCTCCGTAAGATACATTTACACTTTCTCACATACTCTATAGAATACATCATATTTCGCTTAAAAATAAGCTCAACACTTCAATATAATAAGCCGCCACCGAGATGCCGATGTTGGCACGACCGCAACCAGCCGGGGACCCTGCCAACACTTTGTTCTCACAGACTCGCAGGAGACCCCATTGACAGCTTTAGGTCCTGCAGACCGCATCCACCGACCACGGCTGCTGGGCTGCTGGGAACCGGCCAACTTGTTATAAATATATACTGAAAATAAAAGTCTCAAGTGCATTAGAGACAGCTTTGTTTTCTATTGAAGGTTGATTTTTCGGAAACGCATTTTCAATGTAGAAATTTCTTTCGACTTTTAAGAAATCAGTTCGGTAGGCTATGTGGGTAGTGATTAGATCTACAATGAACTGAGACTGTCAAAGTATCACAAGGATGGGACGCCTGGAGACGTCTTATCGAAGCGACGAGTCCCCGATCCTATTTAAGTCAGGGAAGGAAGATGATGATATTCAAATGATTTGCATACAAAGCTAGAGCGTACCATTCGAAAACATTGATTGTTTGACAAAAATCTGAGAAATCAATAATTTTTCTACAAAAATCACACAAAAAATATTTGTGTAACTGAAAAGAAGGATTTGAACTCAAGGAAAATATTATTAACGAACTAAATAACTAACTAACCATATAATTATTAGCCGTTTCCCCGCAGGGGTGGACAGAGAGGACGGACCGCCAAACAACTCGGTCTTGGCACACACTCCTTTCCTCGTTTACATTCATACATTGTCTCTTACACGCTCTTCTATTATTCTGATTCCTGATATAGCCCGACACAATTATCTGATTCGTTTGATCGTGCCATGTCTTTCTTGGGCGTCCTCGACTTCTTCTACATTCACATTTGCGTCAAATATTCTCCTTACACTCCTTTCCTTTCCTGATTATGGAAATTATTATTCCTATTATATCTTTTAGCCTGCAATGAATTGAAAAATTTCAAAAACATTTGGTTAATAATCTTATTACTTACTATGATGTGAATACGTTTAAATTATTGTCAGACAGAAGATTATTCACTGATTTGGTATTTCTATGTAAAACTTTAAATGATGTAGTTGATGCATTGTTAAGCTTTCGGATTCCATTGCGTAATGCTAGAAGTCGAGATTTATTTCAGTGCAGAAATTCTGGGACTAACTACTACGTGTAGTCTTCTTTGCCCAGAATCTTATGGAGGGATATAATTATACCAAATCAGTGGATATCTTCAATGTATCTTTAAACAAATATAAAATATAGTTACTGAGGCAGTTCAGTTATATACAATAAATATTATATAATTTTTACTAATCATGTATAGGAGCCCCTTTAAACTATAATATCAACCTTGTGAAGAAACAATTAATAAAAAATTTAATATTCATGATCTAGAGCTTTTTGCGGTCGGTTTAAAGTTTGTCTCGGTAGCCCAGCGGTGTTTACTGTACATCAATCGCCAAATTAACTAACGGCTCCGCGGTATTACCTAAATTTACTTGTTTATCATCATGGTTAATAATAGTTACGCTTAGTTAATTATTTAGTTAAGTTAAATGATTAAGTTGATATTAAGAGCTGTTCTCATCCAGACAAAATTACAAAGATTCTGTATGGACACTCGTAATAGGTACTCCACTATTCAAATATTTAATATGCCCACCTTTTCTTGTGTAATAAAAGGTACCGTATGTATATGTTTAAATAAATGAAATCACACTATTCGCTCTTACAGGTGGTATTCTGAGGGAACAATATTCCTTACAACTTTATCTTACCAACGAAATATTTTCAATGATTTAAAATTCTACACACATTAATTTTTTGCTGCGTAAATATACACTTCTGTTATCTTTATAAACTGTAAAGTGGATCATTTTTAAGAGTTATGAAACCATGTTATCATAACGCGAACGCATTATTCAACATAATCTTCTGAACAAATGATCCAATTGAGCTCCAAAATTGCATGAAGACCTATAACAAAATATCAGAAGCCATATCTCATTTCCACGTTTAAGTATGGTATCAGTCTCACACATAAACTTGTCTAAATAGTCACCGCAGATGCTTTCTTTTATGCTTCAATATCATTAAACTAAAATAAAAGTTATGGGGCCTGAAGCCTGAACTCCCCAGTGGCCCTCTACGGCGGCGCTACGGAGCGCTACGAACCTCTACGATTTCGGCTCTACGACGCTACGCTGCTACTTTTGCGGAAAAGTATTAACTGGGATTCTCAACATTATATAATATTATAACTACGCTTTAGTTAAATGCTCTATTGCTCTCCATTGTGGTTTTGAAGGAATTGTAACCAGGTTTTATCATTTTGTTTTGATGAAATTAAAGAATTTATTATCTCAGACATTTTGGCAGATTTTTAACAATTTTGTACTGAAAAAATGGTTTGGCAATATTTATTTACAAAAAAACAGTGTAAATTAAATCAAAATAATTTTGCAAATATACGCGCATTTTTTATAGAAACAGAGTCGTTTTTACTTGCTTACATTTAAAATATGCGAACAATGTATATATTACTCTAAAAACCCTTAGTTAATCTTAAGATTGATAGTGATTGAAATCTTAAGATTGGTTATGTTGCCAAATCTTACGATTTACTTACTGGTAAAACCAAAGATTTACAAATTTACGGGCTTTTACAAATACAATTTATTTTTAGAAATAGAACCGGAAGTTGAGAACTATTGAGAAGAATTTACTAGTTTCCATTTAATTTATTTAAAAAAAAAGCTGTTGAATTACAATTCTAGCCGTTATTAATTCAATATTGTTGGTTCGAAGTCGAAAAATTCAAAATTAAAAACGTCTGTTAATTTCCCGAAAGAAAAATGCCTTTTTTACAATTATCTCAGCTTTAAAAAGCAATTTATAGCAGTTTAAAAAAGACAAAGCAATTAAAAAAAATTATAACTCGTTTCACGTAAAAAATTACCTAAATTCATTGTTTTTAATGTGCAAAAAACAAACCTTTATAAAAAATCAAACATCCAACATAATTTTCAATTTGTAAATGCGAATGTCGTGTACAACTAACTAATTAGTTACTTTTAAGCGATGAATAAAATCTTGAAAATAATGTAATTGATCATCACAACATAAGAATAAAAAATTTCATTACATTTTTTTTATTCTCTATCGATCAGTTATATGATTTGCCGGCAATCATCTCGAAGTGACAAATGTATTATTTATAGTGACGGGATGATTGAGAACCAGGAATTGTTCGAATATTTCAATACTTTGTTCCAGGTAGGGTGGTAGGGGGTACAAGGTGTGTGGATTGAGGGTGGTGGAATGTTGGGACAGGGGTGAACTCTCCAGAGTAGCGGGTCTCGGCGGGTTGCCGGGATTTTACCTGTGGGCCGACGCGACGCGACGTCCGAAGAGGCTAATTTATTCTGAAGTTGTAACGTGTTTAATGTGTGATGTATGTATGTTAACAATATCTCTCCAAATAGTTTTATTCACTTGTATCAATGAAAGTATTTTTAGAGTTCTAGGTTGCATTAACAATATTTCTTCAACCCACTTCATAATGGCTTTCAATTGGATGGCGGTAACATATTTTCGTTGAACACTATACAAACAGGGAATGATCATCTTTGAGGAATCTATCACATAACATATTTTTTTAAAGTTGAAGAGATAGCATAACCTGTACATAAAATGAATCAATCAAGAGGAATCTATTTTATTTTAAGATCAAAATATTTCCGCTTTGCCATAAAATTCTAATAAATGGAACGTTTACTAACGTATCTATCTTAAAACTAGAAACTGTTATAGAAAGGTGGTGGAATACGTTTTCAAATGTTATTATTAAAATTGTTAAATGGTTACCGTATTTTTTTTTTATATATTTTTTCAACTCAAATAAGATATTTAAAATGACAAATAAAAAATATTCTAAATTATATTATTTTTCTAAAATTGCTATACTGGAAAATTTGGGTTGAAACTTTTGGCAGTGGCGTAGCGAGCAAGGGTGGCACCCGGGACGGAAAACGTGGTGCCACCCCCCCCCCCCCCCCTAATTTCATCTTCACAAATGTGTAGAAAATTGGTCCGTCCTGGGGGGGGGGGGGGGGGGTGGCTAGAGAATATCAGAAATATGCTATTTTCTATTAGCTACGAAAAGATAAATAACACCGTATTCAATATTTTTGTGACAATATCCTTCGTATTTTTTTTCACGGTCGGGTATCAACTCCCGTCGGGTGAAGTGTTACCCCCCGTCGGGTGGCACCCGGGGCGCCCCCCTCCCCTCGCTACGCTACTGCCACGGTGACCGTTTTCTAAAGAAATACTGAAACCATTTCACGTAAACCGTATCCACGGTGACTATTTTCTTAAGAAAGACTATAAGACTCCATTCATACTACTACTAAGACTACGTTTCACGTGAAACAGACCCGTGGTGACCATTTCTTTAAGAAAGACTAGAACCATTTCACGTGGATCATATCCACGGTGACAGTATTCCAAAGAAAGACTGAAACCATTTCACGTGAACTATATCTATGGTGACCGGTTTCTAAAAAAATACTGGAACTATTTCACGTGAACCGTATCCACGGTGACAGTTTTCTAAAGAAATATTGGAACCATTTCACATGGACTATACCCACGGTGACCGTTTTCAAAAGAAAGTTCGGAACCATTTCACGCGGACCATGTTTATGGTGACCATTTTCTAAAGAAAGATGGGAACCATTTTACATGAACCATATCCATAGTGACCATTTTCAAAAGAAAGACTGGAACCATTTCACGAGGACCATATTTACGGTGACCATTTTCGAAAGAAAGACTGAAACCATTGTCGTGAACCATATTTACTGTGACCGTTTTCTAAAAAAATTCTGGAACTATTTCGCGTGTACCGTATCCAAGGTGACCGTTTTTTAATTTGTTTATTCATTTCACGTGGACCATATCCATGGTGACCGCTTTCTAAAGAAAGACTGGAACCATTTCGCGGAGACTATATCCATAGTGGCCATTTTCTAAAGAAAGACTGGAAACATTTCACGTTGACCATATCCACGGTGACCATTTTCTAAAGAAAGACTGGAATCATTTCACGTGAACCATATCCACGGTGACGGTTTTCAAAAATAATACTGGAACCATTTCACGTGGACCATATCCACGGTGACCGTTTACTAATAAAGATTGTAACCATTTCACGTAGGCCATATCCACGGTGACAGTTTTCTAAAGAAAGACTGAAACTATTTCCCGTAAACCAAATCCACGGTGACCGTTTTCTAAAAATCACTGGAACCATTACAGGTAAACCATATCCACGGTAACCGATTACTAAGAACTATTGGAACCTTTCCCCGTGGACCATATGCATGGTGACCGTTTTCTAAAGAAAGACTGGAACCATTTCACGTGGACCATATCCGCGGTGTCCGTTTTCTGAAGATTTTGCAACCATTTCACGAAGACCATATCCATGGAGATCATTTTCTAAAAAAAGACTGGAACCATTTCACGTGAACCATATCCACGGTGAGCATTTTCAAAAAAAATACTGGAACTATTTCACATGAACCGTATCCACGGTAACCGTTTTCTAAAGAAATATTGGAGTCATTTAGCTTGGACCATATCCACGTGCCAGTGGCGTAGATAGCATGAGCGGCAACCGGGGCGGATAACGTGGTATTACCCCCGACACCCCCCCCCCCCCCCCTCATTTCGTCTTTACAAATGTGTAGAAAATTGGCCAGTCCTGGGTGGCGGTGGCTAGAAATAGGTTATTTTCGTCTATAAAAACCCCGCAGCACAAAATTCTCCTCGTTTCGGGATATTCCACGTGGAGCCATAGAGTTACGAAAATATAAATAACACCGTATTCAATATTTTTGTGACAATATCCTTCGTATCACTATTGGGTCACCCCCCCCCCCCCCCCCGTCGGGTGGCACCCGGAGCGGTCCGCCACCCTCGCTACGCTACTGCATAGTTGCACATTAAAACTTTTCTATGGCTAAATTTTAGATTTGAATACAAAGCGTGAAGTTTTCTATTTCTAACACCTTTCAGATTATATTTCTCACCATGACAGTAAGGGAGATTTATATGAGACCTATGTTAGCTGGGACAAATTTTTCTCTTGTGATTAAATGAGTCAAAATAGTTCGCATTACATATACATGAAGTTTTTATTTCGTTTGAAAGAGGTTTTTCAAATATGCAAATAAAAACATTGGGAAAGAATTACAATTAATTTAAGCATTATGGCGCATTTCTCATCACAAACACCAGGAAACTCAGTAAGTGTCATTAAAATGGCCCATTCTGGTGCATGTGTTTTCTTTGTTTATACTTTTTTCATTTAGCTTACCGCTTAAAAGGTTTACATTTTTACATATAAATTATTACTTTTAATTTGATTCCCAGTGCGTATTTTGATTTCCAACCCACCCCACTTGCAGGTAATGGTTAGGAGAGGTTGTGAGAAGGTACCAGAGGTAGTAGGGGTGCGGGTGGCAGAAGGGACGGAGGTAGGGGAAACTGTAACAGTGGGTAATATGTCACCGAGGACTAACGGTTCGCTGCCCGCCAACAGAACAAACTTTCTTCTCTCCGTACATACATAGGTCTACAGTATAAAACATATACCATGGAACATTTAAGAGAAATAAATGTCCCAAAGTTCTGATGTAGAGGCGAATGTTACACCTACGCCCTTTGGCAAAGGCTAATGTAACTTGAATTCTGTGGATTTTTCTGTTATTTATTACACCTGCCGGAAACTTGTTTTGTTTCATATTTTTTGTTGTACAAAAACATCTTCCGGGTAATAAAATGTTTTGTCAATTTGGCAGTATTATATTATTATCATCAATAAATTATATTTAATATATGTTTTCAGATTGTTAAATATAACAAGGGAGATTGTAGATTCCAGGACCAAGAAAGGTAAAGGCCAAGATGCAGTATTCAACTACTGTGGGCTTAAAAAAACTTAAATAAATATATGTAAATGAAACAATGTTACATACATTACTTTGTTTAAACCACTTGTATATTTGTTTAAAGCTGACCGGTTTCGGAACGACCGTTCCTTCCTCAGGGCAAACGTGTACTGATTTGACAATTACAAAATAGTGGGTAGGAACAATGTATTGTGGTAAGGATTGTGGTAGGGGTGGAGACGTTGCAAGGGATTGAAGAGTGGGTGGGGGAATATATTCACGAACATATCCATGGTCGGCTTTAAACAAATATACAAGTGGTTCAAACAAAGTTACATTGTTTCATTTATCTATAATGGATAACCATAAAGTTATAGCTACATTCAAAAGTATTAAATATATGTGTTGTGAGCTGTTGTTTTAAGTGTTTTGTTATGCATTATAATTTACCTATTTTATTTACGCAATCGGGTAGTATTTTTTAATGTTAATAGCACAAGAGTTCCAACTGCTCCTTGCTGCCTGCAGCCAGTCTGACTATGGCATCCCCAATTATGGTATGTTGTGAGGCTGAAGGTAAGTAGGCAGAGGAAAGTGATGGGGGAGAGGGAAGTGGGTAAGTACCTGGTTATTCAGAGCTGGTCACCATACACGGCTGAAGCCATTTCAAAGAAAGTTTCAATTCTGAACGATGATTTTATACCTGGGCGATACTGAGAGTATCTTAATCTAAAGTATCTAATTTTAAAAAAACTGTTTAGATTTCAAAACCATAACATTTAAGATATGTTATTTTTTTTTTTCTGAATACCTCACATGAGTCCTAACAGTGAGACTATGGCATCCCCAATGTGGTAAGTTATGAGGCTGGAGGTAGTGGGTAGGGGTAGAAAATGGGGAGAGGATGGTGGGGAAATACCTGGCTTTTCAAAATTGGTTACCAAACACGACTAACACTATTACAAGCAACGTTTCAAATCTGAATGGTGGTCTCAGGGCGATACTGGGAGAATCTTCCAATCCAATCTGGAATGGGCCGCAAATGTACTATATATTATTTTTAATAAATAAATTGAGAAATAACATAAATCAATTAAATAAAATTTACTTGCGCACGCCGGGATTGGAACCTGTGATCTTCGGATTGCTAGACGAGAGTCTTACACCTCGACCACAGAGGACTACTTTTAAATCTTATTCTGAAAATATTTTTTCCTTTTCTTTGTGGATTTGTGTCGTCTGGTGTGTAATTCGTTGTTTTGTAGATTATTACTATTTTTAATTCAGCTTTTACCAGTTGCTTCCAAAATTAAAGGCTTTTATTCAAAGTTTCCCAGGTTTCACAGGAAATATGAAACTTTTAAAAATAACGGTGATTATGTTATTAGTACCCACCTCTTGCTGGGAAGTTCTTTTTGGTAAAGTTGAATGCGAAATTAGTATTCAAAGCGCGTGAACTTAATCAAAATAAAGTTTAACCATCGGTTCAGGTTTAAGTAATAACTTCAAATTGAGTTTATGTTTTCTTCTCGAAGAACTTTTCAAATTACTAAAAAACATCGCGGATATAATTCAACGCCTAACTTTTTCAATTACATTAAATAAAATTACTGAACTAAGTGTGTTTGCATATAAAATATGGAGGGAGGCTAATTTTGAGTCTCTTGACTTTTTTTTTAATTTTTATTTTGTGTTAATTTTCATGCACGTCGTCATGATTAGCTTCTACCACAAGTTAAACTATTTAAAGTAAACAATTTTAAGGTTCTTTTATCTCTTAAAAATGTTTATGAGTGCCTGTGAATTGTGTATCTAAAATAACATTGGTAAACAAATATTTTTTTTCTTCATTTTATCCTGATGAATGAACCATTGGTTTTGAAACATGTTGATAATTTTGATTAAGTAAGTGGTGTATACAAAAAATGGTTAGTTTTGTTTTAACAGAAAGAATTTTATTTTTACAGAATTTATTGCTACACGCAGTTTGGGGCCGAGAATTCATTAAATAGGTAGCTCGATGCAGGTCTACTTGTTTGAACATAACACAACTTTTGATATAAGTGTCAAAAAATGCAATCGACAACAATATTTTTTCAATTTTTATATTTAAAAGATGGTCCCGTAACCCACCTAATATCGTTTCTTCAAAATTTTATCAAATTTAAATGAGATGAGAAATGTCGAAAATAATTTTATGGCCGTGATGACTGATTTGGTTTAAATAATATTTTTTTATTACCTACGTACTTCGATATACAATACAAAACATTTTTTTGTAAACATAAAAAAAAAACAATATAATTATACAGTTAAATTATTTTTTAAATAGTTAATTCACATTTACAATCTTCACAATCTTCCTTCGTACAAAATCAACCTTTATATTACTCTTCTCATTCATTCATTACTTAAATTTTAAGAACTGTTCAAATTCCAGGCGAAATTATCTGATGAAACAGCTGCAACAAAAATGCATACCAAAATACTCGCAGAACTTGATAATAACTTATTTATATTACATTTAATACATATATTTTTTAAATTAAATGGAGTTCTATGAATTAAACATTAAAACAATTAATATATTCTACGGACTTAAAGTAATAGCTAATAGATACTACACCATGTAATAATTGCTTTTAAATTATGTGCTGTGTATGTCTTAATGGGGTATTACCAGAGAAAACCAGAAATATGTCATTTTTAAATCAGATTTTAGATGTATTGACTCTTTTCAACAAAAAATTATAAATGGATTTCGAAAGCTTGTTCTTTTATCTAGCATTCGGATGTTTTAAATTTTGAGAATTTTTTTTTTTCAAATAATAAGGTTATACCATAGGTCGTTGGCAGATTTGTTAACTTTTCAAAAAAGATTTTGTATTATACCACACCCATTTCAACTCATATAATCATGCAGTAAAATAAATCAATGCATTATCTAAGTATGGCATGTTTTAGAATTTGAATTTTAGTTTAAATAAAATCATTAAAAAATATAAACGTTCATGTGTTTCTTGACGAAAATTGGTCCGTTTGTGTATTTATTTGCGCACTTACAAACTAATACATTTCAGATTTTTTTAACATACTTATTTAACCTAGAAATTATTTAAAAATGATGAAAAAAATAATTACAAAAAGTACATTATTTTAATAGTTTTATTTGTACACCTTTCAGCATTTTTGGATGTAGATATAAATTAAAGCAAATTTTGGAATGAAATAATCGATATTGAGTTATAATTTTAAAAAGCTGGTACGGAGTATAAATAAATTTTTTCTCATTGTAACCGCCCTGCACGATCGTAAGAACAACTTTCGACGAAATGTGAATTTTCGGCCGCTGTCTGGTTAAACGCTCTTAATAAACAAATAAACAAAAGCAAACTAAATTTTTTTATTTATTGTTATTAAATTTATTTTGTAGAACTCCATTTTAATTTTTTATTTATTTTTATATTTAATAATACTATTATTCAATGTATAAAAACAGTTTATAATAAAAGAGTTCTGTTTCTGCTTTGCCGCTGTTTTGCCCTCTGAAGTGCCTCAGAGGGCGAAACAGCTGTAATGTGTGATGAAGTGCCTTCAGAGGGCGAAACAGCTGTAACGCGTAATAATAATTGCGAAGCAGAAGCATAACTTGTTTATTATTAACTGTTTTTATACATTGAATAATAATATTATTAAATTTACAAACTAAAAATATATATAAATCTATAGGCATCGCCAGTTCACGTATAGTCTCGTATTAATTGAAGGCAGAGAACATTTACTCATCTATGCATTATATTGGGGGAAAATTAAAAAAAAAACGTAATTACAGAATTACAATTTAAAAGAAAAGTTAATTAAATATTAAGAATTATGTTGTTAAGTTGCTGCAGGTATCGTTTTCTACCGTCGACTACCAATGGAATTACGTAGCTACTAAATATATAACCCAATATTTTTACTTTTTCATTTTATAACAACTTCTGAAGATGACAAATTTCTAAACACATTAGAAAGCTGGGTCTCTTTTAATTTAATTTTATCAGATGTCGTTTATAATTCACAGCCGTTGAAAAAACCATCGGTCCAGTAGTAATAATGGCTCAGGTATTTTAGTGGTAGGAGAATGTATTGATTTAAAGGAAACGTAAGACTCAGTCTCGCCGATTCTCCGCTGTAAACGAAGCCATTTACCACAAGCCTTTAGCAAATGGTATACGATTGAAGTGCCATCACGAGTAGCGCTCTCTCCCTATTTCTTCTCCCTCCTTCTCTCTCCCCTATCCCCTCTCCCCCACTGCCAATACAGACACCCATGGAGACTCATATTCAGGGATGAATTTTACTTGTGGAGTCAGCGAATCGTGGTTTTTTTAGGTTAAATTCTTTGGATTTTTTTTTAAATAGCGCAACACATGAAGGAAAACGGAAGATGAGGAAGTTCTGTGATGGAAAGCGGTACATGGAGTGGGTGGTAATCTGGGGTCAATATGTCTGACAGACAATATGGAGTGACAGACGTACAAATCCATCCATCAAAAGGCTTCCCTCAACCAGTCTTTCACGATCCGGCCCGCCACGAAGGAGGTGGGGCATGCATCCGCCGCCAAGATACGTGCACCCCCATCTAAGGTACCAAATTTAGCGAATCACATAGGGTGATCTGAGCAGAGATGGTGGTTATCCAATGAATATCTATATTCCGGCGCGGCGATACCTTCTTTTTAAAATAAATAAATTTAAAATCTTACATATTTCTACTACGGTGAACAACGAAGATGGTTCGTACATTGTTAATGTTTTTGATTAGTGTTAACGATTTCGTTTACTTTATCGTGGATAATTTGTCAAAATCTGGACTTATTTTACAAATTGTGACTTGCGTGAACTGGCGGTGACGATAATAGCAATTTCGACGAGATATTATGTGACTTTGACCATAAGAGTGACTTTGTAAATATTTGTGTATTTGGTGCTATCAGTGATTATAATGAGTTTATATATAAATTAATGTTATTTATGACTTTTGTGATTATTGTAATCTTTATTGAAATATGAAATTTTATAATAGATAGCCAGGTTAACCAGAATATTTTGCCCATACATCGTATGAAATCTCGGAAAGAATACTTTTGAAGTAAATTTTTGGCATTTATTTCGAACCATCGTTTATTTTATTTACCGAAACACATTCTTTGAAAAATAAACTATCGATGAAAATAACATTACTTGTGTTTATTTGATGAAATAATAGGTTAATCAAGTTTCGCGGTAAAATTCAACCGAAAAACTCCACAGTTAAATTATTTCAAACACTCTGGTGTTACCAGGTGAATAAAACTTTTAGCGGTATCGGTTTTAGTTGGCGCAAGCGATTCTTTTTATTTATTTACTTATTTATTTATTGATTAACGCCCTTTTTCGGGGCTTTTACATTACATATGAATAATAAGAAAACACAAAGCATTCAATGTACATAACTGAACTGTCTCAGTAACAATATTTTATATTTGTTTAAACATAAATTGAAGATGTCCACTGACTTGGTATAATTGTTTCCCTCCATAAGTATTCTGGTGAAAGAAGAATACAATGTTAGTCCCAGAATTTCTACACTGAAATAAATCTTGACTTCTAGTATTACGTAGTGGAATCCGGAAGCTTATCAATCCTAGCAATACCGGACTATCAACTAAATCATTTAGAATTTTATATAGAAATACCAAGTCAGAGAAAATTCTTCTGTTGGACAATTTGAGCATATTCAAATCATTTAAAATAGTGTTGTAGTTCAACATATTTGCTGGAATACCCATTTTAAAATTTAGAAAACGTAAAAAATTGTTTTGTATTCTTTCAATAGCTTGAACATGTATACTATAATGTGGATTTCAGACGGTAGAATTGTACTCAAGTTGACTTCTAACATAGGCAAAATATAACAGTTTAATACACTTTATATTGTTAAAATTTCTAGTAAGCCTAGTTATAAATCCCAACATTTTTAAGCCCTTATTAGAGATTTCTGTTATGTGGTTAACAAATGAACGATTTGATTGTAAAGTGATGCCTAAGTCTTTAATTTGTGTTAATGTCTGAAGGGTATTGTTATTATAAATCACTGGATTTTTTATTCGAAAAAATCTAACTATTTGACATTTTGAGATATTTAGGTAAAGTCTATTTTAATTACACCAAATTAATAATTTCTTGGTATTATCTTGAAGAATGTTGCAATGGTGAATATTTTGAATAATTCTAAAAATTTTGAGGTCATCAGCAAAAAGTAAAATGATTACATCATAAAATATTTTTGTAAGATCATTTATAAACAAGATAAATAAGATTGGACCAAGGTGTGAACCCTGTGGAGCTCCACTTGTTGCATAAATTATTTCCGACAGAGAGGATTTTATTCTAACAATTTGTTGTCTTCCAGTAAGATAGCTTTCAAACCAGGCTAATATATTTATTTATTTATTTATTTATTTTTCATGTTCTCCGTAAAACGGTTATTCACCAATACATTATGGAGAAGATTACAAATTAGACAAAAAGTATAGCAAAACACATTAAAAGGTCAGTTTCACTACTTTGTGACATACGTCAAAAGATAATTGTTAAACTGCCTGTAGGTTACGTTAAAAATGTCAATGGTCAATGCAGACTCGTTGAGCAGTTCAGTCGCTCTGTTGACTGGCGCGTTCTGATAGGCAGAAGTCCTCGCTTTTGGAGCATAAAAAAGGGTATGGGACCTTCCACGAGTATACTTGTCTGGGACATATAAATTAATCTCTTTCAAAATAGGTGGATTATGTATAGTTCCAGAGATTATCTTAAAAAAATGTTTTCCTAAAAATATTTTTCGGCGGGCTTCTAATGTATTAAGATCGAGCATTCCTGCTAAGAATAAGGATGGATACAGGAAAGGGTAGTACATATATTCCCTCATATATAGGTAACGCATGAATCTCTTTTGTACTTTTTCTATTTTGAGAATATGGTTTTGCTCAGAAGGGGCCCAAATAATGGAGCTATATTCCAAGATACTGCGAACAAGTGCTTCATACGTTCTTCGGATTGCGATTCCATTGGTAAATGATCTTGAATTACGAAGAACAAATCCAAGCATTTTGTTGGCACGGGAGACAATATCAGATATATGGGATTTGAAAGAGAGATTTGCTTCAAAAATTACGCCAAGGTCTCGAATCTCATTTTTACGTGTTAATTTATGTTTATTAATGTGGTAGGGGAACAGGAATGTATCTTTGGATCTTGTAAATGTAACGACACTGCATTTCTGAATGCTGAAGGGTAAGTTGTTCAGTTCCGACCATTTGACGAGAGAATCAAGATCGTTCTGCAGAAGAATGGAATCGATGTAACTTTTGATTGCTTTGAAAAGTTTTATATCGTCAGCAAAAAGGAGATATTTTGAGTGGTTTATGGTGTTGCCAATGTCATTGATGAATAAGAGAAAGAGAAGGGGTCCTAGATTCGATCCCTGGGGAATCCCGGAGTTAGTTTTGTATTGGTGAGAGAGATGGTGTCCGTAACTGACATACTGACGACGATTGCGTAAGTAGCTAGCCACAAAAGCGAGGAAATTCTGAGAGAATCCGATGTCACTTAATTTTTTTAACAAAATATCATGGTCGACTTTATCAAATGCTTTCTCGAAGTCTGTATAAATCACATCAACATGTACAAGATTTTCAAATGAATTATTAATATAGGTGGTGAGATTCATAAGATTCGTTGAAGGTGACAGTGTGGGACGAAATCCGTGCTGATTTTCGGTGAGTGCGTGTTTTGTTTGGTTATATATCTGTGAATAAATGATGGTTTCTAAAAGTTTTGCGGGTGCTGACAACACAGCTACAGGTCTGTAATTATCTATTTCTGACTTTTTTCCTTTTTTGTGTATAGGCGTTACTTTCGTTAGTTTCCACATTTCCGGAAAGATATTTTTGCGAAGTGATAGGTTAAAAATATGTTTCAGAGGTTGAATAAAATAACTTGCATATCTTTTGAGGATTATAGGTGGAATACAATCTGGGCCGACGGAGTATTTAGGTTTTAGCTTATGGAAAGCTGTAATAATATCGTCATCGTTAATTTCATGAATTTGTACAGGTAAAGAATTAAATGACGATGAAGCTATAGAAGATATGTCAAGTTTGGGGATATTGTCGCTAAATACTGATTGAAAATAGTGTGCGAAACCTGCGGCGATCTCAGAAGATCCATCGTATTTATTGTCTTTGTAGTCCATGTGGTTAAGTTTGTCACAACCGCGGCGTTTATCGTTAGTGTAAGACCAAAATCGAGTTGGGTCTGTTATTATACTGTTCTCGGCCTCACGTGTAAATTCAGTGTAGGCCTGACCAATTAACCGTTTGATTGATTTTCGCAAAGTTTTAAAGTTAGCTAAGGCATGTTCGGATTTTGTTTTTTTCCAAAGATGGTGCATTTTAGTTTTTTCTCGTATGAGGTGAATGATTTCCCCATTAAACCATTTCGGATATTGTCTAATATCTTTGAGTATACGTGTAGATCTTTTCTTAAAACAAATGTTGAAAATATTATTGAGCTGTTCATAAAACATTTCGACAGCTAGATTTACGTCAAGGCAATCGTAATGATTCCAGTGATGTTGTTCTAAGGCATTCTTAAGTGTATTATCTGAGCTTTCGTGGAAAATCCAACCCATGTTTATGTCTGGAGGCAATGTGTCTGTTTGTATATGTGATTGAGTTGTGTAATCGAACGTGAATGAAAGTGAAGGGTGATGAATATCCTCTCTGACTAATGGGGAGTCATGGCGGCAGATAACAGCATTTTTAGAATTTATATTACTTAATACTAAGTCTAACATGTGTGCATTTATGTTATAAACAGTGTTGAATTGTGTTAAATTATAAAAAGAACAAAAGTAATCGAAAACGTCAATTGGGTTTTTCCCTGATGGAAAATTGAAATCCCCAAAAATAATAATATTTTTTGATTGTAACTTTACACTTTCACTTATAGTTTTGTCGTAAAATAATTGATACTGTTCAGATGTTGTATTTGGAGGAAAATATACAACACATATATAAATGATGACATTTCTATGCGATATTTTCACCCATAAATCTTCACCTTGGGTTTCCATGCAGTCCATTCTTTCCGCGTGTGAGTGGCTGTCAGCTCGGAGGGCTAGGAGAGTCCCTCCTCCGCGACTGCCTCTATCCTTCCTGTAGACGTGGTATAGGTTTTCGAATAGCTCCGACGAAAAGGTGCTTGAAGTTAGCCAAGTTTCGGTAAGAGCAATCAGAAGTGGTTTCTGGCACATTACGTTTGTCATGAAGTCGATAATTTTATTATTCAGACTTCGAACGTTCTGGTATACTCCACTAATGTTTATCTTTTTCGGACGTCGTATCGACCGTCTTAGTTTGGGGTCGTGGTCTCCGAAATGACCACTCATTGAAGGCCACGTTTTCAGGCCAGATCGTGGGGTCCAGGAAAAAGTGGAAGTAATTTTCCGGTATGCCTATTTTGAAGGCAGCATAACGTTCATGCCTCGTGACCAGTTTTTCGACAGTGTAAATTAAATCCGGCTTCTTCTTTTTTAAGAATGAAGATATGTTTTCTTCAGTGGTATTCGGGTGAAACATGAATACATGCAGATGTAGGTTTTTGGGAATAGTGACCAAGCTGTCGTCGATAGACCCTGTCCCTTTACAGATTGGCCGAGATCGTCGTCTACCGTTGACGAGGGCATCGCTATACGATGTTATTGGCTGGGTTGGCAGCTTGGGCACAAGAGGCTGTATTGTACTCTGTGGTTGTGGAGCAGAAGACGCCGCTGCAGCAGATGTGGAAGCAGAATGTAGATCTTCCTCCGGTTTTCCTTTTTTAGCAGTGGATCTTGTGGTCATTTTGCGGGTAGTGGGCGGCTGGACGCCGTTAGCGGGAAGATAAGTCTTGCCGGGGTGTCCGGCTAGAGCGGCTATGGTAATAGCAGGAGCGGGGACGGGGCCGGGGGGGCCGGGCGGTGGAGGTGTCCCAGACGGCTGCCTAGTATATTGCCACGTATACCAAGTTTTTCTAATTTCCAAATGAGAATTTTATGAGAAACTGTGTCAAAGGCTTTACTTAAATCAGTATAAACAGAGTCTACTTGTTTTTTTTTCTATGAAAGCATTGGTTATAAAATTTTCATAAATAATTAAGTTGGACAAAGTTCTTCTACCTGGCATAAATCCAAACTGGTGAGGTGATATTATAGGTTTTATTTGTGATAAAAGTTTGTCAAGTATCAGACTTTCAAAGAGTTTCGGTATGGTGGATTGAATGCATATTGGTCTATAATTACAAACGTCACTTTTATCACCTTTTTTGAAAATTGAAGTTAAATAACTAATTTTCCATCTGACCTTTCCTTGATACAGTTTCTTTATACATAAGGGTCAAAATCGCATTCAATTTTTTTTTGACGTCACACCAGTGCACGAGCGACCGGGAACGGGTTTTAAGTATGATAATTAACTTTGACGACATCAGTAATTTTAACAATTTGATGATACCGATATTTATTAAAATGGCGGTATGAGTATTATTGACAATGTTGATCGCTTTGGCGATATCAACGAGTTTTCTTCATTTATTATTGGGGATCCGCGTATAAATGTAACCTTCTTCCAATAGAAATTATACAAAGAACAATTATTAAAATTATATTAAAAAAATCCTGGGACTATCCAACAGAAAGCCTATTTGAAGAATTTCAAGTACCAACATTTAAAGATTTATATATCAAAAATTCATTAATTCAAATTATAAAAGAAAAAGATAAATATCCATTTTTAAATGAAAACAGAACTCGACATAAACATGTTTTTCTATGCCCAAAACTAAATACGTCTTTTGCACAGCATCATTACACTTACCAGGGAAAAACTTTTTTCAATCGTCTACCAGAAGAAATCAGAAGCATTAATGATAAAACCCGGATACTGCTCTCTGTCAAGAAACATTTAAAAAATATTCGTAAGGAAAAAACTACTGTCAATTAATTTTACAAATATCCTAAGTTTTTCATAACATTCTTTATTTTTTTTAAATACACACCATTATCAAAATAAATACTGCAGCTCACATATATTTATCTACAATGAATTATTTAAGTACTAACTTATGTATATATATCGTGCACGATGGCACGGGGTTTAGAATAACCTGTGGTTATTCCTTGCTAAATCAAACGCCTATTGATCTCGATAGAATATGTTCATTAAACAAATTCAAAGATATATCACAGAGGGACTTACGATAGTGATGGCAATCTTGCCCGGTTTGTGGGTCCCTCGTGGTCTTTGGCTGGTCCACAGGCAGTTGGTCGGGGGTTAGTATATTTATGGAAAGGTGAATTACCGGCGGTAGATTCACTATACGTATTATGTTAGCTTGTCACGATATAGACGGTTGTACAATGTTGACAGCTGCGTTGCGATCGGAAGACTGGCGAATACAACACTTGTTTTTTCTCCTTAAGAGGTAATAGCACCGGTGAGAAATCTCGACGGTAGGTATTTTAAAAAATTCTCGCTGTCGCACCGCGCTCAAAAAAGAACTAGCTATCGATGTGTTGGTGAGACCACGTGAGTGTTTGGCTTGTACACCCTCTCGCCCCCTTTGCGTCTCATGCCTACCGTCTTTCGCCTCATACCGCCATATCCAATATTCTGTTTAGATAAAGCATGTTTCGACTTATTTCGTCGCTAATGAAGTTTTTGAATCGGCCTTGCGGTGTGACAGAAAAAGGGCCCATTATTTTTAAACGCACGAGGTCTGCTATTGTCGGTTATTTATAAATATCGTCGATAGGTATTGTAACAATGTCTTCTGTTCACGCTTATTACCGACAAATTACGAATTATTTTACTAGAACTCTATGTAGGTTAGTAGTTTTAAAGTTTTCACTGTATTTGCGTTTATAAATATGCAGTCAAACCAACTACATCGAATTATTATATACATACATATGATTATTCTCTATGATACATTAGTTATTATTGAAAATTAGTATTAACCTCTCAGGCCTCGGGCCTGTTTTTCGAAAAGTCAAAATATTTCCGCTTTCCAATAAATTCCAAATAACTTTAATATTTGTGAA
The DNA here is from genome assembly GCA_917880885.1 of Limnephilus marmoratus. NCBI lineage: Eukaryota > Metazoa > Arthropoda > Insecta > Trichoptera > Limnephilidae > Limnephilus > Limnephilus marmoratus. The sequence goes on from OU862918.1 coordinate 3,075,242, forward strand.
CGCATCCGAAAACTAAAAACTGTTTTTGAAAGATGATGAAATACGCTTTCAAATTTTATAATTCGAAATAAACATATAATTTTGTTTTTATTTTATTAATAACTAGCAGACCCGGCCACACGTTGCTGTGGCTAACGAAACACAACGCCATTTACCCAACCTTTATAAAATCCACACCATCCGCTCGCCAGCTGCCCGCTGCGCGCTGCCCTTTGCCTAAATTGAATATTTGAATTTCTTGGCTTTTCTCTACTATAATAAGCATTTATTATACACATAAACCTTCCTCTTAAATCACTCTATCCATTGGTGAAAACCGCATGAAAATCTGTTGCGTAGTTTAAAAGATTTATGCGCACATACATTTTGAGCGACTTTTTTATCTCTACATATTATAAAGTAAAGTCCCCCGCGCCGTCTTTCTGTCTGTCTGTCTGTCTGTCTGTCTGTTCGCGATAAACTCGAAAACTACTGAACGGATTTTCATGCGGTTTTCACCAATAGATAGAGTGTTTCGTGAGGAAGGTTTACGTATGTAATTTGTCAATGATTTGTGTAAATTGGTTGAAACATAACGATAATTGTTAGAAGTGTCGGAAATAAGTCCAGCCGCCTGGTAGCTTTCATCGAAAACGCTGCACAATCCTTTTGGGATTCATATAACAAAACAATTAATGGTGGGATATTCCTCTTTTATAGATCTACAAAAAAGTCCGCGAAGGCATATATCTATCTTTTACGGATAGCTTACTATACACATTATATCTAAAATGCAATTGATAAGAATAATAAGATAAGAAGATAGAATGCGTATAGTAAAAGATAGATATATGCCATCGCGGACTTTTTTGTAGATCTATAAAAGAGGAATATCCCACCAAGCGTTGTTTTGTTATATCCCAAAAGGATTAGGCAGCGTTTTCGATGAAAGCTACCAGGCGGCTGGAATTTTTCCGACACTTCTAACAATTATCGTTATGTTTCAACCAATTTACACAAATCCTTGACAAATTACATACGTAAACCTTCCTCACGAAACACTCTATCTATTGGTGAAAACCGCATGAAAATCCGTTCAGTAGTTTTCGAGTTTATCGCGAACAGACAGACAGACAGACAGACAGACAGAAAGACGGCGCGGGGGACTTTACTTTATAATATGTAGAGATAAAAAAGGTTTAAAAATAGCCCACCTTAAGTTTTTTTCTAATTAAAATTACGATAACGAAAAAGATAAAAGCACTTACATATTTTATTAGACAATTAAATCTAAATGGATTTATTGTGTTGTGTGTATCATACGTGTGAGTTGACATGTTTGTAAATAATAATGTTTAAAATTTTAGATATATCGCTTGCTGAGGTTTGATTTGTACTCCTGTATTTTTGAGTTTCTTTAAGCAGTAAATACAAAAAAGGATGTGTTAGTTCGTTCAAAATTCAATAAAAAATGTTGGTCTTTTACCTATAGATAGATTTACCTACACATTTTTTTTAAATATTTATTACAGTCAGTTTGAAATAAAGGAAACAAATATATAATTTTTTTAAACTTCAAAACTTTTTATTTTTATTTTCAACTTTATAAAACCTTAAATTGTAATATTTAATTACATGAAGACAATATTAGCGAAACTTCAACCCAAGGCTTCAGGCCCAACTTCATAGTACAAAAAAAAGTGCAAAAATCACTTACTTCGCAATTTTTGCAATAAAATAAAAGCACTTAGAAAAAAAACCAACAACGCTAAAGGCTTTGTACCAGTTCACATAAGGAAAAAGGTTGAAGCAAACGTTTTACGTATGAGAAAAGCTATAGTTTGAGCAGTAAATTACAGAAAAGAGCAAGAAAACACGGCACAAAGTGATAAAGTAAAAAATCTGAAAATGGACAAAAAAAATGCCGCAAACCATGTTTTTGGTGATCATACAAAATGTTCGTCATACTATTGCAAGTCGGAGAAGTATACTAATGATCCAAATTTAGTAAGCGATCTTCAAGATTGTGGAACAGGACTGATATTCAACAATTATTGTCGTCTCTAATAGCAAATGCAGAAAGTCTTATTATTAACGTGACAAATAACACTGTGGAGCAATTCAACAACGTTATAGCCAAATTTATAGGCGGAAAAAGAGCAAATTTTACAAAAATGGGATAACTTCAGCAGTTGAGCTTCTTGAGCAGTAACTTCGTGGAATAGTGAAATGACAACCCATTCACGAATACAAAAAAAATCCAAGGCCACAGTCCTGGCAACTACACGAAGCATTTTATTGAAAGAAAACGACGTTCGAAGGAGACAATACAGAGGTGTCGAAAAATAAAACTAAGGTATTACGAAAACACGACAGAAAAGAGAAAAAAAGTTACAGGGCCTGATGAAAATTATGGTCAATTGGAATTAGATCCAGATATGCCAGCTGAATTATTTGAAACGATAAAGAGGAATTTTTCAAAGAATTATCTCCATCGAATAAGGATGAACTCGAAAGGAATACGGTGGGCCAAAGCAATAATAATTTGTGGACAATTGAAAGGCGTAAGCGGCTTACAGCTTCTAACTTTGGACAAAAATATGTAAGCTACGGCCAAAAACTTCAGTTGCGAGAGTATTAAACTCGCTACTGTACTCGCCATTTAAAGGAAATATGGCCACAAATTATGGGAAAGAAAATGAAAACCAAGCAATTGAGCAATTTACAAAAGAAACAAAATTAGAGGTATTCGCCTGTGGACTATTTATCGATGAAAACAAAAACTTTTTAGCGGCAAGTCCGGATGGCCTTTTTGGCAAGGATTCTATAATTGAAGTGAAATGCCCATATAGTATAGTAAATATGTCACCAGAAGAAGGATTTGAACAAAAAAAATTGATAACTGTAAAATTGAAGACAATGCTTCAACATTAAAACGGAATCACAATTACTTCTACCAAGTACAAGGCCAGTTACACATTACTCGTCGTAAATACTGTTATTTTGTCGTGTGGAGTCCTAAAGGTTTGCCGTATGAAAAAATTGAAAGGGACGATTCAATCTGGCAAAAAATTGAACCACTGTTAGAAAAACTTCTACCACCAATGCCTTTTACCAGAAACAATTGACGGTCGCATATCAAGAAATTTACCGGCGAGAGAAAGATCTAAATCATAAATTGTTTAAAATTCATTGTATAGTGGTAAAAATTTTTGTACAATAAAGTGTTTACAAACAAAAAATTTCAATTAATCACTGAAGGCAATGTAAGCGACTCTCAACTAAAAATTTGAAACAGATTTTTTTTTAAAACATAAACCTCACATTGGAGGCACCGAGGAAAAATAATCGCTCAGGGACTTTGTTGGAGAAGTTGTTGGACATCATTGGAGAAGCTGTGTGGAGGGTATTTTTAGGATAAGGAAGGAAAGGAAGTTTTGGGTAGGGAAAAGGTAGGTAAAAGTATGAAATGATGGTGGAGAGTCCAGCTGTAGAGATCAAAAGATCTTCCTCTTCCAGTTTCTCCCAATCCGGCCCGCCACGCAGTAAGTGGACAAAATTATCCGCCACCAAAACCCATGCAGACCTCATCCGTGAACCCGGGAACCCAGGCTCTGTCACCAAACATAGAGGACCACTTGCGGTGACCAAGTGGCGGGGGTGTTGGTTATCCAATAAATGGTTCCCGGGGCGATGGTACCTAAAACGCCTCCCAAATTGAAAATTTATTATAGTACTTGACATAAAAAAATTTAATTTTGCACAATTTTAGTATGAAAGCTCGGTCAGTATTGGTATACCGCGATGAGTCACTAAACAGAAAAAAAACGAATAAAAAATATCGATTACTCGGGCAAGGACAACACTAGTCTACCGATAAAATTCTTTACATCACTACTTCGCATTATATGTATGTATTTGTCAAAACCCACGTTCCCCGGCCCCCCTCAGGAGAAATGAGCGAAAGGGACACCTGCACGTCGGGCCGAAAATACCTAAATAAAATCTTCGAAATCGATGTTTTGTATTCCCCATTTTTCTTCTCCAAAACTGGACGGATTTAAAAAATTTTTTTCACTAACTGTATTAAAAGAAAATATTCTATGTCGGTACGTTTTGCTTTTTTTCAAAATACATTGTTTAGTTTGTATACTGAACGTTTTTTGACGGCGTTTAAATTAGGCAATTTTATTCATTTTTGGAAGGTCGTAACTTCTATGAGAAGTAAATTATCAAAAAAAACAAAACGTACCGACACGCTAGTGGTCAATATCTATATTATGTAAAAAAAAATTTTGCTCTAGGGTCAAAATCCAGAGAGATAAACGGGGAATACCTTTGTATAGAAAAGCGCAGCTAGTATTTCCTCTTAACAACCGTTGACACCGGCAATTATCAGCCAAATAAGTACCCAGTGAGCGAAATTCACCAATAGGTTTGAATTCTGGTCTTCGTAGGTGAATCAGAACAAACCTATCGAGATCTTATTAAGCGTTATGAAACAGTATAACTAATAACTAATAGCATTTATGTACACTCCCCTTCCATACACAAGCAAATGCTTTTAATGGAAGGGTAGTAAAAGTAAAAAACCTGATATGTAAAATTATTTTGTAAATACCATGTAAACCTTATTATTAAAAATAAAAAATAAATACATAAAAAAAAAAAAAAAAAAAAATCACGATGGACTTTGGAGACTTATATTCAGAGAAACTTTATAGTTTATTTATGAATAATTTTTTTAATAGTTATATTAATTAATGTACAATCTGTGAATAACTTACTAAAACAATACGCATATCCATGACCACGGAGATCCGATGCATTTCTAGAATCCCTGACTTGATTTTAAGCTCGTTGGTTGTGTGATTCTCTTTTTGTAAAAATGTATTGGAATTATAAAACCCATCAATTTACACGGCGGGTTCAGGAATATTTTCAATGCATTCACTGTTACTATCTGACACGTAACGTTCTGCTAAATGGTGAATCATATATTATTATCATTTCATTTATCATTTACGGACTTCCTAAAATTTTAGATGAATTTTGAATGCACTTGGAATCCAATTATTTTAAAGATTTTCGCTTCGTAAAATACCGTTTAATTTTGAATATTTTTAACCAATTCCACCATTCCTTTACCAGGGTTAAATATATAGAAAAAGAAGAAAACAATAATAATCAAAACGAAAATATAATAGACAACAAGACATAAAAAAACAAGAAAAAGACAATGGTCGCAACTGGGACAATAAACAACTGGAAAAATGTAATAAGCAGTAATTATTGATTGAAACACTGGTATATATTAAATTATTTGACGGGCAGGAGATAAGCCAAAGTAGCTCAGTGGATAAGAGCAGTTCACCGGAAATCAGAAGGACGCGGGATCGAGTCCCGTCGGCGCGTATCTTTTCTCTGGAGATTTTTTCAATGTAGACGAGTGTTTCTTATTTATTTATTTTTTGTTTATGTTTATTACTAGTTTCTTATTGTTTATAATTATTACTTATAATAATTGTTACCCTTTGTGCTATGCATAAAAACCTTGTCTTTAAAATTAGTTTATCAATAAAAAAATTATAACATATTACATGTGTTCCCTTTCTCCACCATTTGTTTCTCTCTCTCACACACCCTCTCTCGTTACTGTAACTTACCCCCTTCCCTTAGTCACACCGCCTCTTCACTACCTAATGTATTTACCATAGAATTGAGTAATAATGTAAAGTTAGTATTTATTTAACTATACTTATGAAATGTTGGTTTCGAAACCAGTCGGAAAAATACTCCTATTATATGGTGATTAAATACACTATTAAACAAACTTGAAAATTAAAATGCTTTTTATTTTTCACGGTGGGTGTTAAAAAATTATATGTACATATTTTTTGGGAAGTGGGTATGGGTACACTCCTGGAAAACCAACCCCTCTGCCATGGGTCACCCCAAGGGGTTCACAACGTTAGGTGACTTAGCAGGTCTGGCGGAAGAGGCATCTGCTTACCTGTTGCGGGGCGGACCAGATCGAGAGACTGATTGAGGGAGCACTTTTGACCTCTCCAACTGGAGCCTCCCGACCCTTCGCCTTGCACCGCAGTTGGGGGGATGGATTCGTATGTCTGTCACTCCAGAGATTCCTACCTTTTCTCCTTCCTTTCCATGAAAATACCCTCCACACAGCATCCCCGAAGATTATATAGGCCCTGAAGAAAATTATTTTTCCTAGATAGATCCATGCCTCCTGAGTTGATTTATTGTGAAAAAAAATTTCTTCCTTGTGTGAACTTCCAGCGTGTGTTTTATTTTTACAGTAAATGTGTGTATGAATTTGTTAAAAGGATTTTTTTAAATTTTGTTGCCAAACAATAGTTAGATTGTTGCTTAACATTATTTTTCATTTTGGGTTGGAATATAAGTACCTGCGTAATGTGTAATAAACTTTGGGTGTATGTACTTAATTTAATAATTTGTAATTACGTCATAATGTTACGAGGGTTATTTCGTACTAAAATGTTAACCTTCTCTCCGTCTACCCACGCATTACTTACATTTCTGAATCAAACCTTCGAAACTCGATCATTACGAGAAGTCCATAAAAACCAATATGAAAGTAGTCATTTTTTAAATAAGTAAATCAAAACATTTTGTCTTTCACAAGAACTTTATTAACTAATCGTGATTAAAAAATTGTTCGTAAATTGTCGTTTTAGTTAAATGTGACAATGTAAATTATTTAAAGTAGGGATATGTTTTAAAATTTTCACGGCCAAAAGTATTTTCGTTATTTGTTTTTGGGGTGTTATGCCGTGTTGAGCTACCCCCTTCTTTAGCCAACGTTTCGGACAGCGTTGCAGTGTCCATCATCAAGGCAGATCTGGCAGATCCGGTAGATGTGAGTATATTATATGTTTAAAGTAAGTATATTTCACAGTTGTCCCACTTAAAATGTTAAAAAATGGTCTTCAATATTTTTATGAAGAAAGTTTACATTTTTAAAATGTAGTTCTTACTATCAAATAATTAATCAAATTTTCCGACAATTGATGGGTATCTACACAACAAAAAATTCTTTATCATTATCCATAAATACATATTTATTTGCCTAAAAGAGCATTTTTTAATTTTGTGAAAGTGCTGAACAAAACTTTTTTACGGCGTGTAAAACCATGCAAGTTTACTTGTTATTGTTAATTAATTAATAAAGTTTTCTCATACATGGGAACCTACTTAAAAATTAACTCTAAAACATCTCTTACCCTTCAATTTTGAGTTAACCCTTTCATTGCGTTTCAAGAAAAAGCTGCCATTTTGGCAGGTTTTTGCAGGCCAACCCCGCCATACGAATAGTTCGCACCCGCTTTGCAGTATAACATACGAGAACCTACTTGGAGGAGTTGGGTGATTTATTGTAGGCTATATTGTAATGTACCCTGCCAGGGCCTGACCAAAGAGTGCTTTATCAAATTATTGTTTGATTACAAGTGGTTGGCTACATTGAATTTTCAAAGCAAAAAGCCCCCTGTTTCGGGTTTTTGCGATGCGGGAATCCAATGTGTAACGTAATTACGAGCTTTTGAGGCTTTTTCGGTACTAGCAGAGAGCCTCCATTGAAAGACTTATTGTTTCATGTGAAAAGAGTGGATTTTGGAATCCTGACCTTTTCTATAGGGAAATAAAATTAACTTTTCAGTCGCTGACATCCTCTCTGCTCTAGAGGCATAAATTGATGCACACTTGTTACTTTATTCAGAAATATAATTGATGTATTGAGATTTATTTAACCATAATTTCCTGGCTACCAGAACCGTTACTTAAAAATAAAATTTTCGAAGGAAGGAAAAGATCGGTTTCCAAATACCCCTACAAGAAAGTACCTAATTCTAATATATAAAATTCTCGTGTTACAGTGTTTGTTACCATACTCCTCCGAAACGGCTGGACCAATTTTGATGAAATTTTGTGTGCTTATCTGGTAGGTCTGAGAATCGACCAACATCTATTTTTCATACCCCTAAAAGTAAAGGGTGTTCCACTCCGAAGAAAATTATGGAACGAATTCTCCTATTTTGAAAGAACTGCAGCAATATTGTAAGGGGTATAATATTGAACTGTGAACCGGGGGAGGGGGGAGGGGGAAAGGAACTCAGGAAGGGGGGTTAGCGGGACGGGGGAAGGGGAGAAGTGGAGTGGGGAGAGGGAGAGGGAACGCGAGAGGGGAAAGGATACGCAGGGAGAAACAATTTAGATCAATTCAGCTAATAAGTTGATAACAGTTTTTGATTCTGAGGCGGTACGAAGTTCGCCGGATCAGCTAGTAATATAATATAAATATAAACGTTAATATAATATTAGGTTTTTTTACATTAACTCCGCACAGGAGGCCCTGAGGAACCTCCATACAGCATCTGGGATGCTGTATGGAGGTTCTTTTTGAGGAGAGGAAGGAATGAACATTGGTCTTGAAGAGACCCATGTTGTAGGAAGGAGAAAACACAGAGGCCGGCAAATCAAACCACAGCCGAGCTATTGAACACAAGGAGTCGAAGAAACGACCCGTTCTCATGTGACAAATGTCAACGGTGAATAAATGTTGGGCACGAGTTTGGCGTATTTCCCGACTATGCACCGGTGCCGAAAGGATCAATGACGCTAGTTCCTCTGAGCATCTTCCTTTGTAACACCGGTAGAACAAGGATACCATTCCCACTCGACGCCTGTGCTCTAAAGATTGCAATCCGTCTGTTAAGATGAGAGAATCTATCAAACGGACCGCCCGTTTCTGTACAGAGCCGAGGGTATTTTTCAGGTATTTTGGAGCTCCAGACCAGAAATGGCTGCCAAATTCAACCATGGGGCGCACTTGTGATTTGTACAGGGTTAGCAGTTGTGTACTATTAAAGTATCTGCGGGCCCTTTACAGCACGCCCAGTTTTTGAGAGGCTTTACTCTGGCTTCGATGGAGCCCGCATACCTGAGCTGGTCACTTAGGTAATGAAATACATAAATAACTTCGTTCATTATAAATTTATAACCGAGAAATTTTATTTATAATATAAATACCGTCGCTCGATTCCGTTTCATCGAGTTTCAAACCACAACGGTGATGAAGAAGTTTTCACTTTAAAAATACATTATTTGTGCTTATATACACATATATAAAGAAACTAAACATAACACAGAATAAAGAACATCTGTCTTTTTCTCTCTATTACTGTGTAAGATTTTAATTTCATGCTTTCTCACTTGTTCTTTTATGCTGTGTTATGTTTAGTTTATTTCTGTATGTGTATATAAGCTCACACAATGTATTTATGAAGTGAAAATTTCTTTATCACCGTTGTGGTTTGAAACTCGATGAAACGGAATCGAGCGACACTAAAAAGAGACAAACACATACATCTACTGGATTTAGCCTGCGAGAGGTTGTGATTAATTAATGACCCGTTAATTAAATAAATATTTATTTAATTAACGGGTTCTCGTTTCCAATATAAAATCCCCAATTCCACGCAAGTCTCCTTTGGTGTAGTGGTATAAAGTGCCTGACAAACCTCTGCAGACATTTAGCAGACCAAGAATCGAATCCTACGAAATCCAAAAAAAAAATATTTTTATTTTTTGTAAAATCAGTATCCAATCTTCAAATCACTCCAAAATGAACAGAAAACAAAAAATGAAGAAGAAAACACAAATACTAATAATATGACCAAATCATCCTTCACACTGATAAAAAAGTTATTTTTTAGTTTCACTTCTACCGCGTGTGAATTGCACAGTCGGATTTTTTTATTTGTTTTATTTTCTACCCTGATGATGCTTGTGTTAAACGAAACAGGTCGGTATTAATAAATTAAATAAAATTTTGTGATTATGAACAAAGTTATGGTTTTATTTTGTAAAATATGTCATACCTCAAAGTAACTGTCTGCCTAAATCTAATACTATGTGTTCAAAGCCTCTATTAAAAATATCTTGCATTTCTCGTAATACTGAAAATACGAGTATTTCCTGACTTGATTAATCTGTCTGAGATAAGTTGTAGAACCAGTATGTCTTATTGTGTAATATTGACTGACTTTTTACAGATAATAATTAATTTTAATGGTATTTAATAGCGCCATATCTCATGTATCTCACGTATTTGACGCAGAGAGCAAAAAAAAACGTGTTAAACAGGTGGCCAATTGCATGACACCAGCTTAAGGGTTAAAAAAAGTAAAAAAGAATAATATATGCTGTATTTCAGCATCTACAAAGTATATAACAGTGTATGCCTGCGTAGACTTAATATATTAATTTCCGGTTTGATTTCTAAATGTGTTATCAAGCACACAAACGTTTACATTTGAAAACCAAGTATTTATTTTATTTTGTTCAAATATACGCCGAGTAAATTGATACACCCGAGTAATACTAGAAACACAACAGATTTTTGAGCCGCAAATTAATATTCATAACCACCTAATTATTTCTTACCCTGTAAATTTAGGCTTATCTAAACATGTCGTTTTAGGGGTTGCGAGAGGAGGGGATAAATCCTTGCTGCCTTCGTACTCCCACTGATATGCTCGTTGGCCGTTAATACCAAACGTGTCTAACACAATATAGTACAAGGATTTAATTACATTATTATCTGAGGCATTCGTCCTCCATGCGATATTAAGCTTCATCAAAGTATTGTTTAGTTGGCCGTATTCATTATTGTATTAATACACAGCTCTTTTTATCTGAGACTACGTTGAAGTTTCTCTGGCCATGGTAGATAGAGGGGAAAAAGGAAAAAAAGTAGTTGTGAGGTGTTTTTAGATTAACTCCACAAGGAAAATAATATCATTCAGGCCTTGTCATTTTTGGGGACGCTTTGTGAAGGAAAGTAAGGAGTGAATCTGGTTATTAAAGATAATTGTTATTTAGACTGTTGGTATGGGCGTGAGATATCTTGCAGATCTTAATGAAATGCGCGTGGACGAGTTGGTTATTTATTTGCACAATATTGACACAATATTGCATTATTTATTTATTTGCACAATATTGACACGTCTGTGTTGTGAAGCTACGTGCTAGCTAATAGAACTGTCGGAGATTAAGGAGAGTGAGCAGTAACATCCATCACCTTTTATACCCCGTTTTTGCCGTCTTGCTCATGCACATTTGAAAAGCAGGAGTACCACCAAAACTATTCTCACAATAACCATATGGTGGGATGAGACATAGAGGCCAATCATTCCATAGTTGAGTTTTTGAACTGAAAACGTGTCAGAGAAACAACTCCTTCTCATGTGACAAATTTCTAAAGTGTGGAATTCTAGGGCGTATGATTGGAATGTTTCCCGAATGCACACTATTGTTGATGGGATCATGTAACGTACAACGGTCCCAAATGTCTGGAACCAGTGTGACTATAGCATTACCAATTTTAGGGAATTTTGCGTGTAGGAAGAATATGATTTAGATAAAGTTTGGCGTGAAATATGTGATTATTCAGATCTAGAATTTAAGTAAAGCTCTACATTCTACACATTTCAAGAAGTGCAATGTGTCTGTTATGAATACTGACATCTTAATAAAGCGCAACTAAGACCCATTCCCAAAAAATATATAAATACTTCTACTACCCTCAAATTAATCGGACTCGATAAAAAAGGGATTTAAATCAAAGACCTCTGGGCTCAAAATCAGTTATCCCGTTAATCCTAGTGTGGTTCGCTATGTGTGGTGATTTAGCTGGGGAGACCGTGTTCATGGGATGGTTTAGATCTTGGCGTTGGATGTTTCTGCAAACTTAATGCGTGGCGGGCTGGACCTGAAGACTGGTTGAAGGAGACCATTTGGCCTCTATAGAAGGACTTTCTCTCTTTTTCACCCCTCATACCGATTTCCCTCCAAGAACTTTCACTATTTATTTTCCTTTAAAATACTCTCCACACACCATCCCCAAAGATTAAATAGGCCCTGAGAGAAATTATTTTCGTCTGGGCCTCCTTTTTGAAGGTCTTAAAAGTCGTAAAAGTCGACCCTCTGTAAATGACTCAATAACTTATTATTTTTAATGGAAAGGCATCAATAATTCTTGCAAATAAAATTCAATATCGTTACAATGAATAAAAACGAAGACAAGATAAGCTAATTTTAAACAAAAACACATTACATTTAAACGGTCATGGTTTTTGGGGTGGTTAATAATAACTACATTATTAAATTAGGTACTAAACTCAAACATTATCAATATATTATGTAGAAACAGAGTTAAAGTAAGCTATGCTAAAACACAAATTATACGAACTTAATTCGTGATTTAAAAAAATACAACACGAAGCAAGTGACTAATGGTAAATTTGCCGTTGCATTACGTATTGTTATTAAACGTATTGTTATTTTCATTTCCTGGAAGATAAACATTTAACCTCATAAGATATTTAATATTTGCTTGTCAAAAATAACAACACTGACATACATTTTTACTGGTGGATAATTTTAGAGCGGGTTGCAACTCTGAGGTTGCAACGGTCAGTTTGGGTTCACGAGCACTTCGAAGTTCTCTTGGGTTTTTTTTACGTTAAACAAGCTGGTCGTAGCCGAGTGCAGCCGACGGACACTCCTATCTATGTTTTTGAATTCAAATTGTTATAATTTATCTTTTGACATTCTGAAAGGGTGTTTTAAAATAGAATGAAAGTTAATTTGGTAAGAAATCCATTCAGTGGTATTCGACATCCTTGACCAGGCAGCTATGCAAAATGCGATGGGTAACGTTAATTCAATTTTTGTTACAAGTGGTTTATTTTCAAATTGGCTTCAGATGAATTATATTTAAAATTAGTGAATTAACTTCCAGATCAGTCCACAAAGAGATTAAAGCTTTTCCTGGCAGCATTATAAATCAGTGCTGTAATTTAAGCCTCCACGAGACTTTTACAGAGCAAAATAAATCTTTTTATTTATAAACATTCCTGTATTTTATGTACCCTAACTGGTTAGGAATTATAAAGTGGTTTTGTTAATTGGAAATAAAATAATTAATATATTTATATACATATATATATTGCAAGAATGGTGATTCGGCGGTCTCTTTGGATTATCAGAGGCACTGAAATGTATTTTTGAAAAAACTGCTAAATCGTCATGATTGGCCACAATGGATCATAGATAGCGCTCATTTTTTACCGTTTGGAGAAATAGTACAGTTTAAAATGTATTTATTTAAAAATATTATTGTAACATGTGTGATTAACTACAACATCATCTTATGGTTTGAATATCTTGCAATTCATTGTGATTTCTTCTTGAGTTGTGTAAAGTTGACAACTGATTTGTGCATATTTCAAAATTACAAAAATTGGACTGATCTTAATTTAAGTGGATTAAAATTACTGGGAGGCTTCCTGCGTTGCAGAGACCAACATACTTGGTTAGTGCTTTTGTTTTTTTCCCTTGAGTTTTTGTCAGATTGCTATTTTTTGTGATATACTTTCCGCGCAAGATAAATTCGTAATCATATTTTTGAGTATTAAGCTCAGAGAGCTCTGGGGTTATTTACACGCCCCAGGCTCGCATATTATGATACACTAAACAACCCTTACATTTCCCAACCCCAATTGTGGAAGGTGATTCCAAGTCGACCAACAACGAACTGCAAACACCACAAAAAAGTACCCAATTGAGCTAGCAATTGAAGAAGAGTAAGTATTAATTTATATGTGTACCACAGCAAGCGGTTCAAGTCCGTATCTTTCAGTAACAGCATGTGTATTAAATATTGTAGTTTAACATAATAAGTTTACAAAGAATTCATAGGATTTGTTGTTCAATGAGCTTAAAAAAAGAGTGGCCAACGTCATATATTATTGAATTTCCTGATGATTCATTCGTAACCCGGGAATATTTGCCTTTCTTTTAAAAAAATGATGAATTATATTAATACATTTTTTAAATAAATAAATCAAATTATTCCCTCTTTTTCGTGTTTTATTGAAAAATAGATCATTTTTAATGGTTTATCCTACATTATTTTAAGATTTAACAACGGTGGGTTTTCCCTATTATGTGAAATTTCAAAGTTATTAAATAAATTATATCCGAATATTATTAAAAAAATTATGTAATTTTATGTCTTCTTTTAACACCCTTATATCACTATTAGGCAAATCGAAACAAGATTTTTTCCCATACAGTCGTGAGCCACCTTTCCTACAGCCTCACAACTTCCCCCTATTCAGAATGCCATAGTCTCACTGACTCCAGATGGTTTGAAGCAGTTGGGACTCTTACCCGGTTTCACATAAAAAGATATATATTAGATTTTTTTTTTTAATTTTCTTTATTCACATTGTTTGTTACAGGTTTGTTTAACACGGTTTTTTCGACTACCAAGCTAGGCAAATGCCCGTATTATGGTAGCAGAGATTAAAGTACAAACATATAGCATGCGTATTAGGGAAAATATTCATACCAGTATTATAAAATAATACTGATATGAATATTTTATTATAAATATACATGATCACATACAGAAAAGGAGTTAAAGTAGGCGAATCTTGTATAAATAAAAATAAAATAGAATAACAAATAAAGATAAAAGTAACAAATCATATTATTTTAAGGATAATAGAAATAAAAATAAGAATTAATATATAAATCATCTGTACAGATGAACAATGATAGTCTTAGACCCCAAAAAACAAAAGCAGGTATTCCTAGGCAGCGTATGAAAGGAACAACAAAGTCAAAAAATATGAAAAAAAGCATCAGCGTAATATAAAGTTTTGGTTGAAAATTAATTTGAGTAGATTTTTTACTCGAGAAATATGAGAAAATAAGAACAGTTTTTAAGATGTAAGACATTCTTTATAAAATTTCCTTCCCTGAGTAAATAACCATATCTGTATATAAATGACATAAAGTTCATCAGTTTTCGATGTGTTAATATCAATACTCAGTAAGTTGAACATTTTAGGCGCGATGTAAGAGAACTGTCGTTGAGCGAAAGCTGGAATTGGAGGAATTTTGCATTTTTGGTGAGATGAACAGCGGGTGTAAATATTTTGTGGAGTTTTGAGTGTTAAATCATTTTTCCTTATGTCTATGAGAATTTTCTTAATTGTCTAATGTCCAGGATCGCGAATTTTTTAAAAAGTGGCTCTGATGGGTGAGATGGGTGACATTTTAATATAATCCAAAGTAGCAGCTTTTGAATTAAGATCATGGGATATATAATTGAAGCTGCACAGCCTCCCCATCCCACGATACCGTATGTGGCTATTGATTGGAAAAGTGAAAAATATATGCATCTCATTATTTGAAGGTTCACGATTGATCTAAGAGAGAGAAATATATAGCACAATTTGCGGAGTCTTTTTGTTGTGAAATTGAAATGGTCGTCCCAACGCAGTTGGTCATCTATAACAATCCCCAGATATTTATTTTTTCCCTTAAACACGGTAAGTTTTAAAGCTCTTAAAAAAATATATGTTATACTTGAAGATAATATCTAGACTTTGCCCGCGCCGAAACGCAAATTACATAAAATTCCCTCGATAGAAAAAAATCGCAAAGTATGCTCCAAAAATTATTATAACACGTCTGTTTCAGTTATTTTACAAGTTATATGTATGAATAAAATCACAGTGTTTCTTTAAAAGATTCTATTTTAAAAGAGTCGTGTTTTATTAAAAATTTCGCAATTTTCGCATCGATTTTGACGCTGTAAATGTTTGCGCTCTCCTCTAACATTCGTAATTTCGTATCTCTACATCTTCTTCTTTTCGGGCCCGGTTGCAGAGCCTTAATAACCACGACACATCACACGTCGTTTAGCTATTGTAATTTAATTATTGTATTTTAACTTTCCTGTATCCATCCTTATTCTTAGCAGGAATGCTCGATCTTAATACATTAGAAGCCCGCCGAAAAATATTTTTAGGAAAACATTTTTTTAAGATAATCTCTGGAACTATACATAATCCACCTATTTTGAAAGAAATTAACTTATATGTCCCAGACAAGTATACTCGTGGAAGGTCCCATACCCTTTTTTATGCTCCAAAAGCGAGGACTTCTGCCTATCAGAACGCGCCAGTCAACAGAGCGACTGAACTGCTCAACGAGTTTGCATTGACCATTGACATTTTTAACGTAACCTACAGGCAGTTTAACAATTATCTTTTGACGTATGTCACAAAGTAGTGAAACTGACCTTTTTATGTGTTTTGCTATACTTTTTGTCAAATTTGTAATCTTCTCCATAATGTATTGGTGAATAACCGTTTTACGGAGAACATGAAAAAATAAATAAATAAATAAATTATTATTTTACGTGGTGTGATATTTTGTAAAGCCTTTTTTTGAAACTGAAATTACGGAAAATTTTGTCTTCAGTATGGCAGATGCAAAACAGTATGGTAATGGTATGCTGAAAATGAAAATGTTGATCCAAATGGCATTTTCACAGGAAAGCAGTATAAAAAATCAGAGTGTTCTGACACTCGCGGTAGAAGCAAAACCTTCAGAAAACTAAAGTAGACAAGATTGGGGGGGCTACGAAGCACTGAACAAAGAGGAGACCGATAGACTACGATGCACCGCACAAAGAGGACACTGATTATACTACCTCATTCCCTCGCAGACTTTTTTTTTTACATGAGCTCCACACAGGAGGCCATGAGGAAAATAATGTCCCTCAGGGCCTATGTCATCTTTAGGGATGCTGAGTGGAGGGTTTTTTAAGGAAAGGAAGGAGAGGAGAGTTCTGGGAAGGAAAATAGTTTTAGGATTGGGTAGGAATCTAAGGTTCAGTGAGTCCTGGTCATCTGCCTCCAAGACCTAGACAAACCTCACCCCGTGAACCCGGCACCCCTGCTAAATCACCAAACGTAGCGAATCTCTTGGGGTGACCTTTGGCAGAGGTTTTGGTTATCCAATAAAGGTTCCCAGGGCGGCGGTACCCATTCCCGCCTCCCAAAGGCTAAATCCTTTAGATGCATGTGTTTGTCTTTTCAATGTCGCTATTTCTCTTTTCGAGGGTCAAATCACAACGATTCTAAAGAAGTTTTCAATTCAAAAATATTTTAAAATCGAAATTCACAAAACCAATAATAAATCCTAACGAAAATTATTTTACTAATTTGTGAAGAACCTACCCACTCAGCAGTATTCAGCAAGGGTACTATCGAAAACATGTTTTGTTTAAATTTAGAATGAAAATCTATTCATATTTAATGAAAAGATCAACAATCTTTTTGATCCAAATATTTTTATAAAGGTCACAGCACTCAGCGCATGGTTCTATCTATTTATGGAAAAAAATATTATCTGCGTTGTTTTAATTAAATTATATTTATGGCTCATCGAAGGCGCCTACATTAAATCTGAAATATGAATTTGGAAGTTTAAATGAATCTTACAATATTCATTTGGTGTAAATTAAAAAAACCACTAAAAAAGTTGTTGGAAATGCGAAGGAACTTTGGATGATGGAGAGTTAAAAGTTGTAATGTCTTTTCCGAACACGGCCACAGTGTCGGGTGTCGGGTGTCGGGTGTCGGCAGCGGCGATAAAAGAATCACATTACAAAAGTAATTAAGGCCGGAAAATTAATAGTTTTCACAAAATAAATTTTAATTTAGTGATGATTACAACCCATTGAATTTAAATTGATTTTCATAAAAAATACTATATTTAACGTAATTTTATATTTTAGCCTTTTTTCAACTTTATAACTGACGAGAATCATCTGTTTTTTTTATATATGAAGCGGCAAAACTTTCGAATTGTGAGAATTGATTTAATGAAATATGCACAGGTTTTCTATCTGAAATTTCTAGGTAAACTCACCTTTTTGACGTGCCAACGTTAAAATCATTTTTTGCAAAATTAAAGTTAGTAATTTTTTTTTGAGCCAACGATCTTCGAAATATGCATCGTCATATCAATTTATCATTCTATTAAATATTTCTAATATTTTTGATTTGGGAGGCGGGTATGGGTACCGCCGCTCCGGGTATCAATTATTAGATTAACCACACTCCATGTCCGCCATAGGTTACCCCAGTGGTTTGCTACGTTTGGTGACTTTGCAGAGGTTCATGGGGTAAGGTTTAACCGAGTCTTGGCGGCGGATGCGTGTGTCCACCAGTGTATGGCAGGCCGGATCGGGAGAGATGATCGGGATGAGGGAGTCCATTTGACTTCTCCAGCCATACTCTCTCGGAACACCGCCTTGCACCGTAGTGGGAGGGATGGATTCATATGTCCATCACTTCTGGACAAACTGACCCAGATTCCTACCCACCCCTAATACCCTTTTCCTTCCTTGAACTTCCTCTCCTTCCTTTCCTAAAAAGACCCTCCACACAGCATCCCCAAAGATGACATGGGCCCTGTGGGGAATTATTTTCGCAGGGCCTCCTGCGTGGAGCTAATGTAAAAAAAGGAAAAGATTAATCAAAAAATCGATACCCAGTCAAAACCGAGCCAGTAATAATAAATTATTGTAAAAAATGGTTGGTATTATTCACTTTTCAGTTACCTACATGCGTACACAATATTTTTACAAAGATCTTTTGAAAGGTACCTATGTAATGCTGTTTTAACTTTTTAAATATATGTACCTGTGTAATGCAGTTTTAACTTTTAAAATGTATGTACCTGTGTAATGCAGTTTTAACTTTTGAAATTTATGTACCTGTGTAATGCAGTTTTAACTTTTGAAATGTATGTACCTGTGTAATGCAGTTTTAACTCATTATCTTTGTAATGTTGTTTTACGATGGGAGGTACGTACCCATGAAAAATTTTTAACTTTTGAAAGGTGGGTACTGTCTATGCTGTCTTGTGATGTGCTATGCTGTCTATAAGCTGTCTTATGAAGTTATATACCCATGAAATGCTGTTATAACTTTTGAAAGGTACCTACCTACGTAATGCTGTCTTATGGTGAAAGTTATGTACCCATGAAATGCTGTTTAAACTTTTGAAAGATATGTGTTGTAATGATGTCTTATGGTGAAACTTATGTCTACAATTTGGGAAGCGGACATGAGTACCGCCGCCCCGGGAATTATTTATTGGATAACCAACACCTCTGCCATAGGTCACCCCAAGTGGTTTGCTACATTTGGTGACGTGCCCGTGTTCATGGGGTGAGGTTTGTTCGGATCTTGCCCACCAGCTGCGTGGTAGGCCTGATCGAGGGAGAATGGTTACGGGAGTCTCAACTGAACCCCAGATTCCTACACACCCCTCATGACCTTTTTCTTCTCAGAACTTCCTCTCCTTCCTTTTCCAAAAATACCCTCTACACAGTATCCCCAAAGATGACATAGGTCCTGAGGTGAATAATTTTCCTCAGGGCCTCCTGTGTGGAGCTAATGTAAAATAAAAATAAAACGTACTCATGAAATGCTGTTTGGACCTAGGTAAAGTATGAACAATGCCGTTTTATGTTTTAACATTAACATTATTTAATGGTAATATTACTTTCAAAGTTACCGGTTATGGTAATTTAAACTGTCATGTCGTAAGCAAAAAACCATATTATAATTCTTAAATTCATACAAATTAGAACAAAGAAAACATCAATTCCTTGGGAAAAATTAAAACATCACTACTGTAATGCGTAACACACTCAAGTCGCTCACTAACATGACTCGCTGTGTGAATCTTGGTACCTTATAGCGGTGATGATTTATAATAAATAAATAATACCTAACACAACTTGTATGACGTACGAAGTAATGCACCAATTTCACTAAACCATTACCAAAGTAGCACTAAATCAGGTACTATTTATTTATATTCATACTTTCTTTTCATATTTCTATCTATATTTATGGTTATTGTTTTCGTATTTTAGCAGGAGTAATTCAAGACATGAGCGCGGTGTATATTCGTATTGTCGTATGATGTATGATATGTACTGAAAACATGTTTCTAAATCAGTAAAAATAATCATGTTTGCACATAATTTTTTACACATTGTAGTTACAGCGCGTAAATAAATATTAAAAAAAACATAAGTATATATTATTACATACAAAAATTATATATATATATTTTTTTTTTTTTACATTAACTCCACACAGGAGGCCCTGAGGAAAATAATTTCCCTCAGGGCCTATGTCATCTGGGATGCTGTGTGGAGGGTCTTTTTGAGGAGAGGAAGGAATGAACATTGGTCTTGAATAGACCCATGTTGTAGGAAGGAGGAAACACAGAGGCCGGCAAATCATTCCACAGCCGAGCTGTTGAACACAAGAACGAGTCGAAGAAACGACCCGTTCTCATGTGACAAATGTCAACCGTGTACAAATGTTAGGCACGCGTTTGGCGTGTTTCCCGACTATGCACCGGTGCCGAAGGGATCAATGATGCTAGTTCCTCGGAGCATCTTCCATTGTAATACCGGTAGAACAAGGATAGCATTCCCACCCGACGCCTGTGCTCTAAAGATTGCAATCCGTCTGTTAAGATGGGAGAATCTATCAAACGAACCGCCCGTTTCTGCACAGAATCGAGGGTATTTTTCAGGTATTTTGGAGCTCCAGACCAGAGATGGCTGCCAAATTCAACCGTGGGGCGTACTTGTGATTTGTACAAGGTTAGCAGTTGTGTACTATTAAAGTATCTGCGGGCCCTGTACAGTACGCCCAGTTTTTGGGAGGCTAGCTTTACTCTGGCTTCGATGGAGCCCCCATACCTGAGCTGGTCACTTAGGGTTACACCAAGCATATTAATGTATGCCAAGCATAATAATCTAATATTGTAAATTTTAATTATAAATTCTCTTACAAGTGTAGGTACTATGTATTATAAGTTCACACTTCTAAACACATAACTTCATCTCTTTATATTGTAAATCTTATTGTTATTCCTCCAACTTGTTATCAGGTACTTGGATTTCACTTTTCAATACTACTAACTTACCTACCTATCTCCTGCACTGTAAATCCGAACATATAATATGTTACCAGATTAATTCGGTAAATCCGAATATTACATATGCCAACAGGTTACTTTTTCTATTTTTTTTTGTTATGTAATTATGTAATGTATAATATGAACTAAGCATGTCAATTTGTCAGTTCTGGAACGGGAAACTTTCCTAGTTGGACAGGCAAAGCTTCCTAAAAAGTAATTTGTACTTTTTGTATCTATCTATAATAAATAAATAAATAGATGTTTGTCGCCAATATACCTTTCTAACGAATGGCGTTCGTGTTTTCGTATTATTTTTCCAGGAACAACATCAAGACTTCAGTTGAACGTGAGTCATACGAGTACCAACCTACTCGCCAATAAAAATCCTTTAAAGTAAACAGAAATAAATCCAATCGAGTGCTTTTACAATCGCGCTTCGTGGATTTTTGTTTCGTCATTGAACAGAAACTCAGTCCTACTTTCAAGAACGACTCACCTTCATAAAAAGGGCCATTGTAAAATCTCACAACGAAATTTACTAAGGACAAATATTAGTGACGTTTTGATTTCGTTACAAATTTTATTAGGTAAGTCTGTATAATTTAAAGGTTGAAGTTTGACAGACACTAAAGTGAGAAAGGACTGTTTATTTGTTCGTGATATAGTTTAGGCACTCGACTCAAAAGATTGTGATTTTTTTTTATCTTTGCACGTTTTACTAGAGTTTTTTCGGATCAAGAAAGAGTTACTTTAATTCCATCTGAAGGTAGGTACTCCTTATTCAGCACGTGACTATTTGATTCTTGAAGTATTTCGGGGGAGACTGGGGCTCAATGGAACGTGAAGTTTAATCAATGTTAATGGACTGAAAATTGAACGAATCTCGCTGGAAGGAAAAAAGTTTGTAAACAGAGTCTTAAGACAATATGAATTGCCCAAAAGTTGCATGGAGTGAAAACTGCGGGGATCGGAAAGTTTAAATTAAACAAACTCAACGAAAATACTTCTACGCGAACTATTGGGAAGAAGAGAAAAAGGCGATTTTTGTTTACTAGTAATTTGAATAATAATAAAATTTGCAACTAAAATCTCTTACCAGTTTTGTACATTTTTCAGCACCGTATTTTAGATATTTATGTCTTAGAAAGTTTAACACCACGGAATAATAATTTTGCAGTTAATAATTATTTCTCTGTCCGATTTAGGAGATATGAAATGATTTAAGTGTAAAATAAAATTAATACAAAAAAACACGTTATAGTTGAGTTTAAAAATACTTCTACTTTTGGTTTTGACAATTAGTGGTGGAATTCCATTATAATAATACGTTATAACAAAAATAAACTTTTTTCCGCTTAATTTATTCATAACTAACTAACTAACCATCACGCCGTTTCCCCGCAGGGGTAAGCAGAGAGGACGGACCGCCAAACAACTCGGTCTTGGCACACACTCTTTGCCTCACTCACATTCATAGATCGTCTCATTTAATTAATTAATTTATTTATTCATTAATTCTTAATTTATTCATGACCGTAACAAATAAATAACCGGTAACAAATAAATTAAGATGGATAAAAATTATATTTGTTTAATACATATTATTACAGTTGAATTTTTTTCAACGGGAATATAATTAAAAACTAAACCTTTTCCGGTTAATAGTCTCAGTTTCGTCCCGGTGAAAGATCAAAATCTTGCTTTAACACTACCGTTCTAAGGGGGGTTATACATTTACAGAGACGAAAATTTCGTGCGATAACTAAGTTATTTTAAAAATAAAATTATCTTTAATTTTGGTAATTTTGAAAACTATTTTGCAATCGATCAACATTTAAAAACATTATCTCGTTTTGCATTAATTAAATACAGATTGTCCGGTTAGAAGGATAGCTAGTTACTTATACCTAAGTATTATTAAAAAGGGCAAAGGGAAAATTAAGGGACACGCAATACACGGGGGATCCTAAAAACCCCCTTTCGGATCGTAAGTGATTTTTAAACGACTTCTAAAAGGAGGAGGTTCTCAATTCAACTGTATTTTTTTTTTTCTATGTTTGCTCCCTCAGAATTTTCGACTGGGTGAACCGATATTGATTATTATTTTTTTATTTGAAAGCTGGTGCTTTCCGTGTGATCTCATTTCAATTTGGTTCAGTTCTGAGAATGCATCGATGAGAAAACCATATATGTCTTAAATTTGCATTAAGTATGTGCGTGACAAATGGACGAATAACGCAATATTAAGCCAACCGATTTCGATGATTCTTTTTTATTGGAAAGGATGTACTTCGAGAGAAGTTTCATGAGAGCTTGGTAAGTTTTGATTATGGAATCCATGACAAAGTAACGGAACTCTTCAATTCTTAGGAGCAAATTAAAGATACTCAGTCGAATCTTTTACAGGCTATCCGGATCTTTGAGTCACGTACCGTAACGTCGTTATGGTCAAGTAATGTCTGTCTCATATGAGCAGCACGTTTAGTAGGTTTACCCATATTCAGATAAATTAGTAAGTGTAGTTCAGATTCACTAAAAATCAAAAAATAAACAAAAAATTTAATAAAACAAAAAAACGTCATAAAAAAATTCAATAAAAAGAAAAAAAATATTTTCATATTCTTCTACAACTTAATAATCAACTTACTTTTTCTACTCATCAATATGTAGGTACGATTGTTATTTTTGGAGTCGGTGTCAGCCAAGGTACCTGGCCCGGCGTGTTCACTTGACAGCTCCCCTCCCGCCGCGGTTCCGCTCTTGCCTCTTGCCTCTCGCCTCGTCAAGTCGCGCGTGCGACACAAGCACATTTCACCTATAACTATGTATGTACATAGTTACACACCTACCCTGGCTGACACCGACTCCAAAAATAAAAATCGTACCTACATATTGATGAGTAAAAAAAGTAGTTGATTATAAAGTTGTAGAAGAATGCGAAATTATTTTTTTACTTTTAAGTGCATTTTTTTAGGTCGTTTTTTTGTTTTGTTAAAAGTTTTATTATTACCTTTATTAACCATGTTTAATCATCATATTTGAAAAACCAGATACTCTCTGCTTAGACCATTCTCGCCCCTACTCCTCTCCATTTGTCCTCCGAACAGAATTCATAGTGTGTGGTATTGCATTAAAATAATTAAATCAAATAAACAAAAAAGGTAACTTTTCGAAACGTAGGTACTTATTACAATTCATCTCTATCACAATTTACAATCTACCATCTACCCTCATTTGTTAAAGTTTTAACTGCTTTTAAACAAATTATTAATTTTATTTAGCATTCATCAAAATTTCTCTTCTAATTAACTCACTTCGCATCCTCAATTCTTTCAAAGATTGTTTCGTCATAAGCCGTCAGAATGTATTAAGAAAGGGGTTTCGTGGCGAATTTGCTTTTTAAATGTGTTTTATTTGTCGCATCACCTCGCCGTCCACCCTCCCCACCCTCCCCACTCTCCTCGCCCTCCCCGCTCGTCCCGGGGGTATGTTTTATTCCAGCCCCTATTTCTTTGTTTCATTTTCCATGTTTCGGCTTGGCTTCCTCCACTGAATCCAGTTCGTATTCCAATGTTTTATGGTCCTTCAGGTTCGCGGGGTGCAGAGGACTGGGGGATCGCGCAATCTCAAACCCAAAAATGTACAATAATTTAACACAACGATTGAATTTGGAGGCCACCTCTGGTTTGGAGACCCAAAATACCTGATAAAACAATTTGATGATGTGCAGAGGGCACGGTCCGTCGATTTACTGGACAATCGTCGTCGTTGTCTCTATTCATCATTGAGATTAACTCATCAACAATTAATTGTTGGTAAATGTTTGCTAAAAAAAAACTATTAGAGAGGTTCATACACACAAGGGGGGACTATTAAAGAGGTTTGCACACACAACATTGTCAAATAATGACATTTTCGATGCAGGCTTTCATAAAATACTTTTTTCCTGTGAACCTAAAAGGTTATTAGATTTAATGTGTAAAACCTCTTCAGAAACCGCCAAAGAATTGTTTTATGGGCGTGTAATACAGAAGCCAGCACATTGTTCCAGAGCCGAGCTGTTAAACTAAAAAAAACGAGTCGTGGAAGCGACCTATTAACATGTGGCAAATGTTACTTGTACAAATGTTGGGATCGCATTTGGCGTGATTCCCAACTGTGCACCGGTGCCGAATGAATCAATGACGCTAGTTGCTCGGAGCATCTTCCGTTGAAATATAGGTAGAATAAGGATAGCATTCCCCCTCTTTTGATCCCATCTGATATCAATCCTTTAAGAAAGTGGAATGTACTCGTATCAAACGGACAGCCTGTTTCTGCCCACACTCAAGTATTTTGTATTTTGGGGTTCCAGACCAGAGGTGTCTGCCAAATTAAAGAGTGAGGCGTACCTACTTTTGATTAGTACACGGTCAGTAGTTGTGAACTTTTGGCAGTATCTGCGGACCTTATACGGTGCGCCCAGCTTCTTGGCTCTATCTTCACGTGCGTAAAGGCCCGACCGTTCGCCTTGCCCGATCTCCATTCGCATCGATCACCGTTCGTATGGATCACCGTTCGCGTCGATCACCGTTCGCATCGATCACGTCGATCAAGTCGAGCGTGCGTAAAGAAGTTTTTCTTCAACAATTGGGAAATATAAAAAAATCGTAATAGTGAAATGAATGTCATCCATGCATTTTCCGAATCCCCTGTCCGGGTTTGATAACCCGCCCTTACTCGCCGATAGGCCAAGTTACGACCGGATGAATTGCCGTTTACTTTTTTTCAGTTTTATTTTTATTTATTTATTTATTCTCTCCGTGGTTTATTACGGACATTTCCATCCCAGGCGATAGCTTTAATGACGGAAAGATGTTGGTATTTAGTTTTATTATTGATATCTCGCTTCATGGCCGATGTTATCAGATATATCTGGAGGTTTTGATCAAATCATTTCCAACGATAAAAAATATTAAATTTTTGTAGGGTTGGAAAAATACGATCGTCGTTTTAGTTAAAGTACCTATGCGTACTTAACAAGTTTTAATCGGTTATTTGATGGACACATAAGTCCAAACTGTTATATTTAAAATAATATTATTCTTAATTTCACCATTATATTTTGTATGTAAAAAATTTTATATAGTCGCTATAATAAAAAAATAAAAAATATATAATGCCGCAGCAAGAACTGCGTTCATTAAAATGAAATCCCTCTTCTGCAATGACAATATCAGCTTAAAACTAAGGCAGAGAATGCTAAAATGTTATGTGTGGTCGGTCTTGCTGTATGGATGTGAAACATGGACCTTGAAAGTATAACCATGAACAGGTTAGAGGCTTTTGAAATGTGGCTTCACCGGAGAATGCTCATATATATATGCTCATGATAACTGCTTACATTAATAAAAATCAGGAAAATATCATATCTGAGTCATTAACTTCGCGGGGAGAAGTATCACTTGCTTCATTTAATATTGAAAGGCAAGATTGAGGGTCGCTGAGGGCCTGGTAGGAGACAAATGTCTTGGCTACGAAATATACGAGAGTGGACCGGCATTAGAAGTGTGCAGGAGCTATTCCGGACAGCGCAAGACAGAGAGACATTTTCAAGAGTGATCGCCAACTTCGGGGGGACCTGATAGGGCACACGAAGAAGAAGAACGCCTAATGCCGGTGGCTGCTTTAAAATGAGGTGGGGAGAGTAAGAGTGAGTTAAGCAAGAGCGAATTTTTATATATAAATTAATCACAGCTTTAAAAGCTTTTATTATTATTTTAAAATAAAAAATTAAAAGCAGTGCTAAACACCACTTTTACATTCTAAATACTTAATGCCGACCGGGTTTCGCTAAAACCGTAGCTTCTTCAGGGCGCTGTAATACTCTACTAAAATCTGAGAAGTATTCTAAATAATATATTTTGCTTTCAAAGTGTGTTGAAAAAATTAACTGAGCTCCAGTGAAGAAAATAGGAGGTGTAAGGGTGGATGCAGAATTGGAGAGTGAGTTTTGTTGGTCAATGGAACAATCTCAGTATTTTAGATTTATGTAGACTTATTTAGTTGTTAAGTTGTTAAAAATGATACGATTAAAAGTTCAAGTAAGCTGGAGGAAGGATAGTTGAGATGGTATGGGCACACACGACGGAGACCATCAGACCACACAGTGAAGCAGGCAATGTCTATGGAGCTTCATCGACAGTCATCCAGAGGAAGACCGAAAACTCCTGGATGACTCAATGCTCCAAAATACTTCAGAGAAACTGCCTGGATGAAGGCGATACTCAGAACAGAAGAAACTACAACCTGAGAACGAGAAGAGCCGACCCCAACAGCCTACCTAGGCAACGAGTTGGGACAGCGCAAGGAAGAAGATTTAGTTGTTAATTTCTTTGCTATTAATGATTTTGGCTTTCCTTAGATCTAGAGCTCTACATAAGTTATCCAATCTATCTAACCTTTTTAGAACACATCACAATGGAAGGCCAAATATATTTAAATAGTACAAAAATATTGTAAAGCATACTTGAGTATATTTTCGGGTAGAAAAAGTAAAATAAAATGGTGATTTTTTAAATTTGGAAATAATTACACCTTCTTCACAGACATTCATAATCCAGATGAGACCGATTTAATTACTATGGCTGTGTTAAGTAGCCAAATGTGAATAGCTAGATATCCACTCCCCACAATCTTCCATTACGTCTTCTCTCTACTATATAACGTTATGTCTTATTTCATTTTTAATATTTTATCATTCAAAACTAAAGCGATCATGAAAATTTTTTTTTTTTTTTGTATATAGTAATTTTATTTAATTTTAGTAATTTTAAGACAGTGTAGCTACAATACATTTCTTTGTGTTTTCTAGCACTATTATGCATCCTGAAGCTGATTTTCACATTGTGACAAACATTGCCACGAGTCAAAAATATTTTAAAATAAAACAATAACTTTAAATTATAAAAGTGTTAGCAAATGTTTTATTTTAAATTATAATGTCACATCACAAAGTATCTGCTTCATATGAACAAATAAAAATATTCTCTTAATATTACGACGGAACAATAAAAATTTCGTTAGTCAACTAAATACAAGCTGATTAAAAAATTGTAATGTTCTTTGTATCCGTGGCCCACTAGCCCACAATAATAAGCATTACAACGTAAGTTCGTTATTTTAGTTTATTGTGAATTACAATGATCGCAAATAATATTGTATTTATGTCAACGGTAGCGACTGTTTACTGAGGCTTCGTAAATAGATCTGAACGCTGCCGAACACGCCAGCTGTTCCATTGTACTGTGTGCCCGCTCGTCAATCTCCGGAAACCCAAACCTTTCCGAGAGGGCGCGGTGTGCGAATATTTCTATATACACATATACTACAAAAGTGAAAAGTGTTTCATGCAGGAGACCCTGAAGAAAATAATTTCCGTCAGAACCTATGTCATCTTTGGGGATGCTGTGTGGACGGTTGTTTAAGGAAAGAAAGAGGAGGAAAGTTCTGGGAAGGAAATGGTTTAAGGGGTGGGTAGGAAACTGGGATTCAGTGTGTCCCGGTCATGCGCCTCCAAGACCTAGACAAACCTCACCCCCTGAACCCGGGCACCCCTGCTAAATCACCAAATGTTTATTGTTTCATTTTACACCTTACTGCACTATGTAAAGTCAAGGGAACTACATCGCCACGCGGTTGGGCGGCTTTGTGAAGCGGGTTAAGGTAGTGCGATAGGAAGGGATATTTAATGCAGCCCTTCAAGAGGCTCGGTTTATATGATGGATGAAAAATAGATGGCGATGGCTCCTTTAAAAGCGAGCCCTCTTACACAAAAACTAGTCGAAGAAACGACCCATTCTCATGAAGCCAACATCAACTCTGAACCGGTACTCCTCTCATGTACATTGAGTTTCTTTTACGTGCATCG
The DNA here is from genome assembly GCA_917880885.1 of Limnephilus marmoratus. Classification (NCBI taxonomy): domain Eukaryota; kingdom Metazoa; phylum Arthropoda; class Insecta; order Trichoptera; family Limnephilidae; genus Limnephilus; species Limnephilus marmoratus. The sequence goes on from OU862918.1 coordinate 3,104,052, forward strand.
GTGCTCAGGAGATCAATGCTCCTGCGAGCAGGTTCCATTGCAATAAATGTGGAATAGACTCAGCATACATCGTCTGTAATGCACAATCTGCGCTTTTTACACAATTAAAAACCTTTGAAAATGTTCATTTTATGGAGTTTTTCAAATCAATTGCATTAATTAAGGTATCAGGTGTAAAAAATAAAAATAAAAGTATTTACCTAATGCACTAGCAACCACAAAACTTGGGCTTCAAAGCTGGTTGGTTTTTTTTTACTTTAACTCCACACAGGAGGCCTTGAGGAAAATAATTTCCCTCAGGGCCATGTCAACTGGGATGCTGCGTGGAGGGTCTTTATGAGGAGAGGAAGGAATGAACATTGGTCTTGAAGAGATCCATGTTGTAGGAAGGAGGAAACACAGATACCGGCAAATCATTACACAGCCGAGTTGTTGAACACAAGAACGATTCGAAGAAGCGACCTGTTTTCATGTGACAAATGTCAACCGTGTACAAATGTTGGGCAGGCGTTTGGCGCGTTTCCCGACTATGCAGAGCTCTTCCATTGTAATACCTGTAGAACAAGGATAGCATTCCCACCCGACGCCTATGCTCTAAGGATTGCAATCCGTCTGTAGACGGGAGAATCTATCAAACGGACCGCCGTTTCCGCACAGAGTCGAGGGTTTTTTTTTCATGTATTTTGGGACTCTAGACCAGAGGTGGCTGCTAAATTCAACCGTGGAGCGCACTTGTGATTTGCATAGGATTAGCAGTTGTAGACTATTAAAGTATCTGCGGGCCTTATACACTACGCCCAGTTTTTAAGAGGCTAACTTAACTCTGGCTTCGATGGAGCCCCTTATCTTAGGGTTACACCAGGGTTGATGGTAAATATGAATAAATATGTCGATTTCCGAATTAAATAAGATTGCCCTCCCAACCTATCCCTTCCCATGCTATTGGTGACGGAGATAACCATTGGAAACACAGAATTCTCTCCACAAAGCTGGATTTTCAAACCATCAAATTTGTATTACTAGAATTTGACTCAGGTCTGAACTTCATGGCAATTCAAACTTAATCTTCTTTTAAGCAAAGAAATTATTTGTAGCAGGCTCCACTTGTCTGAATAGCCTTCCAGAAAATATTAAATATTCTAATTCCTTGTGCATTTTTAAAAAGATTGTTAAATTATTTTTGTTGGACGAGGATTGCAAATTTTTTTTTCACATCTGTCCTTTCTAACTTAATAATGTAAATACATTGAATAATTTATTTTATTTTATTATTCGTCTTTCCCATTTTTTAAAACAATATCTTAATATTTTGAAGCGAAAACTTTTTTAGCACCGTTATGATTTGAAATTAAAATGAAACGAAAAAAAGCGTCACTAAAAAGAGATAAATACGTACGTCTATATGATTTAGCCTGCGAGAGAATGAGCGGTGCTTCGTAACCTATCGGACTCCTCTTTGCGCGGTGTTTCGTAGCCTCCCCACTCTTTACTGAAGGTTTCGATTCTGCCATTTGTGAACTCCACACTCTATTTTATTTAATTTTTGTCTTTTTAAAATTATTAGCATATTTGCTTATTATTTAAAATACAATATCAACATATTATCACTCTACTAGTTTACTACAATGTAATGTTTTAGTTTCCTTCAGCTTAATAGGTCCAGTTATTTGTAAGAAACATAAAGGTAACAATATTGTTTTCTTACTATGTGTTTTGTTTTTTTTTTATTATGTTCTAAAAATATTAAACTTGAGGCTTATCATATTGGGGTTAAAAATTGATATGTAAAATAATACCATATAAACAAATAAATTTAAAGTTTAATATTAAAAGCTTGTTAGCGCTCACAATCATTCAGTTGTCAATCACTGGCTTCCATTCCCCGTACCCACAACTGAAGGGACCCAGGGGTAATGCGCTCGGCTCCCGAGCGGGGAAAACCTAATAGAAAATAATAATTGGTCTGGTGCGCGAACAGTGTGGAAGAGAGAATCGTGTATGTGTAATCTGTTTAATTAATGAAAGGAGGGCAATCATTTTATTTGATTTCCTGGTTTATTTTTTACAAAAACATATAAAATACTTTTACACCGGAACAAAACACTTTTGCTTAATTTCGGGGCTGATTATTTTGGAGTGATAGGCGAAAAGCAGGTATATTCATTGTTTTTGTATTTAATTCGTAGAACTCTAATAAATTATTTAAAATTTTATTGTTCTGCAAGTAATTTAGTTTTTATGTTTGATAGAGCTGCGTCGGCTTACAAGACAGTTTAAAAATGGTCTTGTAAGACGAAACAGCTATCACAAAAATAAAAACTAAACTACTTGCAGAAATTAATAATACATTATTAAATTTAATTTAAATTAAATAAAAAAAAAGAAAATCAGGTGGACAGTAGGTAGATATTCATGATTTTTAATGTAATACAATCGAGTATGTCACTTTATAATACCATTAATGTATTAAAATAAAGGTGACTCTCTCCAAAACCATCGCATTTGGGAAAAACAATAAAGAAAGAAGTTTTTTTCAAGTCTTCAGTTTTATTAAAAGCAGAATGAAAAAGAATTCGGGCAATTTCAAGTAATCATTTATTTAATACTAACTGAAGTCCCCAACGTTGCCCGGGCTTTCATCGTTTTTTTTTTTTAATCACATATAGAAAGAAATTTTCCTCTTATTTTCATTGGCAAGTGTGCAAAATTTGATTGGGAAGAAACATAATTCTACTCTAAGGAAGGAAAAAGAGGGAGGTGGTAGTAGTTCGAAATTTCATGTTACATGTGACCTTCATCTTGTTTTAAAAGTCAAAGTGTTCAAAACTTCGGTCAACGCTTGATTTTTGATGTGATTAAATGATAATTTCTTTATTTTGTGAGTTATTAAGAAAAATAAAATCATTACCATCATGAATTTCGGATGCGAGTTTGTGATATTTGCAAAATGCTTTTTGAATAAATGATTTTATAAAGTATTTATTAACTGTTTACTAAATGAAATCCGCAAAATATAGATCCCGAATAAAATATTTGACCTTTAGCTAATATTATACGTAAAACAAAAGTTTTCATTATTTACGCTCCAAATTCACCTAAAAATGATTACAACTTTGAAATACGATACATTTAGTTGCTGAAAAGCTAACTTGTAAAGGTAACCTTTCGAGTTCCATACATTTTTGTACAGAATTCAGCGACATAACGCGCTCGTAACATTGTGAACCACAAAACCGAGCATTCAACACATTCTCAAAGGCTCCACAAAAGCTTCATCGCTTTTCCGCCGCTTTCCACTCACATTGAAACTTTTTACGGACAAACTTATCTAGTAAAAGCTTCATTAGGACGACGCGACATTTGGAACGCTGGCAGTGAGGGAGAAAATAAAAGATTGAAAAAAGAGAACAACGGAAAAACACTTGAAATGTTGAAAAGATTGTAGACTGGCTCCGATGATCATTGCACTTTGGAGAATACGTTCCGATTGATGCAACGCGCGACAATATGTTACCTATAAATCTTGATTTATGGAAACGCAATTTAAGATATATTATGCAGGGTGGCCCTTAAATGTATACCTAGTTTCAATTAACAATAAATAAATAATGATAGAACTTAGATATGTTTTACTAATATTTTCAAAAACTAAAATAAATGGAAATTTTAATGACATTAAGTTTTGAAAATAATATTATCCAAGTGACCTCCGTCAGCCTGTTGACATTGTCTAAGGCGGATTCGAAAATTCTCAAAAACACGTTGACAAGTTGCCCGTGGGATGGAGTTAATTTCCCGTACAATTATTTTGTTGTAATTCATTTATTGTTGTCGGATTGTCATCAAAGACTCTTGATTTTAAATATCTCCACAAAAAATAATCACACGGGCTGAGATCTGGGCTCCGTGGGGGGCACTCAATGTCTCCTCCTCGTGAAATGAGTTTTCAGGGGAATATCTCCTTCAAACTGTCCATGGACAGTTTAGCAGTGTGACAGGTGGCGCCGTCCACCAGCTCCTGGAATTGTGGCTTTTAATATATCTCGAAGAGCTGGGACCAAGAACTCCTAAAGCATCATAATATCATAAAGACAATAATTCTTAGATTTCACTGTCATAGCAACTCCTCTTTCGTTTGCCAAGAAATATGGGCCAATGATACCCCTAGCTGATGTTGCTGCCCACACAACGACCTTCGGGCTATGCAAGGGACGTTGATGCTTCTGTCAGGGATTATTCTCAGACGAATACCGGCAATTTTGTTTATTAACATGGCCATTGGTATGGAAATTGGCCTCATCGCTAAACATCATGTTGAAAAAATTATCAAAACGTTCCAACGTCAAATTGGCAAAATTAAGTCGAAGATCGGTATCATTCAGCTTCAACTCTTGCATCAGCTGAATTTTATAAGCTTTTAGATGTAAATCGTGGCTGGAAATTTTGTTCTCCGGTGACATTTTTGATGTTTTTTTTTTCCAAAAAAACATAAAAAAATGGTAGTTGTTGAACAGTTGGAGGCGGGGTAAGGGGTTCGTCGGACACCCGGCGGAGTGACCAGTGACGACATGCAGAAGAAAATTTTTGTGTTTGATTTTGAAGAAAAAATTAAAAAAAAAAAAAAGTCTTCAAAAAAGTCACCGGAGACCAAAATTTCATTTACATTTTTTACTCCAAATAATGTCAGGAATCACTGGTTAAAGTAAGTCAAGTACGTCCCTTAACACCCTGTATGTACTCGTAACTATTTATCAGTACAATATTTACTAAATTATGACGAACTTACCGCTAAACACAAATATTACTCGCATGATAACCTTTAACATCGCTTTACAAGACTTAGTTTTGTTTGTTTGAGTATCTTCTTTTATCAATTCTTCGAAGTCCACGCTTATGCTTATGAAGATAGGCAATTTACTCAAATATCAGTGAGTTGTAAGTTGTCCGTAGTATGCAATTCAGTTTTTATAAGAAAATATTTTCATTTAGATTATTATTTGTATATTCTTCTTCAATGATATATAATTAGTATGCAAATTATTTATGTAATTTATTTATTTATTTATTTGAGACACAAACAGGATATTTATAAAACATGTTTGTGGGTAATATATAATAAATTAAAATACAAATATAAATATCCCTAGACTAATGTGTCTGTAGTAATCACATTTGAATTTTTACAGAAGCAAACACATGAAAAACAATGCAAGTATTATTTATACATAACTTAAAAAACTTAAATTTAAAAGTGAAATACATTATAAGTAAACAATATTTATGAAGTATTTCCTGAAATGTAATAAAACAACAATTTTTTTTTTTTATGTGCACGAATCGTGGAGATATTTTTTGAAACATGTTACATTATTTACAAAAATATTTATGAAACTGTGTATTTTAACAAGATCGTTGTATGACCGAGACATTCTAGATATAGGATTAAAATATCCAGTATTATTCGTAAAAATTTCAGTCCAAAATATGTTAAGGGTTCTTGTAGATTTGGGCCTGGCGTAAAACTTGATTTGGTTGACTAAGTTACTGTCTACACGTGTCAAATTTGACATGTCACGGCTAACGCCTCGACCGCATCCAATAAAGAAATTACATTGCGACTTATTAAAGATTGAACGTTATGTAGAAGGAATCTCGTACTTAGCAATAATACGAAGCAACCTACATACTCGGCCATGGTCAAATAAATTTATTCATCTGATTGAGTTGCAGTGGAGTCAAAATTATATTTTAAACATCTTTATTCGTATTTATTAAGTTTCTTAATTGAGGCTTTTCTGACAGTGGTCACTGATGACCATTTTTGAGCTTGGTCCTTTAGGAGTAGTGGAAATACAGGACTTAAGATGATTATGAACATATTGTAGGAAGCTGCCAACACTTTTACTCATGTATTCTTAGCGAGATGCCTACCTAAATTGAACTAAATTAAAATGGGAACCATCCATCGTAAAACCAACATCGGTACCATTGTTTACTCCCAAGTGGTTCGCTAAGTTTGGTCACTTAACAGAGGTGCCCGAGTTCATGAGTTGAGGGTTATCCAGGTCTTAGTGGCGGATACGTCTGCCTGCTGCGTGACGCAGGATCGGGAAAGGCTGGTTTAGGGAGATCCTTCGACTTCTCCAGCCGAACTCTCTCGATTCCTAAACTTATACCTTTTACCTTCCCAGAACTTCATCTCCCTGGTTTGTTCGTTCATCTCATTGTTTTAGTTCGTCGTACTTCATCCTACAACGTTATATGGTGCCTGGTTCACACATGACCCTCTTTTTCATCTTATCTCCAACTCTACTTTCAGAAGAGTCTGTGAAGACAATAATTGCAATTGTGATTTGGTTTTGAAACAAAGCTTTGGCGCTTTTTGGATTGCCCTTTTTGCAGCTTTCCTCAGTTAGAATAATTATGAGAATGGTTCTTTGTCTCTACCCAAGAGTTATTTTAAAACAGGAAATACTTGCAATGGAGTGAATGGTGAAAAAACATTTTTTTAATCGTGTATAAGCGGATCTGATGTTAATATAGACTGGCATTCAGTAGCAATAATTAAACCTCATTACCAGTTTTTTTTTAAACATTCTATTGTTTGCTGTAGTGCCAAAATCGATCAATTGAATTGCACATCCCTTACGTGCAGCTGGAAATAAAACGTTTATTATTTTTAATAAAAATTATGAACATAACTGGTAGAATTATTTTTTAAAGTTAAATTTATATAGATATTATTTTTATAATTATTTTTATAATTATCGTCTTTTAAATATTTAATTATTTTTGACAAAAATATTCCATCTTTACGTGAAGAAATATTTAATCGCTATTTTTTATTTCTATATTAATTATACAACACTAATTAATGTATTTTTGTATTTTTACACGCTGTATGTGTATTGTATGTATTTTTGTAAGCTATCCGAAACGTTGGCTAAAGGAGGAGTTAGCGCAACACGGCATAACACCCCAAAAACAAATAACAAAAATACTTTTGGCCGTGAAAATCTAAAATCACTAATAAATGTAAATTACATGATGATAGATGCTTTGATTAAATACCGAGTTTGTGTTGAGTATATTGAGTTTATTGGGTATATTTTGTGTTGACAATATGAATTGAGTGGAACACATATTAGTGAATAGAACACGTATTAGTGTATAGAACACGTATTAGTTTTAAGTTTCAGGCCTATAAAAACTGCTTAACCTCCAACTTACGAACTACTTTTCATTTACGGTTTTACTTTATAAATTTAATTGAAATGCACACATTATAATGTATGAAATTCAATTATTTAGAAAATTAAAATAAAGCTTGCTAGCGTGCCTGAACTCAGCAAAATAAAATAAAACACGCTTTTTGGACGTTTTTTTCGTGAATTAATTAAAACGTGCGGCTGGTATCAAAGAGGAATTTAAACCTTATCACCATCTATAAGGAGTGTTATTGTTAGCGGCCCGATCCCGAATTTAACTTAATTAAATTTACTCACATAGAACTTTCTTCATCCTAGAAATCCGAGTAACTGTAAATTTTCTATAGGTACAATTTTCTATATGTTGCTAGCATTAAAACGCAAAAAAAAGCCCCACGTTGGGCGCCAGTGCTAGCATTGGCGCTACTTGCGGCCAACGCTAAACCCAAAACCTGGAAAGGACATGCAATAAACAAGCCGGCGGCTAGCTCTGCACAGCCGGCGCGAGCAAGGTCCCTCTTAAACCCAGGGCGAGTGTCTGTGGTTCGCTTGTTAATTCCTACTCCCCTTCCTTTCCTCAAAATCTCCAAGGTCTCCTTCCTCAATCAGAACACAGTTGTTATGCACGAAAAAGGGTTTTATTCAATTAAAGGTGAACAGGGTTCTACAAAAGGCCAGCATCGGCACTACACACATGAGTATTTGGCTATCTCTAATTAATTCTATCATAACGGGGGAAGCTTCTCTCAACTCTCTCTACACGTGTTTAGTGAATTTAAATGTCAGTTCTTAGCACACAGAGGGGTAGCAAGGTTCATTGGTACTCACAAGCAGGAGATAGGCGGTCGGCAGACAGGATTCTGAGTAGGCGTAAACCTCTTTAAGCACAATACACAATTAAAGTAAAACATCGTGAGCGTTTACGGAGAGCGCCTAGCGCGAATCACGGGGAACACAGTTATTCTGCCGAAGGCCGGCGAAGGAATGGGGACGGGGAGCCGCTCGGCGCTTGGCACGGGCGCCGCGCGGTGCGGGGAGAGGGGCGGAGGGCCTGTGCAAGGGGTCAATTCGCTATTAGCTCGCACGGGAAACAATTCCGTAACGTAACAATGTCATATTGCTCATTTACGCGCCCAAGCCCACCTTTTCAATTCGTCCATACTATATTATCCACGAAGAGAGTTAAAAACTCCGGTGATATTACGCACTATATTATTGCTTTACACTTTTTGTGATTTCACCATAACACACGCAACGCTTCCCTCAGAGTCGCCACTACATATATGAGATTTGTGCTCCCTCTTTACTTTAGACAACACCTTCCATTGCATTTTTATACAAATTTGTTCGTATGCATAATATATATTATTGTGTATCTAAAAAGCTTCCGGCTTTTAGACATAGAAAGCGGTGATAAGAACTGTCAGTCGATACCGCTAGATGGCAGGTAGCTTAATACCTAGGTTGTTTAACAGAGGGACGGGGAGCTGAGAGAGGGTGATGTGTGTAACGCTCTCATTAGAACCAATTTAGCTAACTACAAGTTAGATCGACTAACTGTGATGACCGTGGCCGGTTATCAGCATTACTTTACTGGACTCCGGGTGTGGATCCAGATTCCTCTATATTGTGATCTCAGTTCAGGGCGTTTGACAATAATGAGTCGTAGGTAGACTTAGTGAGTTTATTCCGAGATATGGTACAGTTGCGCTTCGTAGGAAGCCTGAATGCAAAGAGGACGAGAGACAGCAGTCACACCCTTTTATACGTTACTCGTGCTGTCTCACTCATACATGCATGTCTCTTTTATACCGCAAGACATACGTTCACCACATCCCTCCACACTTAAATCCGAAGACAGTTACACAACATGCTGATAATTATTTACAATACATACAAATATTCCAATATTTACAATGTAAGTAATTCATGTTGAGTCGAGAGCTGAGTGCTGTCTTCATTGACTCATCTGTGTGTTCGTGGTCGTAGTCGGTCCTTCCAATTTCCCGACGTAGACGCCACTGGATCACTGGAGCTGGAAGGAGAAGGAGAAAAACCCATTAGACTGTCATCCGGCACAAAGCTGGAGACATCGTAATCGTCATACGACAGTCTCTTCGTCTCAGACGCGATATAAGGATTGCTGTGTTTCTTTTCCCATGATACACATAATTTAGACAACTGATCAAAATGCCTTTTCCAATACATAATTTTACCATTCAAATTTACCTCAATTATATAAAGTTTTTTTCCTAATTGTTTATACACTTTCCCTGGTACCCATTTATCATTGTTTTGGTCTCTGAAATCTCTAACCATTACCTTTTGATTTATCGAAAAACCCACCGATTCTTTATTATTTCTCTTATAATAATATTTTTGATTTTCCTGACATTTAGACATTTTAAATTTTGTTTCTTTCTTAATTCTATTATCCTTATCTCTCCCCCCTCTCGGTACAAAACTGTTTAAGTTTGACCTTAGTTTCCTTCCAAACATTACAACTGCAGGTTCTAAGCCAGTTGTACAGTGTGGAGCATTTCTGTAATCAATTAAAAAATTTCCTAATTTTTCCTCATAACCTGACTGAAACTTATTTCTTATCATCATTTTTTTTTTAATTTTTACACGTTCGAACCGCGTTTTCTGCTAGACCATTTGATTGTGGATGATTTACGAGTAGTTAAATGTTTGATGTTATTCATCTCACAAAACTCTTTGAAGTCCGCTGACATGAAAGCGGCTCCATTATCTGAAACTATTGTCTGTACACTCCCGAAATAACTAAATAAACCCTTTAATATTTTAATAGTGTTATACGAATTTGGAGAATTTACCTCTACACAGTCTAACCATTTTGAGGTTGAGTCAATAATCACAAGAAAATATTTATTTGCAATTGGGCCCGCATAATCAATATGCACCCTACTCCATATTTCTTCAGTTATAGGCCACGGAGTCAATTCGCTCTTTGGTTGAGAAGGTTGAACCTCTGAACAAATTTCGCATCCTCTCGCTAAAAGTTCAATATTTCCATCTATCCCTGGCCACCAAAATATACCTCTGGCTAAACCTTTCATCTTTGCTATACCTAGATGAGATCTATGTAACAAGTTTAAAATTTTTTCTCTTAAAATTACTGGAATTATTAGCCTATGATTCCAGAAAAAACAATCATCAATTATGGATAACTCATTCCGTTTAATCCAGTAAATCCATTTTGAATCCTCCTTGTTAATTTTATTTGGCCACCCTGTTCTGAGATAATGTTTAATTTCCAATAAAATTTTATCTGTACTTGATTCCGATTTAATTTCCTCGACATCTATAAGTAAATCTCTGTTATTTTTAAATAAACTTAGAATTTGAGTATCAAAGTCATTCTCTACATGAACTGGTTCCTCGACAGGAACGCGAGACAAATAGTCCGAACAGTTCAATGCCGATTTCACGTACTGTACTTTATAATTGAACGACGAAAGAATTACCCCATAACGTTGAAGTCTGTTACACGCTAATACTGGGATACCTTTCTTATCACCAAAAATTCTACATAACGGTTCATTATCTATTTCTAAAATGAATTCCCTTCCATAAATATACTCAAAAAATTTTTTCAACGCAAACACAATAACTGTTGCTTCCAAGTCTAAAATTGAATATTTCTTTCTGCTTCAGTTAATTTTCGAGAAACAAAAGAAATTGGTCTCTGTAAATTATTATCGTAACAATGTAAAAGTGTCGCCCCCAACCCTTTTGTTGAGGCATCTGTAACAATCTTCAATGTTACATCCGGATCATAATGAGCTAGCACTCTATCATCACATAAAATTGACTTAATTTTATTAAAAGCTTCCAAGCAAATTTGATTAAACTCAAAATGTGTATTTTTCCTCAATAAATTATGTAACGGGTCTAGTAGTACTGACATATTAGGTACAAATGACCTGTAAAAGTTCACTAACCCCAAAAAACTTCGTAATTCAGTAATGTCTTTAGGTTGCGATACTTTACTAATAGCGATAGTTTTGTCTTTCAATGGTTTAATTCCTTCTTTTGAAACTTCAAACCCTAGAAAAGTTACTGATGACGCCTTAAAAATACACTTGTGAATATTTACACTAAATCCACAATCTTTTAATCTATTTAACACTGCTGTTAAATTCTCATTATGTTCTTCTTCCGAATCTCCTGTTACAACAATATCATCTAAAAATACCGCTGTTTTTTTCAAACCTTGCAAGCATGAAGCTATCGTTTTACAAAAAATAGCCGGTGCGCTATTAATTCCAAACACTAATCTCGTGAATTTAAACAATCCTAAATGAGTAGATATAGTTGTGAAATCCAGACTTTCCTCATCTAGTTCTAATTGTAGGTACGCTTGCCTCAAGTTAATCTTGGAAAAAATTATTCCACCTGCCATTTGAGAAAACAACCATTCTATCCGTGGCATCGGATATTTATCTACCACTAGCTGTGGATTTATTGTTGCCTTATAATCACCGCAAATCCTTATTTCCCCATTACTTTTTACTATGGGAACGATTGGTGACGCAAACTTACTATAGTTTACCGGAACTAAAATACCTTCCGATTGTAACCGGCCCAATTCCGCTTCAACCTTTGCTTTTAAGGCAAACGGTATATTTCTCGGATTGCAGAATTTCGGTTCCGCATTCTCTTTTAATTTCAAATGCACTTTATATTTATTGAATTTACCCAGTTTCTCCGAAAAAACCTCCGGGAATTTCCGAATTAAATTATCAATTACACTAGTATTATTCTCAACCATATTGTGAGAAACATTTTCACTTCCCTCCTGGGATAAAGTAGATTTTAAACCCGTAAATCCAATATTAAACTTTTTAATGAAATCACGCCCTAGAACCGTAATTGTTCCCTGTTTTACTACGCAAAATTCTAACATTTCCCTATAACCGTTAAAATCAACTGTTAATAAGATACAACCCAATAAATGCAACTTACAGTTAGCGTAACCCGTTAAGGTTAAATCCTTTGATTTTAAATCCAAATGTTTGAAATGTTTAACATAATCTTTGTCTGTTAAAATCGAGACTGCAGCTCATGTGTCTAATAACCCGTTTAGTTCCACATTATTCACTAAAACTTTGCACAATATTGGTTTACAATATACTGAGTTTATCCGAAACATTTTTTATGTTCCTGCGTATTGACGAACACTGAAGAAATGTTATTATTACTTAAACCGCGACATATCTTCCCAATATGCCCTTTTACTCTGCATTTATAACAAAACACGTCTTTAAATTTACAATTTACTGAATCGTGATAACTCCCACAATGTTTACATTTTGTTCGGTCCGCTGACCTCGCTCTGAACGATGTAACCTTCTTGTCCGTGGTTCTAGAAAAAAGTTTACCCGCCGAATTTTGTCTTTGTGACAAATTGTTTGATCTATTTTTAAATTTATTTACTATATCAACACTTTCCGTTTTAATTTGCTTATTCATTACCTCGAACGAATCAATAGCAATAGCAGATTCTAAAACCTTTTTTAATGAAAAGTTTTCAGCCTCCACAAATAATTTCTCCTTAATCCGCCCCACTCGAAGACCGGTGACAAAAACATCTTTTAAATTATATTCAAGTCTGTCCTCGAATTTGCAAAATCTAACGAGATTCCTTAATCGTGCTATATAATCATTAACCGATTTTGAACTTTTTTGTTTCGTAGCAAAAAAAATTTCGCGCTCTTTGAACACATTTCGTTTGATACCTACATGATTTTCTAGTAATAACAATAAATTTTCAACCGTAATATCTGTAATTTTTTTAGAAAACACAAATCAATCAATAAATCTATTGTCTCTGTGTGTAAATGAGATATTAAAACCGCTCTCTTTTTCTCTACCGAATTTATTTTGTCATCATTGACGAGGATGAACTGTTCGTATTGCAACACGAACGTCTCCAGTTTGTCCCTCAAATGACAAAACCTGGGCAGTTCTCCCCCTTCCATCTTCACACAGATACAATCAATAAATAGCAGAAAATTTTACAAACAGCACTCAACTCACGACTCTGTTGACTTGATGCTGCTGCTCCGATCTCGCCCTTCCGCGGACCGTCTCCTGGCTCCTGAACCCTGGTCGTCCTTCTAATGCGCCCTCCGTGAGGTCTGCACCTGTCCAGCTCTTCTCTTGAAGATCCGGACTTCCGTATTCCCGCCTTACGAGAATACTCCTCCAGGTTCTCGGCACTGAATAACCCTATCCAGCGCCTTGATGTTCTTTAGGATGCCGATTCTGCTGCTCTTGCTCTTCCTGCTCCGCAATGATGTGGAGTCGTGATCTGGCCTGATCGTGCCCGATCACCTAATCACTGTAGCCTCAATCTCGGGATGGTTTCTGCGTAAATCAGTCCTTTATCGGCTGCCAATTGTGATTTTGGCTGCTTCTAGTTCCTATTTCGGCTGCGCCAAATGTGATGACCGTGGCCGGTTATCAGCATTACTTTACTGGACTCCGGGTGTGGATCCAGATTCCTCTATATTGTGATCTTAGTTCAGGGCGTTTGACAATAATGAGTCGTAGGTAGACTTAGTGAGTTTATTCCGAGATATGGTACAGTTGCGCTTCGTAGGAAGCCTGAATGCAAAGAGGACGAGAGACAGCAATCACACCCTTTTATACGTTACTCGTGCTGTCTCACTCATACATGCATGTCTCTTTTATACCGCAAGACATACGTTCACCACACTAACCAGTTCCACATTGTATACGCGAAGTATTAATAAAACCAGATAAAAGATCAAGAATCTATTTATTCCCAAAAGTAATCTTCATACAAAGTGTTTGGAGAATCTGTTAGTGTTGCTACAAAATTACAGAACACCACGGGACTTCAGAAAATTTGGCATAAGTTTTAAGTTTCATTGTGTCAAATGTCAATTGTGTTAGTACGAAGGACTATTATAAAACCACAACTTAATCCAAACAAACAAATTTAGAGATGAGTTTGCAATTTTAATACAACAAAAAATATGTAAAAGTGTACCCTCTATAAGGTACAATACTCAGATTGCTCATAAACACCACATAATTTATTATAATGCAGAAAAACTTGTGGTGAAATTTAAAAAAATATATCTTTTATTAGCATATTAAATAAGTGACACAGACATGTGTAAATAATGTTTGTTTTGTTTTGAGCATTCGCATATTGCTTTCCCCATTATCTCAAAACTTAGTATTTGTGTATGTCTGAATAATCAACTGATCGACTTGTATGTGTATGTATTTTGGATGGTTCCATGCCAACTCAGAAACAAGTCAACTCAACACCTCTTCGAAAAGTAATTAAAAGCCATCAAAAACAATAATTTTAAAATAGACCATAACCCTAAACTAACATAACCTATTTAACTTTACCAATTTTTAATATTTTTTCTTTATCACTTTTAATGACTTCAAAGAAGGTTATGAGTTGATTTCATTCTGGTTATCCAGACACCATTTGGGGTCATTTTACTTGTGGTGTTTCACAAACAGTTGGAATCTGAGAGTTCTGCTGAAGACTCTCCCTGAGCTGCTGGACCCTCTGTTGCTTATAACTGGTACTAAGCTAACTGCCATCTAGCGGACTCTAAGGACAGTTCTTAGTACTGCCATCTATGTGAAAAAGCCGGAAGCTTTTAGATACACTACATTAAAATTAAATAAATAATTTAGTTTTAATTAATTGAGTAGTGGGCATTAAATTAAAAATTTAATACCCATTACTCTGTAACTACTCTCATAGAACCTACTTACTTCTTTATACATGTTATTTCTGTGTATCTTTTATTTTTTTCATAATAATACAAACTTACGTATATTTGTAAAAGCAAAAAAAAATTAATTTCAAGAAAATTACGCGCTTTTATATTAATCGTTAAAAATGTTTTACACCGGTATGCTTCGAGTGTGTTTGTAATCATATTTTGTATAATATTGTGACAATAATTATTGAATCTACTGTCGCCTGATACCAAATACGAATCCACTGGTTGAACTCCTTTGTTAAATATTTACTTATCGAATACTCATACCTAATTGTGTTGTGCCTACTTATTTTTTTCATGCTCTGTTTATTATTTTATGTACTGTATACGTACCACGTAATATATGTAATATGTACTTGTTATGATGCTACGTACTTGTTATAATGCTCCTGTACAATTTTTCTTACATGTAAAAGCCATCAAGGCGTAAACAAACAAATAAATAAATAAATTACAATTTTTTTCTACGTCAGTTACGAGTTGCAATAAAACCCTTTAAATTTTACCAATACGAATACATTGCGTACTCAGCAGGCAGCTACAGTATTTCTCTTCTTCAATTCGTTCTTTCCATCCCTTAGTGGGGTTTAATTTATTCCTTAAAAGGCCACCGAGCACCCCTGTCGTCCGGCGAACGAATCAACCCTTTCTCCGATGATTGCGCCCTCGCCCCGTGAATTGACGTCAGGAGACAGGAGGACAGGAGGAGGTGGATCGACAGGGGTCGCAAGTAAATTGACTGCATTCATTCAGCCATGTAGATTGCCATCAAATATCTACAAACCAAAGGATATTATTTGTTTATCATCGCGTGATGCTAGCGTGGTCTACATGATCTCACTGAATCTAAAATTATAATATAATAGTGGAATAGCTTATTGGGTACAAGTAATATTTAATCACTGACCACACCATTAACCCGAATAATTATTGGAGATCAGATTTGTCCCAGTTCACAAACCTCCATATGAATCGTTGTACCTCCCTTACTGTCATGGTGAGAAATGTGATCTAAACGGCGCGCGTTGGAAAAAGAAAACTCTAATTTTAAATGTGTACCTCTATGAAACCAAAGTTAGTTAAAAAAATTTGAGAAAAATGTAAAAAATTTCGAGAACTTTCAATTCATTGTTTTTTTATGAAACTACTAAAACGTTAGGTGGTTGTAACGTTTATGATACATGTTGCCTAATTAAATATGTGTATGTTTTCTCTTTTTTCTCGTCATCAGTAATTTTAAGTATTATATTTATAATATTTATTTCTAATAATAACATTTGAATGCGTATCTTATCATCTTACAAAACCAGTTTTTAGTTTTTGGATACATTCAGAATTATTTCATTTATTTGGATTTTATTGTAAGGCCGGCGCAGTCCAGCGGTAAGGCTCTTGACTCCCATTCCGAAGGTCGCGAGATCGAATCCCGGCGTGGCAAATAAATTTTATTTTGATTAATTTGTGTTATTTCACAATTTATTAATTAAAAAAAATATATAATATATTTGCGGCACGTTCCAGAGTGGAAGATACTCTCAGTATTGCCCTGGTGTCAGACCACCATTCAGAATTGAAACTTTTGCATGAAATGGCTTTAGCCGTGTTTAGTGACCAGATCTGAATAGCCAGGTACTTCCCACCTTCCTCTTTCCCATCTCCTTCCCCTCCCCACTACCTTCAGCCTCACAACATACCCCAATTAGGGATGCCATAGTCTCACTGGCTCCAGACGGGAGCAGTTGGGACTTTTGTGCGGTATTCATATAAAAAAAGGCAGAAATTTTATGACCTGACAGAATATGCCCGAAACCTGGAGGGTTTTAACTGCTCTCAAATGAAAAATGTTACAAATAAGTTGAACTAATTGGCATTTCATGAAATGCCTCCTGAAGTTTAGTAGCGGAAGGTTTTATAAAAATCCTTTTGTAACCGACGTGTTGCTCTCCCTCATTTCTTAATTTTTAATTTTATATGTTTGCTTATGTACAATGCCCCGGTGCAACCAAATAAAGCTTGTGTGCCAAGTTTGCACCGGGAGACATTCTAGAATCCTATAATTTTAATAATTTAATAATTAATATGCTTAATTATGCTTATTTACGCCTCCAAGGCAACCAGGCTGACTAGCCTCCTTTTATTTTTAACTAAGACCCCTTTGAGGGCCTTAATTTCCAGCCTTAGGCTGAAGCCCTGAGAAGGGCCATTTGCCTTCCCTCCCTTGCCGTTCTGCTGTTATGGCACGGCAGGAAGCCAGGCAGCTCCGCCAAGCGGACTACCTGCCCTCCCTTGCCGTTCTGCGGTTATGGCCCGGCAGGAAGCCAGGCAGCTCCGCCAAGCGGACTACCTGCCCTCCCTTGCCGTTCTGCGGTTATGGCCCGGCAGGAAGCCAGGCAGCTCCGCCAAGCGGACTACCTGCCCTCCCTTGCCGTTCTGCGGTTATGGCCCGGCAGGAAGCCAGGCAGCTCCGCCAAGCGGACTACCTGCCCTCCCTTGCCGTTCTGCGGTTATGGCCCGGCAGGAAGCCAGGCAGCTCCGCCAAGCGGACTACCTGCGCTCCCTTGCCGTTCTGCGGTTATGGCCCGGCAGGAAGCCAGGCAGCTCCGCCAAGCGGACTACCTGCCCTCCCTTGCCGTTCTGCGGTTATGGCACGGCAGGAAGCCAGGCAGCTCCGCCAAGCGGACTACCTGCCCTCCCTTGCCGTTCTGCGGTTATGGCCCGGCAGGAAGCCAGGCAGCTCCGCCAAGCAAACTGCCTTTGCAAAACATCGTTTTATAATATAACTTCGTTTAAACACCCCGTAGGACGCTGAAACTAAGACGTTTCAGTGCAGAGTCCTACGGGGCATCCATAGAGCCATAAATCAACCTTGTAACTCTTAAACTGCCAACGCTATATGCCTTTGCGCACAAATTTTGTACTTAGAAAATTTCCGATCAAAAAACAGTCTTTTTCCATTTTAAAAATCCAGGAACCTCGTAAGACGACGAGACAAACCGGTTTCGGTAGCCAGTCTTACGAGGAACCTGGGGAAAATACTAACTTCTTCACATCACTTTGCAAACTTAAATTAAACTCAAATACCTACCAACAAATGGTAAACATTTCCAAAATTGTTCCTAAATTCATTAAACTAAAAATCTACGGGTAAAGAATACCCGTACATACATGTTAGAATTAAGAAATACTTTATAAAAACTATGTTATAACCTGTATAATTATTATTAAATAATGATTTTAATCGACCACTTTCTTGAGCGACACAAGCAAAATGAAGTGCGACAAGAAAGTCGGCGTATTTATACTTACGGGCGAGGTCCAACCCCCCACCCCATAAATGTACCATGTGATCACCTTTTTGCCCAGATTAGGGTATAAAAGGGCGCGTATTTTCCAAATAAAGTTAGTTCTTCTCTACAGTCAACTCGTGTTATTATTCCTACTGGGAAATTTATTATCACTCAGCTGCCTCCCCCGCCGACCTCTGCCTGTCTTCAGTCCTGGTGCCAACACTCCTCCAGAAGAGCCGGCCCTACTTTGGCAACCGCCAGGCGCCAGGATCAGGCAGAGGATTAAGCACATCCAGTGTCCTTCACGCATCAGGCACTGGGTGCACGGGAGGTCAGTTTTATTATTTGTTCCATCACCACCATCCTGTTCGTGCACTAAAAACCCGGTACTTTTTTATAGTCTTGTGGCGACGCTGATACGTCCGTTACACCTTTATACTGACACAATTGAGCGAATTGGTGTAGTAGACTCACATCTGCATTTGGCGGGGATAATCGATGAATCCTGGAAAACTGGGAGGCTTTCATTCTATGTATAGATTGTGACTGATAAAAATAAATTGAATTACAGCGAGATAAAAACGATTCGTTTTCATATCTCGGTAATAACTCGTTTATATTATGATCGAATAATATTTCACAATCCCATCGTTTAAAATCCAGTTAATAATAGATTCGACGGGAAAATTCATCGTATACCTATGCGATTATTTCTTTATTAATTTTTTTAAATAATATAATACGGTAGACCGTTTTCCGACAGGGACAGGTAAAAAAAAAGAGAATGAGAAAAAAAAGAGAAAACTCTGTCTCGGCACACACTCAGAATGCAATTTCATATTTATCAATTAGTCTATGGGGAAAAATCTTTATTAAACCTTTCGAGTATTGAAAACTCGGGTGAAAGCGGGGATTGTGATAACCGATAAATACTCTCAGAATTGCCCTTCTGAGAGACACCACTTATTAATTAGATTAGATTATAGATCTCAAATTTAATGTTTCAAAGACGTCTGATTACGACCAAATAGGGTCGAAATGATAATCTAGCATCCGCCAACGGAAGCAATCTTCCCAATATGCCTTCCATTGATATGCTCGGTACATGTCACACAACTGACCAGCTCCACTAAGGATACTCCACCGAAGCCAGAGTCATGTTGGCCTCTCAGAATATGGGTGTACTGTGCAGCGCCCGTGGATACTTTAATAGTACACAACTGCTGACCAACCGTTAAATCTGGCAGACACCAAAGTCTAGAGCCCAAAAATATCTGGAAAAACCCTTGTCTCTGTGCAGAAGCGGGCGCGTCAAGTAGGTATGCTGTCCTTGTTCTACCGTTATTACAATGGAAGATGCTTCGAGGAACTATCATCGTTGATCCCTTCGGTACCGCATTAGTTGGGAAACACGCCTAAGGTGCGCCCAACATATGACTAACATTTGTCACGTGAGAACGGGTCAGTTATATGACTCTACGATTTTCCGGCTTCTGTGTTTCCTCTCTCCTACAACATAGGTTTCTTCAAGACCCACGTTCACTCATTCCTCTCCTGAAAAATACCCTCCGTACAGTATCTTCAAAGATGACGGAGGCCCTGAGGAAAATTATTTTCTCTGTGGAGTTAATGTAAAAAAAATGTATGAATAACAAGATATCTTTCAACCTTCTCTCACCCATTTTATTTCCCTCTATAGCCTTAGTCTAATCCTACTGCCTCCGTGCAGTTGGGTCTCTTGTGCAGTATTTAAATAACACAATAGCAAAAAGTTAACGATTATATCCACAAGAAATTCCACAATGCAGTAATATTTTTCATTATGTAACATAAACGTACTAAACGTGGATCTTCCATTTTTCATTAAAAATACAATAACAACATCTCTGTTTGCAAAGTGGAGACAATTGTATAAATATTTCGTAGAGTAAATAAAATCTGTGGTGAAAATAACAATGTTTACTCTTTCCGGTTCTTACACCCGACCTTTCTAAAATGGTGTCGTTGGGAATATGTTATTCTTGGCACGTTGAAATTTTTCAAGTAAAATAATAAATGTCATAAGCTCACTTCAGCCAGAAATTGAACATGAACTCGCGTTTTTGAATGCCAATTTCTCATTTCGACTGTTGGTACGAGTTGTATTTCAATATTATATTTTTGTTGTTAGAATATTTTCCTTCGCTTTTTCTAAACTACTTTTCTAACCGGTGCGTATCGTGAAACTTGAATTAACAAAACAATTTTTGATTTGAAAATTATTACCTAATATAATATAATAAGAATCATAGTGTGCAATTCATATGCCGTAGAAGTGACACCTTCAGAAAATTAAGTAGACAAGAGTGGGGAGACCACTATAATAATAATAATGATAAAAGAATTTTGTTCCAGAATGCATGCAGGGAAGTGCAATGCAGTACATTCCGTGTTTTGAAATAACAAAAGAAAGATAAATAACAAGATAAGATTAAAAGTAAATAACAAACACATAAATTCAATTTTAAAAAAACTAATAAGCATGAGAAATGAAACTGAAAAAAAATTATGTACCTATACATTAAACACTAAAATGAATGCAACCAACCGTTTACCGTCTCCAAAGGGCCATCAGGGAAAACTCCATCCAGGCAGTCATGGCGGTGATGATCGCATTCTTCGATTGGCGTAGTCTGCGCCATAAACTTCCCATGCGGTGGCGGAGAAGTGCTCGGAAAGTATGCACTCGTCCCTCTAGGAACATTTTCGTAGCACTGCAGAATCTCGGTAGGTGGAAAAGTTGGCAATAAGCCTTATTGTAAGCAACCTTTAACTTTTTCCATTAGGGTGTAGTGTAGTCAACCCACAGTTCTGATGTGTACAGCTAGGTACAGAAAGCATCGAACAATATTCTTTTTACTTTTGGGCTGCATGGGTAAAAACTTCTTGACAGCATACTCGCTCTAACTGATATCGCTCTTCTCTGACTTTCCATATCCTCGATATCCCGGTGATGATGTGTCCCAGTCCCCAGGTACTTAACGCTGTGATTAACATTATTTTTTCTTCCTTTTGGCCATACTGAGGGTGTTTGGATGATTTCGTTTTTATGTTTAAAAATCATAACTATTGACTTGGTGGTATTATATAAAACGTTATGGTTTCTTGCAAAGTCTTCACAAATTTTGAGTAATTTCTCTAATGCGCTTAGTGACGGTGCAAGAAGAACCATATCATCTGCTACGGAGCACCGCATAAAGAGGAGATCGATTATTTATGAAGCAGTCTTCACTTTAAAAATTAAGATAATATTTGCGCTATCAAATGCACCATTTTATTGAAATTTGTAATTTTTTTCATTGTTTGCGACATTCCTCCGTCTCTGGGAAGTGCACTAACTAATAATTCAGCAGTCATCTTAATCACTTAGGATTGCAATCCGAGGGGTAAGCGGAGACGACAGACGACATCCGACAGTTGAAAGCGTTACCCAGCGGGCCTGGCATCAATCATACATCACCTAATTCGTTCCCAGGTCCTTGACGCAGGCCCTCTCTAATTGTCATCTGATATCTTGATGAATTACCTGCCTGCCTAAGTGTTTACTAACGCTGTGTTCCTTTCCTGGGAAATAATCTTGAGTGAAGATGAAGGAAGATATTGTAGAGATTCATAATCAAAAACAACAAACTACTTGTTTCCCGGTGCATGACAAAATATCTCTGATGGCGTAATCCGGGCTTTTCCATTTTTTCGACGATTATTAAAATAATTATCACGGCTATTGACCTGGGCTGAATCATTTTAATAAATAATTAACCATCACACCGTTTCAGCAGAGGTAGGCAGCGAGGACTGACCGCCAAACAACTCGGTCTTGGCACTGTTACATGACTCGGTTTCGAATCACGTAAGTAGAGATTTATAGAAATAATAATAAATAGACTTCATGCCTCATGGTTGGTGTTTGCAGTCAATTGATAGTCGATTCGAAAAGATTACCACTCCTTCTGACGACAAATATTAAATATTTAGTACCTGACGACCCAAATCATCTTACGGGGGTTGGAAGCTAAACCTTCAGAAAATTATTTATATAACAGCACACCCTCCTTGCCTCATTCTCGTGCTGGACTCCTTGACCTAGACATTGCCTGAATGAAGTAACTGATTCAGTTAATCGTGCCAATGTCTTCCTCGAGCGTCCCAGACTTCTTTCACCGTTCACATTTGCGTCATATTTTCTCCTTATACTTTCGTCAATTTGCTCTACATGCTCAAACCATCTGAGGTTCCCTTTCTTAATCTTACTCTTACTATTACATTTAGCCTTGCATTTTATTTGCGGATTTCCACACACTGACACATGGTTTTACCACACATACGCCTCTGTGATCTCATTTCTACGGCATTCAGTCTACTTTCATCCTTTCTCTGCCCATTCCATGCCTCATTGGACATGCCTAATTATGGTATGTAGGAGTACAAGTTCTCTGATAAAAACTTATAACAATAATTATTACAAATAACAATAATATGCCACGAAAAAGTTGAATCCGCTAACCATCTGTAAACATACGGAGGTGCACATATCCAATAATAGTCATATCGTCTTACTTGTTCAATATCTATTTACAACGCATTATAAACAATGGTAACGTGATAACCGATGACTTTGAATCCGAAATTATCATATTCATTTATTTATTGTTAAAATTATATCCAACTAACTTTGTGGTTCTAAGGTTTATTCATAGTGATGGTTTCTAGTAATAATTCTTTGTAAAGGTAAATCGTTTATTTGAATTATTCAGTGGACACTACACGTGTAGGTAAGTTTTACACATGTTTTTTATACTATGTCTGACTTTCTCAGAGTGTTCTGTGGCAAGACAGGCAACTTTACAAATATTTTATTTTTACAATAAGTACGTTTTTGGATGTGTTCGATAGGTAATTTTTCCGGTAAGTTGGGAGCCAAAATATTTGCCAGATTTAATTCTGGTTGGTATTGGTAACAATAATGGGGATGCAGAACTTTTTTTTTTCAACTTACTAAAGTCGGTGACTGTTACGCATTGCTGGCCTGTAAGCAGACTTTTTTCATAATCATGATATTATGCAGAATGTAGACTATCACGATTATTATGCAGACATTCCTCATGTTTTGTTTTGGAGTAAGTTTAGAACTGTTACATTTATAAATACAAGTAAACATAAAATTATAAATACAAGTGCATTAAACTGCTGCAATTATAGGTACAAGTACGTATAACTATAAATACAAGTACATTCAACTGCTACAACTATAAATACAAGATCATACCTATAACTATAAATACAAGTGCATATAACTATAAATGCAAGTACATGTAACTACAAATACAAGTACATTTAAGTGCTACAATTTTAATACAAGTACATATACTATAAATACAAGTATATTCAACTGCTACAACTAAACTCAAGTACAACAACTATAAATACACGTAAGCATAAATCTATAAATACAAGAACATACGATTGCTACAACTATAAAAGTAAATAACTAACGCTATCCGAAAGAAAGAAGAAGGAAGCATAACACGGCATATTAACCTAAAAATCAATCGCGATGCATAATTCAACTGCTATTACATCTGTTTCGTTGATATTTTGACAACATATTAAAAAATGTATGAAATAATTAAATAGAGAAAATACATTGTTTTTTTCTAAGATAATATAATATTGAACCAAGATGATATGTTTCATCGTTCACACATTGTTCACACTCGCATAATTCGTACACACCTTTTCCATTCGTCTGTAATGTTATTTATTCGAACAAAGAACCTCATTAATTTTCCCGCTGGTCTTAAAACGAAACCAGCCCAGAATTATGTTACACAAATAACAATATTCGGTTACCGCATCATGCGCCGCTACAGGGTGTTTCGATATGAGATCTGCGTTCAGGTTATCTTTTATAATATTTGATTAATATAATAACATGTATGTCATTAATTGTAAAGTGCTTGTAACGGACGTGTTGAAGCATTTCTATTTGACCGTACCAAGAAAAGATTCGGCCCAAGGCGCGGCTGGACGCAACCACGTGTTTCGTATTATGTCTGTAAAATGCTTTTTTTTTCTTTATTAGTTTTTATATACATACACATGTAACATAATCATGAGTAATACCAGAAACCTAAACATATTCTGGACTGAAATTTTTACCAATAATACTGGATATTTTAATCCTATGTCCAGAATATGTCGATCATACAATGATCTTGTTAAAATACACACTTTCATAGATATTTTTCTAAATAATGTAACATGTTTCAAAAAATATCTCCACGATTTGTGCACCTAAAAAAAAAAAAAAATTTTTTTTTTGTTGTTTTATTACATCTCAGGAAATACTTCATAAATATTGTATACTTATAATGTATTTCAATTTTGTATTTAGTTTTTATTTGTTTTTAAAGTTATGTATAAATAATACTTGCATTGTTTTTTCATATGTTTGCTTCTGTAAAGATTCAAATGTGATTACTGCAGACACATTAGTCTAGGGATATTTATATTTGTATTTTAATTTATTATATTTAACCCACAAAAATGTTTTATAAATATCCTGTTTGTGTCTCAAATAAATAAAAAAAAAATAAAATAAAAGAGTAATTAAACATGCAACATGGATCAGAAACTGTAAAAACACATATATGTATAACTTTTATGAGAGTGCAATTACTCGTGTGTAAAGGGAAGGAAAAAAGAAGTTTTAAAAATTAAAGATTATGACACAAATATATAAGTGCATAAATCAAATGTATTAAAAAGTTATATATATAAAATAAAAAATAATTAAAAAAACTGTCAATTAAGTACTGTCAATCAACTGCCAATGCGACTCAAGGTTGCCAAACTATTCAAGATATCATTGTTAAGTCTATTTTTGAATTTATCGTATTTTGAATGTATAAGAATAAATTCAAAAATAGACAAAACAATGATATTTTAAATAGTTTGGCTACCTAGAGTCGCATTGGCAGTTGATTGACAGTTTTTGTTTTAATTTATTTTTTATTTAATTTAATCTCAGTTCAATATATTCGCACCTCACAATCCGGAAGCCGGTTTCGCGCGTACATTCTGAAACCGTCACTTTGAATCGAGATTTTAAAATATCTATGCAAGATAGCTTTCATATTTCAAAGACAATAAGAAGCAATATTTCGATATGTTTGCATGAGAGGAAGAGAGATGTATAGCCTTCAAAATGTAAGGTCGCTCGGGACGTTTTTGGTCTTATGAAAGTATAACACTATTACGTGCTTTGGGATGTATTTATTCCTAAACAAGCAGACGGGCTAGACGCCTTTGATACTTGGTTACTCCAGAGCATTGGTAAACTTTGTCTGCTTTGCCAGTGACTGAGTTTCTCCAAGTTTGTTGAGTCCTCAGCAGTGTCAAAAGTATCTTAATACGTTGTAAGACAGTTATGAATATTATGTAGGTACTTAGTTTGAAACTCTTTAGTGATTTGTTTGGAATTGACAAGTAGCTTAAAAGGGCCGTGTTCGGTAACTAGACCTGAATAGCCAGGTGCTTCCCCATCTTCGGCTAAGCCATCACCTTCCCTCCCCACTAACTTCACCGCTACACACCCCAAATGGCGATACCATAGTTTCACCGTCACCAGATATTTGGGAGCAGTTTTGTGGGGTATTCACATTAAAAAGAGTGTTAATATTTTATTTCTTTATTTTGCCTAATAAGCAACACCCTTTAAGTTAGAGCAATTTCTGCCCGAACTCGTGATTAATTTATATAAGTGTCGGTCATTAACACAGGTTTTTGGATCTGTCAAACACAACTGGCACTGGGAACTGGGCGCCCGTAATTGCGGGTTGGCCCGCTTTTACATAACCAATATACGTTCATATTTACGCCGAATCGAAACGTTCAAACGCGGAATCACTCGAATCGCTGAATGGGTAAATGATAAAATGTGGGATTCGAATACAGAACGATAATTTGGGGGCGTATTGTTCAAAGGATGTTTTCTGTTGCGAGGTTTTGCGAGCTTTTGTGCTATGTTACGCCATTCAATATGTTTCACGTTATTACCGATTTGTTTTTTTTTTCTTTGAATTTTACGGATTGTTAATTATTTAGGTTTAACGCATGAAAACCGCTCAAAGCACCCTTTGAGTGATACACAAACGGCACTATACAAATCATCCGAATATTGTTATTATTTTTTTATTATTGATGTATACTTTTTTTTACTTCATCTCAAAATAGGAGGCCGAGTGGAAAATAATTTCGCTCGGGACCTATGTCATCTTAGGGGATGCTGTGGGGAGGTTTTTTCAAGAAAAGGAAGAAGAGGAATTTCTGGGAAGGAAACAGGTATGAGAGGTGGGTAAGAATCTGGGGTCAGTGTGTCCAGGAGAGACGGACATATGAATCCATCTCTTCAACTGCGGTGCAAGGCGAAGTTCCGAGAGAGTCCTGCAGGAGAGGCCAAAAGGTCTCCCTCAACCAGTCTCTCCGATCCGGCCGCCATGCAGTTGGTGAGCAGACGCATCCGACAAATTTGACGGCCTCCATGGTCGAGGGGTAAAGCTTTTGACTCGCAATCCAAAGGTCGCGTATCTCGAATCCCAACGTGGGCAAATAAACTTTATTGTTCAATTTTGTGTTATTTTACAATTAATTCATTACAGTATATTTGCGGCACGTTGTAGAGTGGAAGATAATCTCAGTATCGCCCTGGTGTAAAACCACAATTCGGATATGAAACTTGCTTGAAATGACTTTAGCTTTAATTGACGCCAAAGTCTCACTGGCCAAAAACCGCGGCCACGATCCGGACAAACCTCACCCCTTAAACCAGGGCACCTTAGTCAACAAATGTAGCGAACAACTTGGGGTGACCTATGGCAGAGATGTCGGTAATTAATATATAAATAAATGGCCTCGCATAGGCGACACACACACCTTCCTCTCAAATGAAAAGTGTCGGGTGTAAAATCAAATAAAATAAAAATTATAATAGTGAAACTTTTAACCGGGGGAATCTTGAAACAAATCTGTGACTCACGTCTACAAACGCAGATGGTTTTTTTTTATCCCGCCTGTCCCTATGTGTTTTGTCAGTGGATTAGCTTCTTTTTTTGCCCCATCAAATTGGCGCCGCCCGATGAAATGCAAATTATCAGTCAACTGTGCTCGCGCCGTGCGCCGTGCCGTGCAGGGACCATGGGTTAGAATTCTTAATTGCCGTTTTAATTGTCCGGAATCGGGATTTTTTATTGAACACATTGCGATGGGGGCGCTAATGGCCCGGTGTTTGAACGTGCCGCGAACGTGAACGTGAGGTGTAACAAGCTTGCAACTTCTTTTTTTGAAAAGCTTGCACATACCTACATTAACTGTATTGTTCTCAAAATATTAAATAAACTGCCGAAGACAATTAAAAATAATTCCATTTTCCATTTTAATAATTCATTATCACTAAAGACATGTACGTGTAACCTAAGAAAGCGGGTGGCTACCTACAATATATGTAAGGCAAAGTAAACCAACGTTTTGCGCAACACGTCTACGAAACAAGACGTAGACATCAAAGCTTTTTTCCACTGTCCAATAAGAAACACAAGGTTAAACCAACTATTCCACATCCCACACTCAAAAACAAATTACACACAATATTCATTTCTCCGAAGGACGTGCACAAAATACAATGATATCTTTTACGACGCTGATATTTTCCATTTGTCCTCAGGTCAACTTATTAAATTCATGATAGAAAAAATTAAAGCAAATTGTTAATTACGAACTCTCCACCCCTGCTGCATGTTATTTTTTCTTTCATTCTCATTATGTTGGTTTTACTCATTTTTATAATAATAATAATATTTGGATGATTTACATATCCCACATGCTTTAATTTGTGTTTATATGATTTGTGTATACAGGGTGTTAAGGGACGTACTTGACTTACTTTAACCAGTGATTCCTGACATTATTTGGAGTAAAAAATGTAAATGAAATTTTGGTCTCCGTTGACTTTTTTTGACGACTTTTTTTTTCAAATTTTTTTTCTTCAAAATCAAACAAAAAAAAATTTCTTCCGCATGACGTCACTGGTCACTCAGCCGGGTATCCGACGAACCCCTTACCCCGCCTCCAACTCTTCAACAACTACAATTTTTTAATGTTTTTGTATGAAAAAAAAAAAAAAAACATCAAAAATGTCACCGGAGACTAAAATTTCATTTCCATTTTTTACTCCAAATAATGTCAGGAATCACTGGTTACAGTAAGTCAAGTAGGTCCCTTAACACCCTGTATATATATTTTTTTTATTTTTTTTTACCACCAGTTTTCGTTAATGTTTTAATCTATGTTTTTATATATATTATAAATTTTAGCGGAAACTTCGCTGGTTAATGCAACCATGTAATATGTTACTTTCTTATTAAAATATGTATAACTGTTTGTTTCCTAAATAAACTAAAATAAAAAATAAAAATAAAATAAAAAGCAAGAAAATGAAATTAATACAACTAATACCATAATCTGTCTCCAAAATTATTTAAAATTTAATTTTAACATTTAAGATATTCACCTGAATACAATACAATATACCGGTGTACTTCATGCCTATAATTTTCTATTTTTCTTCTCATTTCCTCTCATTTATTTCTTTTCTATTCCTCTCAAATCTTTCCTTTTTTATTGTTTTTTTTTTCATTTCTTTCATTTTCAATTATTTTTTAATTTACTTTTAATTCCTATTTTCTTTCAAATATTAAAATTACATTAAATTTCTGCCACCTTCAAATAGGTTCGGCCGAGCGAGGTGGTTTATTATATAATCAAAAGAGTATTTATCTATATTTGCTTAATAAATATTTAATTTTTTTAAAGGTACATATTAAAGATTTATTATATACACCGATTTCTCTATTAATAATGACCCTAGTATCATTGGTTAAAATTTACTTTACGACATAATTTTATTCTACTTTATGTACCTTTATATTTATTATATAACTTTTTTTATGCAATACCATATTGGTGGGTAAATGTGAGTACCGCCGCACCGGGAACCCCGAGGTTTGTACGCAGGGGTTGGCTACATTTGGTGACAGCAGGGATGCCTTTTTATGGAATGAGGTTTATCTAGATCTTGGCGGGGAATGCGTTTGCCCGCCTACTGCGTGGCGAACCAAATAGGGAGAGACTATTTGATAGAGACCTACCCTAGACCTCTCCAGCCGGGCTCTCTCAACTCATCTTGCACTGCAGTGGGAGTGATGGATTCATACGTCCGTCACTCCTGGACACATTAATCCCCAAAATCCTACCTACCCCTCATACGTTTTTCCTTTTCTGAACTTCTTTCCCTTCCTTTCCTTTAAAGATATTCGACATCACATTCCCAAAGATAACAGAGGAACTGAGATTTTTTTTACTCAGGGCCTAAGTTTGGAGTTAATGTAGAAAAAAAAATGGCATTTTTTTTCTCTTCCTTTTTGAATATAAATATAATATCGCTCCGTTGCACTCCTATATCTACTTTTACGTAACTGTATATTCGTCCATTTTACCCGTTGTAACCTCATACATGCGCTGTTTCTGTTGTCATTAGTTTTTCAAACGTTCCTTAAAAAAATTCTTAAAAATCGAAATTAAGAAGCTCAATAGTTCTTGGTATCCGGTAATTGACAGCTACACCAAAGCTATATCATGGAACCTATCCAAGGTTTATGCACCATATTGACTTACTTGAGGAAACTGGTTCTGTAAGTCTAGAAACTAGGCGGAAAGCAAGTCTTGCTATTCTGTCTTTCAAAACTTGGAACAATTTCATCGATAGCCCATTTCTCTTGGGATGCTATGATTTGCCTTTCTCGAACAATTGAGTTTGTTTATGGACAAAACTATTTGTCCAAATGTATGTACGTGCGAAAACAATTCATTCGTCTTAATATTTTAAAGCATAACTTGTAAAAAGCGGTTTTCACTAAAATAATTAAGCTCGCGCCGTTTATGAAAGAGTAGATTATGAATTCTTTTGAATATCACCTTAATTATTTTTTACAATACACAAATACATTGTTGTAGAACATCTGACCACTACAGCTGAAGTCGACATCATGACTTATTTAAAGAACCGAACGGCAGAACAGACGTCTTGGCAAAGCATGGCGTGACGAGGGGAGTAGTGCTGTTAAATGAAATTGCAAACCATTTGGATGTAAGCGACTATTCTTTATGTGCCGTAAAAATATTATTGAAGAGTCACTTGCCTAAATGCTGATAGGATAACTAAATTGTAATTGGAATTATTCTGTTGTACAATAATAATAAAAAAATAATTAAATTAAATTAAAATAAAAAAAAAAAATTTAGAAAATCATTTTAAATTATTCTCGAACATCAGCTCACAGAGGAGAAGAGCTGGCAAAACGGTATCGTTTCCACATACATAAGCAGTATAAGCACACCCTTCGCCACTATCAACTACACATCCCTGATGATGGACACTGTAACGCTGTCCGAAACGTTGGCTAAAGGGGGAGGTAGCGCAACACGGCATAACACCCCAAAAATAAGTTACAAAAGTAAGATAATAAGCGTTGTGTAAACTCAATTGGATAACAAAATTTCAAGAAGGAAATTAATGTTCATCATTTTGTCGGAATTAAACGCGATTGGCTTTTCCTTTCCTTGATCATCATCATCACTATTGGCTCTACAACCTCTGGTGGGTCTTGGCCTCCTCAAGAGTCTTCCTCCACTCATCTCGGTTTTGAGCCAGCTCTCTCCAGTTTAGAAGCTCCAAGATAGATATGTCTTTGAGGACGTTGTCGCTCCATCTTAGTCTTAGTCTTCCCAGGCTCCTTCGCCCTATTGGCCTTGAGTTCAGCAGGGACTTTGTAGCTTGATGCTCGGTCATTCTCTCCACATGACCCAGCCACCGAAGTCTTCCCAGTTTTATAAATTTTGCGACGTTTAGCTCCTTAAACAAAGTATAGAGCTCATTGTTATAACGTCTGCGCCAAAATCCATTTTCTAGAACCGGTCCGAAGACGCGCCTAAAATTTTTTCTTTAAAAAACGTCCAGTGCTCGCTCATTCCTCTTAGTTAGTTCCCAAGTCTCAGCTGTACGTAAGTACCTACTGGTCTAATAAGTGTTTTGTACATTAATGTCTTCGTGTTTCTGGACAGCAGTCTGGACTTTAATTGGTTTTGTAGGCGGAAATAACAGCGATTTGCGTTCACTATGCACTTCTGGATCTTC
Source organism: Limnephilus marmoratus (assembly GCA_917880885.1). Taxonomy (NCBI): domain Eukaryota; kingdom Metazoa; phylum Arthropoda; class Insecta; order Trichoptera; family Limnephilidae; genus Limnephilus; species Limnephilus marmoratus. The sequence goes on from OU862918.1 coordinate 3,135,643, forward strand.
TCTGTGGTATTATTGTCGTTTGTTATCAGGGAGCCTAGGTATGTGAATCTTGGTGCCGTTTCGAAATTTTGGTTTCCACATGAGAGAGTTGGGATTTGTTGGGTGCATCCTACGGCCATGTATTTGGTCTTTTGCTGGTTTACTATGAGACCCATATTTTTGGCAGAGCTTTCAAGATTTATGAAGGCGTTACGTAAAGCATCTGGAGTTTTCGCGATTATGTCGATATCATCAGCGTACAATGTATGGACACTGTAACGCTGTCCGAAACGTTGGCTAAAGGAGGAGGCAGCGCAACACGGCATAAAACCCCAAAAATAAATAACAAAAATAAGACGCGTTGTGAAAACTCAATTGGACAACAAAATTTCACGAAGGAATTAAACGCTCATCATTTTGTCGGAACTAAACGCGATTGGCTTTTCCTTTTCTTGATATAAAACAAAAAATAAACCACCCCTAAGGGATGCACTATTTTTAAATACAAAGTGAATTTTATTTTCAAATCCTGATATCCAACAGATTTTTCAGCAAAATACAAATATTATTCCCAGAAAATTATTTAAAAAAGAACGTTCAGCTGTTTAAGCAATGAATGAAAAATTCTAAGAATGAATAAAATGAAAATCGTATACGCTATCCCTCTTTCGCTGAGCGAAGGCAAAACAAAGGCTGATTCTCAGTTACCTTTCTTAAGGATCTCGCTGGCGGAAGCGTCAATGCACCAATTTACACAATGACGGCCAATTACGGTGTGTTTATTTCAACGTAACATTTTTAAAAACAAAATCTTTATTTTCAAGTCTGGCAGAAAATTCAGATTTTCGTTAGAAAAATGGCAAAGCAGCCAGAAAATAAAAATTTATGATTTTGAGGATTGTAAAGCAATATTAGTCCAATAAAAACTATTATTATTTTATTGTGCCTAGTCGGAAAACAAACCATTATTCTTTATTGCCTTCTTTATTGCTTCTTGTGAATTTTACCGCCGAATAATGAAAATTGGACGAAATCTAATCTTTGTTTCGAATTACGTCTTTGTAAGAAACATTTTTATTGTGTTATCAATATTATTGCTTCACATTTCGGTTTCTGATATTTTTAGAGTTCAATGTATTGGATGGGATTAATGGCTCAAAGATATATTTATATTGTAGAGTAAAACAATGGAAAAATTACAAATGGCTTTTAAAAAATTATTGGTGTTTTTCATGGTATGTAAACTAGACACAGTATCGCCATGGTGTAAGACCACTATTCGAAATTCAGTTTCTTAAATTGGCTTTAGCGAGTTTGGTGAGCAGATCTAAATATACAGATACTTCCCATCTTTCCCACCCCATTCCAACTTCAGCTTCTCAACGTTCTCCAGTAGGCCTCTTGCATTATATTTAAAAAAAAAAACGGTTCAGGCAAATATTCTAAGACATACTGTATTTTTTTTTAATGGTATTTTAGAAACCCTGGCGATTTTTTGAAAATTGCAATACCAAAAATCAGACCATTTTTTATAAACCGGAAAGACGGGACATAATTTTATGGGTGCGAAAAATCGATAATTATACAGGGTGTTTAAGGACGTACTTGACTTACTTTAACCAGTGATTCCTGACATTATTTGGAGTAAAAAATGTAAATGAAATTTTGGTCTCCGGTGACATTTTTGATGTTTTTTTTTTTTTTTTTTTCTACAAAAACATAAAAAATGGTAGTTGTTGAACAGTTGGAGGCAGGGTAAGGGGTTCGTCGGACACCCGGCTGAGTGACCAGTGACGACATGCAGAAGAATTTTTTTTTGTTTGATTTTGAGGAAAAAATATTTGAAAAAAAAAAAGTCACCGGAGACCAAAATTTCATTTACTATTTTTACTCCAAATAATGTCAGGAATCACTGGGTAAAGTAAGTCAAGTACGTCCCTTAACATCCTGTATAGCCGAAAAACATTTTTAAAAAAATAACGTTTTCCACACGAATGGCACAGAAGAATAACGAGGCATACCAAAAAATATTACATCTCATAAATATTTTTTTCCTTGATCCATCTTATTGACCATAAATCATTATAAAGTTCAACGTCCATATTACTAAATCCAATGTAATATACTTGTACTTGTAAATTATAATAATAATAAGAACATTATAAAATTTTATTTTGTTAAAATCAGCACCATTACCATTATACCTATAAAACACGCACGGACAGCATAAAATGTACGGGGTTCTCTTCATAACACCTGTCAAAAAATCTAATGATAAGTTCACAGAGAACAAATAATAAATCTAGTGAACGTTAAATGTCAAATTCAAAAAATCGCCTGAAATCAAAGTGTTACCATATAAAAAAATATATCAGTGTGGAATTTTACAAAATTAAAAGGAACATTTTCGGAGACGGGACATTTTCATGTAGTTACGTCACGAGCCCAAATAATAGATATATTTATTTAAAAAAAAATTGTACATTTCTAAAATTATTTACTAACATTTTCGTAATCTGATCAAAAAAATCTATGCACACGATTTTTTCCAAGTCGTTATGAAATCCATGCAAGTAGCCTTTGTCCCACCGGCTGCGGTTAATAGAGAGCAATCAACAAGACTCTTATGTGGAATTCACATTTAAATAATATATTTATTTATATTTAACCACTCAAACTAATTTGTTCGGTTTTCGAAACAACTCATATGGGTCTCATGGAAATTGTTGTGTTTCTCTTATATCATGGTTAGAAATATGATCTGAGCGGTGTTAGAAAGAGAAAACAACACGCTTTGTATCTAAACAAAAAAGTTAACCACAAAGAAGTAAAATTTACATATTTTTTAACCCAAGTTTCGGATGGCAATTTGAAAAAAATTATGAAACTTTGGCAGTTTTTTTATTAACCCTTTTTACACGGAACGACAAAAGAAGTGCGGAAATAGTAACGTTTGTAATACATTTGTCTGATAAAATATGCATGTGTTTTTATTTATTTTCGTTATCCGTAATTTTGGTTAGAAAAAATGTAAAGCGAGCCATTTTTTTTAATTTTTAAAGTTTGTTTGCCAAATTTTAATACTAAAAAATATTTTTTTTACTTTCAAAAACAGTTTAGAGCTTTCGAATACGTTCAGAAATATAATTAAGATATTTTATTGCAAAGCGGAAATATTTTGTCTTTCTGACAAATTTGGTCGAGGCCTGAGGGTTAAATAAAAACAAAAACTAAAGCTTTAACGGACCACACCTGGAAACAATTTGACGACAAAAATAACAAAAAAACATTTTTAGACGTTTATGGATGTTCTTTTGGTAGCCTGCACAGTTATCTTTGAAAAGCTGTAGGAACCGTCAAATAGAAAAGTGGTAATAGGTACTAAAACGAAAGCTCATAAGTATCAACGTGGCTGTGTAAAAACTTTGAATAAATTTACCAGTTTTGCATAAGGATACCGCGGGACAGAATGTATAATAACATAAAGTATTTGTTTTAATTATTTTACTGCTTTTTTTAACGCGGGCTAGCCGAAATGATATATTTTTTAATTTAACCAGAGTATCGGACGTGCCAGGAAATTCTGGAGCAGAAATCCAAATTGTGGTGGGCCCGCCTCATGGTTTGTGCTGCGTTTATATTTGTTTGCGGTTTATATTCCGCGAGGGTCCGCGGTTTTAATTGGCCACCCAGTGGCGGTTATGGGCCACTTTTTTCATACAGGGGTGCCGGTTTTATTGAAAAAACAGTCCCGTCTGAAGTTACGTTTGTTTGTTTTGTTCTGGGTGATTAGTGGAGATATAATCTGATGCGAAAAAATTTAAAATACGTGCTTAATATTAATTCAGATGTAATCAAAATTTATTGGTAGTCAAATATTGACCGATAACCGTCACAAGTTCATAAAAGTCTGCTCGATAAAGAGTGTTAGGTGTTTGATTGGTGTAGAGGCGAACTTCGCATCCCACAAGAAACCCAAAGATGAGTTTCCATTCTCCACGGGTTTTACTTAGTGCCGAAATTAAAAATATGTTGATTTTTAAACAGTACTTTATTATAATTTATGTAAAAATAGTGCCACAAAGTATTTTTGCAAATATTAAAGAAGATATAATTAACGAATTAACATGTTACTTATTGAAGTGGCACATGGACCGCAGACATAGAGACACATAGTTACCGTACAGTTATTTTTAAATTGCCTAATCGGAGCGATGGTAACTTCGTATGTTTGTAAATGTAATTAAAGTAAGGTGAAAGACTTTTTTAGCCTTATCGGAGCAATGTTAGTTTCTTGGGTTAGTAAATAAAATTAATGTCAGGAGAAAGGCTTAAATTTCCTTATCGGAGCAATGTTAGTTACTTATGTTTGTGAATGTAATTATTGTCAGGTGAAAGGCTTATTGCCTTATCGGAGCAATGTTAGTTACGTATTATGTTAGCAAATGTAATTGATGACAGGTGAAAGACTTGTCTAACCGAAGCAATGTTAGTTTCATATATTTGTAAATGTAATTATTGTAAGGTGAAAGCCTTAAATTGCCGTATCGGATCAATGTTACTTACGTATGTTTGTAAATGTAAATAATGTCAGGTGAAAGGCTTAAATTGCCTCATCGGAGCAATGTTAGTTTCGTATGTTTGTAAACGTAATTAATATCAGGTAAAAGACTTAAATTGCCTCATCGGAGCAATGTTTGTTACGTATGTTTATAAATCTAATTAATTTCAGACTTAAACTGCCTAATCGGAGTAATGTTGGCTTCGTACGTTTGTAAATATAATTAATGTCAGGTGAAAAACTTTAATTGTCTAAACGGATGAATGTTAGTTTCGGATGTTTGTATTATTAACTTGCCTATTCGGAGTAACGGTAGCTACGTATGTTTGTAAATGTAATTAATGTCGGGTAAAGACTTTAATTGGCTAATTGAAGAAACGTTGGTTTTGTTTTTTAAAATGTCAGATAAAGAACTTAAATTGCACAATCGGAAAAATGTTAGCGTCGTATGTTCGTAAATGTAATTAACTTCAGGTTAAAGAGTTTACGCGCCTAATGGGAGCATCGGTAGTTTCACATGTTTGTAAATGTAATTAATGTGAGGTGAAAGGCAAATTGTCTAATCAGAGCAATGGTATATTTGTATGTTTGTAAATGTAATTAATATCAAGCTAAATACTTAAATTGCCTCATCGGAGCAATGGTAGCTTCGTATGTTTGTAAATGTCATTAATGTCAAGTGAAAGAGTTTAATTGCCTGAATGGAGCGATGTTGGTTTTGTATGTTTGAAATTAAAGTAAGGTAAAAGACCTAAAATATCTATCCAGAACAATAGTAACTTTGTATGATTGTAAATATAATTAAGTTGTGTAAATGATATATTACAAATAGAATTTTTACGCAGCTTTTAAGCATACAAAATGTTGTTGTAGAGTGCGAATAAACTTCATTAACTTCATTCCGTCGAATCAAAAATTAATTTGTATCAGTCTTCAATCAAGGAAGTTTTAAAGAGTTGGGTGGTTCAGTTGAGCTGCGGTAAGCCACATATAGAAGGGTTGGAGGGGTGAATACCAAACACCCAACACCCAAAATCCAACACGCGATCTGCCTGAAATATTAAACGGCTAGACATGTTTCCTACTCCCGGAGCCAAACCACTGTTCGGTTACGAAATGATTTACAGGATTTGTATATTATCGGAATTAACTTATCAGAACCCAGCAGTGAGTAGATACATAATGTTACGTTCTTTTGAAATCTAATGATATGTAAAATTGAAACCATTTCTACATCAACAATTTCACATCGCGATTTCTTTTAGTAATTTTTGAATTTTGGTATTAGAGTAATTATCTTAGACCGACTCAAGTACCTACCGAGGTTCCACAGCAGCCCGAATCAATCTAGCCTCCAAGTAAAATAGGCGACTTGCTTTTCATCTGGGAGGCGGATATGGGTACCACCGCCCCGGTAACCATTTATTGCATAACCAACACCCCTGCCATAGGTCACCCCCAGACTTGCAGGGAATAATAATAAAAATAATAATTTTAATCCCGCGTTCATGGGGTTAGGTTTATCCAGGTCTTGGTGGCGATTGCGTGGCGGGCCAGATTGGGAGATATTGGTTGAGGGAGACTTTTTCACCTTTTAATCTGGATTCTCTCGTCCCATCGCCTTGCACCGCAGTGGGAGGGATGGATTCACACATCTGTCACTCCTGGACACATTGACTCCCAGATTCCTAGCCACCCCTTATGCCTTTCCTTCCCTGAACTTCCTCTCCTTCCTTTTCCATAAAAATACCCTCCACACAGCATACTCAAAGATGACTATGCATTAACCAATTTTATTCTTTCACGCATTTGACGGCCAGCGTGGTCGAGGGGTAAGGTTCATGATTCGCAATTTGAAGATCGCGGGATCGAATCCCGGCTTGAGCAAATAAATTTTATTTGATTTATTTATGTTATTTCACAATAAATTCATTTTCAATAACATAAAGTACATGAGCGGCACGTTCCAGAGTAGAAAACACTCAGTATCGACCTGGTGTAAGACCACCATTCAGAATTGAAACTTTGCTTTTAATGGCTTTAGCCGTGTTTGGTGATCATGTAACAGTTTAACTTGTTACCCCATTTAATTTGAATGTTGGCTCGTATTTGAATCTTGACACATGTGTGTTACTTGCGCTGTTCACCCTGGAGACGGTGGCGACATCTGGCGGGGGACGGAAGAGCGGGCACTCAACGGATTTGGCGACAAGAAGAGGGTGATTTTCGGTTTCTCCTGCTGACATCGTGAGGCGATAGTTTTTTTCTTTACCTGATACTGGTTTCTTTTAGATGTAAAGATTAGGATGTTCAAATAAAATGGTTATGTTCATTAGACAGACCTGGCGCCCGACATTCCGAGAATATAAATGCTCACGAGAATATAAATGCTTTTCATTTACTCACAAGTAATCGGCCAACGCGCCTCAACAACATTAAAATATTTAATATCCCATATAATATAATTTAAAGCAAAAATAAATTAAGTTGCTCATATCCGTAATAGATGTTTTATATAGCTTTTGATTACAAAAATAATTCTTCAGTTTGGTTGGGTATTTTAATCTCAAATCCAAAATTAAGATTTGTATAAAACGGGCCGTGCAAACGTTCCTCTTATGAGATCGCCTATTCTGAGCGTATTGTCTCAAGAGCAGTAGAACAGTTCTGACGAATCAGTGGAATAAAGGCAAAAGGTTCTTCGTTTCTTCAAGAAATAACCCTTGGGTCGAGAGACATTTTCTCCTGCTCAATATTGTTGAAGTTCTTTTGTCTGTCTGGCGGAAGTACAATATAAAACACTCAACTCTATATTCGGATTTCCTTCGTGGAATAATAATCACGGTGAAGAAAAAATTGCATTCACTGAATTCACATTCAGGTCGTCCTGTTTATTAAGTTTAATTATAGACAAAGAATTTTCAAGAGATAAACAAAAATATATTTTCGATTATTATTATGAAATCCCTAATTACCTAAATAACAATAACAACAACAAAAAACACTTACCATCATCAATATTTGTACTTGTCAATATCAGTGTTAGTATGTATGAATTTATCATTGTATGGAATATGAGGGATTACACTACCCTCCATGAAATCGATTAGCCAGTTGATTAGTCAGATATCTGACACCCGAGAAATCGAAATTTGAGTTGAGTGTGCAGTTACATGTAAAATCTTACTCTCTATCTGGTGCAATTTGGGAGGCGGGTATGGTCATAGCCTCCACGGGAATCATTTATTGGACAACCAACATCTCTGCCATAGGCCACGCCAAGTGGTTCGCTACGTTTGGTGACTTAGCGGGGGTGCCCGGGTTTGTGGAGTGAGGTTTGTTCATGTCTTGGCGGCCAATGCGTCTGCCCGTCTGCTGCATGGCGGATCGGACCGAGAGAGACTGGATGAGGGAGGTCTTTCAACGTCTCCAGTCAGAACCCCTCTACCCATCGCCTTGCACCGCACGGATTCGTAAGTCCGTCACTCCTAGACACTAACCCCCAGATTTCTACCCACCTCTCAGGCCTATTTCTTTCCCAGTACTTCCTCTCCTTCCTTTCCTAAAAAGAACTCTCCACACAGTATCTATTATTTTCCCTTTGTGGAGTTAATGTAAAAATTATAAAAGAAGAAAACCTCAAGTAAAAACTTAAGAAATGAATCAAACAAAATTTTGATGCTTTCTGAAGCACTAGTAGTATATTTCAAAAGGTCATGCTAATGCACTGGACCGTTATGCCTTCCGGTGCTATTTTATAGTATATTTAATACGTTTAACACTACGGTACACGCGCCTCTAAAACGCTCATGAGTGCACGCGTGGGCTTCACTTGTAGCCCATTTTAAATTAAAATATACTGAAAGATAATCGTTTCATTTTAAATAAAACACATTTATTATAATAAATGACATTTATTAAGTAAACCGAAATAAAAAAAATACATCTTTTCTTTCTTAAACTAAAAATATTAACAAAACTTCAGACTTCTCAAAAAATCACCTAATTTTTACTTATTTGAGATCAATCAACTTTTGGTTTAATTCTTACATTTTTTTAAAACTTTTTTTTCATTACACGAAGGACAAAATAAAAATTTTGTGATCATTACATAAGGACAAAATAAAATTTGGGGATCATTACATATACGCCTTATACAGTTTTCCTTGTGTTTCCTTGGGTTCCGCCAGTGCACGCATGGGCTACATACGTAGCCTAACAATTTTAAATCGTTATTTTTCACACGTGCGCCAGCGTCGATCGCTTACGCTACACTGAATGCGTCGAGCAACAACCAATCGAGGCTTAGCTAGAGACTCGAATTTAAATTACGCGATTTTACGAAGTTACGAACAAAAACAATACCCTGGGCTACATATGTAGCCCACGCGTGTACTCTAGTGTTAAAAGCATATATACGTTAAATTGTACGTACAAATATAATTTTTATAGTTTTATACAAATATTATTTGTTTTATGGTGTGCATTCGAATATTTTTTCCTCATTATCTTAAATCTCCTATGTGTAGTTATTGAACACATTAACTACACATCTTTACTAAACACACTTAAATTGCATTCCCTAGAAAACAGAAGAAAAATAAACGATCTAACATTTTTGTTTAAAATTATTCACTCCGAATTAGATTGTTGCGAACTCCTGCATCTCATTGATTTTAAAGTACCTACTCGAGAAACAAGGCAAAACATATTATTCTGCAACAATAATTCTGTGACCAACTATCACACGCATGCACCTATTTCACGATTACACACACTAGGGAACAAATTCACCTCAAATATCGATGTATTTAATACAAGTTTACCTTTATTCAAGAAATATCTGAACAATATTTTTATGTAGAATATTTTGATATCTAAGGAGCATCACATAGGATCTATTGCATATATTTGTGTATTTCTTTATTAATCTACAATGTAAAAACCTATTACCGTTTTCTTTTTATGAATCTTGCATTTTGTCATGTATTTTTCATCACATTTAATTAGTCACCTGTAAATTTTGTAATTACTAACATACATACAAGTTTATTTCTATGCCATTTATAACTTAGAAACTTTCTCTTTTATTGTAATGCACTATCTCTCCTTAAATTTATTTGTATACCTACCTTTCATATGATGTTTACTAGTTATATTTTTATAGTTTATCTTTTTTATTTAAAAACTGTCTCTGTATTATAACTTGTCATGTAAAAGCCCATCAGGGCGTTGAAAATTAATAAATAAATAAAATAAAATAAATAAAACTTAGTACTTGGACTAATCGAAATATACCTCATACAACGACCTTTTGTCATGTGCACCAATTCATTGTTACGCGGATGACAGTACAGTTCATGATAGCTTTTTGTTTGACAAGCCCCCAAAGGGCTCACAAACTCCAAAAGCTCGTAAGGTTTTGAAGCAAAGAATGGACGGTTACCTCGAGAGTGTTTTCTCTTGGGGTAAAAATAATCTCGTTGAATTTAATGTTTCAAAGACCCAATCTCGTGTGATTACGTCTAAAAGGGATCGAAATGAAAATCTAGTCTCTTTCAACGGAAGCAATCTTCCGAACAGGCCCTCCATTGATACGCTTGGTGTAACCCTAAGTGACCAGCTCAGGTATGGGGGCTCCATCGAAGCCAGAGTAAAGTTAGCCTCCCAAAAACTGGGCGTACTGTACAGGGCCCGCAGATACTTTAATAGTACACAACTGCTAACCCTGTACAAATCGCAAGTGCGCCCCACGGTTGAATTTGGCAGCCACCTCTGGTCTGGAGCTCCAAAATACCTGAAAAATATCCTCGACTCTGTGCAGAAACGAGCGGTCCGTTTGATAGATTCTCCCATCTTAACAGACGGATTGCAATCTTTAGAGCACAGGCGTCGGGTGGGAATGCTATCCTTGTTCTACCGGTATTACAATGGAAGATGCTCCGAGGAACTAGCATCATTGATCCCTTCGGCACCGGTGCATAGTCGGGAAACACGCCAAACGCGTGCCCAACATTTGTACACAGTTGACATATGTCACATGAGAACGGGTCGTTTCTTCGACTCGTTCTTGTGTTCAACAGCTCGGCTGTGGAATGATTAGCCGGCCTCTGTGTTTCCTCCTTCCTACAACATGGGTCTCTTCAAGACCAATGTTCATTCCTTCCTCTCCTCAAAAAGACCCTCCACACAGCATCCCAGATGACATAGACCCTGAGGGAAATTATTTTCCTCAGGGCCTCCTGTGTGGAATTAATGTAAAAAAAAAAAAAAAAAATACAAACTTAAATTTAAAAAAGAAAACTTTATAAAAATAAGAGTGTGCAATTCACACGCGGTAGAAATGACACCTGAAGAAAACTAAAGTGGACAAGAGTGGGGAGAATAGGAACCACCGCACAAAGAGGAGACCGATTATACAATCTCATTCTCTCGCAGTCTAAATCCTATAGATGTATGTATTTGTCTGTTTTTAGTGTCGCTTGCTTTGGTTTCTTCGAATTTCAAATCACAACGTGATAAAGAAGTTTTTACTTTAAAAAAACTGTCTACAGAATTTTGTACAGGAAATACCCAGATTGCCCATATTTTCCAGTTTTCCCCATGAGTGATGAAATGATAAATAATAATTTTCGTCCAAATACGTTGTTGGCGAGTCATCAACTCAACCCTTTTTAATACATCTTTATGCCTTTGTTCAGTAAGCCTCTCAAAAAAAATACCACGATAAAAGCACCGCTGAGGGACCAAAGAAAATGAAATTCCAAAAATCCTAAGTGAAATCATAAGAGCGAGCATTCATCAGTTATCACAACACAAAAAATTTACCCACCATCAATTTAATTAAAACCTTATCAAAAATAAATGAAATATCTCTCTATTATCAAAGCGCCGCTTAACAAATGCGAAAACAATTGACAGCAGACAGAAATATCATCCCCCCCCCCCCCCCCCCATTTCTCCCGTCTCTCCTTCGGGAAGTGAAAGAGATAACAGGATTCACGGAGCATGTTTTTTAATTTGGAAGCAGGAATGTTTTTAAACGCAAAGGCCAAACTTGACTAAGAAAATGGAGAGGCATGGTAAATAATATTAATTGTGACTACACGGTGTGTGATATTCAAATAACTTACGATATCATCTTATTATTTATTTTTTCAATATGGTTGAACCCATTACTTTTTATTTATTTGATATCAACGGTATGAATATATCATGAACAATATTGGATGTCACAGTTAAAAAATAAAAAAACTGCAAATAATCAAAAATAACAATCAATTATGGCATTTGATCATACAAAGACATCAAAAAGCGTAAAATTAACAGAAACCCGGGAAGGATTTAAAAATAAGAGGTACAAGTACATATAAAACACATATGTAGACTTATGTTGGTTAAATTAACATTGATTGAAAAAAAACGGGTGTGCTTTAGACCACACGACTGAAGTAAAACTACAAGACAAACCTTACCCAACGAACCCAGGTATCCTTGCGAAGTTACCAAACGTAGCGAACGGGATGACTTACGACCTAGTGATGACATATGACATTGGGTGAAATATGACCATGGGTGACCTACGACCTTGGGGTGACCTACGACCTTGGGATGACCTACGACCTTGGGGTGACCATCCTTATCGTTATCCTTATGCTTATCTTTATCCTTATCCGTATCACTCCACAAGTCAAGCGTGCGTAAAGACCCGACCGTTCGCCTAGCAGTCGATCGCATGACATTTTCGTAACAATCACCACTTTTCGTAACACATTCACCAGCCCCCCTCGACCATGCGTAAAGAAGTTTCACTTCATAATATGATATTATAGTCTTTTTGTACTTACCATCCGTGTAGTTTTGGATCTGCCTCATCTGCGCATCTATTACAATAATTTAGGTACAAGCGATTGTTTTAAATGCTCAGTCCTGATATTGTAACATTTGAACGTGATTTTGGAAAGAGTAGCTCTCGCAGGTATATGAAATTTAATGAGATTAATTAATCAGGGCTCTCTGTGCTACCATTTACAATTTTGAACATAAATAAGGTAGGCATTTAAATTTAATTCTTTCACTAAGTAATTATGGTTTATGCCTTCAATGGAGATACCGAGTTTAGAATTAATGTGTCTTAGGAATTTATGTTGTTTTTTTTTTACTTGACAAAATTTTCAGGGTTGAAATATTCCTAAAACCTCTGAAATTTCGAAGAATAAAGCCGAGTTTCATTCGCTTATTATTAATTGCGTGTATACGGAACATAAAGTTTAATTTAGAGTTAAATATTATACTCAGGTCATTAATTTCATTGACAGAGGTAATGGTTGAGTTATTAAGTTCATGTGATTAAATTTGGCTAAGATATTTTGTGAAATCTTATTGATTGACACTTATTGATGTTAAGATAAAGTTTGTTAAGAGTACCAACACTAATTAAGTAGACTGTTTACTTACTTTGAAGGCAAATACTATCTTCAGTTGCTTTAATTATTTTTAATATTTTTAAATCATCTGCAAAAAGTAATATGTGCGCATCAAATATTTTAACAATATTCCTAGTTTATTCACAGCAAAAATATAATTGGGACTAAATAAGACCCTTGCGATATACCACTGGTACATATAAATTGGGTAGATAGCTAGCAAACCAGTTCAATAGTTTTCCATCAAAACCGAGTGTGTATTGTTTAACTAGGAGAATTTTATGGCGTACTTTGCCGAAGGCTTTAATAAAGTCCATACACATGGAATAGACTTGAGTTCTGTTGACGTTAGCTAATGGGTTTGATATAACGATAGATTTGTCAATTAAGTAAGTCCGTAGAAGGTATTTTTGCCTGAGATGAGAACGGTTAACTAATGAAGAAAGAAAAGGGAAGAAAGTTTGTGGAGATGTTATGAAAAATAATGAAATCAAGAATTATATGCTCAAGAATTGTAAATTCCGATGAGTAAAAGTTTAATTAAAATTTAAGTGCAAGTAGTTTTAAAATAATTTATGTCACCGAAAAATTTGTAATAAATTAGATTTTTTGTTAGCATGAAAAAGTGAAGTAATTTTTCTTAGTGGGTATATGATGTGGTACATGGTATGATTTCGTTGGGTATATGTTGTGAATATGTTGGGTTTACCTTGTGATTGTGTTGGATTGGGTATAAATTGTGATTGTGTCGGGTATATGTAGTAATTGCATCGGGTATATGTTGTGAGTGCGTTGGGTATATGTTGTGATTATTTTAGGTTTATGTTGTGATTGAGTTGGGAATATGTTGTGATTGCGCAAGCAAATTGGTGGGTTAATTTCTGTAATATTGAAATTAATTCTTTGATTTAAATAAGTATTTATTGAACATAGATAGTCCCTATCTAGGTTCATACAAAGCAAACTTTTTGGAGATATTATAAATATTAAAAGGGATTTTTTTTTCTAAACGACTTTTAAGTCATATTTTAGATGTCGCATCGCGTCATCATGTATCGCTTTTACATGTGGGTTCCGCGAAGTAGTCCCAACTGCTGCCAATCTTTTGGAACCAGTAATACTATGATATCCTTAGTGGGGTATTTTGTGAGGCTGAAGGCAATGGGGAGGAGAAGGAGATGGAAGAAAAGAAGGCGGGGATGTACCAGGTTATTCAGATCTGGCCCAAAACCATTTTCGATTCGGAACAATGGTTTTTCACCAGAGAAATTCTGAAAGTATTTACCACTTATTTCGAGTTTCTATTATAAATCAAAATAAACGTAGGTACAATTTTTGAAATACTAAAAACTTAAATGCAAATTTTGGAAAATGGCTCACTTTACTTTTTCGTGACTAAAATTACTGATAACGAAAAAAATAAAAACACAAACATGTTTTTGTCGTTGCATGTAAAAAAAAAATAATAAAAAAATTCCCACAGTTTCAAATTTTTTTTCAGATTGCGGCTTGAAATTTTGGAATCGTATAGAATTACATGTTAATTATTTTTTGGTTAACTTTTGGATTTGAATATTAACCGTGGTGTTTTCTCTTTCTAACACCGCTTAAACCATACTTCTAATCATTATACTAAGAGAGACAACGATTTCTATGAGACCTACGTGAGTTATTCCGAAAACCGAACAAATTAGCCTGAGGGATTAAAAAGCTACTAACTTATGCATACATTAATAATATAATATGTGTACTTGGTTGACTATTTCCAATGAGAACAAGTCGTTTTTACAACTCGGTCTTGAGTTCAACAGCTCGGCTGTGGAACGATTTGCCGGCATCTGTGTTTCCTCCTTGACTTCTTGATTTATTGGCATACAGAGGCTCCGGGCCAAATAGGCCCCATTCTCTTTCATAAAGAATTTATGTTATATGGTCGTTGATAAATTGTTTATTATGTTATTTGTTAAAAATTATTTGCAAGGGGACATGGCTGCAATATAGGGATATTAATCTTTAGGGAGGATTTTTTTAGGTCTTTTTTGTGTGGTATGTTTGTTTTCGTCGTACCCGGCGGGGCAGTTCATGGACGCGTTTTCATGGGTGAGAATTCCCGCATAAAATGTTTCTGCGAAACTTAAGATGTTTTAATTTAATAATGGAATTCAGAATCTTTGTGGAGTAGGGATACCCTTATCCATTTAGGGGCAATTCAGGGCTAGGCGTAGGGGTGTTTCCTCCTCATTACAATGTAAATCTCTTCAAGACCCGTGTTCATTCCTTCTTATCCTAAAAATACCCTCCATATATTATGATAGTTTACATACAACAACCCTACCAAAGAAAATATGTAGATTTTACAGTTAAAATTAGTTCCATACATCTTAATTGTCAGTGTTTACTGAACGCCGTGCATTTCGTCTGGTTCGACGTGACATCCCGCCGACTCTGTGTTTGTTTCGTTAGGGCGTGTGCCCCGGTGGGCGGGCGTGCCCTTTGTGATTCCGCGAGCACCTTGTACCCAGCTCCAGCGCCAGCGCCGGGATGTCATGCCCTGATTTAACGTAAAAGTCGGGCTTGAATTTTACTTTGTGACTTTGCATACAAATATTAAAACGTTTTATTTTATACTACCTACTTCCAGACGAACTCGAGTTCCACGTGTTTTTGTGCATTTATTTGGTGGTGTCTGTGAATTATTTTTCAGTCAGATTCAAATGTTTCGTACAATTTTTCGTCTTGTTGTTGTACGGAAAAGAAATACATATTTAGAAAGTGTATCTATATATAAAATTTTAGGGATTTAGAAAAAGAATTTGGGGATGAGTGTGTCCAGGAGTGACAGACGCATGAATCCATTCTTCCCACTGCTTTGCCAGGTGATTATGGGTCGACGGAGGACGTCTAGAGAGGTCGAAGGCTTCCTCAACCGGCCTCTTCGAATCCGGCCTAACACGCAGCACGTAGGCAGACCTGTACAAACCTCGCCCCAATTACCCGGACCCATCCGGATATTTTCAATTTGGGTGGCCTCCCCGGGAACCATTTATTGGATAACCAACACCTCTCAACATCGGTCACCCTAAGCAGTTCGAAACGTTTGGTGACTTAGGTGGAGTGCCCGGGTTCATGGGTGAGGTTTATCCACATCTTGGTGGCGGATGCGTCTGCTCACCAACTGCGTGGTGAGCCCGATCGTGAGAGACTTGTTGAGGGAGACATATTAAGCTCTCCAGTAGGACTCTCCGCAGTGGAAGGGATGGATTCATATCTTCTTCCTGATATGAACGCATTGACCCCCATATTCCTACCCACCCCTCATACCTTTTCCCCTCCCAGAACTTCTTTTCGTAAACAGATCCTCCACTTAGCATCTTTAAAGACGACACAGCCCCCGAGGGGATTTTTTTTCCTCAAGGCCTCCTGTGCGGAGCTAATTTAAAAAAATCCTGTTAAGTCACAAAACGTAGCGAACCACATTAGGTGACTTATGGCCAGAAGTGTTGGTTATCCAAAATAAAAATATTTAACATTAAAAAATCCGACTAGTACTTATTTTGCTTCTGAAAATCTATCATGAAGCGTTTCGTATTTTCCGCTACAGAAAACTACGACGGCAATATTAGGAATGAAGTTCATTTAAAATAAACCAACACAGAAAACAAAAGCTTTCTGTCAAAGAGCTTAATTCAAATACCGCGTATTTGATTATTATCAATATTTGGCGCGAGCATTTTATTTATAATTAATATTGCGAATGGATCACTGCCTTAGGATACTTGGTACTGACATCTTGGAGACAGCCTTAAGGGGTGAAGGGTGAACAGCCCCCCATAATTTAAGCTGAATAATTTCTCCAGACTTAATAAACGTGATTAACAAGCGTAGACCGCGATATCATTTCAAAGGGTTTAAAATTAA
Organism: Limnephilus marmoratus; assembly: GCA_917880885.1. Lineage (NCBI taxonomy): Eukaryota > Metazoa > Arthropoda > Insecta > Trichoptera > Limnephilidae > Limnephilus > Limnephilus marmoratus. The sequence goes on from OU862918.1 coordinate 3,152,527, forward strand.
TCACAAGGGTTGTTTTTTTACAGGCTTTTTAAAAACACGTTTATGTTTTTAAGTTGTGCACCTGAAATATATTCTGGTGGACCATTAAATGAACTTCACCCAAGGACGTTTCTTGTCGGAGGCAAAAAAAAATAATAGATTAGTTTTATTATTTCCGTTTGATTTTTTATTCCAAGACTAATTAAAACCTTCATTAAGACCCTAAAGAAGGTCAACAGATAAAATATTTCGCTTGTCTGCCCTTTGTTGTTTGCAAAATGAGATCTGTCTTTTTTATTAAATTTTATTGTCTGGCATCAATGCCTTGATGGGTTTTCATATGATTAAAACATTTTAACTAAGAACCCGTCTGTTTGGTTCAATATATTCGCACCTCACAATCCGGAAGCCTCCGTTTTATGTGTAAATTCTGAAACCGTCACTTTGGATCGAGATTGTAAAATATCTATGCAAGATAGCTTTCATATTTCAAAGACAATAAGAAGCATTATTTTGTTCTCTTTCTTAAAAGAAAAAATACATGTGTTTGCATGAAAGGAAGAGAGATATATAGCTTTTAATATGTAAGGTCACTCGGGACGTTTTTGGTCTTATAAAAGTTTAACGCGATTACGTGTTTTGGGATGTATTTATTCCTAAATAAGCAGACGGGTTAACATTTAAAAAAGTTTTAAAACCAAAAAACTACCATATTTTTGTATCAACCAAAGTTCACATTAGTTCTATCGTTTTGAAATTTCCACGAACAACCAAGTATTAAAAATAAGCCGTTGCCCCCTAGCAGGGATTGATGGGATAACTTTCGGTAACTTCTCATCGTTCCCTAACACGACTGCAGATCAAACGAATAATTAACAGTTCACGATGACTAAATGTTCTTAATGTATTCGACGTCAACTGTTTTTGTACGTTAGCGAGCTGCAGTGTTCCTAGGGAACGATGAGAAGTTGCCGAAAGTTATTTATCAATCCTTATCGATCGAATCATGCATGGGGGCCTGATGCAATATTTTTTTTTCATTGTTTTAATTTTTTTTTACATGAGCTCCACACAGGAGACCCTGAGGAAAATAATTTCCCTCAGGGCCTACGTCATCTTTGGGGATGCTGTGTGGAGGATTATTTTAAGGAAAGGAAGGAGAGGAAGTTCTGGAAAGGAAAAGGGTTTAAGGGGTGGGTAGGAATCTGGGGTTCAGTGTGTCTTGATCATCCGCCTCCAAGACCTAGATAAACCTCACCCCATGAACCCGGGCACCCCTGCTAAATCACCAAACGTAGCGAACCACTTGGGGTGACCTATGGCAGAGGTGTTGGTTATCCAATAAAGGTTCCCGGGGTGGTGGTACCCATTCCCGCCTCCCAAATTGGGAGGCGGGAATGGGCACTAATACTTGAATATGAAAATATCTTTCAAAAACGGACAAAACTGGGTGTATGACTAGTGACAACTAACTTGAAATGTAATACAGCCTCAGAGAAAAAGTAGGTCACTTTGCTGTCTGTTTTCCCTTTGCACTTTACCAGGCAAAGTTGCTAGAAAGGAAACATCTTAAATTATATTAAAATATCAAAAATTTCCACCGAGTAACATAATCCGTTTGGTAAAATAATTTAATTTGGCCCGGTGACGTTCAATTACAGAATTTTAAAATTCTCGTTAAAAATTTAATTTCAACGCCGTTCGTGATCGTCCAAACGTCATTCCGGCCGCCATTTTGCCTCCCAGCTTCCCATAAACTCCACTAGATGTCTTCGACGACATCTTGACACTGAACAAGGAGTTAAATTAAAAAAGCAGATGGCGTGTTGAAAAAACCCAACCTTTATCGAGCGCTATGACTGGCTATTTTTAATAATTTAATTTTCTCTCCCGTTTGTTCGTAGAACTTGCTGACGATCAAAATCATGGTCTAGTTGGAAATCATCTATTTCAGGAACCAGTTTAAAATGACAGTTCTAAATTGGTTGAAGGCGTTTTCTGAAATTAGTTTTAAATTACCAGTATTTTTTACATTAGCTCCACACAGGAGTCCCTGAGGAAAATAATTTCCCTTAGGACCTATGTCATCTTAGGGAACCCATCCCTCCAACTGCAGTGTATGGCGGTGGGTCAAGATATTCTGGCTGAAGGATAAAAGATCTCCGTAACCAGTCTCTCGCAGTCCTGCCCACCACGCAGCAGGTGTATCGGCCACCAATAACTGGACAAACCTCATCTCATTAATACAGGCACCCATGCTAAGTCACCAAACGCAGCTAATCACTTGGGGTGACCTGTGGCACTTGGGGTGACCTATGGCACTTGGGGTGACCTATGGCACATGGTTCCTGGGGCGGCGGTACCCATACCCACCTCCCAAAGTATAATATTTTATTTACATTTAAGTTATAATCAAATAAATGAAGTAAGTAATAACTAATTGGTAAATGCAAGGCTAGTCAGTTCTTTTCACTAAACCTGGTCAGAACTAATGATATACCTATTATAATAAAACGCATGTAAAACTTATTTCCACTTAATTTGTTGTTTTTACTAAAACCGGTATCAGATTGTTAAAGCCATCTTCAGACTTGTACAAATTATTCTTGATCCAGACTATATGCACATAACATGGTGACCGGCCAACTCAGAACGAAACCAACTCGGAAGCATCTCAGAAAGGTCATTAAGAGTGATGATAAAAAATGTAAAAAAATTGATTTAATGGGTTGAATTAGGTTTGGGTTACCGGCTATTTTAAAATTATTTTTTCATAGTTTTTAATGACTTTTCTGAGGTGTTTCTGAGTTGGTTTCATTCTGAGTTGGCATAGAATCACATAATATATTTGGGAGAGATGTCACGTCCGATTGTAACGGCTGATGCCGCGACACGAGACGATGTAACTGTAAATCCTTTTTTTTATGAGTAAAAGACCATTGACTGTGTTTTAAAATATCGATCATAGGAAATAGGCTATGAGAGGAATAGTCTCTTACCTTTGACGGCTTCCTGCACTGCTTCAGGATCGATCCTGGTACTGGCAGCTTCCCAATACACCGGCACAACACCAGGTTTTAAGTAATGACACTTTGAGTTCATAAAATATGAATTTTTGCGATTATTTGCGATATTTGGAATAACGAGCTGTGACCAAAGTCACTTCGAATTTTTAATTGCCCACGTAGGTAATTTAAACTTGGGTGGCAAAATTGTTTATTTTTTCACATGTAGGTAGGAAACATCTTCTTCTTTTCCTGGTAGAAACTTTTAAGGAAAGGAGGAAGAGAAAGGAATAAATGATTGATGAAGGACTTGAGAAATATGGATTTAGTTTTTAAAAAACTGTTTCAGAACCAAACAGGGAGGTCCACAAGGATTTTATTCAATTTATATGGTTTTTCCATATTTGTTACCATGTCGTGTTTGAGGATTGGACTTTTAATTATTTGATTACTAGCAATAGACATAATCATCTCGGGTTTATAGATTACTTTAATGTTGTCTGGTTAATACCTTATTTTTGCCATTTCTAAGGGCTATTAAAATGTTATTATGTTTATGATATTCTGGATTTTATTTATGGTTGATAGTTAAATTTTAAAGGGACACGTGTATTAAATTGGGGTTGAAATAATATTACATAATATAAGACTCTATATAAACAAATACATATTATACTGTAGAGCAGAGATCACCAATTACTTTCATTAGGGGTCCGTTTTTTAAAATAACATGACCGTTGCGGTCCGGAAGGGAAAAGGACTAACTCCCCCCCCCCCCCCCCCCCTCCCTCCCCGGCCTAACAATTGAAATAATAAACTGATACAATATCAATGAATAAATAAAACGAATGGGTTCCGGAACATCATTTTATTAAATAATAAACAAATGTTATGAATAAATAGAAGTGCCAATTCTTATAATATTAATGAGAAAAATGACATTTTTTGCCTTGGACTATCCGTCCGAAGTTTGGATTAAAGTTTGTGGAAGATATTTTCATTAAATCTTGGAGATGTTCATCGGTAAGTCTTCTCACTTCACAAACATATGTTGAACCAAATAAAGTGATAATTTTCAAGGCATTTTTTTTTTAATTCTGGGTATTTATTATATATTTTATACAAATTTTATCCAAAACTCCTGACAAGAAACTTCCTGTTTTTTGTGTTTTAAAACTGTATTTTCTTTTAAATCGATCATTTCCATCTGGAGAGTAGCTTTATTACTCCCAAAAATATTTGCAGCTTCATTAGCTCCATTCGTCACCAGGATGCAGAGAGCAAATGTTACTGAGGATGCCGACGACATTCTCAATTTTTTTTATCTGTTAATCTGTTTTCAAATTCCGATTAAAGATCCTTAATGAAAATATTTTGTATTGTTAAAACAAGGTCAGCACAAAGTAGGTCGGTGGCTCGGATCCGGACCGCGGTCCGCCATTTGGTGACCACTGCTTTAGAGCATGTGGTAAAATTATAATGGATGTAGGAGCGGAGATTTAGCACATGATTCTAGTTGTTTATTTATGACAAAGTTACGGTCTATTTTTTAGTTATGCTGGTTATTTCTAAAGCTCCTAGCTCACCTCCTTTACTGCAAATATGGTCATAAGAACACATCTCAGGCAAGGCTACGTTTCGATTCCGAAAAACGGTCTCTGCTAAGTACAACACTGGGATGGTATTTCAGTAACTTAGCATTAGCGAGACTCTGGAATTACTTGCCAGCATTTGATTTTAGACAGTACTAATTCTACTACAAGACCCAGCATCTCTACCTACTTTTGCTCCTTCTAAAAACGTGCTAGCAGCATCGTCTAATACAATACTCATTATAATTTATTAACGCCCTTTACAGGTGATAGTTAAAAATATACATATGAATAGTTAAAAATATACAGTATTTATTATAACGATGGTAATATTTATGTCTTCAAGTAGATACTTTCCTTGAAATTTATTTGATTCAATTACGTTTCCTACAAGTTTGCGCGCAAGCGAAAATAGATCATCGATTTCTCTTCATTTGTGACAGACATAAAATTTCTCTCGAGTATTTCCTGAGTGGGTGCTTCCTTGGAAGTATCACTGCTCAGTGCTCAGCCTCATCCCTATTATAGGAGTAGGTATCTACTCGGCCAGACTCGGCCCGATATTTTTACCGCCATTAATATTTTTTTACGATAGCAATATTTCCGCAGTTCAAATTTAGAATCCTGCAACCATTGATTTACAAAATACAAGATTGGCGTTTTTATAAACAGGTTAAATTGATTTAAATAGAACCGTTTCAGGTCGAGTTGTGTATTGCATACCTCACATAACTATGCTAGAATAATTATCGACTCTTTCTTCTTCGTATGACGGAGGAAAGTGTGTTGAGGTTAAAGTGGGATGCTAAAGTTGTCCGATCAGTCGACGAAACAGGGGTCTTTATCTTTGTCTTTATAATTATTATAAAAATTAAGCTCAGGGTCGATCGAGATAAGTTGTGCCGTAGGCGTGAATTGCATAAGTACTGTGGATTTAGACTGAAGGTCCCGACCTACGAAGGTGACAGAAGTCGCTCCTTTCACCGCGTTTGAAGGGATAACATTCGTACACAGGTTGTTTTGGATATTCTTACTAGCTATGTAAAATGTGTTAATTAATTCTAAATGGAGCATGAAATTTAAGATGTCAGATGGGTACATTAATATTTTTTCCCAAGAAGAAACAAGGTAAATATAGAAACAACCAGGGTGACACTCTATTTTCACTTTTTTTTTTACATGAGCTCCACACAGGAGGCCCTGAGAAAAATAATTTCTATCGGGCCTGTGTCATCTTTGGGGATGCTGTGTGGAGGTTTTTTTAAGGAAAGGAAGGCGGGGAGAGTTCTGGGAAGGAAAAGTGTTTAAGGGGTGGGTAGGAATCTGGGGTTCAGTGTGTCTTGGTCATCCACCTCCTAGAATTAGACGAACCTCACCCCATGAACCCGGGCGCCCCTGCTAAATCACGTAGCGAACCACTTGGAGTGACCTACGGCAAAGGTGTTGGTTGTCCAATAAAAGTTCCCGGGGCGGCGGTACCCAATTCCGCCTCCTAAATGGAACTTATGTAAAATCTTGATAAATTGACAAAAATAAAAACAAGGATGAACAAAAAATACTATGGCAATTCTCTGTCAATCTTTTTAAATTTTACCGAGCAGGTTATTATTTTATATTTTCGAAACACCTCAAAATTTCGATAGCCCACCGAAAAAAATAGTGCATTTCGAGGGACCATCTGGTGTTTTGCTTATCAGCGGTAGAACCTACCATTCTTGCTCCGTGTGTCAGTCAGCGACCAATGAGGTTTGTCGCACGGGGTAGGTGCTGTAGGTAGTTGCTAAAAGCGTCAGCAGATGCCACTTAAGCACTTGCCGAAATAGAGATGACGCCATCTTTCATTTCATTTGTAAAGCGAGACGGCCTCTTTCCCGACAAATAATAAGGAACTTACACCATTTTGGCGGTGTCATGCAGAATTGTACCAACCCTCGTTTTTATCTGTGAGTAATAATTTAATTTGGTCGTCATTTTCTGGGTATTTTGTCGTATTTTTGTAACCTTAATAAGAAGATATGTTTTTTTTTGTAATTAATTTAGATAAAATCGTAACACCTCCCTCGTCCCTCAACCAGTCTCTCCAAATCCGCCGCGCCGCACTATAGGTAGGTAGATGCACCCGCCGCATAGACCTGGGCAATTCTCACCACTGGGCACCCCTGCTAAGTTATTAAACGTAGCGAACCACTTCGGGTGACCTATGGCAGAGGTGTCGGATATCCAATAATACACCTCGGTACACGTACCGCCTACCAAATTGAAATAAATTATAATTAACATAAAAAAACATGACGAAATTTTTTTAAACAAGATCATCCTCAGATATCATGTTTTATAATAAGCTATACTAGTCATTTAAAGTTTAAAACTTTGACAATCAGCTGCATTTTAGACGGACAGCTAGAAAGGAGTTCACCGGTTTAACTTGGATGGTAGTTGTTCCATGGATGTCTTTTCTTAATTATAACAAAAAGATGTTATATATGACTACACGGCTTCAGTACAGGGACAGAAAATAGAAAATTTTTGCGAAATTTGGGGAAAAAAATCATTATACTTCAAAATCCACTAACATTATTTGGACATATTTTCAAGGCTAAGAATGCAATCATCGATTACAATGAAATCTCCATATTATTGTAAATATATCTTGCCCTATAATCTATTGCATCGAAATAATAACAAAAAACATTAACGGTAGCCACAACGCGAAAGTATACGCATTCTTGGTGTGCCTTATATCAGAACGAATATAGGTAATATCCATAAAAATCGCTTGGTAAACGCAGTCTGGAGGTCAGAACAGAAAGCGAAAGGGTATATTTTATTTATTTGATTAATAATTTTACTAGAAAGAAAAAAGGTAAATAGTGGATTTTAGCCATAAATATACTTTTATTTTTTTTTCTTCTTATTTGTGTTTATAAACATGCCCAGGACTTCACTCCAAAACGTACAAAAGTAAAATCATTTCACCACACCTGAAGGAATTATTATGGAAAACCAAAAAACAAGCCATCACAAAAGGATACGCATTTGTCTGGACAAAAGATGGACAAGTCAATGAACGAAAAGCTGAAAAAGATAAAATTCTGTACATTTAACACTCAGACGATGTAATAAAAATGATCTAATATGCTCTCTTAAAACCTTACACCTCTATCTGATATTTTGATATCTTTCATTACATAATCTTATCCTGAAAATAAACACTACAATCTATTCACAATCAATTCAAAAAAACCTTTCAAATCAACAAAAGTTTACATCAAAACTGATATTTTAAAACTAAAGGACGCACTACGTGATAAAAATTTTGAAGGTTGTCCATAACACAGGTAAATTCCTAGTGTGGAGGACAACGTATAATACGTTTGTAAAATTTAATACGTAAAGAAAAAAAAATTCTGAAGAAAAATACAATTATCAATTTTTTTTTAAATTCTACTCAATGGAAACAGTAGGAAAAGTTTCATTTTATCCAAAGAATTTTTTTTATATTTATAATGTAAACCGATTTGTTTTAAAGGTTATTCTAAAATAATTATTTAGCATTGATCTTCGTCTTAATAATAAAATACTTTAAATTTGTAAAATGTTTTCTTCAATTTGGGAGTTGCCTTACATAAAAAGAACACCCTCACGTCGGCAAGGGATGTAATGCATTTTAAATAGTGTCAACGTATTTCAATTCAATCTTCAGGCTTAATCAAACTCAACCAGCGTTTAGGGAAGTTGTTTTTTAGCCACCTAGTACCCAGTAGCGCGCGTGACGAGGGGACTACAGCGGGGCTACGGCGCTACGAGTACTACGGTGTTCCCACGGCGACATGCACGTGATGTCATTACCCAGTACCCACCCTGTAGCAGATAGATAAACGGGACATAACAAACACGAGCTTCGCATCCCTACACATCTGATGATTGATAGCCCGTGTAAGAGAATGCGCGCTGTGATATACCCGGTGATTACTGTGAACTTTTTATCTATTCAACATTTAGTTTTGCAGTTTAATGTGTAAAATTTATAAGATTTGGTTATTATTATTTTTACAAATTTAAAATTAGATAAGACTTTTTTTTCGTAACCGATGTATACCGAAGTACCTTGAAAATGTATTACGAGGGTGCATTGTTTGCTCAGAATTGTTATTTTAGAATGGTAAAAGATCTTTTTTTATTGTAAAGGTTTAAATTTTTTATTTTATTTTATTTTACAAATTAAAAAAATTTAAAGATGGTTCTTAAAACTAATTCCAAGAGTAATTTTTTGATAGCCATCAGGCTTCGGGCATTTTTGTCGGTAAGTTAAAATATTTCCGCTTTGCGAAAAAATCAAAATAAATGGAATAATTTCTGAATGCAAAAAATATTTCTTCTTCAAATTTAGCAAATTCACTTTGTGGCACCATTTTATTAATGAAATAATTAAAAACACTGTCAATAGAAATTTAAATATTATTAACAATCAAATTAATTTTGTGAGTAACCCTATCTTAAACATATTTCCATTGTAATTTTTTGTCTTTGTTCTTCTAAGCACCCCCTTTCCACCCCCCCCCCCCCCCTCCCCTTCCCCTTGTTGATCTTCTAAGCACCTCCCCTTTCCACCTCTCTCCTCCCCCACTACTTCCATTTCTACCCACGCCGTTCTATGTCTGATCATTTAGTTTTTAGTACATTTTATGTCCTGATGAAGAGAACATCGTTCTTGAAACATGTTGACTTTTAAATAAAGTTTATTGTGGTAAAAACAAAGTGTTTTTAATTATTTCATCAAAAAATATTTATTTGAAAGTGATGAAATTCGCTTTCAAATTTTATAATTCGAAATAAACATACCATTTTTACAATATAAAAATTTTGAATGCAAACATAAAAAAGTTTTAAATGTGGATCACCTTACATTCTTTCAAAAATTACTGTAAACAAAAAAATGTTAAAACACACACATATTTTATTATACAAATGCTTTATAAACGTTTTCGTTAACTTACTTTTTTATTTATTTATGTGAAAATAATTAATAGTGAATTCCCAAAGCTTAATTTTTTTTTTCATATTGCGGTCGGAAACTTTGGTTATATAATGTTGTAAATTTTAATTATTAAGTGTTTAATATTTAGATTTGAATGTAAAGAGTGGCAATTGGAAATTTTTTGTTTGGATACAAAGCGTGTTGTTTTCTCTTTCTAATACCGTTTACATCATATTTCTAACCATGATAGTAAGGGAGACCCAACGATTTCTATGAAACCTATATGAGTTGTTTCGAAAAGTGAACAAATTAGCCAGGGGGGTTAAATCAGTAATAAATAAAATTCTAATGAATCCCAGTGTTTGACAGCTAATAGTTGAGGCGAGGTTGACCACAAGAAAGAAAGAAAAAAATGCATTCATGTGAATGAATCTAATAGTTTGTAGGGACCAAAATGGAGTTATTTGGATTTTCACAAAGTCTGCCTATCAATGGGGAGAATAAACGTGTTAGTGAATTAGTTACTTTTTAAACAGGGATTAAAATAAATTAACTGGAAGGATTTAAATAAACAAAATAAATAAACATTTAAGGAGTTGTTCTCTATAACTAATCAAAATCACGCCATCTGTGAACGCCTTAATTTAATTAAGCACTCAGTAATAATAGCAAGTAGAAGGCTGTTAAAGCTTCACACTCGATAATATTATCTTTTGATAATTAATCAACCGCCGCGCCGTTTCGCACTGTTAACGAGATAAATCTTCCCACCGCACAGATATATTTCAAATTATACTTTAAACGAATAGGTGTAAATTTCTACAATTTACAACAAATCTCTCTTTGTCCCGATAATCTCACCGTCAGAACGACCGAAGTTTGTAATTTTTCATACCCCAAAATCACCCCTACACCGATATGACATAACAATCATATTACTTTCCCCGCGAAGTTTACGTTGAGCTGGTGGGCGGGAAATTCATCCGCTTCTGCAAAATGTGTAACCATTAATCTCTAACGTTTTTCCGAACGATTTCAACTGTCAAATAAAATTGAATTAGATTTATCATTGTTAAGTTGGTAGTGTATAACAAGATTACTCGGGAAATGTTATTTTTTCTTTTTCCTTCCGAATTTCTCGGGTGTTTCGAGTTTACTTTGCTTTTTCTGAATGATATTAAAAGCGAAAATAATGACAGAATTTATTTCAATGTTTTTTTTTTGCTTATCCGGTATACAAAGAAAGGTTTTCTATTTATCAAACAGTATTAGTAGCCTATGATTTGCGGGTGGTTAAATTCCAGAAGCCGACTTCCATTGCATGTCCGACGTCACATCTTATACGCCGCGCCACAAATAACATCATCTGTGTTCGTGAAATTTCAAGCAAAGCTACCGTTGTAATTCGGGTTTTGAAATCTGCCTAGCGACATCTTTTGGCAGAACCTGCCAAAAGATGTCGCTACTTCCGTAAGCAGCTCGTATGGACGTACATCACCTAGGTATAAGTACTAGGATTTATAGGTGGTTGTAGCTTACAGGCTATATGAGTATGTATATACGAGTATGTATATTACATATTTTGGCGTCATTGCGTGTTTCGGTTACTTTGTCACGGTTACTTTGTCTCGGTGACTAGCTGTCACTGGATCACAGTTGACCGTGGACCGAGGAACTGGCTATTTTTGGAACCTGTTTCTACTAAAACTGGCAGAAGCCCAACTAAAAGCCGCCCGCAAGGCCCAGCAGCAAAAATCTGCGGAGCGGGTTATTTAACTGCTAGTTTTATACAATTGTAATAGCAAGTACCGGGCATGGGTTGCAATGCCATTCAAAGAAAGTGTTTATGCTAAACCTATATCATTTTAAAGGGTTTATGCTAAAACTATATCAAAACATTATAACCAAAGATAACTAAACACAAATAATAAAAAATATATATTATACAAACTTTGTTTTGAGACAAAAAATAATACCACAATATTATTCAGACCAGTGGCGAGTGGTCCATAGAAAAATAAATCTACCTAGTGATCACAAATATTATTTATCTTAAACATAAACTAGATGCTTTGAATAAAACTAAACTTTAAATTATTTATTTATTTATTGATTAACGCCCTTTTTCGGGGCTTTTACATTACATATGAATAATAAGAAAATACAAAGCATTCAATGTACATAACTGAACTGTCTCAGTAACAATATTTTATATTTGTTTAAACATAAATTGAAGATGTCCACTGACTTGGTATAATTGTTTCCCTCCATAAGTATTCTGGTCAAAGAAGAATACAATGTTAGTCCCAGAATTTCTACACTGAAATAAATCTTGACTTCTAGTATTACGTAGTGGAATCCGGAAGCTTATCAATTCTAGCAATACCGGACTATCAACTAAATCATTTAGAATTTTATATAGAAATACCAAGTCAGAGAAAATTCTTCTGTCGGACAATTTGAGCATATTCAAATCATTTAAAATAGTGTTGTAGTTCAACATATTTGCTGGAATACCCATTTTAAAATTTAGAAAACGTAAAAATTTGTTTTGTATTCTTTCAATAGCTTGAACATGTATACTATAATGTGGATTCCAGACGGGAGAATTGTACTCAAGTTGACTTCTAACATAGGCAAAATAAAACAGTTTAATACACTTTATATTGTTAAAATTTCTAGTAAGCCTAGTTATAAATCCCAACATTTTTAAGCCCTTATTAGAGACTTCTGTTATGTGGTTAACAAATGAAAGATTTGATTGAAAAGTGACTAAGTCTTTAATTTGTGTTAATGTCTGAAGGGCATTGTTATCAATTTTGTAATTATAAATCACTGGATTTTTTATTCGAAAAAATCTAACTATTTGACATTTTGAGATATTTAGGTAAAGTCTATTTTCATTACACCAAATTAATAATTTATTGATATTATCTTGAAGAATGTTGCAATGGTGAATATTTTGAATAATTCTAAAAATTTTGAGGTCATCAGCAAAAAGTAAAATGATTACATCATAAAATATTTTTGTAAGATCATTTATAAACAAGATAAATAAGATTGGACCAAGGTGTGAACCCTGTGGAACTCCACTTGTTGCATGAATTATTTCAGACATTGAGGATTTTATTCTAACAATTTGTTGTCTTCCAGTAAGATAGCTTTCAAACCAGGCTAATATTCGATAATGTATTGTATGTATTCGATCATGCCGCCCACGGTGTCATTCTTGACAATATCAAGGAGAATACGGTGTTTCTACTTATATTGATTTTCAAAAATAAATATTAATTTTTTTTCGGCTACAACATCAAAAATGCCATTTTTTTAATATCAGCACTCTAGCACATCCAAAAGTCACGAGCCGCCACTGGTCTAGAGAGGTCATAATGCTGTTCGAACATATTGTAATATTGTAATAATGCGTTTACAACGTTTTATTATAAATTAATGTTTATCCTAACATTTATTCATCACAAGCGAAGTTTTTAACCACACAATCTAAAGTTTTTGCTCGCTCTCACGAAATATATCAAATATTAATCACGATTAGTTGAATGCTCTGCTTGTACGCAACACATATCCCTCGATCCAAGTAATGTATACAAAGTTTGTCAAAATGTTGGTAATTATTAATTCTAACTCCAAGGGGAAATACCATCTAAATAATCCAAAACAATTTAAAGTCTAGACGTTGTCGATCCTGCTGAAATCGCTGTAATTAATTATTAATTTTGACTTTAGGCAAATGAATAATATTTGCTTAAAACGAATCAAATTTGATTATTTTTTATTAATATTGCTTTTTATTAACTAGTTTTACAAACGTCCTTCAAATAATAAAAGAGACTAACAGTTTTTTTTTTGTATTTTCAAAAATTCCTAGGGATGGGAGGTTTTTTTGCTTCATCTTCTTTCGTTAATATATTAAAGAATTTAATAAGAATTTTTTGTATGCTTATCTTAGCCTTCGTCCTCCCCTAAAACTAGTTGAACTATCAATGCGGGTTTGTGAATACGGGAACCATTTATTTGAAAACCAACACATATGTCATAGGTCTTAGCAGTTCCTGGGTTCATGAAATAAGGTTTGGTGGCGGATGCGTTTACATCGAATTTGGAGGGATAGATTTGTCCGTCCGTCACTCCTTGGCACACTGATCCCAAAATTCCTGCCACCCCTCATACCTTTTTCCTTCCCAGAATTTGCTCTCTTTCCTTTCCTTAAAAGGTCCCTCCACCTAGCGTCTCCTAAGTGGAAATATGCCCTAAAGGACATTTTTTTCTGCTAATGTAACAAAAGCGACGGATCGCTTTGCGGATTCAATTCACTGTAATGATATATACTCGTATGTCGCAGGCCAATCATAAAATCATAATGCGCCTCAGGCACTTAACAATGTGGCTAGGTGATATGCCTTATTTTACGATCGGCCTACGACATATATAAAGAGTTATGGTAGGTACATAATTATCAATGCTCCGTGTACGGCTCGTGGGTCCCAAAATAGTGCATTAAACCGACATTTTATTTTATTTATATTTTTATTTACCTCACAAGAGTCCCAGCTGCTCCCGTCTGGAGCCAGAGGAGCCAGGGAGATACTGAGAGTATCTTTCACTCTGAAACGTGCTGCAAATATACCGACTATATACTATTTTTTAATGAATTAATTGTGAAGCAACACAAATTCATCAAATAAATTTTATTTGCTCACGCCGGAATGCGATCCCGCGACTGTTTAATGTTTTGTAGATATTTACAATAATTCATGAATATTACTGAGGTTTGCAATGTGGTACCCATATATAAAAATTAATCCGTGTCTCCCTTGGTCACGCCATAACTTCAGAACGAGTTTACCTATTGCATTCATCTTTTTTTTTAAGTTTTCTAATACTTTGTAGAAGGTCCTTACGGAAAGAAAAATTTAGAAAATTGCAGAAAATTTGATAATTTCTGAAAACTTACCGACTTTTTTAACTTTGACAGTTCGCGCGTTTGATGAATGTGAATTTAGCAAGCAGCTGTTTTATTTTTGTAACAAACGAATAGAGAACTCAAGTTTAATTTATTTTTTATTTTTTTATTGAATAATGATCTTCTAACTTAAATAACTGCATTTTTTAGAGTTAGTTTTAATAGTTAAAATAATTGTGAATGTTTTGATTTTTCAAGATCCCCCGCAAACCACCGCATATTGTGTAGTGAATCGTGTGACGACATCACTCCTGAAAAGTTTTTTTTATTTACAACAGGTGTTGTCATTTTGTATGATAATTATACGGAAGAAAGATGATATTATCCGATAAGTTAAAACATTATTTAGGTGGAATTATTTATTCATTATATTATTATATTTTTGAATATTATTACGGAAGAGTGGTATAAAAATTGTTTGAAATTATATTTTTTTTAGCTTTTAAAATCAGTATTATCCAAAACGAAACATCACCCACAAAAGTATAGTCAAACGATATCAGCTGTTCGATTGCGGCCATTTTGATTTGGCCGTGGAGTAGTAGGTAGCATTATGTTATAGGTAGTATATTTATACAATTTTTTCGTACAGTTTAAAGTTTTTCAATATTTTAATAATAGAGATAAACTAATAGAGATACCTATATTTTTGATACTGAACTATTTAGGCCTAAATAGTGTTTTAATAAACACAACAACTAAATCTCCATAAACCGTAGGTAAATAAATTAATACGATGGCTTGTGTCATTCCTACATTCCCGTACATTTCCCATAGAATGACTTTACGGTGACGTCACGACACGAGGAACAGTGACGTCACCACTAAACATTTCAATAATGCCAACTTGACGAGATGTTTAAAAATAAATTTAAAAAATTGTTTAAATTTAAAAATGCACTTTTTAATAATTTTTTAAAAACTCTGCGTTTAATATTATTAAATTCAGAATCAGCGTTTATTGGTCAATATGAACATATTTTTTTAAAGCCATAATTTTTTCGAAGGAGTTCTTATTGTCTATTGATTTTTTAAATTATAGATATTTAAAATAGGTATCTATGTTAGGTGTCAAATTATATTGATTGTTTTAAAATATACAAAAATAATATTTGTAACATATGAAAAATAAAAATTTGAATAAAAAAATTGTAATAGTTGGCAAGCGAGCTCTTTGAAAACTAAGTGTACAGGGACTGAATATATGGAACGCGGGAGGGGGATTTGCGGGACGAGGAGCGGGAGAGGGGAGAAGGTGGACCTGGGAACGGGGACGCACATGCAAAGAACATGCAGGGAAGAACAATTTATTTCTTTGAATGTGGCATTTCAACGCATGCCGGGAACCTGAATAAATCTTTCATCCAGTATGGCGTAAAAGGTAAAGAAATGCAATCCTTTCTAATAGTGATGAACCAGTAAGACAGTTCGCGATTTAGTTATCAATCAGTTTAACGGGACTTCATTTAAAAATGTAAATAAATAAAAATGGAATTTGTTAGTATAATTTTTATTTTTTTATTTTTTATTTATTAATTTCCAATGCCCTGATGGGCTTTTACATGACAAGTTTATAATACAGAGACAGTTTTTTTGAATAAAAAAGATAAACTATAAAAATATAACTAGTAGGTAAACATCATACAGATAAATTTAGGAATGATAGTGCATTACAATAAAAGAGAATGTTTCTAAGTTGTAAATGACAAGGAAATAAACTAGTAGGTATGTTAGTAATCACAAAATTTACAGGTGACTGATTAAATGTCATGAATAATACATGACAAAATGCAAGATACATAAAAAGAAAACGTTAACAAGTTTTTACATTGTAGATTAATAATATAGGAATACACAAATATATGCAATAGACCCTAGGTGATGCTCCTTACATATCAAAATATTCTACATAAAAATATTGTTCAGATATTTCTTGAATAACGGTAAACTTGTATTAAATACATCGATATTTGAGGTGTATTTGTTCCCTAGTGTGTGAAGTCGAGAAATTGATGCATGTGTGTGATAGTTCGTTAGAGAATTATTGTTGCATAATAATATGTTTTGCCTTGTCGCTCGAGTTGGTACCTTAAAGTCGATGAGATGCAGGAGTTCGCAACAATCTAATTCGGAGTGAATAATTTTAAACAAAAAAGTTAGGTCGTTTATTTTTCTTCTGTTTTCTAAGGAATGCAATTTAAGTGTATTTAGTAAAGATGTGTAGTTTATGTGTTGAATAGGTATGTGTAACTTGAAGTTAATAAATCTTAAAAATTTGTGCTGCACTCTTTCGATATTTTTTATATGAATTTGATAATATGGGGACCATATGGGGATAATATGGAATAACAATTGATTTTTCGTGATTTTTCTACGTTTATGTGGAACATGTACTAATAATCAGTAGGCACTCTATCATTCCATAGATATTTCCCATAAAACCGGAGAAAAACATGTCTAAGAGCATCGAGAAATATAAATGTTCACGTCTTCTGTTAAATTGCATCAATTAACGTTTAGTACCAAGATCCGGTTCCGAGCAGAAAGACCCTTACTAGTTATACCCGCATAGAGTAAACCACCGCAACATTAGCCACATAAATACTTCCATCCTAGTTCCGTCCGAACTTTTCTCACAAATTGGTTAGCAAACGGCACGCTCTGCAAGGGGTGTTTTTCCAATATATGAAATACAATCTCACGAGATAATTTGATGATTTCCAAGGGCTAAAAAATTATTAGCACGTTCGTCTAAACCACACTTGCAAATTAGTTGATTCTTTTATCATTATTTGATACGGTAACGAATATCATATAGTCAGAAACGTAGCTGCCATCAGCATTCAAACCAAAATATGTTATAAATTTCACCTTGTAATGAAAGATTTTATTAATGTGTATTAATGTTTTTTTAAAGGTAAAGGATGAATAATATAACAGTCATATAAGTGAAATGAAAGAGGTAATATTAAGTAATATAAAGTGTTTTTCATAATGTGAAATTAAACAGTTTCCAAATGATAAATTAAGATTGAATTAATGCTGTTTATGATTTAATCTTATCATCAGGATGTGAAAGACGCTCAAAGATGCCTTTTTTAGTTTATAGACGAAGGGCATGGTCGAGGGGTAAGGCTCTTGACTCGCAATCCGAAGGTCGCAGGATCGAATTAGTTTGTGTTATTTCACAATTAATTCATTTAAAGTACTATAACGGCACTTTCCAGAGTGAAAAATACTCTCCCTGGTGTAAGACCACCATTCATTATTGAAAAGTTGCTTTAAATTACTTTAGCCGTGTTTGTTGACTAGATCTGAATAGCCAGGCACTTCCCCACCTTCTTCTTCCCCATATTCCCTTTCCCCTCCCCACTACCTTCAGCCTAACAGCATACCTCAATTAGGGATGCCATAGTCTCACCGGGTCCAGACGGGAGCAGCTAGGACTCTTGAGATGTATTCATATATAAAAAATAATAATAAAAAACATATTTCTATTAGTGTTGCCACAGAACTCTGCCTCCGCTTCCGCTTCTGCAGAAGTTATGCAAGTTTTTTCACTTCCGTTTCTGTTTCTGGTTCCGCAAACAGAATAACAGAACTCTAAAAAAAGAATAATTTTCGATTGAAGATATCGAAGTGCAGCCTTCTACTTCAAAATCATCGTCATCATTACAAATATTGGAATCGATGTTAAGTGTAAATGAAGACCAGGAGGAGAACTCTTCTACAACTGACGATGGTGACAATTTATTTTTAAAGATATAGTCACACCTTCGGGAATACAAGAAAGAGAAGAGACTACCTCTCCATGAGGATCCCCTTATGTGGTAAGTAAATGCGCACAAATACCCCCATCTGTTGCCAATAGTTCGCCAATACTTATCTCAGCTCCCCGCATATCTTAATACAGCTCCCCGCAGCAGTGTAGCCAGTGAGCAATTATTTAGTGGAGCTGGTTTAATATATGAAGAACACCGAAACAGATCCAAAGGTATAAAAACAGCCAAATTACTTTTTATTAAATATAATTTACCTCTGTTTAATTTCGAGTACTAAAAGGACAAAATACAAATTTAATTAAACTAATTTTAATACATAAAATTGTGCTTTTTCTTCATAGCACTTCCGCTTCCGGTTCCGCTTGTGCTTCCGCTTCCGCTAAGATTTACTTTTGACATCTGTTTCCGCTTCTGCTTCCGTTAAGACACTTCCGTTGCATCACTAATATCTATGAATAAAAAAATTAACTATGTAAATGTTACAACGTTAAAGTGATCACAAAAAATATTGATATTTAGTAGGTTACTAAAAGTTTCTGCGCCATGCCATTTAAACAACTGAAAAGTAAAGTTTTTTGATAAACAAATATGTAAAAGAATCTAAGTTCATGATGATTAAAATTTCGTTACCTGCTTCTAATGTCCACCATTATCTGTTATTGGTGAGATGCATGTCCTCTTCCCAGCCCTGCTGTTTTCCAACCATAAATATACCAAACCACCCACTTTCCAACTATGGGTGCGTCTCCATAGAAGCCGAGCTGCGCGGAGCTAAGCTGAGACTTACAAAAATTGACCAATGATATTGCTCAAATCACACATCTCATCTCCGCTCCGCTTCAGTGGAAACAGTATTAGCTGAGTTGAGAAGAATTACATTAAAATGTATAGCGTGCTGTGCAGAGCGGAGCTTTGTCATGCTGAGCGAGGCACAGCGATGCGGAGTTGAGCTGTGTACTGTGTAGCTGTGCTAGGTGAAGCGAGGCCGGGCTTAACTTAACTTGAACTGTAACTTGAGCTAGCTATTAGCTTAGCTCAGCCCCGCTCGGCTCATCTTCAACCAGCAACACAGCTTAGCTCTGCACCACTCATCTTTGCGCAGCTTCAATGAAAACACTGACCTCTTTACACAGCCCCGCTTAGCTGAGCCCCGCGCAGCTCCGCTTCTACGGAGACGCACCCTGAGGCAAAAGGGCGCCTTCCATTGCGAGCGGAAAAGAGTAGAGCGGAGCGGAGTGGGAGCTGAGCGAAATAGTTTTGACCTTCCATCAAAAAAGAGTCACTTAGAAGATAGGTGTTTGCCATCCACTGCCTGTGCGAGAAATGAGCGGGGCGAGCGGAGCGAGGTCAATGAAAAATGAGAAATAGTTTTGGGCTTCCATTGAAAACGAGTCAGTATCGCTTTGTTTCGAAGTGAACGGAGTGATTTTTGTGATGTCAAGTACTGATTCTAGTGAATATGATTCTGACAGCATGTATGCAATGAAAAAAATGTTACGTATGAATTAAATGTACATTTATAAAAAGAATCTCATCTCAAAAATTTAAAAACTTTAAAAAAATAATTTACTTTCTTATTTCCGCCAATATCATCTTAATAATGGTTTTCTAAGCCGAATCCTTTATGTCGACAATCTTTGCTAATCGTATCGTATAAACGAAATTGGCAAACGGCTTCAATAAACACCTCCATCTCGACAAAAACGCAGCGAGGCAATTGAATTGGCTACAGTTCTTGAGCGGAGTCCGCTAGAAACTAGTCGGCGATGGTGTGCGCGAGCGGTCTCTTTCGGACCTATTTTAACAAGTTCGGTCCGCTCCGCTTTCCTCGTTCCTGATGGAAGCACTTGTATGCAGTTAACGTGTGCGAGTCGAGCGGAGATCGTACGGAATCCGCTCCGCTCGCATTAGCGGAGCGGACTCGTTCGAAACTATTTAACTCGTTTAGCCCGCTTCGCTGGCCTCGTTCTTGATGGAAGCACTTGTATGCAGTTAACGTTTGCTAGTCGAGCGGATTCCGTAATGAGTCCGCTCCGCTCGCAGTGGAAGGCGTGCTTTAGAACTCTTGCAGAGCTCTCATGCTGATGTGGTGATGTGCTCTAGATGACCGATATATTTGGTGGGATCGGTCAGGAATCCTGGGCAAGATATTCAAATCATTACGCCGTGGTATTATTTAGTATTTGGACCATATTCCAAAGCAGATATAAAAATGAAGTAAATGAAAAGATTACTCATTTTTGCATGCATTCAGAATTCTTAAATTTTCTATTATTTTCAATGAAAAAGACTCGTGAAGGTTACTTTTTTGTTATAATGTATTTAAGGCCACTTAAAAATTTCCGATTCAAACTTCACATTCAAGATATTATGGCTGATAATTCCAAGAATATATTCCCCATACGTTAAAAACTCCCTCCCCAAAGTTGGAATCATTTTAACAAGAAATATAAATATTTAATATCAGATCATGTGTAATCAGAGACTCCCGTAATATCATTTCCTAGAATTTCAAGGTCTGTTAAGATATGGATTATGGTGACAGATTAGCTTCAGAAAACCTTCCAGGAAAAGGGGATTTTTTGTGATTAGTCTTGCGAAGTGAGATAAACATAAGCGGATTGTTGGATTTATTCTGACACACATATTACGACTTGTCGTTTTCACATTTCTAGACATTTCTTGAAGATTAAACGTTTTTCTGTCAAATAATAATACTCGATGCTTTAGCTCCAGTTACTCCTTTAGTTCGTAAATACAAGAATATCAGTGTACCATGATAAAATGACAAGCACAAGATATTTAAGTATACAATAATGTAAAACTGGTAACGTTCAATATTGGGCACGAGCTACTGACACACTGATAGGAATTTATACCTGCGTTCACATCATACATTCATCAAAGACTTACGTTCACCATTATTCCATATTCTCCGACCATTATTTTCACTCTTCTTCTTCTGTATGACATTAAAATCTGAACACTAAACCAAGCAAGAGCACAGAAGATGGTAGCTATTGAATTAATGGAAATGCCTTAATCTGTTAAAAACAGTTCTTTGATTTTTATTACTCTTGAAGCAACTTATCAGAAATTCAATGCATGTTGCAATCCAATCTTTCCATAGATATTTGTTCTTATCACTTATGACCAGATAGTTTTGCAGCAGTTGGTTTTACTAAACTTGAAATCAGCAACGGGCCCTGATTTAAAAGCTGTTCACGAAGTGCTTATCAAGAAAACAATGTATTTAGCATGTACTACAAATAAAACACCTCCGATTTTCCTTTTGACCAGAGGCTCTCTATTGTACGTGGGGATGTGTAATGTGTATTCTCGAAGGCCAGTGGATGAAAGTGGGAGGTAGCTACTTGGTTATATATCGAACCGATTACACCCCTTACAGAAGCAATATCTCCAACTCTGCTAGTAATTTGGAGAAATTTCCCACATTTTTGGGAAATTTGTGACTCATCGAGGGAAAATGGAGATATGTCCGTGGGGAATCTAGCAGAAAAATATCCCACGTCACTTTGATCGAAGTTCGGTTTGTGTTGTAAACATAACGCTTATGGGCGCCGTGAGTGGGCTCCGGAGTTATCGCCGCCCATTTATTTATGAGATGAAAATACCTACTCCTAGCTGTGGGAACATCTTGCTTACTTTTCACATGTTTATGGACTCAGGCACGGACATAGACCGACAACCTAACATTGTCGTAGACCATATTTATGACATATTTTATAACGGGTTTTTGTAAGTTATTTTATGTTCCATAAAGACTACTCGGTAATAATTGTTGTGGCGTAAAGGTACGTGTCTCTCATTACTAATCTGCAATATTTATTTATTTATACTTGATTGTTACAGATGTTATATGTACATAAATCTAATCAGACAAATTGTACATTTGTAAGTCTTAATTTTTTTTAGTAATAAAGATTAAATAACAATTAGAAATAGAAAATTATAAAAATTCAAAGTTCACTCACGTGACAAATATTACAAAGAGAGGCAAGAGACATAAGAGACATAATAAGGGATACAAATGATGCATAATATAATTAATGAAGTAATTAGAAACACTTTTACCATGATAATATTTATTTAAAAAATCAACATGTTTCGAGAACGATGTTCTCTTCATCGGGACATTATATGTAATAAAAACTAAATTATCAAGTATAGAAAGACAGGCGTGGGTAGAAATGGAAGTAGAGGGGGGGAAAGAGGTGGAAAGGGGAGGTGCTTGGAAGACCGTCAGGGTGGAGGGGGGGGGGGGGAGGTGGAAAGGGGGGGTGCTTAGAAGATCAAAAACAAAAAATTACAATGGAAATATGTTTAAGATAGGGTTATTCACAAAATTAATTTGATTATTAATCATATTTAAATTTCTATTGACATTTTTCCTAATTTCTAATATTTCTAAAAGATCTAAGTGAAAACCACTAACGTCAGTATGTAAAATTTGAAATCCAGTATTTACAATTTTTTCAATTTGGTAGGCGGGTATGGGTACCGCCGCCCTGGGAACCATTTATTGGATGACCAACACCTCTGCCACAGGTCACCCCAAGTGGTTCGCTACGTTTGGTGACTTAGCAGTGGTGCCCGGGTTCTTGGGGTAATGTTTGTCTAGGCCTTGATGGCGGGTGCGTCGGCCCACCTTCTGCGTGGCGGGCCGGATCGGGAGATGCTGGTTGAGGGAGACCCTTTACAACCGGTTACCGCTGTCCGGGTCGCTCGGTAGTACAGGGGCCCGACCCTCAGGCTCACGACTGAGGGTGGGCTGCCCCATCAACGAGTGTAAAAACCCCGCCGCTGCTGTTGTGCCGGTTCGTGACCGGAGGGGACCCAGCAGTAGCGTTTGGGGCGCATTGGGCGACCTCTCCAGCCGGACTCTCCCTGCCCATCGCCTTGCACCGCAGTGGGTGGGTTGGATACATACGTCCGTCACTCCTGGAAACTCTGAATCCCAGCATCCTACCCACCCCTTTACCTTTTCCCTCCCTGACCTTCCTTCCCCTCATATCACACTTAAATAACCCTACAAATAAAATCATGAATTTACAACCATCAACAAATAACGTCATTACAGCGGCGAGGAGTAGGCGTCCCCGGTGCGGGCCAAAACTGTTGGTGAATTACACCAACATTCGCGGCCTGCACACCAATTTAAATTCTGTCCACCACCACCTTTTTTCCCAACGCCCAAACCTTCTTTTCCTGTCTGAAACCCAGATAGCTGAGCCTGTAGACACCTCCTATCTGAACTGCCCGGGCTTCACCCTCGCAGGCAAGTTCAGACCTAAAGGAGGTGTCTGTCTCTATAGTCGAGCTGACGTCAACTGTGTGCGACTGTTGAATCTGGAAAACTCCAGATTCGACGTAATGTGGGTACGCGTCAATCTTGCCAGTACGGTAAGATTCTACGCGTGTTTATACCGCTCACCGAACCTTAGCGAATCAGACACGTCCGAGCTCTTCAAACACTTAAGCGATACTATTGATGACCTCTTGCCCCGCTACCCTACGGCAGAGTTTGTGGTCCTGGGGGACTTCAATGTTCATAACGAACCTTGGTTGAAGTTCTCAGGATCAACAGACTCGGCTGGACGCCAAGCGGAATCCTTTGCCCTTTGCTACGGATTGGAACAAATGGTTCAGGAGCCTACAAGGGTTCCTGATGTCCAGACTCACCGTTCCAATCTGTTAGATCTATTTTTAACTACTGTGCCACACGGTTACAGGATTGAAGTCACAGCGTCTTTAGGATCGTCCGACCACTGCCTGGTGACGACATCAATCCCTGTAAACTTCAGACCACCAAACGAGAGGCTGAAGAGAAAAGTGTGGCACTATAGGTCAGCAGATTGGTTCGGTCTGCGGGCACATTTTAATGCTTTTCCGTGGTCAGCTGTCTGCTTTCGGACTTCGGATCCCTCAAGATGTGCCCAGGAAATTGGTGAAGTCATCACATCCGCGATGGATGGCTTCATCCATTCTACTGTTAAGGAAACTGGTGTGGGCTCAAAGCCGTGGTTCAGTCGACAATGCGCTGAAGCAGTGCGACGAAAAAACGCGGCTTACCGAGCCTACAACACATCTAGAACATCCGAAGACAGAACAGCTTACAACAAAATGGCAAAGGAAACCAAGAGAATCATAAATAGGTCGAAATTGGAGCACGACCTGCAGATCAGCAGAAAGCTGGCTGCATGCCCGCATGGCAGCAGGCAATTCTGGTCGCTTGCGAGCTCAATAGGTCGCAATTTCTGCAAATCCAGTTTGCCACCTCTCACCAGACCTGACGGCTCACTAGCAAACACCGCCACCGAAAAGGCAAACTTATTAGGTAAAATGTTTGCGGATAACTCAACCCTCGATGACCAAGGTGCTGTCCCGACGTCGGTTCCTCACTGCGGTTTTTGTATGAAAAAGCTGAGGATTCGGCATCGGGAAGTACTCCATGTTTTACGAGGGCTTGATGTTAATAAAGCTAGTGGGCCTGACGGAATACCTGCCCTGGTACTGCAGAGGTGCGCTGCAGAAATAGCTCCAATTTTGACGAAGCTTTTTAAATTGTCCCTGAAGACTGGCTCTGTGCCCTCTGGTTGGAAAAAAGCGGTTATCCATCCTATTCCAAAGAAGGGTGACCGCTCCAACCCGGCCAACTACCGCCCCATAGCGATCACATCAGTTCTGTCTAAGGTGATGGAACGTGTGATCAACGACAAACTGCTCACATACCTCGAGAAGAACAAAATTATTAACGACCGTCAATACGGATTCCGGCGGAACCGCTCGTGCGGTGATCTTCTCGCGTATGTGACGCATGTTTGGGGGCGATGCCTGGAACGTTTCGGTGAGACCCAAACGGTTGCACTGGACATCTCCAAGGCCTTTGACCGGGTTTGGCACCGAGGACTTGTCAACAAACTGCATTCTTACGGACTTCCCGCATCCTTGTGTATGTGGATTGCCGACTTCTTGAGGGAGAGGTCGATTCAGACGGTAGTCGATGGTTTCACTTCTTCCTCACACTCGATAAATGCTGGCGTCCCGCAGGGATCGGTTCTGTCTCCGACTTTGTTTTTGTTGCACATCAACGACCTTTTGTCATGTGCACCAATTCACTGTTACGCGGATGACAGTACAGTTCATGATAGCTTTTTGTTTGACAAGCCCCCAAAGGGCTCACAAACTCCAACAGCTCGTAGGGCTTTGAAGCAAAGAATGGACGGTTACCTCGAGAGTGTTTTCTCTTGGGGTAAAAATAATCTCGTTGAATTTAATGTTTCAAAGACCCAATCTTGTCTGATTACGTCTAAAAGGGATCGAAATGAAAATCTAGTCTCTTTCAACGGAAGCAATCTTCCGAACAGGCCCTCCATTGATATGCTTGGTGTAACCCTAAGTGACCAGCTCAGGTATGGGGGCTCCATCGAAGCCAGAGTAAAGTTAGCCTCCCAAAAACTGGGCGTACTGTACAGGGCCCGCAGATACTTTAATAGTACACAACTGCTAACCTTGTACAAATCACAAGTACGCCCCACGGTTGAATTTGGCAGCCATCTCTGGTCTGGAGCTCCAAAATACCTGAAAAATACCCTCGACTCTGTGCAGAAACGGGCGGTCCGTTTGATAGATTCTCCCATCTTAACAGACGGATTGCAATCTTTAGAGCACAGGCGTCGGGTGGGAATGCTATCCTTGTTCTACCGGTATTACAATGGAAGATGCTCTGAAGAACTAGCATCATTGATCCCTTCGGCACCGGTGCATAGTCGGGAAACACGCCAAACGCGTGCCCAACATTTGTACACGGTTGACATTTGTCACATGAGAACGGGTCGTTTCTTCGACTCGTTCTTGTGTTCAACAGCTCGGCTGTGGAATGATTTGCCGGCCTCTGTGTTTCCTCCTTCCTACAACATGGGTCTCTTCAAGACCAATGTTCATTCCTTCCTCTCCTCAAAAAGACTCTCCACACAGCATCCCAGATGACATAGGCCCTGAGGGAAATTATTTTCCTCAGGGCCTCCTGTGTGGAGTTAATGTAAAAAAAAAAAAAAAAAAAAATTTACATCAAATGAATGGTTAAATTCAATTAGATGGTTAGCAAATTCCAAATAATTATTGCTATTTAGACATCTCAAATGTTCCTTAAGCCTCGTTTCAAAATTTCTGCAAGTTTTACCTATGTAAAAATGGTTGCAATCATTACAATTCAATTGGAATACTCCGGATTATTTCATTTTTTGGTCTTTGTCCTTGTTATTTAAAATATGATTTTTCAATTTATTATTTGTATAAAAAGCTGGCTGAATTGTATTAGAACTTTTTTTCATAATTAAATTGGAGGTTTGATGATTAACAAACAATATTTTTCCCCATTGTTTTTTAATATTACCACTAAGCAATGGGTAAATGTAGGACAAATGATTTTTTTTTCTTACATTTTTTGTTTAATATGTCGTCTATGAATTTGTAGTTATAACCATTATTAGATGCAATTATTTTAATGGTGTTAAGTTCAGCTTTGAAATTATTTGGGGATAACGGGATATTAATTAATCTATTGATCAAATAATGGAAAGCTAAGAGTTTTTGTGAATAATATAATTATATTAGCACAACGTCGTAATATAATTAGCACAACGATTTTTTTAGCAATCGCAGAACAATTTTTCTCCATATAGATTATCGACGAAAATATCTACTTCAGCACGCTCTGTCTTATTACATAGTCGATACATTTGGATTGGAGGGCTAAAATAGGTGATATTATTTTAAAATGTATTCAGGTAAAACATATTTTGGCGTCTTAAACAATGGGAATTCAGAACATTTATTTCAATATTGCTAAGACATGACGTAGTATCAAGATGGTAGTGAATTATTTTATGTAAACATATTAGATCAGTCAATTGCCTTTATTCAACTCGCACGTCATATGATCTAAGATGTTCATTTGAAAGATAACAGTTTTAGCATTTTTTAACAGAATCTACAATATATTTTATTTTTCCAGTAATGTGGATTCCGAATAATTCTTATTCAAGTTTACTTCTAATTAAAGCATTGTACTGTCTGTGTATAAATCATTTAAAGTGATTTGCACTTAATGTCGTTAATGTGAACACTAAAACCATTTATGATCGTGTGAGAAATGTGGAAATCCGCAAAGAATGCAAGGCTGATGTAAGCGTGATGAGTAAGATCAAGAAAGGAACGCTCCGATGGTTTGGGCATGTAGAGCGAATGAACGAGGAAAGGAGTGTAAGAAGAATATATGACGCAAATGTGAATGGTAGAAGAAGTCGAGGACGCCCAAGAAAGACATGGCACGACCAAGTGAATCAGATACTTGAGTCGGGCCATGTCGAGAGTCAGAATAATAGAAGAGAATGTATGAGACGTTGTATGAATGTAAACGAGGCAAGGAATGTGTGCCAAGACCGGGATGTTTGGCGGTCCGTCCTCTCTGCCTACCCCTGCGGGGAAACGGCGTGATGGTTAGTTAGTTAGTTAGTTAGTGAACACTAAATATGAATTTAGAATTAAGAGTTATTTCTGGATCTCTTATGGAAGACACAATGTTTTGCATGCAACATCTGTTTGTTTGGCAATCGGTTAGTAATTAGTTAGGTTTGTAACCAGTGTTAGGCGTTATATATAAAAATATGTCGTACTTATTTAATTAAGATGAATTATTATAAAAATACATCTAGAAATTACATTATGTTGATTATAGGTACTTATAATAGTAGGCATCGTTTTTTACCTTTGAAAAAAATCATCAGTAAAAAACACTATTACATTTTTTTTGTGAATATCGCATAAGAATCCCGACTGCTCCCAACCGTCTGAAGCCTTTGAGACAATGGCATCCCCAATTGGGGTAGGTATGTTGCGGGGAGGAAGGGAAGGAGATTAGTAAGAGGAAGTTGGAAACCACTTGGTTATTCAGATCTGACCACCAAACACGTCTATAGCCATTTTACGCAACTCTTACACTAGGGCGATACTGGGAGTATATAATCGGGGAGCCGGCTAAAGGGCGCGGACTTCGGGTTTCGTCTGCGGTTGGGCTGATAGCCATGCACATTGTCATTGGTACTGCCTGACGGTTTGTGGAATACCTTCTCTGAATATTTTCTTTTTATGCATTTTATTTTCTCTCTCTTATAATTATAAATACTTGCATTATATTATTACTGTCATTTTTTCATTATTTCTCTTATTCCAGGCTTCTTTTTCTTTTCATTTTTCTTTTCATTTACTAACACTTTTATATGCATATATTTTTCTCCAAAGAATTCAAATGAATTGTTCTACAGGCTGCCACATGTAGATATTATTATTTTGTATTATGTTAATGTAAGTACTTGTATACTGCTTTCTAAATCCGTATGCATGGACATTGGAGGGACTAGAGTCGTTCAAATAAATGTAGCTTCGTTCAATAAAATAGATTCTTGGCGTGTGCGGTGAGGGAGGAAACCTAATGTTTCCTTATAACGCCATTAGGAAAGTGGTGGGGTCCCATCAAGTGAGTCTATATATGTTCGGTTTTAAATTGGCACTATCTGGACCCCTAGCATGGTCGGTTGATAAGGATTGTATCGATAACTTTCGGTAACTTATCGATAACTTCTCATCGTTCCCTTTGACAACTGCAGATCGGTAACGTACAAGCAACCATATACGTCGAAAATGTTAACAACACTTAGTAGTTGTGAACTGTTATTTATGCTGTGGCGATCTGCAGTCATGCAAGGGAACAATGAGAAGTTATCAAAAGTAATCGATACAGTCCTTATCGATCGACGGCGCTAGGGGTCCTGGCAACCTCGAACCATGATAAAAAAGAACGTAAATGTAAGACGGGAAAATATGGCATTAAAATATCTTATATATTTCCAAAACGCAAAACAAACTTACTTAGATTATATCAACTCTCTGCGCAAATATACGCATTGATCTTCTTGCTATGGAGACTTTCTTATTTCCTCTCCAAGTTGAACCATTCCTTCGTCCTTCCAACAGCCTCCCCTCACATCTTAGTAAACATCCATTATCTGGCAGCCCTCTCTAACACAGAGTAAAGTTACTTATCAGCCTTGGGGCCTGCTGAAGAAAACTAGAACTAACTAGGAGCTAAACACCGTTTTTCTTAAGTAGTTTATAATAAACTGGCGCCTCAGTTTGGAACTCGATAGCATTACGTGATCTCGACAAACTTCTTAAGGAAATTTGGTTAGTTTTACGCCCCGTATTTGAAACGAAGACACAATGTGTATCTCGGATGATTTTTTTAGACTCTGGATTAAATCGCATTCATAATAATTAAAGCATTAACAATAAAACACATCAGTGTTTTCGGATTAGGTCGGCGAACAAACGTTTATTCTGCAAATATCTAAAGAAGCCCCTTTAGTGATCAGTGATCAGGTATCTTTCATATTACATGTCCTGTGAAAACGTTCTTATTTTAGGAATTTTGGTAAAATTTAGGAATTGCTAGACACGTATTAATTTATTTTTAATAATAATTTTTAAAGAACACTCGATAAACTTGAGACGGGTTGTTTGAGAGAATTTGAACAATTCATAAAATTTTAAAGTTAATTTTCAAGTTCTACGAATTTCCTATTCTAGTTCAGTATGGGCAAGTTGCCTCGCAAAACTGAAATAATAACAGAACTTGAATAGAACTTTCATACAACTTGAAAATTAACTTAAAAATTGGTTGGATTGTTCAAATTCTCCCAAACAACCCGTACTTAATATTGTTAAAATACAATTATTTACGTCGGAGGAGATATAAAATATTGCACTTATTATTATTGCAATTAATTCAAAGGTCAAAATTTCAAGTGTTTCGACCACCGGGTTTATGATCTTAAGCGTGTCCGCAGACGTGAGACTTTAGGTGCGTAATTAATTACTGTACGGAGGCACTTAGTGACTCCGTACATTACGCTACTAAGCTACTCGATTCTCGTGAGCGTATCATACGCGCCGATCGTAAGTACCCCCCGTGCGATTTTGCTGCGTACACGGCACTACGCGACGTCTGTCGGTTTCCAATCAGTATCACGATACTAACAGTGCTGATCGCACGCGACGCGTCGCATCATTTGTGTCTGATACTTATTCATTTGACGTTTGACAGAAATGGCGTCGGAACATGGAAGTAATGTTAGGTTTGTTCTGGAATTGGAAAAAATGCGTGTTTACCAGAATTACTTCACCAGAATATGTAAGAAAGTATTTAGTGGAGAAGGCATGGATTGATTTTGGAAAAAAAGTCATTTGACATTGCTTGACATCGTGTTAACTCCACGGCTGCAAATGAAAAATGATCAAGTTCAGTATATTTCTGGTAGCGCCGTGTACGGAGACTAGCATTACAAAGTAGGATATCAGCAGAGTACTTGTGATTTCGTCACAATTACGTAGATTGTAAGTATCTCCATGAACGGAGGGCTACGGGAATAAAAATCCATTATGGTAGACGGAGGAGAGATTTTTTTGATTAAGTATATATGAATTTTGGAATAGGTACCTCGTTTTCCAACGCAATTTTAGTATCTAGTCTGTGGGCGCCCTAAGTTTGAAGCTAAATATGTAACAATAACTTATTTGAATAACCCAAACCAAGAACCAAAAACCCTATTTCGTTCATATTTTTTCGTCTCCCGCATAAATATTCGTCTCTTGCAATCAAGCTGAAACCAATGGTTATTTTTTCAATACGTATAAGCATATCTAGCGATTCTGAAAAATACCCATGAATTTTGTTGTTGATGAACACATTTTATTAATATATTATAATAAAACGAATACAAAACTTTATTCCACTTAATTTTATTTGACCGTAAACGGTTTCAGCTCGTTAGAGCCATCTTCAGACTGGTACAAATAATCCTTAGTCTACGGTTTATATACACAACTTATTGGGGAGGGAGAGAGGGGTGGTCTACAAGGATTTTAATCAATTATAATAATTATAGTTGTTGCTAAGTCGTTTTAGACTGTCAAATTTCTAAATATTTTGGTAATTGCAGTAAGCTAATTACCTTGGGTTTGTAGCTCACTTTAATGTTGATTAGGGAAAAACCTTACAAGTAATATTGTTTACTGATGACCTAATTTCATTGTCAAATCGTTATTACATTTATGAAGTTTGGTATTTTTTATTGCTTTTTGAAGGGATACATGTTTACATTAGAGTAGGAATGGTCTAAACTAAATACATGTTTTAATTTCAAAATTATTATGAAAATTACACTGGACACAAAAGCGGGGACTTAGCAAATGAATCTAAAAGTTACTTTTTGAAGGGATATATGTTTACATTGTCACGATACGCCTTTGAAGTGCGGCGAAACGACTTAGCAACAAATATAATTATTATAAAATGACGTTAAAATGACTTAGCAACAAATATAATTAATATAATTGATTAAAATCCTCGTAGACCACCCCTCTCCCCCTCCCAATATGTTGTGTATATAAACCGTAGACTAAGAATTCTTTGTACCAGTCTGAAGATGGCTCTAACGAGCTGAAACCGGTTACGGTCAAATAAAATTAAGTGGAATATAGTTTTATATTAGTTTTATTATAATATATTATAGTGGAATTCCACCATGAATTATCACTCTCAAAAATAGAAACATTTTATTCAAATTTGCAAAAAAGCAATAATGCATAATATGTTTGTACAACAAAAAAAGAATATGAGCTCGTACGAAATACACATTTTTATGCAGAGTAAAAATAAGTAAATAAAGGTGAATTCTTAGAAAAATTCTCAACATCAGGAATAATATACCTACTTTACTTTTATTTGTGCATATTGTTGGATTCTACGAATTGGCTAAAATGGAGTAACTTAGTAATGATATTATTGTTACCTTCAGTTAAAATAACTGCAGTTTGAAATGACTACAGGTACTGCTAATTAGTTCTGCTTTTCAGGGCTGTCAGTTAGAGAATCAATAATAAATCTTTGGTTTAAAAATAATAATTTTGAAAAAAAAGTACATTTATTAGCTACCTCTTAACTAGTCTGTCCGATAGTTAACATAAATGAAGTAAGCAGTTTGGAATCTATATTAGAGTATGATATAGACGCCGTGCAGTCGAACACTATTATACATAACATTAATTATTGTGATTAAGGTATGATATTATAGCCTTCTTATAACTATATTCGGTGCAGTTGAACCCAACTACTACTTCTGAGAAAGCATTGCCAACTGCATGCAATCTAGGTATAAGCGAGTATCTAAATGACTCAGTCCTGATATTTTTGTTGCAATTAAAAATAATTTTGGATCGAGTAGTTCTAGTAGGTGTGTGGAAGGCAATTAGGTTTAATATGTCAGGACTGCCATTAACAATTTTAAAAATCAAGTCGGAAATAAGTCTTCTATCTGAAAGTTTGAGTAAGTTTAATTCCTTCATCGAGTGATTGTAATTTATTGATTCTATTGGTAGACCAAGTTTATAGTTAATGAATCTTAAGAATTTATGCTGAATTTTTTCAATGGAATCGGAGTGGATTTTGAAGTGAGGGGACCAAATAGAAGAATTGTATTCCACTTGACTTCCAACTAGAGAGGAATATAGGATTTTTAATGTTGAAATATTTTGAAAGTCTCTGCCATTTCGAAGAATGAAACCTAACATTTTTAATCCTTTATCTGTTACTGTAGTTATATGTGGAAGAAAGTTAAATTTGGAATCAAATATAATGCCAAGATCATTAATCTCACTGACAGAGGTGAGGGAAACATTATTAATTTTATATTGATAGTTAAGGGGTTGATTTGTTCTAAAAAAC
Source organism: Limnephilus marmoratus (assembly GCA_917880885.1). Lineage (NCBI taxonomy): Eukaryota > Metazoa > Arthropoda > Insecta > Trichoptera > Limnephilidae > Limnephilus > Limnephilus marmoratus. The sequence goes on from OU862918.1 coordinate 3,185,707, forward strand.
CTTATTATCTGGCATTTACTTATATTCCGATAAAGTTATTAGTTTTACACCAGTCTTGCAGTTTATTTATGAGTGATAAAAATGATACAGGTAATCACACATGTAATTTAAACTTGAGTACCCAAATATATATATGAAATAATAAGGACCTTTTTATAACATTACGTAGGAACCCTTGGCTTAAAACGTTATTTTTTCTAATTGAATGATTATTTTTTTTATATATAATAAATTATTATTTATTTTGAAAAATATAACTATTTATTTTTAAAGTAAATACCGTGTTTATTTATTATTTCTCTTGACATTGCCCTTTAATTTCATGATACTTATAATTACAAGCAGAATTTGTTTACGAATAAAACTTTTTTAATTAAAAAATATTGAAAAAATTACACAAAACAATTAAAATGAAAATTAACAAAAAACAATTTAAAAAAAAACACCGGTAACCGGTTCCTTCAAAAAATACTTAATTATCTTCCTTCCTCATTTTCACTAATGATGAGGAGAAAAATAGATTTTGAAGATAAACATCTTTAGCCTCGTTGTGATTTGAAATTCGTTTGAAACGGAAGTGCGTCACAAAAAATTATTATTTTACGGTCCTCGGCGAGGAGGGACATCCAGCAAACGGGCGGATTTTGGAATCCTACCAATTCCAAAAAAAATAAACATTTTTATTTTTGTAAAATCAATATCCAATCTTCATACCACTTTCAAATAAACAGTTTCAGTTAGTTTCACTTCTCCGCGTGTGATTTGCACACTCTGATTTTTTTTAAATACGAAACATTTTTGGTGAATCACATAATTTTATTAACCAGCAGTTAATAACATGCTCCGCAGGTTTTTGCGGATTGGTTCGGCTTCGCCCAGTTTTGACTGTTTTATAAATCCGATAGGAAGTGGTTCCAAAAATAGCCGGTTCTTCGGATCCAGTGATAGCTAGTCACCGGGACAGAGTAACCGCGATGACGTCATATATCATATATACGGGGTGTTAAGGGACGTACTTGACTTACTTTAACCAGTGATTCCTGACATTATTTGGAGTAAAAAATGTAAATGAAATTTTGGTCTCCGGTGACATTTTTGATGTTTTTTTTTTCTACAAAAACATAAAAAAAATGGTAGTTGTTGAACAGTTGGAGGCGGGGTAAGTGACCAGTTGAAACCAAATCCCAGCCAAACCAAATCTCCGTCAAATGTTCAATATGATATCAAAGTAATAACTTATCTGACTTGATGTTAAGTTTATTCATAGAGTTTGATAAGTTATCTGGTTAAACTTGAATTGAAAACGCGGCCAAGATCAAGGAAACTATTAACTTAGGGTCAACACAAGTATGATACACAAATTGGCCAAATAAAGGTTAATTGGTTGACTCTAGTTCGCTCACTCTGAGTTTTACGTTCACCTCATCTTTGCATTAGGATTTTATGGCAAGAAACTTTATGTGCTAAGGTAGTTTTATGCCTTTTTAAGGTTATGCAAACAGGGCATTAAATTACAAAGTTTATACTGATGGTTAATTATGAAAACGACTGGGATAACTTTGCGTATTAAATTAGGGTAGTGTGCTCGACTAACGCATGTACTGTGGAAATATTCATAAACAACTTCAAGATAAAAATTCATACGAGAAAGTAATTTTACGCAAAGAACATTATTGTGCGCTAAAATATTAATTTCTGTATATATTTTCTTGTCCCTTAAAACCCTTATTAACCCTTTGGGATAATTTGTTTGTTTTTCGGAACAACTCTTATAGGTCTCATGGAAACCGTTCTGTCTCCCTTTCTATCACGGTGTTTTCTATATGAAATAAACAATGTTATGTAGAGAAAACACTATGCTTTATATTCATGTCTAAAAGTTTACCACAAAAGAAGTAAAATGTACAACTTTATGAAACCAAAGTTTCTGATCGCAATTAAAAAAAAATTTATGAAACTTTGAAAATTTTTTATTAATTATTTTTACATGAAACGACAAAAAAGTGAGGTAACAGTAACGATTATCATGCATTTGTCTAATAAAATATCTGTACCCGAGAAGCATATGGACGCAAGTCCAAATTTTGAAGAAATGAGTTTTTGATGCAGACTTGAAGTAAATTATCATGTTTATCAGTGGCAGAAAGGTACAAGTAGTATCATGAAGAAAAATAAGATTTACAAAAATGCATACGTTTACAACTACCTTTGATACAACAACTATCTTAGAAGCAGAATGATGTACCATGGACTTGCACCTTTATCATTTAGTTGTATTTTGAGTATTATGACTCAAATCCTTCGTAAGTAAACAATTTTCAAACACTGATCCTTTCATAATAGGTGTATTGTGACATGTCATAACAATGTGATTCATGTGGTGACATGTCATAACAAAATATTCCACTTCATTTTTAAGCTGAAGGACTTACGTTCATGTTTTTGTTCGACTCAAGTCAGCGTTTTTTTAAACAATATTTTTAAAGGCTTTACATATAAAATACTTTTTTATTTGCTCGCTTTTAAAACAAAACTAATTGATTTAATAAGTAATTTTTTTTGTTATCTAACAGCATGGATATCCGAAGAAGTTATGAGACTTTAGTTACAGAATAAATATTTTTTTGGCTCTCCTGAACATTAACCTTTTTGAACTTGCATCCGTATGCTTCTCAGGTACAGATATGTATTAGCTTTTATCTTTTTTCGTTATCACTAATTTTAGTTACAAAAAACGTATCCATGTTGAGCCATTTTTAAAACTTTTTGGTGTTTATACCTAATTCAAAAATTAAAGTTTATTTCTATTTATAAAATTTTGTAACCATATTTTTATCTGTTTTTATCCGGATATATTCAGAAATATTCCATTTATTTGGATTATATTGCAAAGCGTAAATATTTTTAGACCCTCTGATAAAAAGTCGAGGCTTAAGGGGTTAATTGATTTGCTTAGGTAATAATAACAAGACTATCTAAAAGTTTTTTACCAGTTTTCTAAAACGCAATCACTCACGCATTATTTGACACGAAAATGATATCAATATTTTTTGTATTTATCTTTTTTGTCAATGCTTTTTTAGTCTAATCTTATATTTATATAATTTGGGAGAACTATTGATCGGATAACCTCAGCCATCGGTCACCCCATAGTGATTCGCTACGTTTAGAAATTAAGCAGAAGTGCCAGGTTCATCGCGTGAGGTGTGTTCATTTCTTGATGGCGGTTGCGCCTGCCCACACACTGACCCCTAGATTTTCCACTTACCTTCACCTCACAACATACCCCAATTGGGGATGCCATAGTCTCTCCAGATGGGAGCTGATTCACATAAAATTAAAATTAAAATTGAAATATTTAAAATAATTAAATTAAAATAATAGACAACTCACATTATCTTAGAGAATAGTTTTTTTTAATGCAATACCATAAAGTTACTAGAAATATAAAAAACGTATTTAAAACCTTTGATTTTCACCTTAAAAGCACAATGAAAATATGAACTGAATTCTTTAACACATTCATAAATAAATAACAAACATAATAACACACACCACGTACACGCAAGCTAAGCTTTATTATAAATAACAATATGTAAAATTATTACAGTAAACATCTTAACATATTTTTTTGCGAATTATGTAACTGTATTTTTTTAAACATTATATATTCTTAAATACTAAAATAATCCATTAGTAATAATAATTTAACCCAGCGCGCAGCGTGACAATAAAATGTTAACTTTTCTGCCTTTTTGTGTAACTGTATAAGCGTGGGGCAATTTCATAGTTATTCTTAAAACAAATCAAATAGTAATTTTATTTATTCACGGTACGCCATGCAGTACTTGGTAATGCTAGTAATTTATTTACGTTTGAACAAATTACAGTCCTAAACGAATAACATTTAAGGGGTAACGTGCAAACTCTTTAATTGCATGACAGCATTTATTTGGCGTGTAAATTACGCGAGCCACGGTGGCGGAGCGGTGAAATGCCGGGTTGTAAATCCACTCCACCCGGGTTCTGTGTCCAGCGGTACTGCCCACTGACAGGCCTTGGCGTGTTGGCCAATATTTGTGTACTCTACCACCTATTGCCTTTGTAACACAGATCTGTGCACTACTAGAAGTGTCAAATTTTAAATTGCCTGGTTTGATGTCTCAATAAGGAACTCCAGTGAAAAATATTACGGCTTTAAAAATATATGTTCATGTAGACCAATAAACGCTAATTCTGAATACATAAGTTTTATTTAATAATATTAAACGCAGATTTTTTAAAAAATTATTAAAAAGTCAATTTTTAATCGATTCATAAAAACACGCCGTCAAGTTGGCATTATTTTTTTTTTAATTTTTATTACTAAGTTAAAAGAAATATAGGTAATATTTCGCTTTCTTAACTTAAATACAGAGCATATATAGTATAGTAGTACAAGTATAGTAGTAATATTTTTAATTTTGTTCCATTATTGAAATTTTAGTGGTGACGTCACTGCTCGACGTGTCGTGACGTCACCGTAAAGTCATTGAATGGGAATGTATGATATGACACAAGCCATCGTATTAATTTATTCGTTTATTTACATACTATTTATATAGATTTAGTTGTTGTGTTTATTGAAACGTTATTTAGGCCTAAATAATGTTTTAAAAGTAAAGGTATCTCTTATTCTATTTATCTCTGTTATTGAAAATATTCAAAAACTACTGCACAAAAAAAATTGAATGCTACTTCTAGGGAGAATGCTTCGAACAACGGAATTCAAAATGGCGGCACTTGATCAGCTGATTGCCCGATCCTATGGTAATTTTTCAGGAGTGATGACGTCACACGATTCACCGTACATACGGTGGCTTTAGGGGATCTTGAATAAATAAAACTTTCACAATTATTTTAACTATTAAAACTAACTCTAAAAATAAAAATAAAAATGCAGTTATTTAAGTCAGAAGGTCATTATTCATTAAAAAAATGGACTGGAGTTCTCTATTACAAACACGAAATCTGTTTCCATGTGACGTTTATAGACAAATACTTCAATTGTGATTAGGAAAATAAAAGAAAGATTTATAATTTATTGCCAAATGACAAAGAAACAGTTAAACCTTATTTGCTATTACATTTGTTAGTTTCAACTTCCAAGTACGTTTGAGTTTCGAGTGATTTTTTAAGTTATCGTAAAGATTACAATGAATATTAAACTGGACTAGACGTCCTTCCTTGAGTAGGTCCTAAGTTGTTCTGCGGCTGTCAGCTGGTGAACTGGAGGTGCTTGCCCAATCATCGTAACGTAACCGTTAGTACATAAGACACGAACGACGATACACGGTACTTTTCTGATATCATACTTAACTGTCATCTGTTGGGATATTGCGAAACTTCGTATTACTTACACTGTGAAATTACTTACGACATCTATGGATGCTGAAACTACATGATTTTAAGTCCGGTACTACTCAATTTTTTTTTTTACATTAACTCCACACAGGAGGCCCTGAGGGAAATTATTGTCATCAAATTAATGTCATCTTTGAAGATGGATGCTGTGCGGATGGTTTTTTTGAGGAAAAGAAGGAGTGAACATGGATCTTGAAGAGCCCATGTTGTAGGAGGGAGGAAACACAGAGGCCGGCAAACACAACCGAGCTTTTAAACTCAAGAACGAGTCGTAGAAACGACCCGTTCTCATGTGATTAATGTCAACCGTGTACAAATGTTGGGTGGGTGTTTGGCGTATTTCCCGACTATGCACAGGTGCCGAGGGGATCAATGACGATAGTTTCTCGGAACATCTTCCTTTGTAATACCGGTAGAACAGGACTGCAGTCCCACATGATGCCTGTGCTCTAAAGATTGCAATCCGTCTATTAAGATGGAAGATCAAACGGACCCCTGTTTCTGCACAGAGTCAATGTTTTTTTTTGTATTTTGGAGCTCCAGACCAGAGGTGGCTGCCAAATTCAACCGTGGGGCGCACTTGCGACTTGTACAGGGTTAGAAAAAATGAGGAAGATAGGGTTTACGTTGGTTTTTTCAATTTGGGGAAGACCAAAATAACTTTTTTTTTCAGGAAAGAGCACACATAGTTACGGTTTTAGAGCCTTAACGGCGAAAAGGTTGCATGAAATATTGATCGTTGGTAGCTGAGTGGAAAAATGCGAGGGGTTTCCACCCAGACGTCTAGTTTAATATATTTGTTCATGTTCAAATATCTTAATATCACTCTTCCATGGAAGCATTAGTCTGGAAAAGTAAAATCTCCTTCTAACTTAGTCCTCTGCAAGTGTGCAAGCAACATTTTCTGCTTGTTACGATGGCAAGAAGAGAAATTCAATAATTTTCAGGTTATTCCTATCCCAGAAAAATTCATCAAGTTTTTTTGGCAGATCTAGGACAATAGGGTTTACGTTTTTTTCAGGACGCGAAGACATTCATCCAGAGAGGATTTTGTTACATAAAAATATTTGTAACAAGGTGTGTGCACCCTCTTATACACACTTTATTCATGGTTTCAGTGTGTGGCACCTCTAGTGCTTGCCCATTGACATTTGGGGCATTGGTAATATGGTAGCCCTGCAATATTTTTGAATGCAAGAGTTGCCGATCCTGGAAAATTAAAAATCAGGAGATTTGAAAAGAGAGAGGGTCATTCTTTGTACTACAGCCCAGAGCATTGGGCGATCCTCTAGACCGTAAGACGACGAATGGAGTATAAATCGTTACCATTCAAGATCATACATGTGGGAAGTTACTCTCGCCATCTTGGAAGCCGACTTTAAATCATCCTGGGAGGATGATTGGCCTCTGAAGACATCAGCCTGTCCTGCTTCTGGATGGTCCTTTTTTGGCTTATAGCCAATGATTTGCAGCCCTGCCATTCTCTCGATGTGAGATTCTTCATATAAAATGAGGAGTTTTCGACAAGCCACGCTTCAGCCACACTACGACTTATCACGGTATCACCATCAACCTATTATCTAAGCAAGCCCTTTATGCCAGACAGTTTTAGACTTAGGATGTCCTTTTAATTCACAATATACTCTTTTTTTATTTTCGAATACCTTGTTTTCGTACTAGAACCAAATCCTTGTATTTGGCATGTTGAGTCCTCATTGCTCATAATAATCTACATTGTTGCCACCTCATCCCAGGTAACAATTTATTATATTAAAGACAGGTTTTAGTGCAACCCTACACTTGTCCAGTTCAGTGTCCACCGCACTCTGCACACAACAGCACATTCACTGGCCATAATTCCCATACAAAGTGTGTACTTGCAGTGTGCAATGTGTAGTGTGCTCAATATGCAACCAGAATCAAGATAAGGTAGTTTGTTTTCTATTAATTTCCTGGAAGCATCGTTAGCTTTGGCGTGTTTACACTGAGCGTTAACAGTGGCCGGGGCCGCTCTCAACTCATAATTCCTCCAATTATATATTGACAATAGTTGCATTACCATGTTGAACTCGCTGCATTTTCAACTAAATGGATACCAACTACTTAGGAACTTAAAACATTTCTGCGTTTAACGTAAAATATATATTTTTTATTTTTTTTATTGCAAATTATAAATTAAATGCATGTAATTTTAAGGTTTGACTTTCTTTTATTGTGGAAATGTGCAATTCACTCTAATAATTCTCTAGATAGTTCTCATGTTTTTACTTTTTTAACATAAATCCACGCAGAAGGCCCTGAGGAATATTTTTTTTTTTTTTTTTATTTATTTAATAAATTTTACAAAAATGTCATGTTTTTGTGTATAAATAAAGTTTTTTGGAAAAAAATATACATTATTTAATACGTCTTACACCTTTTTTTTGAGCAAAGCTCGTGTTAAAAAGGCGGTGACAACGAATGTAGATATTAATTTTTATATAAGTTTAAATAATATATAATTTTTTTCTTACATACATATAGATCAATTGATGGATAATTAACAGTATACAAAGAAAAAAAATCGTATATATCATAATATGCATCTATAGTTTTATATAATATATAAAACATAAGCAGAAAGAAGAGGATATAAAAAAGAAAGCTGAAAATTAAAGAAAGAAAAAGGATATCAGATATTACAATTGTGTTTATAAATAAAATATTATAAGATGTAGTGATTGTGATAAGTTATATATAAAGAGCTTTAATTGATTTTTTGAATTTTTTATAATTTGTTTCCATTCTTAAATTAACTGGTAATTGGTTAAACCATTTAACTCCAATATATTTATAGTATTGTTGAGCTGTGGTGGTGTTACAACGCGGGACAGTCATAGAGCCCAGGATATTTGTTCTAATGCTGCTTGAAAAAGGAGTGAAGCTCTCATTTTTTTTTTCTCCTTCAATTACATTCTCAACAATACGATAATGTCAAAATCAATTTTTTATTATTCTATACTCTTAAAATACTCTTATGTCTGACTCATTATTTGAAGATATAGATTCATCTTTCAAGATTTCTGAAGATATTTGTTTATCTAGTGTCGAATGTAATAACATACTATTAGAAATGAATCTCTCAAAATCCTTAACAATCCTTCACTTAAATATCAGAAGTGTCTGTAAAAATTTTGATCATTTTACAATCGCATTAAATGAACTTGCCCATAAACCGGATTGTATTGTATTATCAGAAGCCAGAATTAGCGGCTACTCAGGTACCTATAATTTACCTGGATACAATAATTTTGTTACAACTTACAAAATAAATCAAAATAGCGGAATCATTGTTTTTATAAAATGTATTCATGACAATATTTCCGTTAATGAAATACATATCGATCTTGTAAACTGTCTTCATATTCAAATTAATATAAAAAACACTTTATTTGATATAATAGCGTTATACAGAACACATAACTCGAGCATTAGTAATTTCACCGAGAATCTGAAATCTATTATAAATACAAATTGTTCTCGAAATGCATTTGTTGTGGGCGATATCAATATCGATATATCTGATGAATTTGAAAACAATAGAAATAAAGAAAAAACTGATTATATCAACACATTAACGGAACTAAACTTTAAACCATGCGTTAAAAAATATACGAGAGAATGTCTTGGACAAAGGTCATCATGCATTGATCATATCTGGTGTAATACTAATGAAACTGAAAAAATAAAATCAATTATTTGGAAAAATAATATAACTGATCATCACACATGCATTGTAGCCTTTAAAACTGACAAAATAGATGTGAAAAATCACTCCCACAATAATTTTCCAAAAACTATTATTAATTACGAAAAATTACAACAAAACCTTAACACTGAAAATTGGGAAACTGTTCTATCCTCTAATAACACCGATTTATGTTCACTTAATTTTGAATCAATCTTAAATAAGCATATAAAATCCTCCTCTTCCATTATAAAATACTCTCCAAATACTAAATTTAAAAAATTAAAACCGTGGATCACCCAAGGAATCATAATCTCAATAAGACATAAAGAAAAAATTTATAAAGAACATAAAAAATTTCCAGAAAACTATAAACTATACGAATATTTTAAAAAATTCAGAAATAAACTGTGTTACATTATCCGGAAAACCAAAGAAGATTTCTATAAAGAAAAAATCAATATTGCTGGCAACAATAATAAAAAGGTATGGCTAACTATCAATGAAATTATCAATAAAAAACCTAAAAAATCTATCATAAACAAAATTACAGATATTGATACCAAAATTTATGATGTAAACACGGATCCAATGAAATGTGCAAATATTTTCAACAATTATTTTGGATCAGTTGGTGAAAAATTAGCACTTAAAATTAAAAACATCGAAAATAATGAACTATATACATCGCCTTCAAATCCTTTTAATACCTTAACACAATTCCAACGAACTGACGCTGATGAAATCAAACACACTATTAATCAATTAAAAGGTAATTCTTCCCCCGGTTATGACAATATTTCGGTAGAAATTCTTAAAAAAAATTCTGATTCACTTTGTAAACCATTGGCACACATCATAAATACAAGTTTCGAAAATGGCAACTTCCCAGTAAATTACAAAAAAACTATTATTACTCCCATTTTTAAATCCGGTGACCCCTTTCTTAGTAATAATTATAGGCCAATTTCTCTTACCTCAAATATTGCAAAAATATTTGAAAAAATTGTAAAAAAACAGATGTTCAAATTTATAAAAGAAAATAATATATTAAATTCACATCAATATGGTTTTAGAGAAAATTTGAGCACTCAAGATGCTATCGTAGACCTAACATCTGAAATATATAAATCTTTAGATAACAAAAAAAAATGTATTGGAATATTTGTCGACTTACGAAAAGCTTTTGACAGTATATCACATTCGAATCTTATCTCTAAACTAAAGAAAATTGGTATAACCAATAATGCCCTAACGTGGATCGAAAATTACCTATTTCATAGAGAGCAATTTGTCAAATTAAATGGTTTTCTCAGCGATTCTCAAATCAGTAAATTTGGAATCCCGCAGGGAACAGTATTGGGACCAATTCTCTTTATCATTTATGTTAATGATATTTTTAAACTCACCATAAAATCCAAAATAATATCTTACGCTGATGACACAGCAATTTTAGCTGAGGGATCAACGTGGAATGAAACTCAGAGAACGGCGGAATCAGATATAAATTTAATTAAAAAATGGTTTGATCAAAATTTACTATCTCTAAATACAGATAAAACTTTTGTAATTCCTTTCACTCTGACTAAAAAGGCTACCCCCGAAAATCTAAATATATGTATACACTCATATAATTGTAATTCAAATTCATATATATGTAAACCTGATTGCTCTGTACTCACTATTAAAACCAATGTTAAATACCTTGGGGTAACTATAGACAGTAACATAAAGTGGAAGATGCAAATCAGCACAACAGTTGAGAGACTAAGAAAATTAGTGTACATTTTCATTAGAATTCGAAACATTTTAAATATTAGTATGTTAAGAACTATTTACTTTTCCTTAATCCAATCAGTGCTACAGTATGGAATTGTTGGTTGGGGCGGTGCATTCAAAACTTCTCTTTTACCATTGGAAATCATTCAAAAATTAATTATAAAAATAATTTTAAAAAAGCCATATGATTACCCCACTATCAAATTATTTCAAGATTTTAAAGTACCTTCACTTCATGTTATTTATAAAAAAATTACAATTCTACAAATACACAAAGATTGCTTCAATAAGGATAATAATAATTTCCTTCAGGGTCTATTTAATCTGTGCGGAGGGAATTTTTAAGGGAAGGAATTTGAAGTAATTCTTGGAAGGAAAAATATATACGTGATGGTAGGAATCTTAAGGAGTCCAGAAGGAATGTACAAATTCATCCCTCCCACTGCGATGTAAGGCGTTGGGGTCGAGAGAGTTAAAGTGTCTCCCTTATTCGGCTTCCCCGATATGACCCGCCACGAAGTTGGTGGACAGCCGCATCCACCACCAAGGCACGAACAAACCTGACGTCATGAACCCAAGACCCCTTGCTAAGTCACCAAACAAGCAAACCACCTGGAGTGACCTATGGTAGAGGTGTTGGTTTCAAATTAATGGTTCCCTAGCGGCGGTACCCATAGCGGCGCCTCCCAAATAACTATTCAGATGTAATAATTAAATAATTTAAAAATATTTAAAAAATCATTAATGATTCTTGCTTCATTTACATTCGTACTTCGCCTCATACATTTTGATTTAAGATTTGTTGCTTCAACATTGTTATTTATGATAAATAATCATCAATTGAGGATTTATCCTAGTGGTTTTTTCCTTATTTTTCAAAACTAACGGTAAGAGATACTATCTCGTGATATTATATTAAAACTTACAACATGTTTTATTTTACAAATAAAACTCGCGTGAATGGGTCTTCCGAGACACAATGCGAAAATAAAGTACTGAAAATTTTATCTAATAGCGGTACATTTACAAAACAATGTTTTTTACGCAACTAAAGAGCCCCACTGGCTGAAGCCAGATTTGGGGAAGGTTGTTACAGTAAAAATAAAGGTACAAAAATCCAAGCAAATAGATCTGGCAGGAAAACACAGCTGAATAATTGCATGAACCAAATGGTTGATACTCATTGTGTAGTCCTGATAAACGTCAAAGTCAAACTTTGCTTGAAATGACTTAAACCGTGTTCAGTAACTAGATCCTAAAAGGAGGGCTTTGAAGCAAAGAATGGTCGGTTACCTCAAGAGTGTTTTCTCTTGGGGTAAGAACAACCTTGTCGAATTTGATGTTTCAAAGACCCAACCATGTCTAATTACGTCTAAAAAGGATCGAAATGAAAAGCCAGTCTCCTTCAACGGAAGCAATCTTCCGAACATGACCTCCATCGACGTGCTTGGTGTAACTATAAGTGATCAGCTCAGGTATGCGGGCTCCATCGAAGCCAGAGTTAAGGACCCGCAACCCGAATTTCTACCGATTTCTTACATATCTCTAAAAAAATATATGTTATTCTTGAAGATAATATCTAGTCATTGCCCACGCCGATACGCAAATTATATAAAATTCCCTCGATAGAAAAAAATCGCAAAGTATGCTCCAAAAATTATTATAAACTCGTTTGTTTCAGTTACTTTGTAAGTTATATTTATGAAAAAAAATTCACAGTGTTTCTTTAATTTTTGCTCTATTTTAAAAGAGTCGCGTTTTACTAAACATTTTCACAATTTTCGCATCAATTTTGTCGCTGTAAATGTTAGCGCTCTCCTCTAACATTCGTAATTTCGTATCTCTCCATCTTCTTCTTTTCGTGCCCGGTCGCGTATTTCCAAAACCTATACCGGTTCAGTCGCTTTACATTTTCAATTTCAAAATTTAAATATTTAGAAATAAAATTATTAATTTCTAATATACACATTGGAAAGATTATTTTATCTAGATTTTAGAACAATTTTTATTTTTGCGAAGTGATAAAAAAATTATCAATAAAGAGGTGTTTTTACATTATGTGGGAATAATCTTAAAATTTAAATAATTAGAATTAAAATTATTAATTTCTGATATACACATCAGAAAGATTATTTAACCTAGATCCTAGAAGAATTTTTGTTTTTGCAATATGATAAAAAATAACCAATATAGAGGTATATTTAAAATGTAAATTGTCGCTACCGCGACTGAATCGGTATAGCTTTTGTAAATAAGCTGCCCGGTCGCGGAGCCGTAAGTTAGCCTCTCAGAAAATGGGCGTACTGTACAGGGCCCGCAGATACTTTAATAGCACACAACTGCTGACCCTGTACAAATCGCAAGTATGCCCCAAGGTTGAATTTGGCAGCCACCTCTGGTCTGGAGCCCCAAAATACCTAAAAAAAACACGACTCTGTGCAGAAACGGGTGGTCCGTTCGATAGATTCTCCTAACTGTCTTTAGAGCACAGGCGTCAGGTGGAAATGCTGTCCCTGTTCTACCGGTGTTACAATGGAAGAAGCTCCGAGGAACTAGCGTCATTGTTGCGTATGTACACGGTTGACAATAGTCACATGAGAACGGGTCGTTTCTACGACTCGTTCTTGAGTTCAACAGCTCGGCTGTGGAACGATTTGCCGGCCTCTGTGTATCCTCCCTCCTACAAATGGGTCCCTTCAAGACCCGTGTTCGCTCCTTCCTCGCCTCAAAAAGACCCTCCACATAGCATCTTAGGTGACATAGGCCCTAATAGAAATTATTTTCCTCAGGGCCTGTGTGGAAAAAAAGCAAGGTATAGCCGACCCGTCCTCTCCCACGTCTTCTTACCTTCCCACCCCATTTATCTTCATGACATATCGATCGTCCAATTGATTAGTCAGACATCTCCGAAAAGTTGAAATGTGTGTATATGTAAAAGTGTAACCTCTATCTGGTTCAAAACTCAGATTACGCGTAATCAATTAAAATGCAGAAAAAAATTAAGGTAATAAATTTAACAAAATGTTGATGTATGGTGGGTCACTAGAAGGATATTTTAAAAATTTATACTAATGTACCGAGCCGTTATGCCTTCCGTTGTTATTTTATAGCATATTTAATATGTAAATCATAGACACGTGTAAATAAGATTTAATTTACGAGGAACATTCAAATATTGCTATTATCTCAAAACATAGTATTTGAAGATGTCTAACTAATCTACTGGACGATCGATATTCTCCCGATTTTGAGGAATTCAGAAACTACGTACTTTCACATCGCTTGGATTTTATCCCCCTGATCTTGACCTCTTGTCCTAGAATAGTACCTCTCTACTACGGTGGTAAATAAAAAATGTATTTTTTAAAGTTTTTTTACATTTTAAAAAACTCAAGTCCAACAAAAGTGATTTTTATCTCGTGCAATCTTCTCAATCGTTAAATTTACAAACTAGTTATGCAAAATTATATTTGCTACAATTTAAAAACGCAAAGTTAATGCCCCTAGTGAGAGAAAGGCTCCGAATGTAAAATGTGACTAAATAATTTCCTCTTAAACTCCATACATCATAATTTTAATGGTTTTTTATAGTGATTAGGAGATAGAAAGACACGCGGAGGTACGAGACCATGGAGGTCGCCGAAAAAAAAACATCAAGATTTTAGAATTTTATTTTTCCACTCCCTCATAATGGAATGTAAGGAGGACAAAATGCAGCACGCAGAAGACGAATAATAAATAATTGTAAACAATGACGACCATGTTTTCTTTTCTTAATTTATTTTTATATTAAGAAAAGAAAACATTATTATACCGTGTTGCGCTACCTCTTTCTTTGGCCAACGTTTCGGAGGGCATTGCAGTGTTCATCATTAGGGCGGATGTTTAATAGAAGATTTTGGTGAAAAGGGGGGAAAGTTTGGTCAATTATTTTCATCAGGAAGTCCAGAGGGGAAAATCCCTCAAGCCCTATATCATCTTTGAGGATGCTTTGTGAATTGACTTTTAAGAGAAAGAAAGGAGAGGAAGTTCTGGGAAGGAAAAGGGTATGAAGAGAGGGTAGAAATCTGGAGGTCTTTGTCCAGGAGTGACGGACGTATAAGTCCATCCCTCCCACTGCGGTGCAAGGTGATGGGTCGAAACAGTCCGGTTGAAGGGGTCTAGGGTAGGTCTCCCTCAACCAGTCTCTCCCAATTCAGCCCACCATGCAGTAGGTGGGAAAACTCAATCGCCGCCTAGACCCAGACAAACCTCACCTTATGAACTCGGATACCCCTGGTAAGTCACCAAACCACTTGGGGACCTTATGTAAGGGTTGTTGGTTATCCTATAAATGGTTTCCGGGGGGATGGCACCCACAATCGCCTCCCAAATCGCCGTGTTATAACTCTGTACCTTAAAGCAGTGGTCTTCAACCTTTTTGAGCCGGCGTACCCCTTGTCTCTCTACAATTTTATAGTTCCCCGTACCCTCTATCTATATTTTTTACACGTGTAATGAAAGGCGTGTTTTCTTTGTAATTTTTAATACTCTAATTATCACATGAATTTAACAATCAAATCACACAAATACAATTAAGTAATGCAATTTTACACAGAGTGCAACGTTATTACTTACCCCCAATTTGACTTCGCGTACCCCAGGGGTAAACCCAATGTTCGCGCATTATTATATGGGATTGATTGGGTATTGCATTTGCAGACTTGGTGGGTAGCATTTGTCAAAATCCTGAATTTATCCCACCTACCTAATCTTTCCATACTAAATGTCACCATGAAAAATTGGTGCAAGAAAGTACTCAACTTTGGAGAGGTGACAGTGTGCTTTGCTGTTCAGTACAAAATAACATCTCAGACAGGGCGCGTATATCATAACTTCTTGCTATAAGAATATTGCGATTTTTAAATTAAACATTGTGAAGTGTGCACCACAAACTGGAGATCAGCGAGGCCCTATCTGCAACGGTGAGTCCTATTTTGCTTTTTCCAATCTGGGCTTATCTAATTTTCCAATAACACAGATCTGAACTATCGACTGATTATCCATCAGGTTTTGCGAGTGTATGCTATTTAATCGTCCCGTATAACTTAGCGATCACGTAGTTTCGGGACTAGTCCTTCGAGGGTTGCATAGGCTTTGCTCTGCAGCACTTAACGCCAATTTACAATAGAGTCGCAGTTTCGCGACACCACCCAGGTTGAAAACCACTGCCTTAAAGGATAAACCACACATAACTTTAGACTTAGCCATGGTACGGACTTACGTGGTTTATACTTTAGTGTACAGAACTTTTTTTATCTCAAATAAGATTATTTTTAACTTTTTATATAATATTTATTTTTATTTGTGTTTTCTTTTATATTTCGTAGATATAGTATATAGTCTTTGTATGCAATTATGTATATTCAATTACAAAAACAAAACAATTATTTTATATTATAACTACATATATTTTTATAAAAATAACATAGAAACAACAACAAAACATCGTGTTCAGACTTTGTCTAGTGAGGAGGGTAAAGAAAAGCGTGTACATGGAAATCACAAAAAAATAAACGCCTGGGGTTGCCGGCAGTGGCGGCCGCTGCCTTGAGAATGTGGTGGTTCTCTATTTTTTTTTTTTACATGAATACCACACAAGAGTCCAAACTGCTCCCGTCTGGAGCCAGTGGGACTATGGCATCCCCAATTGGGGTATGTTGTGAGGCTGAAGGTAGAGAGGAGGGGAAGGAGATAGGGAAGAGGAAGGTGGGGATAGTACCTGGCTATTCAGATCTGGTCATCTTTAAAATTTCATTTGTCTGTCTTCGTCTGGTTGTGTAATGCGATGTCATTTTTGCTCTCGTTCATAATATTTTGTTGTTGGTAAGAGCTCTGTTTTTGAAACCGGGGTTACTCTGCTTCTAGTGACGTATGTCGTATGTAAAGTGTCATATAGGATGGTATTTTTTTTTATATGAATACCGCACAAGAGTCCCAACTGCTCCCGTCTGGAGCCAGTGGGACTATGGCATCCCCAATTGGCGTGTGTTATGAGGCTGTAGGTGGTGGGGTGGGGAAAAATATAGGGGAAGAGGAAGGTGGGGAAGTACCTGGCTATTCAGATCTGGTCACCAAACACGGCTAAAGCCATTTCAAGCAACATTTCAATTCTGAATGGTGGTCTTACACCAGGGCGATTACCGCTGGACAATGCCGGCCGTCAGACAATCTGAATCTACTTATGACAAAAAATTATTAATTAGTATTTTCAATAATTTATTTATTTTCAAACAAACTGTTATTTCCTCTTATATATTCAACATTGGTTGCAATCATTTTTGTAATAAAAGTAAATATTAATCTATTAGGTTATTGGTATTTAATATAATCAATATAAAAAACAAAACAATGACAATTATCACGTCACGTCAAGCGCGCGCCGCTAGACTGCGCTAAACGCAAACTGATCTACATATGTATGATCTTCGCCGAAATTCGATTGTATTCGTGTCACCTCGGGTCATGGTTCGTGTCAATGATTGACCGCCAATCGGTAAACTTCGGCAAGGATCAGAATATGTTGGGTGGGTGGCACACCAATTGAAGCTAAATTCTGATACAAATAGCGAAATCCACGCGCTTTCGATGTTTTAAATATTTCATACAAAAATATGATTTCGTTCGTTTGCAAACCGAATGCACACCAATACAGCTGATACGAGGGCGCTAGGCGGCCGCGCTATTCGAGATTAAAAGCATTCTCCCTGATAATATTCGTAGCATTATATTGGTAACTAATATTTAGAAATGATTAAATTAGAGATTCTATAGATTTAAATTAAAAAAATTAAATTAGTTATTTTATAGTCTTCAGTAAGTAAATAAAGTAAATTTAGACATTATAATTTGCCAGTGCTGCACACAAACACACTGTGCGACCAGCCGCCCTTGGTTGCCGGCACTAAAAAAAATATCATCCATTTACAATCACACGTTCTTTGTAAAGCAGGAAATATAAAGATAAGCACAAGAACATCTCAGTTAGTGGAGAGCAAAGATAAGATGGAAGAAAGTTTTATCACGCTGTCCAAGGAAACCTGCTATAATTTTGAAATAAAAAATACGCTTCACAAATCATGACGTAGGTAGATGCCCTAATCTTGTGATTTGACTAAAATAACAATATTTAAAAATAACTAAACTATAATATTTGGTAGTTTAACATATGGTTGTCAAACATGGACACTGAAGAAAACCTTATCAAATAAACTAAGCGTCTGTTAAAATAGCGTAGAAAGAAGTGTCATTGGAGTTAATAGAAAAGATAAAGTAAAATTAACAGAAATAAAAAAAAAACAGAACTCAATTCAAACAGGTACATCCCGTACATCGAACACTAAAATGGCGATGGACTGGACATATGTTGAGAGAAAGTGGGCAAGAGAAATGGACCAGAATAGTAACAGAGTGTTATCCAAGAGACGTTAAAAGAAACAAAGGTGGACAAACGAAAAGATGGGAAGATGATCTAAAAAAGGTGGCTGGTCCAGAATGGATCAGAGTTGCGAAGGATGGAGAAAAATGGAAATCTTTAGAGGAGGCCTACGTCGCTGTTTCTAAAAATAACGACCCAAACGCTGATTATTCAGAATAATATTAAAAAAAATATATATATATTAATTAGATAAGAAAAAAAAATTGTAATTTAACAAATAAGGCTAATTTTTATTTATTTAGATTTATTTTAAACGATAGAATAACTTTTACTTTTTTTGTGAAATATCATCTCTAATCCGCGAAAAAAAGTAAGCTTGGATTGAATTGAATTTAATTATTCTTAAATTATAATTTGAATAAAATAACTTTCTTTGGTTGAGTATATCACTTTATATAAACTAACCGGTTTCTGTTCCGCCAGAACCTTCCTCAAGGAACATTCTGAAATCCCGAAATACAAAAAATTGGAAACAAGGAAGAGGGAGAGCGTACATCAACCAACGTTGTTGAGCAAGGGGGGAGGGAGGTAGGTAAGAGAAAGGGGGTGAGAGTGGGTAGGTATCCACAGAGAAAAAGAAAGTAACGGGTTATTCGATAAATCTACATATTTGTTTAGTTAATAAATTTATTTTGAGGGATTTATTTTTTTATTTCTAGAGCTGCTAGATTATTCAAGCGAAGACTTCTATGTACACCCAACACAGGAGTTTTAGCCTTTTAGCCTAAGACAGGTTTGGGACTTGTCCAAAGAGTTCAGTTGTCCGATGACTTTCGTAGTCATTGTTTCATTTTTAAAATACTTAATCAACTAGCTAAAGTTCCCAGTGTTGCCCGGACTTCACACAGAATTATTTAAAATCAGAGAAAGAGAAATTTACCTCTTATTTTGATCGTCAAGTTTGGAAAAATTCAAAAAGATGTGTCAGAATTCTGCTTTATTGAGAGGAAAAAATGTATGGGGAGGTTTTCACAATTTCGTGTAGGCTGTGACCTTCCTCCTATTTTCCGAAGGTTCCTTTACCTAAAGGTCAGGTTTGCAAAATTCCAACGATACCGAAATAAAACATTAAATTTATTTAAAAAACAAACCACACAGGGACACTTTTCTTTATATAATATGCAAATGCCACTGGCGTGAGCACGGCATTGAATAACAGTTTTATGTATAGTGACAGTCCGTTCACTTTCATTCTGTAGAGTACACTTTCATAGTATCAAACGTAACTTCGTACTTCACATGTTTTCTATCATCATTTATCTCCTAGTTTTTCAAGGCCTTCTTAAAATACTATATTTCAATAATAACTGTGTAACAGATTTAAAACAAAACAAAAAACTCACGTAAACAATTGAATAACTCAAAATTATAGCATCCCCAGGCAAAAAAATCATTTAAAGTACCCAGATATTATCATCAAACTCTAGATTTCTTGGTATTTCTTAAAGTATCTTATAAAATAGTTTAACATAATAATATAATGAATCCACAACAAAACTTCTTACGAAAACATGTGAACACCTATACCTAAGTTTTCCTAGTGAGATATGCATGAAACTGAATAATATTTAAATAAGTACTCATATATCATTTTTTCTTACTTATAATCTGTAAAATGTTATGTACAAGCATAACAATAACATTTTAAAAATAAATTGAGTCTACTTTAAGAACAAACGTAAAAATCTTTGAAAAGGAAATAAGAGCAATTTATTGCAAAAATTATTATTGCTAAATTTTCCCAAAAGATTTTATATTTCATTCATTCGATTTCCCAAAAAGCATTTTTAAAATCTCTTATACATTCATCTGTGCTTTCTTCAATGCTTGCTATTTTTTTACCGAATAAAAATTCTCAAAATCAAAAAGTTTTCTTTGCGTTGGTCGGTAAAATAAGGCTTAGTTCTTCAAGGAACGACTGTACTACTGACAAGGGGCTATTAAGGGATTTAAGCGAGAGTTAAGATGAAGTTTAAAGTTGTATGAAGGCGGTTAAGAAGCCTCCCAGAGATAACATAACGAATATATTATTATGCTCGAGTCTATGAAAGAGTTTAAAAGAGTGGCGTTTTTATCTCGGAGACCCGAGATAAGCTCGTAATTATTTCAAATGTGTGATCGCAGTTAAACTTTTATGGAAGCCTTGGTATTATTCTAGGATAATAACTTTACAGAATAAGTGGTTATATTGTAAGACTTTTAGTTTTGGGTTTAAACTAAGAAAAATGCTAATTAGATGAACTTGCGTCACTGGGTTTGTTATTTTTTTATTTGTCACCGAAAAAGGGTTGTATTAATGAATTGGTCCTCGTCGCAACTGTAATGTATGTTGAAACGTACATCTAGCTGCAAGGATGATTATTGGGAACAGGAGGTCTAGTGAAATCGATGTCTTCACAATATCGGATTTATAGGCGTAATTATTGACGATTTTAGACCGTTTTACCGCACTGTTAACAGCCAGACCGATTTTGACGGGAAATAAATGAGAAATCGATACACGCTAGCAACAATTTCAGATGTAATAGAAAACAAAGGGTTAAAATAAATAACTTTGAATCCTTTAACATTGATGTAACTTCCGGCGTTCCGCAAGGAACCCATTTGGCCCCGCTTCTTTTTAACCTTTTTATTAACGATATCATTAAATTTTTTTCTCACACACGTTTTTGCCTTTTTGCCGATGACAATAAGATTCTTAAGATAATTAAATCCCATCTTGATTGTTTACTTTTTCAACTTAATATTGATTCATTTAATGATTGGTGCAAAATTAACTGCATGGAACTTAATGTTGATAAATGCAAAATGTTGTCCTTTTATAGAACCAAAAAACCTATTCAGTTTGATTATGAACTAAATAATGTTTGTCTCTCTACTGTCACATCTATCAAGGACCTTGGGGTCACTCTGGATTGTAAACTTTCTTATTATCACATTAATAACATCGTAAACAAATCACTTAAACTACTCGGCTTCATTCATAGAATTACCTCTGACTTTAAACAAATAAATACACTTAAAATTCTTTACTGTTCGCTGGTCCGCCCTCACCTTGAATATGCTAGTGTCATTTGGTCTCCTTTTTATGCTATCCACATTTGTTACATCTAATCTGTACAACATCGTTTCCTACGAGGAATTGCTTGGAGGTAAGGACTTGAAAGAGGAGAATACTCGTGTGATGAAATTGAACAAACTTTAAGCATTTCCTCTTTAGAAAAACGTAGAAAGGACTCTGATCTAATATGCATTTTCAAAATTATCAACAGTATTACTGACACACCTGCTTTGTTACAACTCATCCAGTTCAACATTCCTTCCCGTAGACTCCGAAATAATGAATTGCTGTTCCTCAATCAACATTCTACTAATTATGGATATCATTCTCCTTTATCCAGAATGTCGAGACTTGTCAACGCAAATCAAAGCATTGAATTTTTTGGTGTAAGCCTAAATGACTTTCGGCAGTCGTTACGCAATGTGGTTTTTTAAAGTCTTTTTAAATCCATCTTCAAGCTACTTATAGTTATCTTCTCTATGTACTTTTATATTATATGTATTTTATCAATGCTCTTTATCTATATGTAATCTCCTTTCATTGTGATCTTTCTATTTTTTCTATTCGTGTTATTGTTATATTGTTAATTAAACTATTTGTCTGTAAATAAATAAATATATAAATTTATCTATTTTATTTTATTTTTATTTTATTTATTTATTTAAAGGCCCATAGGGCTTTTACATATAATGCAGTACATTTTTTTAATTACAGTGATAATAATGGGTTTACAAAATATAATACACAATACAAGTAACATAATATTTGTTAAAAACAAAATATAGGTTAGGTACATAAAGTATAAGGGTTAAAAAAAATGAAAATAAAAAATTTAGGTTACATAAAATATAAACGTTAACAAAATACAGGTAACATAAAATATAAAAAACAAAATATAGTCCATAAAATAAAGTAGTTGACATAAAGTAGGTAATGTTTAAAATTGTTGTTCTCATTAGTTTATGGAATAGGTAGAAATAAATAGTTGGCACATATGGCGTTTGAAGTTTGCTAAGTTCAAATTATTGTCAAATACATCCATATTGTTTAAGTATTTGTTACCAAGACTATGCAAACGTTGTATTGGAGAATGTAAATCATAGTTCGAATGAGATGTACGTATATTAAATGTCAATGTTTGTCTAGTTGTTCGTGTAGGTACATGTAGATTTATTAATTGCAGGAGTTCACAACTGTCGAATGTAGAGTTTAATAATTTTAATAAAAAGTTAGGTCGTTTATTTTTCGTCGGTTTTCTAATGTTGGAATATTTAAAGTATTCATTAACGACGGGTAATTTATGTGCTCTAAAGGGATATTATGTTTAAAATTTACAAAACGTAGAAATTTTCTTTGAATTCTTTCAATAGTATGGATATGAATTTTGTAGAAGGGCGACCAGACTATGGAGTTATACTCTATTAGGCTTCCAACAAAGGGTGTGTACAGTAGTTTAATGGGCTAAAGTTCGGTGTTTGGGCGAAATTCCTAAAAAATAAAACTAGTTATTTTTATACTAATTTGGGGTTGAGGAATCCGAATCTGAAAGAATTAGGCGGCGGCAAGCAATATTAACTGAATTACACGACTTTAAAATTCTCTATACACACACACATGAAAATAATCATTTCGGAATTATTTTGACACACGTAGTACAAAGATCATAGAAAAACAAGAAATGTACAAAAACATGTACCGGCAGTGTTACCAGCTCTCAAAAATATTTATCCCTATATCAATATGAAAATAGATAACAGCAGAAAAAACAGCAGACCTAACCTAACCTAACCTAACCTAACGCTAGGTTTGTGTAACATGGTTTGTGCCCCTTTATACCGCCTGCTCGCGTCCCTAATCTAACCTAACCTAACCTAACGCTAGGTTTGTGTAACATGGTTTGTGCCCCTTTATACCGCCTGCTCGCGTCACGGCAAAAAAACATCCCTGTTTTCAAGTAGTTTAGCGGCTACGCTAGGTTCGTGTAACATGGTTTGTGCCCCTTTATACCGCCTGCTCGCGTCACGGCAAAAAAACATCCCTGTTTTCAAGTAGTTTAGCAGCTACGCTGGGTTTATGTAACATGGTTTGTGATACAAAAGTGAGTAAAATTTATAAAAAATAAGTACTTAAAATATGAACATGTTATTTTACGTTATTAATATTACTGCTTAATGGCAACACTTAATTTTGTGTGGTAAAAACATCTATGTTATCTTGTTTTTCTATGATCTTTGTACTACGTGTGTCAAAATACTTCCGAAATGATTATTCTCATGTGTGTGTGTATAAAAATTTTTAAAGTCGTGTAAAACAGTTAATATTGCTGCCGCCTAATTCTTTCAGATTCGGATTCCCCGGCCCATAGTTAGTATAAAAATAACTAGTTTGATTTTCTAGGAATCAAAATGCTTCCAAAATGGCTATTTTCCTGTATGTGTGTAAAAATTTTTAAAGTCATGTAATTCAGTTAATATTGCTTGCCGCCGCCTAATTCTTTCAGATTCGGATTCCCCGACCCCAAATTAGTATAAAAATAACTAGTTTAATTTTTTAGGAATTTCGCCCAAACACCGAATTTTTTCCGTTTAATGATTTGTAACGATTCAAAGTTTTTGATTGTTCTTAATACAAATCCTAATGTTTTCATACCCTTATTTACAGTTTGTTGAATGTGAACCGTGAAGTCTAGTTTCTCTATGGATTTATATTCCTTAACGTCAAACCGCTACGTGAAAATACTAATAAATATATCATTTCTAAATTGAAATACTAACTTTAATATATACTGGCACTTCGCGCATACTTTTGAAGACTAAATCGGAGTTCATTCTTTAATGAGTTCTTTCTTTATATTTGAACTACTTTGTTTCTCTAAGATCGAATGGAATAAATTGATTGCGTCTCAGATGAATTAATTAAGTCTACGAATCGCGAAAACACTTTGTTTCAGTTCTAAGAGCTTTGTTAGTAAACCTTCATTCATTAATATGCCAGTTATTTTGCATTGCGAACGACATTATTAAAAATGATTCGTATATTGACAAATTAACTCACACTAAGGAAACCACGCTAAAATGTGTTCACCGTCGTCGGTCGAAATATCTCATACCAATTGTTGGCGGTGCTCGCAGATATTGATAATTGATCCCAGATGAGGTATTTAGTCAATATCGTATTGATATATGGTTTTATCGATCGTCCGTGCTAGACCTCCTGGCCCGATAACAAATCTTTGTTTATTCCAATTTTTACCCACACAGTGGGGAGAAATTGCATTTCCAAACTAAATGTCCACCTATATGTATATACCACTTTTCGATTAATTGGTATGTAAACAGTAAGTATCAGCAATTAAATAAGTAAATTTAACAACAGTAAGTAAATATCAAAGTAAGATAAAATCAAAAATAAAACAGTTATAAATTAAAAAAATTTAAACATTGCTTTAGCAGTGGTTCCCAAACACTTTTGGCCCACGGACCCCTTTCTCAAACTGTTTTGGCCCACGAAACAGCACAACGCAGGGGGTTAAGCGAAACCATTCGGTATTGAAAAAAATAAATAATTAAATCGTGGTTACGAACAAAGTTATTGTTTATTTCAATTAATGTGTCAAACCACAAAGTGTCTGCTTTCACCCAAAATATATTATTATTTTTATTTGAGGTATAAATAGGACATTTATAGAACATGCTTGAAGGTAATACAAAAACATAATATCGCTAGACCAATATGTCTGCAGAATTACATTTGCACTTTCACAATAACAAACATAAATATAAACTTTGACAGTTCTGCAATGGCGGCACAATACACCCATACATACACCGTTCATATTCATTATTCCTTCCAAGCAAATTCGCCTTGCATTGGATGGGACATCCCTCGTCTCATCATTGTTTACATAGAATATGTAAGAAATAATCGAAAAAGAAAACAATATCAGTAGGTACTTAATCACTGAAGAAAACTAAAATTTTAAAATAAAACAATTATACAAAAAAATATATTTTTTTAAAGAGATCTATCTCGATCTCACAAAACATATCGCTCAGCTGGTCACCCAACAAGATTAAAGACACTTCAAGCAACTTAAATTTTTGTAAAAGGAGTATAATGTTTTAAATAATTGAAATAATGTTTGCATTATATATAAAACATACCAATTTTATTTATCTGTGCTGCACGTTAGTCCTGCACGAAATCTGGTTTAATTAAATTTGCTTTGAATTTAAGTGTCATTTTCAAATTTCAAAAATGATTGTGTGACGAATTCAGACCAGCGATAAAATACGTACCTACATGTAACATTTTTAAACGCAATTTATTTATATTGTTATTTTCAAAATTTGTTTATTCAGTTGTACTATTCCTTGTTTTTTTACGCGACTGCGTTAGTAAACAATAATATCTAAGGCTGGTGAAACGCGTTATCTTTTAATAGTTTATTACAAACTGTATAAATGCATAAACGTGAACAATTTTAACACCAAGTCATATAAAGTCACATGGTAAAAAGTAAAGTGTAATGAATATTTCGGGCAAACTTCACCCCTAGCGCGTTAATTTTAGTTAGAAACTGGGAAGGGTTGTTCTTGACTTTCCCTTATACCTTCCAGTTTGTAGTAGCCATCCTACCCAGATTAATCGCCCCTCATTACGTTTGAGACCAAGGTTTGGTTCTTAGGGATGTGCTCCGAGTAATGAGAAAGTTTAAGCGATATAAAAAACCAAATAAAAAAATAAAATTTACAAGTGTCCTATTTCCTAGTTTAAGGTATGAAGAAGGTATGTGGGAAGAAAATAAATCTGGGGGTTAGTCATAGCTAACAAAAAAATCATGAAAGATCGTGTTAACCTGCTTTTTTTGTTATTGTTTTTTTTTATTTTTTTTATTCCTGGATATGGGGAGGATAGTGCAATCCCACACGTCCCATATAGTTATACATATTTATATTTTTACACCGTAAAGAAACAAGAACATAAACAAAAAAAAGGATAATGAGAAAAATAAATAAATCATTATTATGCAGGGCGTGGTCTTGAGTGCGCTCGGGCCCATAGGTCACTCAGGAGTGGTGCTTGGTGCTAAAAGGCTGCGGTCACCACCGTGTTGTCGGAGGCCATTAGCCGTATCCTGGCTCCAGTGACCCGGTGTCTCATCAGGCTGGCGAATCCATGGAGTCCTAATTTCGTGAACATTGTCGAAGCGCTGCTATACCTTGTGAATCCAAATATGATTCTGCACGCATCATTATAGTAGATCCGGAGACGTTCCATTGAGATTATTCGGTATTGACACCATGTTTCTCATGTATACAGTGTAGCGGTCCCAAGGGGGGAGGAGACCACCTACCTTTTGCTCTCGGCTAGCTCAATGTCGTCGGCAGGCAGGAAACCTCTCCTCGTCAAGGTCGTAGGTAACTAGGGGGTAAATGGTACATAGGTAATAGCCAAAGCCCGCCCACGTGATCCCATCAAATGAAAGAGGTAGCTGGGTGGAACATATCTGTATTGTCTGGTATAAACAATTACAACATCTAGCAAAACATAATTATTAGTCACAAAACAACATCAAGGCCTAGCTAGATATTTCCTACGAAGGGGTCTCTCAAATCTCTTCGGGTATGTAGTCGTTTCAACCGAGTATTGCTAGAGAACACATTAATTAAGAGGGAAATCGAGGTTCAACTCACAGCTGGTGGACTGGTGCAGGAAGCCGGGGCAGCAATCCGGGGTCGGTGCAGGTAGCGGTGATCTCCAAGTGGAGCGGATCATGTTCGCGACCTCGTATTTTACTATTGAGATCGGCTCTTATCAGAACGCCATTGAAATCGGTGATCTCGCGGGAATTTATTGAGCGTACAGCGACTGGCGCTGCTTCTCGGGCCACAGTCGACGGGTTTCTGGGCCACGGGCGGGCTTCTCGCGGGACTGTGATGGGGAGGGGTGCGGTATGTCGTTTCTTGCAAGGGGGGACGACGGAAGACACTCGCCGCGCTGCGGGACTGTGACGTCATAATACTTGACATGTGTATCGTAACAACAGGCTAGTGCAGAATGCATTGAATAATGTTTTTTTCATTATTGCTGCGTCGGAAGAATCTTCGGGCAATCATATTTGACAAAACACTGATACTTCTCCTCTGTCGTTCAATATCACCATCATCCGAGAGGTCGTCAGTGATGATGTGCCCCAAGTATTTTACATTCGTGGATGTGCTTATGATTTCCTCGTTAAGTTGTACGGGGAGCATCTTCTTGGGATTTTTTCCATGGTGGAATGCAATTAGCTCCGTTTTCTTGGGGTTTTACATCATGTTGTGGTTACTTGTATATTCCTCACAGATTTTTTGAATACTCACAGATTAAAGCATGGAATCATAATTTGTTAATGTTTAACTTTCAACCCCTGTAAGATGATCTGCGTCAGGTTTTTTTTTACATTAACTCCGCGCTTGGGGAAAATAATTTACCTCAGGGCCTATGTCATCTGGGATGCTGTGTAGAGGGTCTTTTTGAGGAGAGGAAGAATGAATATTGGTCTTGAAGAGACCCATGTTGTAAGAAAGAGGAAACACAAAGGCCGGCAAATCATTCCGCAGCCGAGCTGTTGAACACAAATCCAGTCGAAGAAGCGACCTGTTCTCATGTGACAAATGTCAACCGTGTGCAAATGTTGGGCACGCGTTTGGCGTGTTTCCCGGATATGCACCGATGCCGATGGGATCAATGACGCTAATTCCTCGGAGCATCTTCTATTGTAATACCGGTAGAACAAGGATAGCATTCCCACCCGAATGTGCCTGACGCCTGTGCTCTGTAGATTGCAATCCGTCTGTTAAGATGGGAGAATCTATCAAACGGATCGCCCGTTTCTGCACAGAGTCGAGGGTATTTTTCAGGTATTTTGGAGTTCCAATCCAGAGGTAGCTGCCAAATTCAACCATGGAACGCACTTGCAATTTGTACAGGGTTAGCAGTTGTGTACTATTAAAGTATCTGCGAGCCCTGTACAGTGCGCCCAGTTTTTGAGAGGCTAACTTTTCTCAATTTGGGAGGCGGGAATGAGTACCGCCACCCTGGGAACCTTTATTGGATAACCAACACCTCTGCCATAGGTCACCCCAAGTGGTTTGCTACGTTTAATGATTTAGCAGGGGTGCCCGGGTTCATGGGGTAAGGTTTGTCTAGGTCTTGGAGGCGGATGACCAGGACACACTGAACCCCAGATTCCTACCCACCCCTTAAACCCTCTTCTTTCCCAAAACTCTCCTCTCCTTCCTTTCCGGTAAAAAAAACCCTCCACACAGTATTCCCAAAGATGACATAGGCCCCGAAGGAAATTATTTTCCTCAGGGTCTCCTGTGTGGAGCTCATGTAAAAAAAAAAATAAAAAAAACTCTGGCTTCGATGGAGCCCCCATGAAGGAGACTAGATTTAACTGTACTGTGTACTTGATATTTTCTTGTTAAAATATGTAAACACCGACGGCAGTTCATTGGCCGTGAGTTTTTGGGAGCAAGACGTGCTTAAAAAATAGAATCAAAGCAAATTGATTAGAAATCAACTCGCTGATGTTGACGCCTCTCATCCCAGGTGCGATCCAACCGGGTGGCGGGGTAATGTACATTTAATTCTTATTTATTTGTTATCCGATATGCTTTACCTGATGTAGTTTTAATATCAGTAACTTAACATCGTCCACGTGGAATTAAAAGCTTTTTCTAAAGCCTAGAATCATTTGAGAAATTTCAATAGCAATTGATATCTTTTTGTTTATCAATAATTTCCCAACCATTTGGAGTGGTAGGTAATCTTCTCGAGTCGACCATGAGGGGACTGCGAATACGAGATCTCTCAATTGAACAAGCTGTGGAGGTATGTGTGTCTATTCCTATAAATTTGTACCCACGCGGTTCGAGACCGCGGCATTATCTAACAATCATGGTCAACCAAAAATTATTAAAAAATGTCTTTATTTTTTTTAAATGTGTACAAATTTTTTGGTTGTAAACTGGGAAGGCTGTTATGGAAAAATTAAACTACTTTGGGGGTTATGTGGGTATATGTAAGTGTGTAGATGGCAAAGCGAATAAGTAAGACGATTCAATACTTACAAGTTTATTAACACTATTTACAGACACATAAATCTCCAATTTAAATATATGCAATAATAAAGTAATGTGAACGGCGAACAAATATTAATGACCAGCTACTCCTGACCGAGAGTTAAAGCAGAATGAATCGTTAGTTTTTGATGCAAGCGAGGCCAGTTGCTGGAGGAAAGGTCTGCATCCAATTGGTGCCTGAGGGACCAATCGGGTGACCGGACGATGCAAATCAGTGTCCTTTGTTCGTCCTCCACACTACCATAGTATGCATTTTGAGAATTGCAGCCAAACTTTTTTGTTTTATGTAACTTAACTTGTCTATGATAAATGTATAGCTTTGTACGCATAGGCCGCATAACGCACGTAATCCGCCGACAATTTTCTAATAAATAAGTTAGCACTCTAAATAGTAACATAAAGAGCTTGATATCCATTATTTTTATCATAATATTGTATTCAGGACCATACCCATCAAAGGATCAGCTGTTTTGACGTCACTGGCATCACTGTTCCAGTTAATGATATTATTATGTCCTTCTACAGATTGTTTCGAATACAAACTAAATAATAATTCGAATTCGATTGTTTTCAAATACAAACTAAATAATAATTGCCTGACAACTGTTCAATCTATTAGACCTTGGTGTCTCTCTTGATAGCAAGCTTTCTTTTCGGGAACATATAAATGTGATTGTTAATAAATTTCTCAAACTACTTGGTTTCATCACTAGAATCACTTCTGACTTCAAAAACATAAATACCCTAAAAACTCTTTACTGTTCCTTGGTTCGCCCCCATCTTGAATATGCGTGTGTTATATGGTCTCCTTTATATGCTGTCCATATTCGTCTTATTGAGTCCGTTCAACATCGGTTCCTAAAAGAGATTGCCTGGAGGCTAGGATTAGAGCGAGACAATTATTACTCGTATGTTGAAATTGAACAAACTCTAAACCTTCTCCCTAGAAGACCGTCGGAAAAAATCTGATCTCATTTGTTTCTTCAAAATTATTAGGTAACTGTTTAATCGATTCACCTACATTACTAAAACTCATCACATTCAATATACCTTCTCGTAGACTCAGAAATAAAGACCTGTTTTTTCTCAATCAGCACTCCATAAATTATGATTATAACTCACCACTGTCCAGAATGTGAAGAATGGTCAACTCAAAAATATAAATTAAAATATAAAAATATAAATTACTTAAACCTGTTTAAATTTTAAATTAATACTCTTGTAAAACGTATTGAAATTTTATTTTGTAATGTTTTAAAATGAATAAATAATTTAATAATTAATTAACTCACGTCAAGACCTTGATTTTTTTGGTATTAGCTTAAATGATTTATGTCGCTCCTTAAACAATTGAAGATATTTCATATTCACTCTATTTTTTGCAAAGCCTTGACGTGACTTGACACTTCTTTTTTCTACTATTTTCTCTGTTTGTCTTTGCTTTCATTACCATCCTCATCCTTACAATGTTCATTTCTAAATTTCGTGATACTTTGTTGTAAATTGGACGTAAGTCCGTAAATAAATAAATAAATAAATTATTATTTGCGATTGTAAACTCGACTTGTGTTAATAATAAAAATGAATCCCTGCGCCAAGCTATAATGGCGCGTTTTATAAAAAAAGGAAAACTAATATACTAACGATCACAAATCACCTAACACATGCAATTGGCCCTTTGCCTCAAACATGTGCGGCTGATTTCATACCCTAAATAGGTACAATCAACTTCGAATACTGCATTTTCCTGTTTATTTTAATTATTTATTTGCAAGCTGGGAGCCATTCTCTTAACTCTCGACAGGCCAAGATGCCAAACATAACGTCCGTAACCATGTGGGTGGATGACCCCATAAATTTTTTATGGGCGTTTAAACCACGGAGATCCTTTTTTGTTATTTGTTCATTTTATTGGGCCGGTAATATTACCTACATATATTTTGAAAAAATATTTTTCCTGCGATCATCGATTTTTTTACATTTTTTTTTAAATGGCGCATTATGTTTTAATCCTTTGCTCAGGAATACCTGAAATACTAAAAATATATTTCATATATTTAAGTAGATATAAGAAGGTTACTAATTTTGAGATCTACCTTCAGCCACAGTTAGCTGCGGGAGAGTTAAGAATACAATTTCACAATCGATCGTTTAAAAATACATTTGATTACAAAAAATCAAATAAAATCATCTGGGGCAAAATGGCATTGCCATTTACAGGTGTCAATAAGGTTTGCAACTCATCACCTTGCCAACCTTTATGGAGCAAAAATCAATTTGGGAGGCGGGTATGAGTACCGCCGCCCAGGGCATCGTTTATTAGACAACCGACACCTCTGCCATAAGTTACTCCAAGTGGTTCGCTGCGTTTACAGGGGTGCCCGGGTAAACGAGGTTTGTCCGGGTCTTGGATATAAATGCATCTGCTCACCACCTGCATGACAGACCGGATCGGGAGAGACTGACTGGGGGAGATCTTTCAACCTCTCCAGCAAGACTCTCTCGGAAAATTACCTTGCACCGTAGTGGGAGAGATAGATTCATATAATGTTCACTTCTGAAGACACTGACCCCCAGATGCTTTATCACCCCTTAATACATGTTTCCTTCTAAAAACTTCATCTACTTCGTCAAAAGACTCTCAACTCATTTACCTTAAAGACGACATGGACCCTGAGGGGAATTATTTTCCTCAAGGTCTCCTGTGAGGAGCTAATGTAAAAGAAAATGGAGGGGGGTGAATCAACACCAACAATATCGAAATGGTACGTGGAATGCGTGCGCCGAGACAGAAATGCATGGGTTCATGGTCTTTGCCACCAATCAATAGATCACCCATCGATGGGCAAATAGTTAGTGTTTTTTTTTAAGATTTTTCCTTTAGATTTGTAAAAGGTTCTCTTAACCGGCACATCCTCCCTCCTGCGTAGGTACCCGCCTAATTACACACTACATTGTGACTTCCTCCGCACAGCGCACAGCCCTGACAAATAATGCGACGTGTTGAGCTGTTACGCTTCTAAGTACGGTTCCCGGTCCGTGTGTACACATTACACATCACTAACCCGACCGGCCGCAGCTCACACTTCCATACATTCCTACCCACACCTTTCCTTTAGCTCCGGTCAGTCGAACTTTCCGCGGTTCTAAATCACTCCATTTGATCCCGTCTCAGAATCAAGTCAAATTATGACGTGTTCATTGGTTCAGGTCTCATATATTTTTATTTACTTATTTTATATTAATTCATAAACGCACCAAACAAATAAAGGACACAATATTATGCAGGCGATCATATTGCCTAATGATAGTCCACTCACGTCTTTATCACCAGGCTTAATCATGTACAGATAATTGTTTTTTTTTTTTTACCTTTAAGTCATCGGCGTTGTCCGGGCTTTATTCAGAGTGTTTTGAAATCAAACACAGAGGGTAAATACTTTCCTCTTATTTTTAACGTCAAGTGTGTAAAATTTCAGCAAGAAGTATCAAAATTCTGCTTTAAGGGATGAGAAATGGGGTGGTTTTCAAAATCTCATGTAGATTTGTATAAAAACAAAACCACCAACAGACACTCTTTTTTACACATATTTATAGTAGATTTAATATAACTATAATTATATAATGATTTAATTTTTAGCTTTCTGAGTAAAATCTCAAATTATAATATTTAATTAAATGAAGACAATATTAGCGAAACTCAATCGAAAATCTGGATACAGAAAAATCAGAAAAATATATATTGGCTCCACTGGGACTCGAACTCAGGACCCTTTGCTTACATGGCAAGTGCTCTACCAACTAAGCTACTGTAACGTATCGTCTTGTTACCGGAGAGCTAGCTCAGAATAATATAATTATAGATATTTAAATAATTGCTGTTTTTGTACCTACCATTGTACTTCCTCCAATCTGCCTTCTCTGCCTTCTCACCGACTCGGGTCGCTTGGGTTGGGACAAAGGGGGGATGAATTTAATTATAAAGGTTTTAAAAATATGGATTTTAATAAGGTTTGGCTAGGTCTTCTTAGTACATGATCTTAATTATACTTATATCTACTTATATCTAAATCTTTAATGGTTGTCATATGGTTCGGGGATAACTAACTTTCAACTTTGCGATGCGTAACTTCGTTGGCGATCTGCGGGAGCCTTTCCAGGCACGGGGACGGGATGCGGTGACAAAGCTGTGGCGGTAAGCAATGGGCAGCAAGCAGTGGGTGGCGGTGGCACGCGGTAATATCGTTTTGCACTATCTTATTGTTCGCAAGGGCGGCACTTTGTAATACACTCTTCTAATATTGTTATTTACGCAGTCTTCGTTTAACACTTTCACTGGCGATATTAACTCTCCTTTTCATGTATCTTGCTTCCTCAATTTCCGAAGGATCTCTTCTTTACTCTTCTCGCGCTCCTCCTTCTCTCTGGTCTCGGTCTCGACTGCTTGTACCGGCGCGCGTGCCCTATGAACTGGTGGGACCCGTGTCCCTACCCCGCAATTCTCCCTTCCTCCGTTCCGCTCCTTCATATCTGTCAACACTTTTTTTGTCTTTGAATGCACAATGCCAGATAAGGTCTAATTCAAATTTACTTGTGACGTAATTTGATTCGTCACAATACCCCCTTCGTTACAAAAGAAAATTTTGAATTCGTAGAAACAAAATTTTCTTTTCCCCTTTTCCCACATGACAACCTTCTTATATCTAAACATGGAAACGCTTAAATTCTAAACAATTCTTATGTCGGTACCAAACTTACGTTCTAACAAAACTTTTATTTTAAACATTTCAAAATTCAAAACTAAAACACATTGTAGCATTAATAATCTTCATCAACCTCCTCCGACATATGTCCTAACCTCTTTCATCATCTCCCCATATCGAATGACAATCCTTTTCGCTTCGTACTCTTTTAAAAACATCAAAACACACATCGTAATATGTGGCCCAAAAAACTAATAAAATAACATGAAAACAATACGACATAATAAAACACAATAAACTCAGAATTAAACGATAACAATTAAATCAAAGACTAACATAAACACTTCTTATATTAACCCCTCGAACTTCTCTCCAGACACTGGGGTATTGGAACATTGTTTATTTACGAAACTCTTCCCAACTATATGACCAAAAACTAATGACAACATAACACAATTTCACAAAAATTTCAATGTACCAGGATGGAAAAGGAATGGATGCATACGTACCACTTCAGTTGATTCTCCCATCATTTCCGCTGGCATGTCTGAATATTAATAAAAAATCTATACCTACTTGCGCATTGCTCCTTTTCAATACATGTAATGTTGATCATTAAAATCTAAGCCTTATTCTTACTTTTATTAAACATATTTTATCGCAAAAGAGGCAGCTACTAAACTTTATACACTACTCCATTACCTAAACTTATAAACTCCTGTACATAATCGATAACAAAACAAAAAGCCTGGTGTACATACATAGTACGTCTGAAATGCAATAGATGAGAAAAAAAACAATATGTGATTACAGATTTGAATTGTATCTCCCGACGCGATACAAAATGAAAATTTGGACGCCAGGTTATTTCTATTACACGGAGAAAATTCCAAAGCCGTATATTCTCTGTCTTTCACTCTCCCGCTTTCAAGATGCAACCTCACCTTGCCGCATGTTTTCAATCCTGCTGGCCAATGCATCTATTACGCGTCGTCCCATTTAATTTCACTTTTTCGCACTTTTACACAATTCACGGTCTTTTCTCACGCGCGCAGAATACTACTCAAGTATGGAGACATTTAGGTACACACATATTACTTTTCCTCGAACGCGCGTATTTGTACCACTCAAATCGTGCAAAGTTCAGTGCTCATATTCGTTTGACGACAACACTAACACCGGCCTTTTATCACGCATGCAGACTACTATTCGTACAAATTTCGTCAAACATGCATATTTGTACCACTCAAATCATGGGACATTTAGTGCTCGCCTTCGTTTTCGCATTTTAACTCGCTTTTCGCATTTTTTCGCTTGTGGACGCACTACTACCAACACCGGCCTTTTATCACTCACGCTGATTACTTTTAAAATATGGAGACTTTTAGGTACTCGGCATACTTATTTCGTCAAACGTTCGTATTTGTACCTCTCAAATCGTGTTAGTGGTAGGTGCTCCATTCTATCGCTCTCATAAAACGTACCTAACGCAGTTCATCTGCACATTCACGCACGCCCCCATATTTTCTCATCTGCGCAGGCTTTCGAAACATCGCGAGACTTTAGGTGCAAGATAATGTTCGGCTTCGCCAAACGCAGATATTTGTTTTTATCAACTCGCGCGATATGAATGTGCAACGGAATCCCTTCTTACCTCCTTTAAAGTTGCTCTATTTTGCGGGTGAGTATGTACAGAGCATGGTGTTATACCTTACAACTTGTCGACTTAAAAAAAAAAAAAACACCTAATATAAATTTAACCTAGCCAAACCTAAAGTGTGTAAAATAAACTCAGCATTGATAACGATAACTAACTCAAACCTATTTTGCTTGATTCACACTACAATCGCTGGTAGCTCCGATTTCACTAGGTCTTTAATGTGATATCTACCTGTCTCCTTTCCATTTGCATCCGCTAGAAGATATAGGACGTCGGAAATTTTTTCTTTTACGACGTTTTGAATGAATCGTGGAGCTAATTTATTTGAAAAGTACACAGCTGCATCAGAGTGTACGAAGTTTTTTCTCCACACGACGTCCCCTTGGTTATAAATTACATTTCTTCTACGTAAGTTATATGCACCCGCGTTGCGTTGGAAGGCTACCAGCAAGTTATCTCGAACTATATCGAAAACAGTTTGGAGTTCCTTTAATGATGATCCATAGGACTGTATATCATTTATTCTAGGACCAGTTTTAGATTGCGATGCCACAGTGTTATTGTGCGGGTGGAAGCCCCCGTTCAAAATTTGTTCTCTGCCATGAAATAGAAAATACGGTGTAAATCCGGTGGAAAAATTTACTGTATTGTTCATTGAAGTCTGTACCATTGGTAAGTGGGTGGTCCATGCTCGCTGATCTTCTTGGATCATTATGCTCAACGTCGTTTCAATTGTTTTATTATAAGCTTCGACTACATTTGACTGTGGAGCGTAGTACGCATTGTAGAACAGAATGGGTACATTATATTTTTTCGTGAATTCTTTTAACTCCCGAGATATGAATTGTTTCCCATTGTCCATTTGGAGCACTCTCGGAGTCCCTAATGGCAAAAATATACCAAATTCTAGACACTTTATAATGGACGCAGAAGTAGCTTTACGTAGGGGAAACAACCAGCAGTACTTTGTAAATACGTCGACGCAACTTAATATATACGCGTGTCCAGACCGGCTACGAGGTAATGGACCAACTAAGTCTATAGAAATCATCTCCATGGGAGCGTTGACCGGCTTCGGGGTGGACATTTGACCTAAAGGTGCCCCTGTTGATGGTTTGTATGCCTTGCAAGTTACGCATTTTCTTACATACTTTTTAATATCTCTGTACATCCCTGCCCAATGAAATCTCAGTCGCGCGTTTTTGAATGTTTTAAAGGTTCCTGGATGACCCATTGTGGGAGAATCATGACATTCTCTTATTACTTCTTCTCGCTGGTCATAGGGTACAACCCTTTTCCACTCGAAATTCCCGGTCAGGGGAGTTTCACTTTCAACATGATAGTAAAGAATATCTTTTTCAATTCGATAACGTGAATTTACCGCCAAATCAGTTGAACACTTTTCAAATAGATTCGCATACCATTGGTCCTCATTTTTCTGAGAAGACTTTTCTTTTAACTCGCCGACTTCAATCCGAGATAAAGCGTCAGGCACAATGTGCTGGGATCCTTTCCGATGTATAACGTTAAATTCATACTGGGAAAGCCTGGTAGCCCATCGAGCTAATCGGCCAGAAGGATTTTGGAGGCTGTGTAGCCATTTAAGACTCGAATGATCTGTCACCAATGTAAATTCTTTGCCATCTACGTAGGATCTAAAATGATATACTGAGTCCAATGCCGCAAGCAATTCTTTTTCGGTGGTGCCGTAATTTTCTTCGTGTTTATTTAGAGATCTAGAATAGTAACTTATAGGATGTTCTCCATCTTCAAAGGTTTGGGTCAATACGCCTCCTATTCCTAAATTGCTGGCATCCGTGTGTATGAAGAACGGTTTATCGAAGTCAGGGCATCGCAAAATCGGTGCAGACGTCAACGTATTTTTAAGTACTTGAAATGCACTCTCGGCTTCAGTAGTCCATTTAAATTTCGTTTTTCCGTTTTTCTCACCCGTTATTTTAGTCAATGGTGATGCTATAGTGGAGAAATTTTTAATAAATCTCCTATAATAGCCACAAAGACCAAGGAAGCCTTTTAATTGCCTTGAATTTTTGGGGGTGGGGTAGTTTTGTACACTTTTTATCTTCGCTGGGTCCGTTTTAAGTCCGTTAGCATCAACCAAGTAACCTAAAAAACGCAATTCTTTTTTACAGAATTCAGATTTACCCAGATTAATAGTTAACCCCGCTTCTTTGATCCGGTCAATGGTTTTGTGTAGTAGCCGTTCGTGATGTTCAAAGTCCGGTGAAATGATTATGAGGTCGTCTACGAAACAAAAAACGTGATCATCCCACTGAGGTCCAAACAACTGATCAGATAGCCTTTGCAATTCAGCCCCTGCGTTTTTGAGTCCAAATGGCATGCGTTTAAACTCAAACAATCCCCTCCTCGGCACTACAAACGCGGTTTTTTCTCTTGACTCTGGAGTAAGCGGTATCTGCCAGTATGCTTTTGACAGGTCTATTGATGATATGTATTTCGCGTTGCGCAGATTATCGAGAATTTGCTTAGTGTGGGGAAGTGGGTAGGAATCACGACGCGTGACTGAGTTAAGTAAACGAGAATCTAAGCAAAGCCGGGTAGATCCATCTTTCTTAGCCACCATCACAACAGGGCTCGACCACGGTGAACGTGATGGTTGAACCACTCCCATCTTTAGCATTTCTTCTAATTCCTCCTCCAATTGTTTTTGTCTGACCGGTGATAGTGGGAAATATCTCTGCTTGATGGGTGGTCCCTCAGTCTGAATCGCATGTGCAATAAGATGTGTTCGTCCTAGTCCCTTTTCTTCAAAAGAAATGTCTCGTGCTTTTTCAGTAATCAACTTCATTCTCCTTGCCTGATCTGGCGTTAATTCGACTCCGTTTTCACTGTGAATTACGTTATTAACCGCATTTTTTTTTGGCGACAAATTAATATTCTTGAACAAGTCAGGTGCGACGTTGAAATCAACCCAAAAATCTACTCCCAGTATAAGTTTGGAAGTTAATGTGGGGATAACGTAAAATATCATTGTTTTGGTAACGCCTTCGTATGAGACTGGAAGTGTAACGCACCCATCGATTCTTTGTTCTTTCCCGTCAGCAGTAAATATCTTATGGTGCGATTCATTTCTTTGGTATTTGTTAATGTTCAAACTCAGATAAGTACTATTGTTCATGCAATTTACTGAAGCTCCGCTGTCTAATAGCCCTGTAAATTTTTTACCATCTACTTCAATTTCAACATGTGGGCGATTGTCATTTCCTCTGGTACACCGTATAGGTTCACATCGTGCATTTAAATAAAACAAGTTTACGAATTCTAGCCAGCTTTTCCACTCCCGATCGGCTTGTGCTGCTCCGGGCCGATCGGTTACTCGTTTTTTATGTTCCCTTGGGACGCGTCGCAAGGGGTTGCATTGATTGGCACTGAATCACCGAATTCAAGAGCTTGCAACTCGTACCGGGGTGCGTTGGTAGTCCTATATGAATTTCTCCTCGGTTTTCTACAATCCCTGCTAATGTGGCCTACTTCATCGCAGTTATAACATTTCGGACTATTCTCCCTTCTCCTCCAGTTTGTGCGTGGTGGTGCCGATCCGTATATTTGTGGAATTCTTGGATTTTCCCTACGTGGTGCTATATCTGTTCTCTGCGAATACATTCCCACTCCTTGAGATCCTCTCTTTTCTTTAAGATTAGGGGAGAAGGTTTCAAGATCATTGCATACCTGTATCAAATCGTCTATACTATTGACGCGTGCTCCCGCTACCGTGCCGGCATATCCTGAATGCAAGCCTTTTTTCAGAATGTATATGAGTTCCGACTCAGATAACGGGTTGTCGAGGCGGTAATTTTTAGCTTGCGTGATGAGCACAAACTCCGCAGCGCTCTCTTCGTATGCCTGACGTGAATCGTATAACTTCAAACGCGCAGTAATTTGAGAATCAGCTCTTTCAAATTGCTTCAACAGTTTGGTTTTCAAATTTTCCCATGTCAGTTCTGAAGACTTGATAGTTCTATACCAAATAAGAGCAACTCCTTCCACTAATTCAACAAACCCCTGAGTGATATCGGTTTCCGAAAATCCTCGGGCAGAACTGATTTCTTCTAGTCTTTGAATGAAATCTCTAACACATGTTTTTCCATTGTATTTAATTAGGAGTGTGCTCAAATGAATAGATTTTGTTTCCTTGATCCCGATTTTCGATAATGATTTGCTTAAATCTTCTGTTTCTGTGTACTCTTTTGTGTTTTTTGGAATATCCTGATTAAATTTTAAAGCTTGTTGCCTCATTTTTCGGACTGTTTTCTGAGGGGTTAAATTTCTACTTTTCAATTCAGCGATCAGATCATCCTTGGACAGGCCATTTGGATCATGGATCTCCTTTGTATTTGAATCATAACTATCGGAAGACATGTTGATAAATTATCTCGTCGCTGCTAGGTATATTTGGCTCGTTGGCCGTTTGTCAACGGGACAAAGACGTATTCCTAACTCGGGGGTCAAAAACCCGGCCTAAATATCAGCAAAAAATAACCTCGACTAGGTACCCTAAAATCATTAGCCCAAACACATAAATTTAGGCAAACAACCAAAAAAAAAAATACTTGACATCGCCCGTCTTACTTGTGACCGTATGAAATCTAAAACACTCTTGAAATTATTATTCTGCCGATCGGTAATAAAAGGTTTGAACTCCAGGTACCTACCGACATTCCCGAATAAGTCAACGCGCCGATTTGTAAAATGATTTAATAGCCTGCCAACAAAAAATAACACTTGATAATCCCGCCGTCAGCTAATACTCGTATTACGTCTCCGACCTCGCCGCACATTTGTTTATAATAACAACGTTAACAGAGAAAGATTATATTCAAAATATAACACATCTCATATTATCAAATAATATTATGAGATAGCAACGATAAAAATCTAACCCAAACTAAACGAAGAAAAGGATATACCTAAACAAGGTTATACAAGACAAAGGGAACTCATATGAGTATCGAGAAAAAGTACAAGAAATTCACTATAATAAAAACATGCAAATATTTACCTTCTTTTCAGGGACGGAGTTCATGAATGTCGATAACATTAGTGATAGGTATAGTAAAATACCTAAAACTGCCACACGTCGGGCGACATTGTAACGTATCGTCTTGTTACCGGAGAGCTAGCTCAGAATAATATAATTATAGATATTTAAATAATTGCTGTTTTTGTACCTACCATTGTACTTCCTCCAATCTGCCTTCTCTGCCTTCTCACCGACTCGGGTCGCTTGGGTTGGGACAAAGGGGGGATGAATTTAATTATAAAGGTTTTAAAAATATGGATTTTAATAAGGTTTGGCTAGGTCTTCTTAGTACATGATCTTAATTATACTTATATCTACTTATATCTAAATCTTTAATGGTTGTCATATGGTTCGGGGATAACTAAC
Source organism: Limnephilus marmoratus (assembly GCA_917880885.1). Classification (NCBI taxonomy): domain Eukaryota; kingdom Metazoa; phylum Arthropoda; class Insecta; order Trichoptera; family Limnephilidae; genus Limnephilus; species Limnephilus marmoratus. The sequence continues at coordinate 3,227,077 of OU862918.1, forward strand.
TTTCAACTTTGCGATGCGTAACTTCGTTGGCGATCTGCGGGAGCCTTTCCAGGCACGGGGACGGGATGCGGTGACAAAGCTGTGGCGGTAAGCAATGGGCAGCAAGCAGTGGGTGGCGGTGGCACGCGGTAATATCGTTTTGCACTATCTTATTGTTCGCAAGGGCGGCACTTTGTAATACACTCTTCTAATATTGTTATTTACGCAGTCTTCGTTTAACACTTTCACTGGCGATATTAACTCTCCTTTTCATGTATCTTGCTTCCTCAATTTCCGAAGGATCTCTTCTTTACTCTTCTCGCGCTCCTCCTTCTCTCTGGTCTCGGTCTCGACTGCTTGTACCGGCGCGCGTGCCCTATGAACTGGTGGGACCCGTGGCCCTACCCCGCAATTCTCCCTTCCTCCGTTCCGCTCCTTCATATCTGTCAACACTTTTTTTGTCTTTGAATGCACAATGCCAGATAAGGTCTAATTCAAATTTACTTGTGACGTAATTTGATTCGTCACACTACGGAACTTGGTTGGTAGAGCACTTGCCATGTAAGCAAAGGGTCCTGGGGTCGAGTCCCAGTGGAACCAATATCTTTTTCTGATTTTTCTGTATCCAGATTTTCGATTGAGTTTCGCTAATATTGTCTTCATTTAATAAAATAATATGATTATTCTTCAAAACTTAAGATTTTATCGATTTAAACGATTATTCAACAACTACCACCGTATTTACCTACTCTATTAGTTGTTTTGATTTAAGTACTACGTTTGAGGTTTCAATTTTATGATTTTAATATAATAAGGTTGGTTTACGTTTAAGGCGAAATGAATCTATTTTTTCAGATGGCCTAATCTGACCATTTTGAGAAAAGCTTATCTTGAAACCAAAGAATGAAATGAATTGAAAAGGAAAGACCTTTGCATCGATCAGTCTCCGCGCAGTTCTCTTATTTAATCCCTCAGTTTTTATTTGGTTTTCGGAACAAATCGTATAGGTCTCATAGAAATCATTGTGTCTCCCTTACTATCGTGGTTAGAAATACGATCTAAACGGTGTTAGAAAGAGGAAATACCACGCTTTATATTCAAACCGGAAAATAATTAAAATGTACCAAAGTTTCCGACCGCAATGTGAAAAAAGGTTATGAAATTTTGTGAATTTTTATCAATTATTTTTACACGGACCGATAAAAACGTGAGCTTTATCGGTAGATAAGGTTTATTAGCCTAATGTGAGTATTTTTTTCGTTAATGGTAATTTTTGTTAGAAAAAACTTAAAGTGAGCCAATTTTAAACTTTTTTATGTTGCTTTCAATATTCTTATATGTAAAAAAATATTTCGAACTATAAAAGTTGAAAACGTAAATCATCACCTGTCAAAAAGAGTTTTTAGTTCTGGATGCCTTCAGAAGTATACCATTTATTTGGATTTTATTGCAAAGCGCATATATTTTGACAAAACAGGCCCAAGGCTTGAGGGGTTAAATGAATTGCCCCGTAATGCACAATATCCAGTAATGGCGGGATCCATTACCCGAAATATTGAATCCTCGTCCGCCACCAGGCTACCAGCCTCCCAGGATCGCATAAGAGGTAAAGCGGAGTAATATTCAACACAGACAATGTACTGAGAGACGGGTAAGCTGTCTTATTCACAAGAACCCTCCAGGGGAACTGTTGCAGATACTGTGCCGTATAACTCATGTAATATTTATTATGTGCCCGGGTAGCAGAACACGGAGAGATCGCTTAACGCGGTACGCATGGCACCGTTACAACAGAGCGAAAGGGTCTTGACGAACGCATTATTTCTGCGAATGTACGCAAGATAAATACATTATTTTGACGAAGATCTATGCGAGCGGTTGATCTCGGGGATAGGATAATATGTGTAGCAGAATCATTGTCATTTCACGCAGGTACAATTTGATCTTAAATAATTTTGAAATGAAAACTTCTTTTGCACCGTTGTGATTTGAAACTGGAAAAAAAACTGAGGTTGCTTGGGCATGTACTAAGAATGTCTGATGACCGAATTCCGAGGAAGATACTGAGTGCGATTCCAGAGGTAAGACGTCCAGTGGGCCGCCCCAGACACAGTTGGGCGAGGCAACTCCAGAAACTGTGTGAGGAGAGGATGGGTCTACCATGGACAGAGGCCGAACAATCAGCACAAGACAGGGACGCATGGACCTGTCGATGCAATGGCTCCCGACCCGAATAGGACAAGGAGAAGAAGATGATGATGATGATGTGATTTGAAACTTGATGAAACGAAAAAGCGACATTAAAAAGAGAGAAACACGTGTACATCCATAGGATTTAGCCTGCCAGAGAATGAGGCAGACAAAATGGTCTCATCTTCGTATGGTGCTTCGTAGCCTTTCGGTCTTTTTGTGCTTCGTAGCCTTCCCACTCTTGTCTACTTTAGTTTACTGAAGGTTTCACTTCTATTTAAATCTTCTATATTTTATAATATCCATTGAAAATTTTAACACAAATGAAAACATTGACAATGAATATAAAAAAATGCAATCACTTGCTCCATTTAATATTGAAAGGCAAGATAGAGGGTCGCCTAGGGCCTGGTAGGAAACAAATGTCTTGGCTGCGAAACAGATGAGAGTGGACCGGCATTAGAAGTGTGGAGGAGTTATTCCGGGCAGCGCAAGACAGAGAGACATTTTTAAAAGTTATCGCCAACGTCGGGGGGACCTGATAGGGCACACAAAGAAGAAGAATAAAAAAATCAGACTGTGCAATTAACAAGCGGTAGAAGAGAAACCGTCAGAAAACTAAAGTAGACAAGAGTGGGGAGACTACGAAGCACCGCACTAAGAGAAGACCGATAGGATACGAATAACCGCAAAAAGAGGAGACCGATTATACTATCTCATTGTTTCGCAGGCTAAATACTGCGTTAATCTATGTGTTTGTCTATTTTTAGTGTGGCTATTTTTCGTTTCATCGAGTTTGCACTTCAACACGCCTTGAAATGAAAATTACTTTAACCAGCGATTCCTAACATTATACGGAAAAAAAGGTGTAATAGAAAATTTGATCTCCGATGACCAAATACAAAAGAATTTTTTGCAAGTGAATTTTATTTGATTGAATTGTGTTATTTAACTTAATCATTTAAAATAATACAAAGGTATATTTGCGGCACATTACGGAGTGGGAGATACTCTCAGTATCGCCCTGGTGTAAGACCAACATTCAGAATTGAAACGTTGCTTGAAGTGGCTTTAGCTGTTTTTGATGACCAGATCTGAATATCCAGGAACTTCTCCATCTTCCTCTTCCCCACCTCCTTCCATTCCTCTCTATAATCAGCCTCGCCTTAAGGATCCCATAGTCTCACTGATTCAAAGCGGTTGAAAGCAATTGGGACCCTATGCAGTATTTAACTAACTAACCATCACGTCGTTTCCCAGCAGGGGCAGGCAGAGAGGACGGACCGCCAAACAACTCGGTCTTGGCACACACTCTTTGCCTCCCTCATTCATACATCGTCTCATACATTCTCTCTATTATTCTGACTTTTGACATGGCCCGACTAAAGTATCTGATTCACTTGATCGTGCCATGTCTTCCTCGGGCGTCCTCGACTTTTTCTACCATTCACATTTGCGTCGTATATTATTCTTACAGTACTTTCTTCAAACCATCTGAGGGCCCCTTTCATAATCTTACTTATTATGCTTACATCAGCCTTACAATCTTTGCGGATATCCACATTTCTCACACGATCACACATTGTTTTACCACACATACGCCTCAGGGATCTCATTTCAACGGCATTCAGTTTACTTTCATCCTTCCCCTGCCAGTTCCACGCCTCACTGCCATACATCAGGATAGGTACCAGGCCTTCATCGTGGACTGGTAGCTTCGCTTCTTTTGATAGTGTTTTATTAGCGCCAACGGCATTCAGTCCTCCATTAATGAAGTTACCGGCATTCACCCTTCTTTCGATATCTCTATCAGGCTTCCCATCTCTCGTAAACACACTACCCAGATACACAAACTCATCCACCTGCTCCAAGTATTCATCATTCACAACTATATTGCATACTGTTTTCGTATTCTCTCTTTCAAACACCATGACTTTAGATTTACTTACATTCATCATTAACTCATTTTTTATACATACTTCGTTCACCTTAGACACGAGAGACTGTACTGTAGATCTTCCATAGTGTTAGAAATCAGTACCGCATCATCAGCATACAACAGTCAACAGGCAACATTTATGTTAAAATAAAATCAAAAATTTCACTAAAGGATAAAATTTCGTTTATATTTTTTTTATTTCAAAGAATCTCAGGAATCACTGGTTAAAAAAAATCAAGTGCGTCCCTGCATAAGGGTAATCTCAAAGTACCCTGACAACTTGTGGGATAAACACGTCATAAATCTTTGTTAGTAAATATCGGTCTTCCAGTTGATTAATCAGACATCTTCGAAAATCTAAATTGTGATTTGAGGATGTAGTTATATGTAGAAGTGTGCCCTTTATCTGGTACAATACTCAGATTACTCATAAATACCGCCAAATCAACTACAATGCTCAAAACGTTTTTTTCTGCTGTACTAATAGGAAACTTCAAAATGTTATACTTACAATGTACCGGATACGCCTTATACGCCTTCCGGTGATATTTTATCGCAAATTTAATATGTAAATGACAAACATGTTTAAATATTATTTAATTTTTGGTGAGCATTCCAAAATTGCTTTCTTCATTTTCTCAAAACTTAGTATTTGGAAATGTCTGCCTAATCAACTGGACGATCGATATGTTTTCTTTGAGATTACCGAAGTAAGCATTCTGCAAAGATTCTCAAACTTATATCTCGGGAATTAAACCCGCAACCTTCGACCAAGAGCAAAGGCTTGATCAAGAAATCTACCATTGAAATTCAACTCCAATAAGTTTCATAAAGGTCAAAATGAAGTGTTCTGAGAATTTTCAGCTGCAATTGCAGTCGATGTTTTATAAAACAAATAATGGACTTTACGAAACTTTGGAGCACAGTTTCTAGCAGAAATTTGATAAACAAACTGAAACGTATATTATTCCCCAACAATTTAAGAAGTTAATTAATTAACTTGGAATGTTGCCCTTAGTGAATAATGGAATGAAGAAAAACTTTTAAAAAGTATTTATCAAGCCAGTGGAAAATTAGAATTCTTACAAAAACAGATGCTGGCAAAATTTCATGTATAATATTATCATGTTTTCTTTTTCTCATCTAAAAAAATTCTTTAAAACACCAGTTCATTAATGAAAAATAATAAATTCTTTGCAAATTAAATTTTTCTGGTTGTTTTTACTAAGAATTTTTTTTTATTTAGAGGTATTCATGAATTCTTGATTCTTGATATTCGTGAGTTAACTTATCTTCAATATTCATGAAGCTTTGACTAATCAATTGGTTAGATTTAACCAGTTGATTAGGCGGACTAGGATGCACTAAAAATATAATAAGCCTGTCAAGGATCGATGGGAGGCCTTCACTTAAATGACTGAACGCTGTGAAAGCCAACACCACAAAGGTTTCTAGGAGGAAGATACCGAAAAACTGGCAAGAGTGAGGCGTTTCTCTGGGGCGGGCAGAATATGTCAAGGATTGTAGCGCCGACGATGGTGATGAATTTATTGATTAAGAAACGACACTACGCTAAATATTGTATTCTAATTACTCGTCGAAATTATCAGCACATTTTCATAAGATGACCTTTGTTTTATGTTTGTCGCTATCATGTGGGGATGCTTTCCATTTTTCAAAAACGATTTTTTCAAAGGCAACCTTTCGGTTAAGGTACCATCCTATCGAGTGGGAGTTGTAATATCCCATAATATTGATTTGGAAAGAGAAAAGTAGATAACCATAGATGCGTTGAGTTATTGACTAAAGGAAAACTTCAGTTTTAAAATAGGTGACAAAACTGTAGACATTTGACTATGTATGGCAAAGATGGATGTATGGCGTTGATAACAGGAATTATTCTCTATGCCAGACAGTTGCTTGCGCATTTGTAGAAAGGCAAAACGAATATACTGTCGGTCACAAGTCACCTCGTGCATTCATTTGATCCTTTGCGGCAAACGTGTGGACTGTTCGAACCTGCTTTTGAATGAATCGATTCTAGGGTTTTTCGAGATACTTTCCGCGGGCAATTTTCCCGGCTGGCGGTAGGCTTCGAGAACAGATGAAGTCTTAGTTTTTTTAAAAGTGATTGTTGCGCAAGTCCAGGTGTGGTTCTCTCCAGATAGTCTGCAGTCAGGTTGTAAGGCTGAGCTGCCCTTGTTAACTTCCTTCTGTTCCACACCAGGGAACGTACAATGATTGATAGAGTTTGGTATTTTGAGGTAATCCTTTGTAGTAAAAAACACTTGTGTTGTGATACTGGATGTTGATTCTGTTTATTCTTGTGAATAAATTTACAAAGAGGTTTGGTCTGAGCACTTGACTGCGACAATAATGTAGACTAATTAATTTACAGAAGTGAAAGACAGTTTGCTAAACAAGCAGAGTTTAGACGAGGATAATAACAATAGAGGGAGACTGTTTGTAAGATTGAGAATGTTGAATGTTTTCAAGAATGACAAGACACGCCATTTACAGACCAAAGGAGAAAGTTCCACGCGGCCACAGACAAAGGAGATTTTAGACGGACATTTTATGGCGATATTTTAGTAAGAGGTGGCATAGACGCGAAAGTTTAAGATAAAGGGCTCTACACATCGAGATTGGAATAAATGATAAGGAAATGTTCAGTGCTACATGAATTTAAATATAAAATAGGACAATCATAACACACAACATCCAACAATTGCAGTGATTTTTTTTATAATTATTAATGCAGCCGGGTTTTGCAAGTGGAAATAATAATAATGCTATCGATTAGGAAATTAGTTGATGACGTCAAAATAGATAACCAATTAATAAGGCACCTGGAAAACACTTTTATAGCCATAATTAATTCCATACACTTTATTTTGCCCTTTTAGCTGCTTAATTTAATTAATCACTTGCAACTTGGGAGCGGCTCAGAGCGCTGTGCGGGAGTCACAAAGCCTTAGCCATTGATCACACCATCCATAATCCTTCGCAAAATGACATTTCATAATAATTATTTTGCAATATATTTTTTTTTTATTCTGACAACATTATATTATGGAGCATATATAATCCGTTTTGCCGCATTTGAAACTAAATACATGACGTGGAAGCTATTTCGTAATAGTCTAAAGTGTTGCACTTTAAAAGATGGAAAAATCCGTCGTGTTTATGTTATGAAATATTGTTATGGTGATGGGTAGTGGGTAGTGGGTACGTTGCAAGGTTGCAACGGTCCCTCGGCTTATTTAGGACTTAAGCAAATGGCAACACTCCAGGCGCCCGAGTGCATCCTCGACGGGAGATTTAATGCATTTCAGAATTCAATGATGCAGCACCCGAAATTTGTGCATTTCAAATAATTATTGTGTAAGAATACAGTGAAGATTAAGTGGACCTGCTACGAATTGCTGCTAATTGCTACAAATGTTAAATAAGAACCAGTCACGGTCTAACTGGTCTATTTCAACAGTGCTAGATACTCATTAATAATACTAATTAAAGCATTTATTTAAGTTGTAATTTTTGGTGACTAGTTCTGAGTAGCCAAATAATTCCTAACATTTCTCTTCCCGTAAATTTACGAAAATCATGTATCTATTTTCTTCATATGTTTTGGGGATGTTATGCCGTGTTGCGCTACAAATACAAATACTGAAACAAATTTTCAATTTGGGAGGCGGGTATGGGTACCGCCGCCCCGGGAATCATTTATTGGACAACCAACACCGCTTCCACAGGTCACCCCAAGTGGTTCTCTACGTTTGGTGCCTTAGCAGTTGTGCCCGGATTCATGGGATGAGATTTGTCTAGGTCTTGGTGGCGGATACGTTTGCCCAACCACTGCGTGGCAGGCTGGATCGGAGGAGACTGATTGAGGGAGGCCTTTTGACCTCTCCAGGCGGATTCTTCCCACCCATCGTTTCAGTGTCCACCGCCCGTGTGAGGAATAGATTCATACGTCCGTCACTCCTGGCTACACTCACCCCCCAGATTCCCACCCACCCCTCATATCTTTTTCCTTCCCATATCTTCTTCTCCTTCCTTTCCCTTAAAAAACCCTTCACACAGCATCCTCAAAGATGACATAGGCCCCTAGGGAAATTGTTTTTCTCGGTGCCTCCTTTGTCGAGCTAATGTAAAAAAAAACAAATTAAAACACTGGCCGTGAAAATCTAAAAAACGTATCATGTACCTACTTACACATTGGCTCTATAATATGTGTATGTATTGTATGTGCATGTTTTTGTGTACATTTAAACATGTATTTGTATAAGTTTACAATCATATACATATACATACATACATAATATGTGTGTGTATGTATCTACTAATATAATATTTGATTCTGGTCCTCATTTTCTTACATTTTCTCCACTCAGGAGGCACTGAGGACATTAATTTCCCCCACGGTTTATGTCATCTTATGGGATACTGGGTGAAAAGGTCTTTTTAAGAAAGGAAAGAAAGGAAGTTCGTAGTTGTTTTTATAATAAAAATAATAAGTAAATAACTTTTATCCGTCGATAGATTTTTTTTACAAAATTACACATTTTGTTCTTTTATCACGATACTATTGACGAAAGGGTCACTGCTCAGTTACAATTGAAGATTTCTCCTGTATTTTTTTTTATTTTTTTTTTATTACATAATACATTTTGTACAAAAAATTGAGTAGACCCACAAAGCTGTCATATGACAGCTTGTCTGCAGGTTCTAACAATTTAAACATTCTTAATATAATATCTAAGAAAATATTTGTAAATACATTTATAGTTTTAAGGAAACATTAGAATAGATCACATAGTAATATTAGATAATTTAACTTACAACCATAAATAATAACAAGATATGTAGGCAGCTATATTAAGATATTCAAAGATACATGGAGTTTTCGTTCATTAACCATAGTTTTATCATTTTAGGACTTAGTCTCTCATTTTCACTGGTATTAGATATTCAAGAGTACGGCTTCCATATTTATTTAATATTCGAGGAGTTTTTAGGCCCTTTCCTTCTCTAAATCTTGTGGTATGTTTGTGTACAAGTAGGTGTTTGTAAGGGCTTTCCCCCATATTATCCATAATAGTAGTGAACCAGTGGAGACCTTTTATTGTAAGTAGGCTCTCTGAGCCATAGAGTAGTTTGAAGTTGTGTCTCTGTTTGTAAATATTTGTTGTGACAATTTTTTTTATTATGGCAGTTTGTAAATTTTCAAGATATTTAATGTAAGTAGTGCTTGCATGTCCCCAAGTTCGAATACCATATCTAAGGATGGATTCGACCATAGAAAAATATATGAGTTTAAGAGTACAATGGGGCAAAATAAATTTTAATTTGTAAAAGTTACTAGCTAAGGATCTGAGCTGGTTACAAATTTTAGCCACTTGTTTATCCCACTTAAAATTGTTATCAACAATTATTCCCAGTTAAGTATATTCATTTGTGAAATCTATTTTTTCACAGTCACAAACATTAACAATTCCTCTATGTATACAGTCAAAGCTATGAGCGGTTATTTTAGGAACATTCCACATTTTCAAACTTGGTGATTTTATGTACATGCATTTGGTTTTTTTCACATTAATAATTAATCCTACATCATGAGCCCATTTGAGAAGCTCGTTACTTTGTAATTCTTGTATAGCTATTTCAGGATTTTCATTTGATACAACAAGAGCAGTATCATCATCAAAAATGAATCGACGAGCTTTTTTGAAAATCTTACACATAGCAATTACATATGTAATATATAATTTTGGACCTAGAATTGACCCTTGCGGTACTCCCGATTTGATGTATCTTGATTTACTTATTATATTTAAAATCTTCACACTCATTTTTCTATTTGTCAAATAGTTTTTGAAGAATAAGAAGAGTTTACCCCGGATACCTATAAATTCAAGTACTTTAATTATTTGTAAATGGCTAAGTGTGTCGAAAGCTTTTGAGAAATCAATAAATAGAACCAATACATGTTGTTTACAGTTTAGTTGTGAATTTATATGATTAGAAAATTTTTCGAGTAATTTATCGCAACTTTTATTTTTTTGAAAGCCATACTGGCATTCATCAATAATACTCAGATTATTTAAGTATTTATCTAAATTTATTGATTTATATTTTTCTAAGATTTTTTCTAATGCAGGAAGTAAGGAAATCGGCCTGTAATTGTTTATTAAAGAGTGATTTCCATTTTTAAAGATAGGCCTTACAATGCTATATTTTAGTTCATCGGGAATATGGCCCGTATCAATTATTCTGTTAATTAAGTGGGCGATTATAGGACTAAGTAATTTAACATGTTTCTTCAAAACATACATACGAATTAAATCTATGCCTGGTGTCTTGGAATTTTTCATACCTCCGGTTATTAATTCGATTTGCTTTGTATTTGTTCGTGGTAGATACATTGTGTGATTTAAATATTCCGGCGTGTATTCTGACGCTCGGACATCACATACATGTAATAACTTATTTACCCCCTGATCAAAAAGTCTGCAAAATTTTCTGCCACTGCATCTTTTGATTCGGATTTTAAGAAATATTTTGATAAGACTTCATCACAACCGGATTTATCTTTCCTACCTAAAGTTTTATTAATTTCATTCCATGTTTTTTTAATGTCTTTGAAACAGTGTTTAAATTTATAATTATGGTATAATTTTTTTGTGTTTATTATTTGTTTATTTAATTTATTTCTGTATTTTTTAAAATCGATTTCATATTTTTTGTTGTTAGGTGAGTTTTTCCATTTCCTCCAAAGAGTATCTCGTGTTTGTATATTTTCAATGAGGCTATCATTCATCCAAGTTTTTTGATAATTGCGATATTTTTTATTAAATTTTGTGATGTTACTTAGTTCATAAATATTTTTAAATTTCGATTTCATTTCTTCGTACAATACATTTGGTTCAGATAATTTTAGCATTTCATTCCAATCAGTGATTGAGATAAATAGATTAACTTTTTTTTCAGAGAGTGCAGTATAGTACTCAGTGTGCGATTTGTCTAAAGTGTGTTTTTCGTAGGTAGAGAAATAAATCGTCGTTGCAATTAGGTAGTGGTCAGCTATTATTGTTTCACATACGCATGAAATGATTTCTATGGTCTCCCTCTCTCTTATATAGATATGGTCTAGACAAGTAGCCGTTATATAGTTTGACAATACCGCTTCTCGTGTCACATCGTTAATAGTTTTGACAAATCCGAAGTTGGCCATTAGGTTTTCGTATTGGATTACAATCGGTTCGAGTTCATTTAAAATGTTTATGTTCGAATCAGCTAGTTCTTAGCACTCCATTTATATACTGGAAATTTCAACTTATCGTTGCACAAAAAATGTAGTGATAAATAGTGTTTTTTTTTTTTTAATTTTTGTTTTTATTTTAAAGAAAGACAGACATTCCCGGGACACGAACAACCCCAAAATAATTGAAAATCTCCTACTACCACCACAGTAAGCTGAAAATGTTGCTTGTGTTGAGATGGGGGACTTAGCCAGAAGAGGAATCGAACACGGAACGCCTCAGTAGGACCCATACGCGATGTCAACTCCGGACCGGTGGGCTCACCTATAATTGGAATTGTCGTTATAATCATATTGAAATTTTAAATAACTGTAATTGGAATTGTCGCTATACCTAACCATATTGAAATTTTAAATAACTGTAATTGAACTTGTCGCTGTAAACATATTGAAATTTTAACTAACTTACTAACCATCACGCCGTTTCCCCGCAGGGGTAGGCAGAGAGGACGGACCGCTAAACAACTCGGTCTTGGCACACACTCTTTGCCTCACTCACATTCATACATCGTCTCATACATACTCTTCTATTATTCTGACTTTTGACATGGCCCGTCTCAAGTATCTGATTCACTTGAACGTGCCATGTCTTCCTCGGGCTTCCCCGACTTCTTCTAACATTCACATTTGCGTCGTATATTCTTTTTACATTACTTTCTTCGTTTATTCGCCATACGTGCCCGAACCATCTGAGGGTCCCTTTCAATGAAATTTTAAATAACTTGTAACAGTTTTAATCATGTTGTGCCCAGAACTGCTATTACTTGTATTGCATTGTGTTTTAATATTTAATGTATGGCTAGCTCACAAGTCTGAAAGATAAAGCATGAATGAAGATAAACAGTATTATCAATAAAAGTCTGATGCAACCAAATATATTGAAATATAAGGATGCAACCGAATATATTATAGATTTATTGAATTTAAATTACAAATTACATTACGAAGTATTTATTAATAGACTCTTTAGGTAATTGTGTGATCTCAAAGAGGTGTTTGTAAATCTCGAAGAGATTAATACAACAATCAAACTATAATGCGAAATAATAAATTAAAGTTATGTGGAAGATAATGAACATGTTGGACGCCAGAGTTTTTAAACTACAAAACTCAAGTATTTAAAATGGTATAACAAAATGGTAACCTTGATAATCTAATATGAATAAAATGTAATGGTGTAAAATTAGTTTACAATATCGAGACGCCATAGTGTCAGTTTCGTCCGCCGCAGGTACGTGCTGCTGCTCTTGGGCTTCTCTTCCAAACTCTAGGTAGGTACAGATTCTTTCCGGAACGTCTATGCTCCAGTGATGTGGTCAACGCTTTCCGATATTCGTGACATATAGCCGCATTCGGGGTTGGAAGGTAACGATGTAATTTATCGGTTACAAACTGTAATTGGAATTGTCGCTATAACCATTTTGAAATTTTAAATGACGTAATAATTATGTCATGTATTTTGTTGGCGAGCCATCAAATAAACAAAATTAAATATTATTCAATAAATAATAAACACGAATTATATCATATTGAAGGTACGAAGTGTGCAAGTTAAGGTAAAGTTCAGATAGAGTGGCGAGACTAGAGACTCGAGCCGAACGGGAGCATCGCTAGATTTGTCTCAGTTCAGCCCCGGGGCACTCCTACAGCCCCGAGCACCTCCGACAATTTATCACCCCTCGCAGCGAATATGTCATTGTCACTAGTCGTCACGGTAAGCTGTTCCAAGCAAGACTGCTCCACCTTCCCGGGTTCTGCTAATGATTTTATATATTTATATAAGCTACGTTCATTGCTACTAGAGCTTGCTCTTTGCCTCTTTGCGCTCCGGATACTTTCTTTACAGATCTTAATCTTTATATCTCCCCGGGTACTGCTTCTGCGAATTTATAAACGTCATTTCCTTTTTGTGTTATTTTTGTCTTCTAAGTTTTGTTTGTGACTCTCTTTGGGCGCTGTATGATTATTTTACCAAGCGGGTTATCCGATTAAGAAGAATACACAAGCCAACAATGTATGTATACAATATGGAATTCTTAGTGCGCCTTTCCTATATCACCACGAATATATGTACGAATTAGGAAGAAAAGGTTGATCTTAGCGAAAAACTGGTTTATATTATTTTGTGAATATTTTTTATAAGGAAGGAAAAATGTTGGTCAAGAAAAACCGTCACAGAGAATCTTTTTTAAAAATTTTGTTTCTTAAAATAATTCTTTTGGTAGTTTATGATCACATTTTTTAAATTTTCTATTGAGAGTGGTCGCTAATATTGTCTTCAATGATTAAATATATAAATATTCAATTTGGGAGGCGCGAATGGGTACCGCCGCCCCGGGAACCTTTATTGAATAACCAACACCTCTGCCATAGGTCACCCCGAATGGTTCGCTACGTTTTGTGATTTAGCAGGGGTGCCCGGGTTCATGGGGTGAGGTTCACGGACTGAATCCCAGATTCCTACCTACCCCTTAAATCCTTTTCTATCCCAGATAACTCCTCTTCTTCCTTTCCTTAAAAAACCCTCAACATAGCATCCCAAAATATGACATAGGCCTTGAGGGAAACTATTTTCCTCAGGGCCTTTCATGTAATGAAAAATTAATAATTGTATAACAGGCAAATGCTGTAGCAAAATAAATATTAATTAACGAAAATATAAGATTTTGTTGAAATTCTTGAATATTATTCCATCAAAAACCACATAGTATTTCAGATGGGTAGTAGATAGATGGATTAATCGTTAAACTAAATTTTAAAAGAGCTATCTATTTATATATGCTGTAAATAATCTTCTCACCTGAATGAAAAGTCGAGTGTCTGTTCCCTCTCTTGCAGGTACCCGAACCAATTTATTGATAGATACAAGCTTCTAAAATGAATAAATAATAAACAAATTTGTAAACTGCTTTAAGCACGGGAAGGCCAAACACGGTGTTGTACAAGAATTTATGAATATTTTATGCACCAGTAAATGGGAACAATAAATTATTCGGGAATATTTTTCATAAATCTCCCTTCTGACGGGAGATCAGATTTATTATTAGCCGCGTAATGCTGAAATCGGCCGAGCGTGGCGCCAGCATCGCTTAACGGTCAATCAAATTGATCCAATTAAAAAATTGATAGCCAAAAAAATACCCAAAACGGATCAGATGGTGTTTTGCACAATATTTTAAAACGCCTGTCGATCGTTTAATTCTAACGATCGATGCAAATTTACTGCTGTTTACTTTGGCGGCTGTGAAATATTACTCTATCGTGGAATAGATTTTCAAAAGTAATCAAAATGTTAAAGGATCTAAATTGGCTAGTAGTTAAACAGATGCTGACCTTGAACGCCGTGGTATTTATACATAAAATAATTGATAACTATATACAACAAAATCATACACAACAAAGACATGCCACAGTCATAACGAAAAAATCAGACTATCAAAAAAGAACAAAGCCAATACGAAAAATTATTTATCCTACAAAACGATGAAATACTCGTATTAACAAGCTGCCAGAAATCATGAAAACCAGGTCCATTATTAAATTCAAAATAAAATGTAAGAACTACATTAAGCTACATACATAATTTTCCTCTTGTAATTTTTAACGTAATATGTGTTTACTTATATTTAAACATGTATAATGTGACCTTAGAACGGAGTACCAGTAAGGACACATTTTAAGTAAGGACACATTTAAGTTAGGACAGTAAGGATCAGTAAGGACACATTTTTCTCTAAAATATTTTAAAACAAAGGAAAATAATGAAATAAAAAATAAATAAACAAAGAAATTAACCCTTCAGGCCTCGCGCATATTTCGTCAGAAGGTCAAAATATTTCCGCTTTGCAATAAAATCCAAATAACTTTTATTTTTTTAATACATCTGATCATATCCGAAAACTAAAAACTGTTTTTGAGAGCAGATATAATTTTTAAAAAACTTTAAAAATTAAAAAAAATAATAAATAATTCATTTTATAATTTAAAAATTCGAAAAAAAAAGTAATTTGAAAAAATTTAAATTTTGAGAGCAAACACAAAAAAAGTTTTAAAAATGGCTTTAAATGGTTTTGAAAAAAATAAATATGTATATGGTTTTAAAAATAAAAACACATATTTTATTAGACAAATGTATTGTAAATGTTATTGTCACAACATTTTTTTGACGTTTCATTTTAAATAATTAATGAAAAATTCCCAAAATTGCGGTCGGAAACTTTAATTTCATAAAGGTGCACATTTGAATTATTTTGTGGTTAACTTTCGTATTTGAATTAAAGCGTGGTGTTTTTTTTTCTTCTTTTTAACAAATAACTAAGTATGTAAAGGCAAATTCTTAAAATTCTCCAGACTTTAAAAATAAATATTAACTCAACTTTGGCATTAATCTTCTGTTAAATATAAATATAAATGTAAAAATCATGCAATGTCCAGTGTTTTGAATATAATGTCCTCCACGTGCAAAGTCGTATCTTCCCCATAGCATAAGCATAAACTTTCTAATAAGGTGTGTTTTGTCGGAAGTGTCCTGCAGGTAAGTATGATTCTGTATCTATTTGAAAATAATAAAATTAGATAGAGCCTAGGATTCATAATAAATTGTAAAGCGCCCTTGAGGTGATTTTTCACAAAAACAGCGCTATACAAATTATCCAATTATTTTTACGCACCAGATTTAAATGTCCGGGTTAAATTTTCCCCACAGGAAAAACTAAACCCTTTCACACACTTCCCCAAATGATCATCTAGTCAACCCACGCTATGCAATTGCACTATATAAGTATTATAAATACAAAACAATACAAGAACAACATGTCAACCTACTAGATACCAAATGGGAATATAATTCACCGACTCCAGATATTTTCATATCAGAGGGTTCGGCTCTGTGGCATTTCTAATTGAACCTATAAATCCTAGCGATCCCTCAATATAAATATTTAAAAAAATCCTTTGTAATCCTACATGTATTTAAAATGACTGATTTTTGCATTTTTATATACAAATTCTTTGACAAATCTAATATGCTTAAATTTTGAATCAGATTCCTAGGTATTATGCCAGTGGCCGAAATAACAAATGGCAATATTTTTATAGTCCGAGAATGCCAAATTCTTTTAATCTCATTTCCTAAATCTGTGTATTTTCTTATTTTTTCAGAAGTAGTTTTTTGAATATTACAGGAATTTGGAATAGCTACATCAATGATATAAGTTATTTTTTTAATTTTGTCATGTAAAACTATATCAGGTCTATTATGACTAATTGTTCTGTCTGTTAGTATAGTTTTATCATAATATATTTTATAAAATTCATTTTCTAAAAATGCATTTGGTTCATATTCATAATATGGTACTATATTACGGCAGTCAATCAAGTTATGTTTAAAACCTGATTGTGCCTAAATGTATACTCGGAAGGCGCTAATATAGAACATCCCGATATAATATGTTCTATAGTTTCGGGAAAAGCCAAACATTTTCTACATAAATCATCAATTTGATTTATATCTTTGATTATATGCTTTCTATAATTTTTAGTATTAATGACTCTATCTTGAATTGCAAGCATAAATCCTTCTATTTCTGCGCTCAACTCTCCAATACTCAACCATTTGTTTGACAAAAGTTTGTCAACATACGTTTGGTTGAGATAATTGAAGTGTTTTGCGTGAATAATTTTATTTGACCAGGGGGCCTAGTCACTAATTTTTGTAAACCTTCGTTTCATGAAGTTACGGGTTTAGCTACGTCACATACCCGTATTTTGACAGATTCGCCAACTTAAATAACAACAACAACGGGTATGTGACGTAGCTAAACCCGTAACTTTATGAAACGGAGGTTTACAAAAATTAGTGACTAGGCCCACAGGAATCTAATAATTCCTGGTTAGTATTTATAAGAATGTTGGCATTCTCGTCATATAAATTTAAAGGTGTAATATTTCTATCTGCCTTGCAAATTATTTTGTGCATTTCTGAGCTATTAGCTTTCCTATGGAAAAAATTTCTAAGCATTTCTACCAGATTGTGTTTCAAAGATGTTATTTTGACTACACCCCTACCTCCTAAATTTCTAGGTAAATTAATTCGTTCTATAGCTGAATTTGGATGATGGCAATTAAATTTTGTTAACGTAGTTCTAATTAATCGTTCTAAACTATCTAAATCTGTATTGGACCATTTAATTATGCCAAATGAGTACGTTAGTAGAGCTATTGCCCAAGTATTTATTGCTTTTACTAAATTTTTAGCAGATAGATTGCATTTTAAAATTTTTCTGATCCTAGTTTGAAATTTAATTCTAATATCATTTTTAATACTAGTGTGATCTAATCTATTCGATTGCGGGTATCCTAAATATTTATAAACCTCATCCCCTTTCATACTTTGAATTTTGAAATTTCTAAATATACCCTCGTCTCCATCTACAATTTTGCCTTTCTCTATATGGATAGTTTTACATTTATCTAAACCAAAAGTCATTTTAATATCATCTGAAAAAATTTTAACTACCTTAATCATTTTCTCTAAATTTGATTCAGAATTTGAAAATAATTTTATATCATCCATATATAATAGATGTGAAACTATACTACTCTCTCTTGTATTACCCTTAATTTTTATTCCAAACTTGCTTTTAATTAACATTTTAGAAAGGGGATTCAATGCTAAGCAAAACCAAAGAGGGCTCAATGAGTCTCCTTGAAAAATTCCTTTTTTTTATTGAAATGCCCGGTACTACTATTTTCTTACCTTTTAAATTAACTAGCAAATCTGTATTCCAAAAGGACATAATCTTTTTCAAAAAGCTAATTACAATTGGGTTAACTTTATATATTTTTAATATTTTGATTAGCCACGAGTGCGGGACACTATCAAAAGCTTTTTGATAATCTATATAACAAGTATGTAAATTACGCTTTTGATTTTGAATTTGTTTTAAAATTACAGAATCAATAACTAACTGTTCTTTACATCCCATATGTTTTCTGCGACAACCTTTTTGTTCTTCAGATAAAATATTTTTTTCATCCAAATGAGTATATATTAAATCTGTTAAGCAAGAGGTTAAAATTTTGTATATTGTCGGTAGACATGTAATGGGTCTATATTGAGAGGGATTATTAATATGTTCGCTTTTAGGCAACATATAAGTAATGCCCTTAGTTAGAAAATTAGGAAAATTTTGAGGTTCTCTGACAAGTTTTGAAAGATTTTTTGCAAAAAGAGGATGTAAAGTAGTTAGACGTTTGTACCAAAAATTATGTATCCAATCGCAACCCGTGGCTTTCCAATTATGAGTATTTTTTATAATTTTGGCTAACAATTCAACCGATATATCAGAAAAACTCATTTGTTCAATGTCTGAACAATTGAGTTCTTCATTTTCTATCCAGTTACCTGCCTCATTATGTTTTATATCTTTACTCCAAATGTTTGTCCAAAAATCGCGCATATCTGATTCAGATGGCAACGGAATATTATTATTCGAAATAATATTCTGTTTATCGTCAAGTTTGGAATAAAATATTTTCTCATTTTTCTGAAATAATCTATTATTTTTTCTTTTATTATACGTATAATTATATCTTTTTAATCTACTAGCTTTTACACCTAATTTTTGTTTTAATAAATCTAATAAATCATTGATTATATTTTCATTATTATTACTACCAATACTATAACCAAATTTTCTCCCAATTTCATCTACATATCTCAAAATATTCCTACTTCTATTTCCATTTTTATATTCAATTACTCTAGCTATACTACTTCTTAAAAATACTACATCATTTTCTAATCTAATCTGCCATTCTGGTTTACTATAACTATATGATCTATCATCAGAGGACATTAATTAAACTCCTAACTTATTACATATAGTGATAGCACTAGCGTACACTATTGTATGAAGATCTAAAAAACTAATATCGTCAAATATTATTTTTGGTAAAATTAAATTATTTAATTCAGAAATTAATTTAGATAATTTCTTTGACGTATGCAATTTTGGTAATTTTGGTCTAACTGTGGGCTCTATATCTATATATCTATTTATATTATTTTGAAGCAAGTTAGCTAATTTTATTACATTATCATTTGACGACCTCCGTAGTCCAGTGGCTAAGACTCTTGACTCACATTCCTGAGGTCGCGGGTTCGAACCCGGAATGCGCAAATAAATTTTATTTGATTAATTTGTGTTATTTCACAATTAATTCATTTAAAATAATATATAGTATATTTGCGGCATGTTCCAGAGTGGAAGATACTATTAGTATCGCCCTGGTGTAAGACCACCATTCAGAATTGAAACGTTGCTTGAAAATGGCTTTAGCCGTGTTTAGTGACCAGATCTGAATAGCCAGGTACTTCCCAACCTTTCTCTTCCCCACCTCCTTCCCCTCCCTATTCCCTTCAGCCTCACAACATACCCCAATTGGGGATGCCATAGTCTCACTGGCTCACACTGTAAAAAAAAAAAAAAAAATCTAGTAAGTTTAAATTTGCAATATTGATTTCCCTAAGATTATGAATAATGTCTAAGTTATTTGAATCTACTCTAATATCATTGGATTCTTCTACTAGAATATTATCTAAACTATCTTCATTCAATGCATCTAATATAACATTACTACTCGTATTAATTTGATCTAAATTATTCTCCAATTGCAATCTATCTGCTACTTCTTTTCTTATCTGATTTAATGTTACTACAGGAATTAAATTATTTTTGAAAATTGACCTTTTTTGGTCAGCTAATCTTTGTTCGTTTACTTGGGCAACCGGATAATTTTGTGAGAAAAGTAAATGTAATTTTTTCCTATACAATAACATATCTGTTTCTAGTTTAGTTACATAAAAATATGAACGAACGATGAACATATTGACATCGTTCGTCCATTTCATACGCTGCCTAGGAATACCTGCTTTTGTTTTTTGGGGTCTCAGATTATCAATGTTCATCTGTATAGATGACATAATAAACCCATTTTCATTTCCGTTGGTTGAAAATGACATTGTGTCACCTTTCAAAACAACTTGGAAATGATTTATTAATTATTATTAATTCCTACATTCCAGTAACCAAGCAACTGTCGTCGTTACCTAGTGTCAACAAATAGTTTTCAATATCTCCAAATTAAATATTTTAATGTAAACTACCCTTCAATACTACAAATCTATAATATATATTATATTTTAGAATAATGTTATCAAAATAAAATATATAATTAAATTTACCTACAAAATATATTTCAACGTAATCTCAAAATATAGTTGTTTACCTTGGTTACTGAAGTCCTCACAAAAGGAAAAATTTATATTGTATTTATTTACCTAAATATCCTACGGTTCACTGGCAGTTTATTTATTACGTTATCTAATATACTTATTTTCAAATATTTATATGTTTTGGGATCAAAGCTAATTCTTTTCTATCTGATACAATAAAAAATCAGAGAGCTAAAATACAAGCAAACGTCGAGGCTAGCGTTGCTAAGCAACGATATTAAAAGAAATTAAATTTATTTATTATTATTTCATATTATATTTAATATTATATCAACGATATTAAATTTATTTAATATTATTTTTAAAAAATATTATTAAATAAATTTTATTATTATTATTATTATTAACACCATTTAAATTACATTGCTCACCATGATGGTAAGAGAGACACAACGATTTCTACGAGACCTATATGAATTGTTCCCAAAAGCGAATAGATTAGCCGGCGGGGTTCAGTTATAATAAGTCAATTGTAAACATACCACCCTGCTGAAGAGGCTATCGTATTTATTTGTAAAAATGGTTGAAGGTTCTAAAAATCAGAAAAAAAAACTAAACATAATTTTTAATTAATCGTGCAGAATTCAGAGATGGTCGTCGATATCTGACTGTTTATATCGGGAAAATAAAACCCTCAATATATTTCTCATTACTTTCATTACAATAGAGGGTCAGACGCGCGACGTGAGCTGCGAAAACGTAATCACCATAAAATACGGCCCTTAAGCCCCGCGCTCGCCATTATTGTATCGATACTTTTTTTCTATGGGAGTTAATTTTCTCACCTGGCAATACAAATATCGCCACAATAGTTAGGGTGGGAGCACCATGATCTGCCAATTATTTTCAAAACTTTCGTGAAATATTTTACATAATTTGTAAATTCAGATTGTTTTTTTTTTTACATGAGCTCCACACAGGAGGCCGTGGGGCATATAATTTCCCTCAGGGCCTATGTCATCTTTTGGGATGCTGTATGGAGGGTTTTTGTAAAGGAAAATAAGGAGATGAGAGTTCTGGGAAGGAAAAGGGTTTAAGGGATGGGTGGGAATCTGGGGTTCAATGTATCCTGGCTATCCGCCTCCAAGACCTAGACAAACCTCACCCCCATGAACCCGGTCACCCCTGCTAAATCACCAAACGTAGCGAACCGCTCGGGGTGACCTATGGCAGAGGTGTTTGTTATCGGATAAAGGTTCCCGGGGTACTCATTCCCGCCCCCCAAATTGATGTATTAGATATGCCTGCAATAGTTCCCGCCCCATACCTACATTATGAAACTAATAGTTTTAAATCTGTCCAACCAAGCTGTTTATTCTGCTTGAGTCTGGGAACGGCAATATGCACTTAAATATGGGTTTAGGGATGAAATTACGCAGTTAAAAAATACATGTAATAAAAATTGCACTCCGAAAATAATATGTGGAGAAAAATAGCAAGTGGAGAAAATATCACTTATGTTTTATATTTACTTGATTGCTGAATAAGTTTTTCTGCGGATCCTACTAAATTTAATTTATTTAACTATAACTGTATAACCTTATTATTTAATACGTAGAACTAGATGTTTTTATTTAATTAAAATTAAATTTAACAATGTTATTATCAGGTTCTGCAAGTATTTTAGTTTTAATTTTTGTTACAGCTGTTTCGGCTTACAAGGCCATTTTCAAATGGAGTTTTGAAATGTGATGATTGAGGAGTTGATGATGAGGAGATCATGAGGAGTTTGACAATGGCCTGAAACTGAAACAGCTGTAACAAAAATAAGACTAAAATGCTTGCAGAACTTCATAAGAACGTTTTTAAATTAAATTTCAAAAATATAAATAAAATTAAAAATACGTATTTGTAAAAAGCATTAACTTTGTGGCTCGCCATAATTTACAATAAAAACACATATAAATTTGTTGTAGACCACTTTTATTTTATGCACACTACCGGTTTCGGAAGCTCCCTTCCTTCGTCAGGAGAATATTATAACTAAACTATGATGCAGAATGTTGACAGATATACAAATCAGGTATTTGAGTGGGAGGTAGGCAAAGGGGTGGGGGTAATTAGGGGATTTCCGGAAAGAACAGAGCGGTTGATTGGAAAAATATTTAGAATGGGACGAAGTTAATTTGGTTAAATTGGAATATTTAGAAGTTAATTTGCTTATTCAAAATACTAGCATTATTATTTAGGGATTTTCTGATTTCTAGTGCTTCTAAATCTCACCCCATGAACCCGGGCACCCCTGCTAAATCACCAAACGTAGCGAACCTCTTGGGGTGACCTATGGCAGAGGTGTTGGTTTTCCAATAAAGGTTCCCGGGGCGGCGGTACCCATTCCCGCCTCCCAAATTAAAAATTAACGAATCCTTCAGACGAAGTATATATATATATATATATATATATATATATACATCCCGCTATCATTTCTGCGTCCTTTCATCAGATCGACATTACTGCGTCTACCTGAAGGACTTGATTTTACATAGTTCTAACTAAAGTATATACTATCTTTTCAGTGTTTGATTGTAGTTAGGTATTTAAATTTTTGAAAAACATTAATTTAAAAATATACGAAACGATAAAAACGCCCTTTAGCGTTCCACCAATCTGAACTCCTTTCATATTCAATGCAGAGAGGCATCCTGCGTATATTTACTTTAATTTGGTCCACAATGAAGCGTCTAATTATATATTCATTTTCATGTTGACGACAAACCGACGTCTTGCGACGTTGCCGCTTATTTGTTCAAGTTTTTGGTTGAACGACTGTATAGGTATTTATAGAATATGAAGGCGACAATATGTCTGGCCCATACGTCGCGGACTCTAATCAACCCGGCGCGGCGGCAATGCCCACGTAAAATTTATTAAATTGGTATGAGATTTTTTGAGACTTATCATTCAGAATTAAAACGTTGCTTGAAGTGTGATTTGTTATTTTTAGTGACTAGATCTATATTGCTGGGATCTTCCTTTGCTTCCTCTTTTCTCCATTTTGATTTCGCATCAGACAGTGATTACCATATTTTGGCTATATCAGTGGACTCCTGTATGGTTTTCTTATCAAAAACAGTTTTTTCATGTTAATTTTAAAGAATGAACTCTAGATATAAGTGCTTAATTATTACTACAACACGATTATCAGTAGAAATATTATGTGACCTATTAATTATAAAGAAGCCGCAGACTTCGCAAAGAGTCAAATTGGGAGGCGGTATGGGTACCGCTGCCCCGGGCACCATTTATTGGATAACCAACACCTCTGCCATAGGTCACCCCAAGTGGTTCGCTACGTTTGGTGAATTAGCGAGGGTGCCCTATAATGTGTAATGCTCATGTGGTGAGGTTTGTCTGGGTCTTGGCAACGGATGCGTCTGCCCACCAGCTACATAGAAGGCCGGTTCGGGAGAGAATGGTTGAGGGAGTCCCTTTGATTTTCCAGCCGTATTCTCTCGAAACATCGCTTTGCACCGCAGTGGGAGGGATGGATTCATACCCGTCACTCCTATTATGTCCGTCACTCCTGGACATACTGATCCCCAGATTCCTACCCACCGCTAGTATCCTTTTCCTTCCCAGAACTTCCTCTCCTTCTTCACCTAAAAAGTCCCTCTTAACAGCATCCCCAAAAATGACATAGGCCCTGAGAGGAATTATGTTAATAATTAATGAAAAATTAAATTAGAATTATAATTAGTTAAATATATATAGCGTCCCACCGAAACAGACCTTTCCACCGAAACCGAATCTTCGGTGTCTGTCTCAGTTTCGGCCGAAACCGAAACTTTTTTAGAATTGTTAAAAATCGATTGAATACTGTTATTTGGCTTATTTTTTTATAAATTTGGTTTGTTTTATAGAAGTAATTCTTTTTTCACATACTTAAATTATTGTTTTTATTTATTTATTTAATTTAACACGTGTTAACTGTCGGAATAAGTGTACAAAATAAGCCAAATAACAGTAAACAACCGATTTTTAACATGTCTAAAAAAGTTTCGGTTTCTAAAACCGAAACTGATGCCAAAACTAGATTTTTTTGCCAAAACTTGCCGAAACCGAAACCGAACCTTCGGTCGGTCACTAATTATTTATATTTTTTTATTATTTTGAATAATATTATAGACCGGTCAGTGGTTGAGTGGGCATCGCGTTTGGATCCCACCCAGGCGTTTCGTGTTTGATTCCTCGGTTGACTAAGTCCTCCGTCGTGACTCAAGCAACATTTTCGGCTTACTGTGGTGGTAGTGGGAGATTTTCAGATATTGTCGGGTTATTCGTTAACCCGGAAATGTTTATCTTTCTTTACAAAAAAAATTAATGCTTATCATGATTGACGATGCATTTTCGTTCACGGGAGAAACAATTTTAGGGGTTTTAGTGGCTTAGGTTTTTAACAACTAAATTATATGATAAATCCTTTAAAGGAAAGGGGAAAATAGAAAAGCGAAAGCATAAAACTGTCTAAACAAATAATATAATATGACTTCGGATAATAAGTAAATATTATGTAATAATAAATGACACTGTCCTTTGCAGAGAGGACCGCCAAAGAACTCGATCTTGGCACACACTCCTTGCCTCAATCACGTTAACTTTTAAAGCTCTCTAAAAAATATATATTATTCTTGAATATAATATCTAGACATTCCCCGTGCTGAAAAAAAAAAAATAAAATTCCCTCCATGGAAAAAAATCAGAAAATATGCTCCAAAAATTATTATAAACACATTGTTTTCAGTTATTTTACAAATTATATGTATGAAAAAATTCACAGTGTTTTTTTTAAATGCTGTTTAAGACAACCCCCATGACATTTTTGCTCTATTTTAAACGAGTCGTGTTTTATTAAACATTTTCACAATTTTTGCATCGACTTCGTCGCTTTAAATAAAAGCGCGCTCCTCTAGCACTTGTAATTTCATATCTCTCCATCTTCTTCTTTTTGAGCCCGGTTGCGGCTCCTTACGTGCTAACTTTTGAGTGTCTGATTGTAGCCAGTCTATTTATGCCAGTTCTGAAGAATGAATTCTAAACATAAGAGGATTGAAAAAAAAATTGTCCAATGATATCAGATAATAATTTTATAATTTAAAGATAGGCCTTACAATGCTATATTTTAGTTCATCGGGAATATGGCCCGTATCAATTATTCTGTTAATTAAGTGGGCGATTATAGGACTAAGTAATTTAACATGTTTCTTCAAAACATACATACGAATTAAATCTATGCCTGGTGTCTTGGAATTTTTCATACCTCCGGTTATTAATTCGATTTGCTTTGTATTTGTTCGTGGTAGATACATTGTGTGATTTAAATATTCCGGCGTGTATTCTGACGCTCGGACATCACATACATGTAATAACTTATTTACCCCCTGATCAAAAAGTCTGCAAAATTTTCTGCCACTGCATCTTTTGATTCGGATTTTAAGAAATATTTTGATAAGACTTCATCACAACCGGATTTATCTTTCCTACCTAAAGTTTTATTAATTTCATTCCATGTTTTTTTAATGTCTTTGAAACAGTGTTTAAATTTATAATTATGGTATAATTTTTTTGTGTTTATTATTTGTTTATTTAATTTATTTCTGTATTTTTTAAAATCGATTTCATATTTTTTGTTGTTAGGTGAGTTTTTCCATTTCCTCCAAAGAGTATCTCGTGTTTGTATATTTTCAATGAGGCTATCATTCATCCAAGTTTTTTGATAATTGCGATATTTTTTATTAAATTTTGTGATGTTACTTAGTTCATAAATATTTTTAAATTTCGATTTCATTTCTTCGTACAATACATTTGGTTCAGATAATTTTAGCATTTCATTCCAATCAGTGATTGAGATAAATAGATTAACTTTTTTTTCAGAGAGTGCAGTATAGTACTCAGTGTGCGATTTGTCTAAAGTGTGTTTTTCGTAGGTAGAGAAATAAATCGTCGTTGCAATTAGGTAGTGGTCAGCTATTATTGTTTCACATACGCATGAAATGATTTCTATGGTCTCCCTCTCTCTTATATAGATATGGTCTAGACAAGTAGCCGTTATATAGTTTGACAATACCGCTTCTCGTGTCACATCGTTAATAGTTTTGACAAATCCGAAGTTGGCCATTAGGTTTTCGTATTGGATTACAATCGGTTCGAGTTCATTTAAAATGTTTATGTTCGAATCAGCTAGTTCTTAGCACTCCATTTATATACTGGAAATTTCAACTTATCGTTGCACAAAAAATGTAGTGATAAATAGTGTTTTTTTTTTTTTAATTTTTGTTTTTATTTTAAAGAAAGACAGACATTCCCGGGACACGAACAACCCCAAAATAATTGAAAATCTCCTACTACCACCACAGTAAGCTGAAAATGTTGCTTGTGTTGAGATGGGGGACTTAGCCAGAAGAGGAATCGAACACGGAACGCCTCAGTAGGACCCATACGCGATGTCAACTCCGGACCGGTGGGCTCACCTATAATTGGAATTGTCGTTATAATCATATTGAAATTTTAAATAACTGTAATTGGAATTGTCGCTATACCTAACCATATTGAAATTTTAAATAACTGTAATTGAACTTGTCGCTGTAAACATATTGAAATTTTAACTAACTTACTAACCATCACGCCGTTTCCCCGCAGGGGTAGGCAGAGAGGACGGACCGCTAAACAACTCGGTCTTGGCACACACTCTTTGCCTCACTCACATTCATACATCGTCTCATACATACTCTTCTATTATTCTGACTTTTGACATGGCCCGTCTCAAGTATCTGATTCACTTGAACGTGCCATGTCTTCCTCGGGCTTCCCCGACTTCTTCTAACATTCACATTTGCGTCGTATATTCTTTTTACATTACTTTCTTCGTTTATTCGCCATACGTGCCCGAACCATCTGAGGGTCCCTTTCAATGAAATTTTAAATAACTTGTAACAGTTTTAATCATGTTGTGCCCAGAACTGCTATTACTTGTATTGCATTGTGTTTTAATATTTAATGTATGGCTAGCTCACAAGTCTGAAAGATAAAGCATGAATGAAGATAAACAGTATTATCAATAAAAGTCTGATGCAACCAAATATATTGAAATATAAGGATGCAACCGAATATATTATAGATTTATTGAATTTAAATTACAAATTACATTACGAAGTATTTATTAATAGACTCTTTAGGTAATTGTGTGATCTCAAAGAGGTGTTTGTAAATCTCGAAGAGATTAATACAACAATCAAACTATAATGCGAAATAATAAATTAAAGTTATGTGGAAGATAATGAACATGTTGGACGCCAGAGTTTTTAAACTACAAAACTCAAGTATTTAAAATGGTATAACAAAATGGTAACCTTGATAATCTAATATGAATAAAATGTAATGGTGTAAAATTAGTTTACAATATCGAGACGCCATAGTGTCAGTTTCGTCCGCCGCAGGTACGTGCTGCTGCTCTTGGGCTTCTCTTCCAAACTCTAGGTAGGTACAGATTCTTTCCGGAACGTCTATGCTCCAGTGATGTGGTCAACGCTTTCCGATATTCGTGACATATAGCCGCATTCGGGGTTGGAAGGTAACGATGTAATTTATCGGTTACAAACTGTAATTGGAATTGTCGCTATAACCATTTTGAAATTTTAAATGACGTAATAATTATGTCATGTATTTTGTTGGCGAGCCATCAAATAAACAAAATTAAATATTATTCAATAAATAATAAACACGAATTATATCATATTGAAGGTACGAAGTGTGCAAGTTAAGGTAAAGTTCAGATAGAGTGGCGAGACTAGAGACTCGAGCCGAACGGGAGCATCGCTAGATTTGTCTCAGTTCAGCCCCGGGGCACTCCTACAGCCCCGAGCACCTCCGACAATTTATCACCCCTCGCAGCGAATATGTCATTGTCACTAGTCGTCACGGTAAGCTGTTCCAAGCAAGACTGCTCCACCTTCCCGGGTTCTGCTAATGATTTTATATATTTATATAAGCTACGTTCATTGCTACTAGAGCTTGCTCTTTGCCTCTTTGCGCTCCGGATACTTTCTTTACAGATCTTAATCTTTATATCTCCCCGGGTACTGCTTCTGCGAATTTATAAACGTCATTTCCTTTTTGTGTTATTTTTGTCTTCTAAGTTTTGTTTGTGACTCTCTTTGGGCGCTGTATGATTATTTTACCAAGCGGGTTATCCGATTAAGAAGAATACACAAGCCAACAATGTATGTATACAATATGGAATTCTTAGTGCGCCTTTCCTATATCACCACGAATATATGTACGAATTAGGAAGAAAAGGTTGATCTTAGCGAAAAACTGGTTTATATTATTTTGTGAATATTTTTTATAAGGAAGGAAAAATGTTGGTCAAGAAAAACCGTCACAGAGAATCTTTTTTAAAAATTTTGTTTCTTAAAATAATTCTTTTGGTAGTTTATGATCACATTTTTTAAATTTTCTATTGAGAGTGGTCGCTAATATTGTCTTCAATGATTAAATATATAAATATTCAATTTGGGAGGCGCGAATGGGTACCGCCGCCCCGGGAACCTTTATTGAATAACCAACACCTCTGCCATAGGTCACCCCGAATGGTTCGCTACGTTTTGTGATTTAGCAGGGGTGCCCGGGTTCATGGGGTGAGGTTCACGGACTGAATCCCAGATTCCTACCTACCCCTTAAATCCTTTTCTATCCCAGATAACTCCTCTTCTTCCTTTCCTTAAAAAACCCTCAACATAGCATCCCAAAATATGACATAGGCCTTGAGGGAAACTATTTTCCTCAGGGCCTTTCATGTAATGAAAAATTAATAATTGTATAACAGGCAAATGCTGTAGCAAAATAAATATTAATTAACGAAAATATAAGATTTTGTTGAAATTCTTGAATATTATTCCATCAAAAACCACATAGTATTTCAGATGGGTAGTAGATAGATGGATTAATCGTTAAACTAAATTTTAAAAGAGCTATCTATTTATATATGCTGTAAATAATCTTCTCACCTGAATGAAAAGTCGAGTGTCTGTTCCCTCTCTTGCAGGTACCCGAACCAATTTATTGATAGATACAAGCTTCTAAAATGAATAAATAATAAACAAATTTGTAAACTGCTTTAAGCACGGGAAGGCCAAACACGGTGTTGTACAAGAATTTATGAATATTTTATGCACCAGTAAATGGGAACAATAAATTATTCGGGAATATTTTTCATAAATCTCCCTTCTGACGGGAGATCAGATTTATTATTAGCCGCGTAATGCTGAAATCGGCCGAGCGTGGCGCCAGCATCGCTTAACGGTCAATCAAATTGATCCAATTAAAAAATTGATAGCCAAAAAAATACCCAAAACGGATCAGATGGTGTTTTGCACAATATTTTAAAACGCCTGTCGATCGTTTAATTCTAACGATCGATGCAAATTTACTGCTGTTTACTTTGGCGGCTGTGAAATATTACTCTATCGTGGAATAGATTTTCAAAAGTAATCAAAATGTTAAAGGATCTAAATTGGCTAGTAGTTAAACAGATGCTGACCTTGAACGCCGTGGTATTTATACATAAAATAATTGATAACTATATACAACAAAATCATACACAACAAAGACATGCCACAGTCATAACGAAAAAATCAGACTATCAAAAAAGAACAAAGCCAATACGAAAAATTATTTATCCTACAAAACGATGAAATACTCGTATTAACAAGCTGCCAGAAATCATGAAAACCAGGTCCATTATTAAATTCAAAATAAAATGTAAGAACTACATTAAGCTACATACATAATTTTCCTCTTGTAATTTTTAACGTAATATGTGTTTACTTATATTTAAACATGTATAATGTGACCTTAGAACGGAGTACCAGTAAGGACACATTTTAAGTAAGGACACATTTAAGTTAGGACAGTAAGGATCAGTAAGGACACATTTTTCTCTAAAATATTTTAAAACAAAGGAAAATAATGAAATAAAAAATAAATAAACAAAGAAATTAACCCTTCAGGCCTCGCGCATATTTCGTCAGAAGGTCAAAATATTTCCGCTTTGCAATAAAATCCAAATAACTTTTATTTTTTTAATACATCTGATCATATCCGAAAACTAAAAACTGTTTTTGAGAGCAGATATAATTTTTAAAAAACTTTAAAAATTAAAAAAAATAATAAATAATTCATTTTATAATTTAAAAATTCGAAAAAAAAAGTAATTTGAAAAAATTTAAATTTTGAGAGCAAACACAAAAAAAGTTTTAAAAATGGCTTTAAATGGTTTTGAAAAAAATAAATATGTATATGGTTTTAAAAATAAAAACACATATTTTATTAGACAAATGTATTGTAAATGTTATTGTCACAACATTTTTTTGACGTTTCATTTTAAATAATTAATGAAAAATTCCCAAAATTGCGGTCGGAAACTTTAATTTCATAAAGGTGCACATTTGAATTATTTTGTGGTTAACTTTCGTATTTGAATTAAAGCGTGGTGTTTTTTTTTCTTCTTTTTAACAAATAACTAAGTATGTAAAGGCAAATTCTTAAAATTCTCCAGACTTTAAAAATAAATATTAACTCAACTTTGGCATTAATCTTCTGTTAAATATAAATATAAATGTAAAAATCATGCAATGTCCAGTGTTTTGAATATAATGTCCTCCACGTGCAAAGTCGTATCTTCCCCATAGCATAAGCATAAACTTTCTAATAAGGTGTGTTTTGTCGGAAGTGTCCTGCAGGTAAGTATGATTCTGTATCTATTTGAAAATAATAAAATTAGATAGAGCCTAGGATTCATAATAAATTGTAAAGCGCCCTTGAGGTGATTTTTCACAAAAACAGCGCTATACAAATTATCCAATTATTTTTACGCACCAGATTTAAATGTCCGGGTTAAATTTTCCCCACAGGAAAAACTAAACCCTTTCACACACTTCCCCAAATGATCATCTAGTCAACCCACGCTATGCAATTGCACTATATAAGTATTATAAATACAAAACAATACAAGAACAACATGTCAACCTACTAGATACCAAATGGGAATATAATTCACCGACTCCAGATATTTTCATATCAGAGGGTTCGGCTCTGTGGCATTTCTAATTGAACCTATAAATCCTAGCGATCCCTCAATATAAATATTTAAAAAAATCCTTTGTAATCCTACATGTATTTAAAATGACTGATTTTTGCATTTTTATATACAAATTCTTTGACAAATCTAATATGCTTAAATTTTGAATCAGATTCCTAGGTATTATGCCAGTGGCCGAAATAACAAATGGCAATATTTTTATAGTCCGAGAATGCCAAATTCTTTTAATCTCATTTCCTAAATCTGTGTATTTTCTTATTTTTTCAGAAGTAGTTTTTTGAATATTACAGGAATTTGGAATAGCTACATCAATGATATAAGTTATTTTTTTAATTTTGTCATGTAAAACTATATCAGGTCTATTATGACTAATTGTTCTGTCTGTTAGTATAGTTTTATCATAATATATTTTATAAAATTCATTTTCTAAAAATGCATTTGGTTCATATTCATAATATGGTACTATATTACGGCAGTCAATCAAGTTATGTTTAAAACCTGATTGTGCCTAAATGTATACTCGGAAGGCGCTAATATAGAACATCCCGATATAATATGTTCTATAGTTTCGGGAAAAGCCAAACATTTTCTACATAAATCATCAATTTGATTTATATCTTTGATTATATGCTTTCTATAATTTTTAGTATTAATGACTCTATCTTGAATTGCAAGCATAAATCCTTCTATTTCTGCGCTCAACTCTCCAATACTCAACCATTTGTTTGACAAAAGTTTGTCAACATACGTTTGGTTGAGATAATTGAAGTGTTTTGCGTGAATAATTTTATTTGACCAGGGGGCCTAGTCACTAATTTTTGTAAACCTTCGTTTCATGAAGTTACGGGTTTAGCTACGTCACATACCCGTATTTTGACAGATTCGCCAACTTAAATAACAACAACAACGGGTATGTGACGTAGCTAAACCCGTAACTTTATGAAACGGAGGTTTACAAAAATTAGTGACTAGGCCCACAGGAATCTAATAATTCCTGGTTAGTATTTATAAGAATGTTGGCATTCTCGTCATATAAATTTAAAGGTGTAATATTTCTATCTGCCTTGCAAATTATTTTGTGCATTTCTGAGCTATTAGCTTTCCTATGGAAAAAATTTCTAAGCATTTCTACCAGATTGTGTTTCAAAGATGTTATTTTGACTACACCCCTACCTCCTAAATTTCTAGGTAAATTAATTCGTTCTATAGCTGAATTTGGATGATGGCAATTAAATTTTGTTAACGTAGTTCTAATTAATCGTTCTAAACTATCTAAATCTGTATTGGACCATTTAATTATGCCAAATGAGTACGTTAGTAGAGCTATTGCCCAAGTATTTATTGCTTTTACTAAATTTTTAGCAGATAGATTGCATTTTAAAATTTTTCTGATCCTAGTTTGAAATTTAATTCTAATATCATTTTTAATACTAGTGTGATCTAATCTATTCGATTGCGGGTATCCTAAATATTTATAAACCTCATCCCCTTTCATACTTTGAATTTTGAAATTTCTAAATATACCCTCGTCTCCATCTACAATTTTGCCTTTCTCTATATGGATAGTTTTACATTTATCTAAACCAAAAGTCATTTTAATATCATCTGAAAAAATTTTAACTACCTTAATCATTTTCTCTAAATTTGATTCAGAATTTGAAAATAATTTTATATCATCCATATATAATAGATGTGAAACTATACTACTCTCTCTTGTATTACCCTTAATTTTTATTCCAAACTTGCTTTTAATTAACATTTTAGAAAGGGGATTCAATGCTAAGCAAAACCAAAGAGGGCTCAATGAGTCTCCTTGAAAAATTCCTTTTTTTTATTGAAATGCCCGGTACTACTATTTTCTTACCTTTTAAATTAACTAGCAAATCTGTATTCCAAAAGGACATAATCTTTTTCAAAAAGCTAATTACAATTGGGTTAACTTTATATATTTTTAATATTTTGATTAGCCACGAGTGCGGGACACTATCAAAAGCTTTTTGATAATCTATATAACAAGTATGTAAATTACGCTTTTGATTTTGAATTTGTTTTAAAATTACAGAATCAATAACTAACTGTTCTTTACATCCCATATGTTTTCTGCGACAACCTTTTTGTTCTTCAGATAAAATATTTTTTTCATCCAAATGAGTATATATTAAATCTGTTAAGCAAGAGGTTAAAATTTTGTATATTGTCGGTAGACATGTAATGGGTCTATATTGAGAGGGATTATTAATATGTTCGCTTTTAGGCAACATATAAGTAATGCCCTTAGTTAGAAAATTAGGAAAATTTTGAGGTTCTCTGACAAGTTTTGAAAGATTTTTTGCAAAAAGAGGATGTAAAGTAGTTAGACGTTTGTACCAAAAATTATGTATCCAATCGCAACCCGTGGCTTTCCAATTATGAGTATTTTTTATAATTTTGGCTAACAATTCAACCGATATATCAGAAAAACTCATTTGTTCAATGTCTGAACAATTGAGTTCTTCATTTTCTATCCAGTTACCTGCCTCATTATGTTTTATATCTTTACTCCAAATGTTTGTCCAAAAATCGCGCATATCTGATTCAGATGGCAACGGAATATTATTATTCGAAATAATATTCTGTTTATCGTCAAGTTTGGAATAAAATATTTTCTCATTTTTCTGAAATAATCTATTATTTTTTCTTTTATTATACGTATAATTATATCTTTTTAATCTACTAGCTTTTACACCTAATTTTTGTTTTAATAAATCTAATAAATCATTGATTATATTTTCATTATTATTACTACCAATACTATAACCAAATTTTCTCCCAATTTCATCTACATATCTCAAAATATTCCTACTTCTATTTCCATTTTTATATTCAATTACTCTAGCTATACTACTTCTTAAAAATACTACATCATTTTCTAATCTAATCTGCCATTCTGGTTTACTATAACTATATGATCTATCATCAGAGGACATTAATTAAACTCCTAACTTATTACATATAGTGATAGCACTAGCGTACACTATTGTATGAAGATCTAAAAAACTAATATCGTCAAATATTATTTTTGGTAAAATTAAATTATTTAATTCAGAAATTAATTTAGATAATTTCTTTGACGTATGCAATTTTGGTAATTTTGGTCTAACTGTGGGCTCTATATCTATATATCTATTTATATTATTTTGAAGCAAGTTAGCTAATTTTATTACATTATCATTTGACGACCTCCGTAGTCCAGTGGCTAAGACTCTTGACTCACATTCCTGAGGTCGCGGGTTCGAACCCGGAATGCGCAAATAAATTTTATTTGATTAATTTGTGTTATTTCACAATTAATTCATTTAAAATAATATATAGTATATTTGCGGCATGTTCCAGAGTGGAAGATACTATTAGTATCGCCCTGGTGTAAGACCACCATTCAGAATTGAAACGTTGCTTGAAAATGGCTTTAGCCGTGTTTAGTGACCAGATCTGAATAGCCAGGTACTTCCCAACCTTTCTCTTCCCCACCTCCTTCCCCTCCCTATTCCCTTCAGCCTCACAACATACCCCAATTGGGGATGCCATAGTCTCACTGGCTCACACTGTAAAAAAAAAAAAAAAAATCTAGTAAGTTTAAATTTGCAATATTGATTTCCCTAAGATTATGAATAATGTCTAAGTTATTTGAATCTACTCTAATATCATTGGATTCTTCTACTAGAATATTATCTAAACTATCTTCATTCAATGCATCTAATATAACATTACTACTCGTATTAATTTGATCTAAATTATTCTCCAATTGCAATCTATCTGCTACTTCTTTTCTTATCTGATTTAATGTTACTACAGGAATTAAATTATTTTTGAAAATTGACCTTTTTTGGTCAGCTAATCTTTGTTCGTTTACTTGGGCAACCGGATAATTTTGTGAGAAAAGTAAATGTAATTTTTTCCTATACAATAACATATCTGTTTCTAGTTTAGTTACATAAAAATATGAACGAACGATGAACATATTGACATCGTTCGTCCATTTCATACGCTGCCTAGGAATACCTGCTTTTGTTTTTTGGGGTCTCAGATTATCAATGTTCATCTGTATAGATGACATAATAAACCCATTTTCATTTCCGTTGGTTGAAAATGACATTGTGTCACCTTTCAAAACAACTTGGAAATGATTTATTAATTATTATTAATTCCTACATTCCAGTAACCAAGCAACTGTCGTCGTTACCTAGTGTCAACAAATAGTTTTCAATATCTCCAAATTAAATATTTTAATGTAAACTACCCTTCAATACTACAAATCTATAATATATATTATATTTTAGAATAATGTTATCAAAATAAAATATATAATTAAATTTACCTACAAAATATATTTCAACGTAATCTCAAAATATAGTTGTTTACCTTGGTTACTGAAGTCCTCACAAAAGGAAAAATTTATATTGTATTTATTTACCTAAATATCCTACGGTTCACTGGCAGTTTATTTATTACGTTATCTAATATACTTATTTTCAAATATTTATATGTTTTGGGATCAAAGCTAATTCTTTTCTATCTGATACAATAAAAAATCAGAGAGCTAAAATACAAGCAAACGTCGAGGCTAGCGTTGCTAAGCAACGATATTAAAAGAAATTAAATTTATTTATTATTATTTCATATTATATTTAATATTATATCAACGATATTAAATTTATTTAATATTATTTTTAAAAAATATTATTAAATAAATTTTATTATTATTATTATTATTAACACCATTTAAATTACATTGCTCACCATGATGGTAAGAGAGACACAACGATTTCTACGAGACCTATATGAATTGTTCCCAAAAGCGAATAGATTAGCCGGCGGGGTTCAGTTATAATAAGTCAATTGTAAACATACCACCCTGCTGAAGAGGCTATCGTATTTATTTGTAAAAATGGTTGAAGGTTCTAAAAATCAGAAAAAAAAACTAAACATAATTTTTAATTAATCGTGCAGAATTCAGAGATGGTCGTCGATATCTGACTGTTTATATCGGGAAAATAAAACCCTCAATATATTTCTCATTACTTTCATTACAATAGAGGGTCAGACGCGCGACGTGAGCTGCGAAAACGTAATCACCATAAAATACGGCCCTTAAGCCCCGCGCTCGCCATTATTGTATCGATACTTTTTTTCTATGGGAGTTAATTTTCTCACCTGGCAATACAAATATCGCCACAATAGTTAGGGTGGGAGCACCATGATCTGCCAATTATTTTCAAAACTTTCGTGAAATATTTTACATAATTTGTAAATTCAGATTGTTTTTTTTTTTACATGAGCTCCACACAGGAGGCCGTGGGGCATATAATTTCCCTCAGGGCCTATGTCATCTTTTGGGATGCTGTATGGAGGGTTTTTGTAAAGGAAAATAAGGAGATGAGAGTTCTGGGAAGGAAAAGGGTTTAAGGGATGGGTGGGAATCTGGGGTTCAATGTATCCTGGCTATCCGCCTCCAAGACCTAGACAAACCTCACCCCCATGAACCCGGTCACCCCTGCTAAATCACCAAACGTAGCGAACCGCTCGGGGTGACCTATGGCAGAGGTGTTTGTTATCGGATAAAGGTTCCCGGGGTACTCATTCCCGCCCCCCAAATTGATGTATTAGATATGCCTGCAATAGTTCCCGCCCCATACCTACATTATGAAACTAATAGTTTTAAATCTGTCCAACCAAGCTGTTTATTCTGCTTGAGTCTGGGAACGGCAATATGCACTTAAATATGGGTTTAGGGATGAAATTACGCAGTTAAAAAATACATGTAATAAAAATTGCACTCCGAAAATAATATGTGGAGAAAAATAGCAAGTGGAGAAAATATCACTTATGTTTTATATTTACTTGATTGCTGAATAAGTTTTTCTGCGGATCCTACTAAATTTAATTTATTTAACTATAACTGTATAACCTTATTATTTAATACGTAGAACTAGATGTTTTTATTTAATTAAAATTAAATTTAACAATGTTATTATCAGGTTCTGCAAGTATTTTAGTTTTAATTTTTGTTACAGCTGTTTCGGCTTACAAGGCCATTTTCAAATGGAGTTTTGAAATGTGATGATTGAGGAGTTGATGATGAGGAGATCATGAGGAGTTTGACAATGGCCTGAAACTGAAACAGCTGTAACAAAAATAAGACTAAAATGCTTGCAGAACTTCATAAGAACGTTTTTAAATTAAATTTCAAAAATATAAATAAAATTAAAAATACGTATTTGTAAAAAGCATTAACTTTGTGGCTCGCCATAATTTACAATAAAAACACATATAAATTTGTTGTAGACCACTTTTATTTTATGCACACTACCGGTTTCGGAAGCTCCCTTCCTTCGTCAGGAGAATATTATAACTAAACTATGATGCAGAATGTTGACAGATATACAAATCAGGTATTTGAGTGGGAGGTAGGCAAAGGGGTGGGGGTAATTAGGGGATTTCCGGAAAGAACAGAGCGGTTGATTGGAAAAATATTTAGAATGGGACGAAGTTAATTTGGTTAAATTGGAATATTTAGAAGTTAATTTGCTTATTCAAAATACTAGCATTATTATTTAGGGATTTTCTGATTTCTAGTGCTTCTAAATCTCACCCCATGAACCCGGGCACCCCTGCTAAATCACCAAACGTAGCGAACCTCTTGGGGTGACCTATGGCAGAGGTGTTGGTTTTCCAATAAAGGTTCCCGGGGCGGCGGTACCCATTCCCGCCTCCCAAATTAAAAATTAACGAATCCTTCAGACGAAGTATATATATATATATATATATATATATATATATATATATATATATATATATATATTTCGTATATATATATATACGAAATTATCTACAAAAAGTCGCAATATTGAGTCTCGCAAAATAATGTCGAAATTTGAGGGTAAGAAGGATTTTGCTGGTATTTGAATACACTGCCTTGAAGTAATTTGATTTACATTCATATATTTTTTAAATAAATAAATCAAAATATTCCATGTTTTCGTGTTTTATTGACAAATATTTCATTTTAATGGTTTATCTAAAATTTGTTTAAGATTTTACATGGGTGGGTTTTTGAACGCTAATAGACACTGGCTCCAATATTTGTTTCAAGAGCAGTCAAGTTGTCGGATACGCGGATGTCATTAACATTGTCGGAAGATCAATTTCAGCCATTAAGGAGGTCTTCGATCCTTTAGAAACAGCGGCACGGAAAGTATGACTGCGGGTTAATGTTAACAAAACGAAAATGATGATACAGAGCAGAAACCCTTCACACAGAAGAAGAAGTAGTGCACAATTTAAAGTCAACTACTTATACGAAGTGGTCGATCAATTCACCTACCTGGGCTCCAGTCTGACAGAGAACAATGAGGATCCAGCAGAAATCAGAAGGAGAATCACAGCAGCCAACAAAACATACTTCTCTTTGCTGCCAGTGTTTAAGTCACGTAGTGTCCACAGAAAAACCAAAATAACCATATATAAGACCATTGTTAGAACTGTATTGGCATACGGATGTGAGGCGCTGACACTGACGGTAAAGATGGCTGAAATGCTGGATACTTTTGAAAGAAAAGTGCTGAGAAGAATATGTGGACCCGTGAAAGAGGGTGAAAAGTGGCGCAATACAGAATTGTATGATATATATATATATATATATATATATATATATATATATATAAGGCCCCTAGCATCTCAGCACATATGAGACTCCTCAGGCTGAGATGGGCTGAGCATGTACAGAGAATGCTGGATACACGCGTCCCAAAAAGAATTTTGACTGGACACCCAGGTGGAAAGAGAAAAGTGAGAAGACCCAGACTGAGGTGGGAAGACGAAGTAAGAGGGGATGCAGCACAGCTTCTCCAGGTACCAAATTGGAAGTCAGCCGCTGAGGACAAGAGGAGTTGGAGGCGACTGTTGCAGGAGGCCAAAGCTCGATATGTCTATGGGCTGTAGCGCCATCAAAGAAGAAGAAGAAGGGTTTTTGTCTATTTTGTGAAATTCAAAGTCAATCCGGAGGAAGAAGATGGTATCCAAATATTATAAAAAAATTATGTGGTTTTATATCTTCAATTAACATCCTTTTATCTCTATTAGACAAATCAAAACCTTATACAAATTAAATCGCCTTAATAGCTAATTAATTGCGTTTGTTTTCACACAACACAAGATATTAAATATCCTCTGTTCTGTCAAGCCTTATCTAAAATTGCCTCCCCTCCATCCAACATCTCATCTCTTCTTAGTCTGAACTCGATTTCAATCTTCAATACCTAAAATTTTCCCATTTAAAAAAAAAATATAACATATTTGTAAAAAGAATTAGTTTTGTGGCTCGCCATAATTGAGCCAGTATATTGAATAACCAAATTAATTTATCTTTTGTCCTATACTATGTAGATGTATTTCCAGTTCTAGCCAGAAATCCCGAAATTCCCCGTGCCGCTTTTTTCACCTTCCACTCAAGCACTCGAAAAATGAACATACCTGTCAATTTTTTTACATATATTGTTTTAACATGCTCCTGATGAAGGAAGGGTTCTTCTGAAACTGGTAGAGTGTGAATAAAATTAAAGCGGTCCAAAAAAAATTTACGTGTTTTATTGAAAATTCACCTTTCCTTTCTCCATAATTTGAAATGATGGCCTAGAACACCCTTGAAGGGTGAAAGCCAAAAACATTTAAAAAGAAAAATAAAATGTTGCCATTGTCTAAAAGTCATTCAATCATTATTTCTTTTTAATAACACCTTATAAACGAAATATCATATTCAATTAATGAAGACAATATTAGCGAGCCTCCATTGAACATTTGGGAACAGAAAAATCAGAAAAAGATATTGGCACCCCTGGGACGATCTGGGATCTGGGTTCTGAGAATGGGTTCTGGGACTGGGATCTGGGACTGGGATCAGCCAATAAAATATGCGTTAAGAAAATGAAGATAATGTTGGTAGTTGTAAGTCGAAGTATGATACAGTAAGAATGACTGAATCGGATAGACATCCCTTAGCTCAGTGGTTAGAGCTGTGGCCCGGAAAACCGAAGGTCCTGGATTGTCCCAAAGGTGCCAATATCTTTTTCTAATATTTCAGTCTCGAGATTTTCGGTTGAGTTTTGCTAATATTGCCTTTATTTAATTAAATATCACATTTGGTAGTGTTCGTACACGACATGGGTTTGCTTCGACTTACGTCAGTTGCACGCTACGCGAGTTGCATTCGCATTTGCTACTCGTTGGAAAGAAATGACGTTTGAAGATGATTTGAAGGTAATTTTTTTTTCTGGAAGTGGGAAAATATGTATGTTAATGTAACTGCACATAATTTTCCCAATGTGAAAGAAATGATTTAGCGGCGAAAGCAATGGATTGAAATTGTAAGAAAAGTCAATTTGATTTCAATCTCAAATAGATCCTTATCGGTGACGAATGCCCGAAAACTAATATTTATTTCATTATGTGGACAAACCCAATATGTAATATAAAAAAATCACACCCACACATTTCATCGCAATCTTTGTTCACATCTGGTTATGTCCGAAACGTTTGATAAACAAGGAGGAATCGCAACACGGCGTGAATCACTAAAATTATTTTGACCGTGAAAATATCAAAAAAACTAAATCTGAAAAAAATCAGAACACAATTTTCTCTTCATGTGTTAATTTATCGCGAGTATTTTTCCACCACCGTAATTTTATCGTCTACCCACTTTACCTTAACGGTCGTTTTTTTCCGAAACCAGCTTATGATTTTTATCTATAATTATTCGACCTTGAGCATGTCCAAATACACAACTTAGCTGTTTCCAACACGGCCTAGGGTAACTTTCGCCAAGCGGCACAATAAGTTAGGTTATCAATTTACCAGGATAAACATAATCTGACCGATAGATAACTTTAACGAAATATCAATTGGGTTAGAGAACTAGAGTTGTCATTGAAATTGTAGGTTTGGTTTGTTTGCCTGGTTGTGATTTCATTCAATTTCTTGTAATATGGGTCAATATTGATTAATTAACAAAAAAAATCAGAGTGTGCAATTCCATCGCGAGGAAGTAAAACCTTAAGAAAACTAAAGTAGACAAGAGTGGGGAGACTACGAAGATTTTTTTTAATAATGGTTTTAAGATTGGATATTGATTTTACAAAATTTTTTTTTTCGATAAAGTAAGATTCGACCCTTGGTCCGCTAAATGTCTGCAGAGGTTCGTCAGGCGCTTTATGTCACTGCACCACGGGAAACTTGCGTGGGATCGTGGATTTATCGTATTATATTGGAATCGACTACCCGTCAATTAAATAAATATTTTATTGCTATCTCATTCTCTCGCAGATGTTTCTCTTTTTAGTGCCGCTCGTTTCTGTTTCATCAAGTTTCAAACCACAGCAGTGCTAAAGAAGTTTTTATTTCAAAAAATTTGCCAATAAACATTAAAAAATAGTGCGGAAAATGCCGCCGATGACAAGAATTTTTGGTATATTTGGAACCTTTTTTTGATCTTCGCGCAAGCTGGAGTTTAAATTTGTATCGTAATGAAAACCTAACCAATAATGGGTTTACTTCCCCATCGAGAAAAACATTCCTCATTTCAGGTGTTGCAATCCAAGATTAATTATTGGATGGTGCTATGCGGAGAACAACGATTTCACGCTTTTATAAAAATAACGTTTGGTTGTAACCTAGGCAGGTTGGGCGAGCAATAATTTATTTATTTCGTAAACAAACGGCTTTATTTTAGTTATAAAATATAAGGATAATTATATATATTTTGATAAAAAGCAGTCACTTTGTGGTTTGACATATTGAATGAAATAAAACCGTAACTTTTCGACCGGTTTCACTTTACTCAGGCATCTTCAGGGTATAAAATTAAACTGATCAATAATACACATAGTGTGAGCTTATATAGATAAAGAAAGAGACAAAACATAATACAAAAGAAAAGTGAAAGAGACGGGTGATATTTAATGAATTACCAAATTATATATTCAGGGACAAATCGTCATATAAACAGGTGATTAAGGGATAAAGTGATTGAGGCTTTTTAGTTTATGGGAAATGTCTCTAATATCGGGCTGTTGGACACATTTAGCTGATTATTAAGGATTTGGATTTTTGTTTTAACTTTAGGCTTTCTTTATTTCAAGTGATTCTAAATTATTGAGTCTGTTACCATGACCAATTCTGTGTAAAATCTTAGCATCGGTGCTTTGACCAAAGTTATGATCTTTTGCAGTTTGAATGTGTAACTCCAAGAATAATGTGGATCCGATTCAAAATTGGTTTAACAAGGGTGTTTCTTATTATTTGCTATGCCCCTGTTAATTCTGAAAGTGACGAAGTGAAAGATGATTTTTGGACTGGTGTGAATGATGTTATGAGACTAAAAGAGTTGAATGAAAGGATTATTATGGCGGGCGATTTGAATGGGTGGGTCGGTTAATACCGACCCACCCATGACGTGACGGATTTGATTCGGCCTTAGGTATGTTCGGGGATAAAAGAACGAATGATAATGGGAACAGAATACTTGAGGTATGTTTAGAGTGGAACCTTTTTGTGTCGAATACTTTCTTTGATCATAAAGGTATCCATCAGTATACGTGGGAAAGAGGAATTGAAAGATCAATAATCGATTTTGTAGTAATTGACTCTAGGTTGAGAGCCGTTACCGAGGACACAAGAGTTTTCAGAGGGGCTGAGGTTGAAACTGACCACTTTCTGGTGGTGTCAAAAGTAAACCTATTTCGCGGCTGGCGCTCTAAGGTGAAAACGGTATCAGCTCCAACTAGAATCAAAATAGAAAAACTACAAAACGAGTATGTCAGAAGTGAGTATGAGAAGTGTGCAGAAATGAGATTGAATGAGAAGGAAATGAACGGTCTAAGCATAGAGGAAACATGGAACCACATTAAGGTGAGTCTATGCGAATCTGCTAGAGACGTGTGTGGAATAAGTAAGCAAGGTAGGAAAAAAGGTGATGCATGGTGGGATGATAAGATCAAAGCACTGGTCTCAG
This sequence comes from Limnephilus marmoratus, assembly GCA_917880885.1. NCBI lineage: Eukaryota > Metazoa > Arthropoda > Insecta > Trichoptera > Limnephilidae > Limnephilus > Limnephilus marmoratus. The sequence continues at coordinate 3,270,945 of OU862918.1, forward strand.
AGAAGAAGAAAGCATGGTTACATCTGATAGCGACTGGCAGTGTTTCAAGCGAAGAGAGAGATCGAGCGAAAAAAGTGTATAAGGTATGCAAGAAAAGAGTAAGTGTTGGGGTGAAAGAACGGAAAAAACGCCTGGAAGAAGAAGAGGGAATCAAAATGACAAACCATTTCCAAGAAAACATAAAACTGTTTTGGAAGGAGGTCAAAAGATCCCGGAGTGGACCAGAGAACGGAAGCATGAAAGTGATAAAATCGAAAGATGGACAAATGTTGACGAATGAGAATGAAATTAAAGAGAGATGGATGAAATATTTCGAGGAGGTCTTCGAAAGTAACCCGAGTGACTATGATCCAAGCGGTGAATCGGTTATGAACGATGATGGAGTGAATGTTACCAAAATCAGCATGGATGAAATAAAAAAATCTATTAAATGTATGAAAAATGGTAAGGCTGTGGGTTTCGACAATATTGCTGCCGAATACTTTAAAGGAGATAGCCGTATTATTCTCACATGGTTGTGCAGACTTTTTAACCAATGTTTAGAGGAGGGTTACACGCCATTAGATTGGAGAAGGGCTGTAATCATGCCATTGTACAAAGGTAAAGGGTCACGTATGGAATGTGGGAATCATAGGGCTATTAGCCTTCTTAGTACAGTGGGCAAGGTGTATGGTAGAATATTGATTGAAAGGGTAAGAATGGAAACAAAAGATAAAATATGGGATGTGCAAGGTGCTTTTATGAGTGGAAGGGGATGCATGGACCAGATTTTCTCATTGCGTATGCTCACTGAAAAGTTTCTTGCAAAAAAACAGAAACTCTTCTGTGCCTTTGTAGATCTACAAAAAGCATACGACCGAGTTGACAGGAAAAAGCTATGGAAGGTATTGTCCAAGTATGGAGTGAATAAGTATCTCATACAGGCAATTGCGTCTCTGTATGAGGGAAGCGTTGCATGTGTTAGGGTGAACGGCGATTTTACGGGGTGGTTTGACATCACAAAAGGTGTTAAACAAGGCTGCGTAATGTCGCCGTGGTTATTCAATCTATATATGGATAATTGTATGCAAGAATTGAAAGAGATGGGATTGGGTGCGAAATTGAGTAATCTAGAAGTATGTTGCCTGTTGTATGCTGATGATGCGGTGCTGATATCTAACAGTATGGAAGATCTACAGTCTCTCGTGTCAAGAATGAACGAAGTATGCATGAAGAATGAGTTAATTATGAATGTAAGTAAGTCTAAAGTCATGGTGTTTGAAAGAGAGAGTACGAAATCAGTATGCAATATAGTTGTGAATGATGAATACTTGGAGCAGGTGGATGAGTTTGTTTATTTGGGAAGTATGTTTACGAGAGATGGGAAGGCTGATAGAGATATTGAAAGAAGGGTGAATGCTGGTAACTCTATTAATGGAGGACTGAACGCCGTTGGCAGCAACAAAAAACTGTCCAAAGACGCGAAACTAGCCGTCCATAATGGAGTACTGGTACCTACCCTGATGTATGGCAGTGAGGCATGGAACTGGCAGAGGAAGGATGAAAGTAGACTGAACGCTGTAGAAATGAGATCCCTGAGGCGTATGTGTGGTAAAACCATGTATGATCGTGTGAGAAATGTGGAAATCCGCAAAGAATGCAAGGCTGATGTAAGCGTGATGAGTAAGATCAAGAAAGGAACGCTCCGATGGTTTGGGCATGTAGAGCGAATGAACGAGGAAAGGAGTGTAAGGAGAATATATGAAGCAAATGTGAATGGTAGAAGAAGTCGAGGACGCCCAAGAAAGACATGGCACGACCAAGTGAATCAGATACTTGAGTCGGGCCATGTCAAGAGTCAGAATAATAGAAGAGAATGTATGAGACGTTGTATGAATGTAAACGAGGCAAGGAATGTGTGCCAAGACCGGGATGTTTGGCGGTCCGTCCTCTCTGCCTACCCCTGCGGGGAAACGGCGTGATGGTTAGTTAGTTAGTTAGTTATGATCTTTATCAATAAGCATTATTCTTACGTTAATTATTAATTCGGAATTCGCCAATCATCGAATAGAAGAGAAATATGAGTATATTATTTTGCCTCAAAACTAATTATAAGGTAAAGAAAGAGGAAGAGAAATATAGGAAAAGGATAGGAGATATTCTCAATACTAATGCATTATTTGTTATGATAGGTACCTATAATTTCAGTTCCATGTTTCTGAAGGCTACTGTGAAGAATTTTTTTTAACTTATCTTACAAGATCGCCCTTGTCTGTACAGTGTAACCAGATACTATTCATAGTGTTGTGAGGCGAGTTAAGACAGGGGCTGTAGGAATGGATTTATTAATGGGGGTCTTGAAGATGCCCAGTTTGTATTTGGGATGCCGGTAGCTCTTTCCCAAAATGAATCTAAGAAACGACCCGTTCTCATAAAGCCAACATCAACTGTGAACTGCCTAGTTTCACGTAGGTGCACCGGTGCACAGGGGATCAACGCTTCTAGTAATAACACATGTATCTGTATTTCAATGGAGACTGATTTAGGCTCAGCATTCCCGCATTTCGTCTGTGCATTAGATATGGCAATCGGAAAAATAAGTTTAAAACTCTTTAAAAAAAATTTTAGGAAACATTTTTTTAATTCTTCATTTTGATAACAAACCAGATACCAAAGTAGTTTATCAGCAGGTCAATTTAACACTAATTCACACATATAACGAGAAAGCACATATAGCAGAAAGGAAACAGATACACCAGAATAATATTTCAACAAACTACTAAAACTTAGTCATGGAGTTTTGGATTGTTTGAGTGTATCCTATGTTTGTGTTGCACGAATTTCCCCAGGACGTAATTATTTTATTATTGATATAGAAAATTACATAGTTTCCGTACTAATCCAAATACGTGGATGTTCAATTGAATGAATTATGCACAGTGATATAATATAATTATATCTCGAGTACAATATACGTCGGGGATAAGCTGCAATACAGGCGTGAATATATTATGGCCCAGTCAACATTAGTTAATACTCGTAATTAGGCAATGCCTGTTATACGAAACTAATCATGACATATACTTATGTAAGGCATTTCTAGTTTTCTTCTTTATTTTATGTATCTACATTTACCTACATCTCAATTTGGGAGGAGGTTATGGGTAACACCGTCCCGGGAACCTTTATTGGATAACCAACACCTCTGCCATTGGTTCATGGGGTAAGGTTTGTTTAGGTCTTGGAGGCGGATGACCAGGACACACTGAACCTTAGATTCTTACCCATCCCTTAAACCCTTTTCCTTCCCAGAACTCTCATCTCCTTCCTTTCCTTAAAAAAATCCTCCACACAGCATCCCCAAAGATGTCATAGGCCCTGATGGAAATTATTTTCCTCAGGGCTTCCTGTGTGGAGATCATATTAAAAAAAATTAAATAAAAAAAAAAAATTAAAAAATTTAAAAAAAAAATTAAGTTCAAAATTAAAAATCTACAATACATACCATACACATTTGTACGTTGTTCTTTTCAAATAATACATAATTGTGATTTCAAATGGTCTTTGTTGACCGCCGCTTGAATCATCGTAACATTTTATTATAAACTAGCAGACCCTGCCACACGTTGCTGTGGCTAACGAAACCTTTATAACCAACACCGCCCATTTGTCAACCCTGCCGCTTGGCCAGATATATTATGTATTTCACCCATTTTACACAAAACCTTGACAAATTATAAACCTTAAAACCTTTCTCGCGAATCACTCTATCTAATGGTGAAAACCGCTTGAAAATCAGTTGCGTAGTTTAAAAGATGTAATCGCACATACAGCGTGAGCGACTTCATTTTATACTTAGTAATAAAGTTAGGTATGAGGGACCGTTGAATGAACATCTGACCTCCGATCTTCTTTCTTCGCTTATCCTTCCGTTCACACTGTCGGTCGCCCCTAAATTGTGTTTTCTATGAATAAGTGAAGGTGTATCCAGTCTAAAGAAAAAGCTGGTCATTTTACCAAATTATCCAAATAATTATATTATTTAATTTAAAAGAGAACAAATCACTTCGCATATGTCGTAGAACGATCATAAAATTAGGCAGATCATAATGCGTTTTGCCACATCACGATGTGCCCGATTTTATGATTTGCCTGCGACAAAAGCACCACTTATTTAAATAAAATTATCAACGTGTTTCGAAACCAATGAAATCAGGATAAAATTAAAATAAAGAAACATCTCAAAAGACTTAATTTAGATATGTTTTATTTGGGTATATTATTAGCCTGAGGTGTAGTTGTCCCTTTTGCTCAGTATTCGGGTGAATGCTAACAATGACAGCAACAGATTAATAAAATACCTATCATTCATTTTCTCGGTGACCGTATTAATATACAAGTTTAGACAAATAAGTAGTAACCTATAGACAAATAGATTACATTGAGTGGATTTTTGTCTACAGGTCTTTATTTGTCCATACTTGTTTGTCTTTTGTCATTTTGTTTAATTTTAATTTTATCCTGACGAAGGAACCATTGATTACGAAATGTGTTTATAATTTTGATTGAATAAGTCGTGTACGCAAAGTGATTTGCTTTCATTTATTTTAATTTAAATTTGCGAGTTACTGAAGGATTAATTATATTATTTTTCATTGAATCTTATCAATTATAATTCCCGCATAGTTCAACATTTAGTCGATCTCTACGACTTTTGTAACCAGAACATGAGACTCTTAAAAAAATAATTATTATTCAATACTCAGGGTCGTGTTTAGCCCTAAAAAGAAACTAAATAGTTAGAAATTAAATAAAATAAATCGATAGCTTGTCGCGTATTAGAAATAAAATCAAATGTTTTGAAATGATGATCAGGATGATGTTAAAATTACTACAAGGGGGGAGGGGGGCGCCAGTTCGAATAGAACAAAATATTAAATGGTAAATCAATAAACTCAAAACTAACCGAAGTTTTAGCTCACAAGTAATGGCGATTTCACCGAAGAATGTGTCTTTTCTCGTCGAAACAAACATCCGGACTCTCTGGCTTCCTACTTGGAACTCTTGATGAAAAAAATCCTCCTGTTCCTAGTATGTTTTGAGCAACAAAAGAAATGCTGGATTCCATTTGTTCAAAGTTATAATTCCAATTAGGAATTCAAATTTCAATTTGAATTGATGCGTAGCCACCAATTTAATTATTGGGTGCTTACTTCACATTATGATTTCAAACTATTAAATTTTCAGAAACATACAATGTAGGAGAGGGTAGAAATGTTTGTAGTTGCATAAGCTCTGGTACCGATTCTACCTGAATCACAAACTCCACCGATCCTTCTCACCTTCAATCACCCACTGCGATAACCATCGATCTTCTGCCAACGTTGATAATAATAACACCGCCGGCCAATAACTGTTACCGCTGATTTACGTGGGCATTAGCGTTTATGCCTCTGGCATGTGGTGACCCTGCTCTTCGCCTGGCTTGGCGCAACCCTGGTACAGCCCTGCTGGCCGATGAATGGAAATGCTTACAGTTTTATATGCAACTATCAATTGTTATAGGAGAAGTTTCAGAAGAAACAGGGTTGCCAAAAATATCCGAAAGGAAATTAATGTTTTTAATACTTCATCAATCACAGCACGGCTGCACTGACAATAGATCCACACAGGAGGCCCTGAGAAAAATAATTTCCCTCGGGGCCTAAGTCATCGTTGGGGATGCTATGTAGAGGGTATTTTTAATAAAAGGAAGAATAGGAAGTTCTGGGAAGGAAGAAGTTAAGGGGGGTGGGTAGGAATCTAGGGTTCAGTATGTCCAGGTCACCGCCACCAGAACCAGTCAAACCTCACCCCATGAACCCGGGCACCCTTGCTAAGTATGATTGATATTATTGCACCTATGGCAGAGGTGTTGGTTATCCCCGTACCTGAGCTGGTCACTTATAGTAACACCAAGCATATCGATGGAGGTCCTGTTCGGAAGATTGCTTCCGTTGAAGGAGACTAGATTTTCATTTCGATCCCTTTTAGACGTTATCAAACATGATTAGGTCTTTGAAATATTAAATTCGACGAGGTTATTCTTACCCAAAGAGAAAACACTCTCGAGGTAACCGTCCATTATTTGCTTCAAAGCTCTCCGAGCTCTTGGAGTTTGTATGCCCTTTGGGGGTATGTCAAACAAAAAGCTATCATGGACTGTACTGTCATCCGCGTAACAATGAATCGGTAGACATGACAAGAGGTCATTGATGTGCAACAGAAACAAAGTCGGTGACAGAACCGATCCCTGTGGGACGCCAGCATTTATCGAATGCGAGGAAGAGATGAAACCGTCAGCAACCACCTGAATCAACCTCTCCCTCAAAAAGTCAGCAATCCACGTACATAAGGATGCGGGAAGTCCGTAGGAAGGCAGTTTGTTGACAAGCCCTCGGTGCCAAACCCGGTCAAAGGCCTTGGAAATATCCAGTGCAACCGTTTGGGTCTCACTGAAATGTTCTAGGCACCGCCCCCAAATATGTGTCACATATGCGAGAATATCGGAATCCGTATTGACGGTCGTAATAATTTTGTTCTTCTCGAGGTATGTGAGCAGTTTGTCGTTGATCACACGTTCCATCACCTTAGACAGAACTGATGTGATCTCTATGGGGCGGTAGTTGGTTGGGTTGGAGCGGTCACCCTTCTTTGCAATAGGGTGAAAGATCGCTTTTTTCTGACGGGCACAGAGCCAGACTTCAGGGACATTTTGAAAAACTTCGTCAAAACTTGAGCTATTTCTACAGCGCACCTCTGCAATACCAGGGCAGGTATTCCGTCAGGCCAACTAGCTTTATTAATATCAAGCCCTCGTAAGACTTGGGGTACATCCCGATGCCTGGGGTCCTAGCACACTGAAATCTTTATCTTTACAATATCGAATCGGCATGGCATAACAACCGACGATTTTGTACCGAACCGGTATTGATAGCAATGTAAGGTAATCAAAAAGAAATTTTTATACGCTGGCAACACTTGAGGTACTTTCTATGTAGCTGTCACAATGTCTATGGTATCGGAGTTATAGACCGGGAGCCGGTATACAAACCTTACGAATACACGGATGAAACTACTTTGTTGTGATAATGGACACTTAGAAAGCCTTAAAAAAGCTGGTGTGCCACTAGTGAAATTCTTTAATGGGATGGTTTAGAATCTAGACTACAGTTATTCGTTGGTTTCATTCGTGTACTCGATGACGTAAAATTTACTAATTTCTATCCCAATTTAACACCGGCTGTGCCAGGCTGCCGGTTGGCAGACCTGCTAATTTTCTCATCTAATAATCGACCTTTATCATATGAAAGGATTCCCGTTCGTGTACCCGATGACGTAATTTTTTCGAAAAAAAAAACGAGTGTGGTTTAGACCACACGACTGAAGTAAAATTTCACTAACTTATGCCGGGTACCCGTTGTATATAATGTTATATAGGATGGAACCATTACAGTTTAGTTGACCCCGAGGTTACAGTGTTCCTTGCAACGCGTGCCGGGTACCCGTTGTATGTTATATAGTACAGGCGCTTGCATTATAATGTAGTTTTTCGGGACTTGCGATGGAAACATTACAGTTTAGTTGACCGCGAGGTTACAGGGGACTTGCAACGCATGCCGGGTACCCATCCCCATCCCCATCCCTCCCCAAAAAAAGGCCCGACCGTCACCCGATCACCGTTCGCATAAAATGTATATAATATCCTTTTTCGTAACGCATTCACCAGCTTACCCCCCATGTCGAGCGTGCGTAAAGAAGTTTTACTTCAAAAATCGCTCACTATTTCCATGACTGCGTGGAACCTGCCAAGAGATGCACCGGCAGGCTTACTAAATGTCTATTATCACTACAAAGTTGTTTCATCTGTGTACTCGATGACGTGGGTTTGTGTAGCCAGGCTCCCGGTCTATAATAACTGTCAAAATCATCGTAATCCATTAATGTAATAATATGACAACTAACTAATAATCTTCTCTTTTGAACATTTAAAGATCCATTTACACCGAGATTTTGCAGAGATATCATAATAATATTAAATACACACACTTTAATATACGTTGGAAGTCCGCATGTATTTTTTGACAATAAAAAATGAGTTAATTGGACAATTAGATCATTAGCCATAATACGAGATATATTCGTAAGTACGAAACTGTCAAAGAAAACGTCTGAATTCCGATTTAATTCAATCCTGCAATCTTCGATAATCTGCCTTCGTTCATTAATAAACCAGTAATTATGCAGAAAGAATGTCATTATTAATAAAGTTGTGCAGATATATCGCCAGTTAAACAAAGGACATGGTGATTTACAATCTCGTATCGATAACGAACCGATTGCCCTAGCACGCTTGTACCGTCGATAGGAAGACCGACGTCGAAGGGACATAAATAAGGAATCGACATACGATCTCTCACGATGGCAACACTGGGGATCTGTGAATGAATTTTCGTTTCTTAATTTGAAATGTGCTACGTAAAAATGAAAAATACCAATTTCGAATTGAAATACGAACTCAAATAAATATTGGCGTTTCGCATGTAGATACTGTTTGAGACTAAACGACATTTTAACAAATTTCGTTTCTCGAAACTGAAATCAATTAATTGATCGCCTTTTAAATGAATTATCTGAGTCTATGGGTCTCGTATACGATTTCTTTAAATTCTTAGAGTTTTTTAGTTCACATCTACTCATTAATTAGTCAGTTATTTTGCGTAACAAACGACTTTATTTTAAAAAAATCTATACATTGACAGCTTATCTGTCACTCCGGAAGCCACGGTAAAAACGGCGTCTTTTGTCAACCGACTGTCGGAATCGTATGTTCACTGTGCTCGCAAATATCGCTAACTGACCATAGACAATGGATTTATTACATTTCGTATTAATATTGGGGTTTAATCAATCGACTGTGCTACGGTTGCAGCCAAGAATGCATACGATTTGGCGGGGTTTTGTCAATCGTCGGTCGGAATATCCCTTATCGATTGTTGAGCGTGCTAGCACATATTGATACATGACCATAAATGACGGATTATAACGATATCGTATTGATATAGGATTATATCAATCGACCATGCTAGGACCCCAGATCCTCAGATTTTTCATATGAAAACCGCAATGAGGAACCGACGGCGGGGTAGCACCTTGATCATCGGGGGTCGAGTTTTCCGCGAACATTTTGCCTAATAAGTTAGCCTTTTCGGCGGCGATATTTGCTAGAGAGCCGTCAGGTCTGGTAAGAGGTGGCAGACTGGGTTTGCAGAAATTGCGGCCTATTGAGCCCGCAAGCGACCAGAACGCTCTGTTGCCGTGCGGGCAGGCAGCCAGCTTTCTGCAGATCTGCAGGTCGTGCTCGAATTTTGACCTGTTTATTTATTTATTTATTTATTTACGGACAATTAGTCCAATTAACAGTACATCAATAACACGAATAGAAAAAAAAGAGAAATCACAATGAAAGGAGATTACATATAGATGAAGAGCATTGACAAAATACATATAATATAAAAGTACATAGAGAAGATAACTACAAGTAGCTTGAAGATGGATTTAAAAAGACTTTAAAAAACCACATTGCGTAACGACTGCCGAAAGTCATTTAGGCTTACACCAAAAAATTCAATGCTTTGATTTGTGTTGACTAGTCTCGACATTCTGGATAAAGGAGAATGATATCCATAATTAGTAGAATGTTGATTGAGGAACAACAATTCATTATTTCGGAGTCTACGGGAAGGAATGTTGAACTGGATGAGTTGTAACAAAGCAGGTGTGTCAGTAATACTGTTGATAATTTTGAAAATGCATATTAGATCAGAGTCCTTTCTACATTTTTCTAAAGAGGAAATGTTTAAAGTTTGTTCAATTTCATCATACGAGTATTCTCCTCTTTCAAGTCCTAACCTCCAAGCAATTCCTCGTAGGAAGCGATGTTGTACAGATTCGATGTAACAAATGTGGACAGCATAAAAAGGAGACCAAATGACACTAGCATATTCAAGGTGAGGGCGGACCAGCGAACAGTAAAGAGATTTTAGTGTATTTATATGTTTAAAGTCAGAGGTAATTCTATGAATGAAGCCGAGTAGTTTAAGTGATTTGTTTACGATGTTATTAATGTGATCCCGGAAAGAAAGTTTACAATCCAGAGTGACCCCAAGGTCCTTGATAGATGTGACAGTGGAGAGACAAACATTATTTAGTTTATAATCAAACTGAATAGGTTTTTTAGTTCTATAAAAGGACAAAATTTTGCATTTATCAACATTAAGTTCCATGCAGTTAATTTTGCACCAATCATTAAATGAGTCAATATCAAGTTGAAAAAGTAAACAATCAAGATGGGATTTAATTATCTTAAGAATCTTATTGTCATCGGCAAAAAGCCAAAAACGTGTGTGAGAAAAAACTTTAATGATATCGTTAATAAAAAGGTTAAAAAGAAGCGGGGCCAAATGGGCTCCTTGCGGAACGCCGGAAGTTACATCAATGTTAAAGGATTCAAAGTTATTTATTTTAACCCTTTGTTTTCTATTACTCAAGTAAGAGTGAAAGAATGATAACAATGGGTCTCTAATGCCTATAGCATAAAGTTTGGCCATGAGAATACGGTGATTAACTTTGTCGAAGGCTTTGGAGAAGTCAGTGTAGAGGACATCAACCTGAGTGTTGTCTTCTAAGGCTTTAAGAATGGTATTTATAAAGGACAGTAAATTAGTTGTTGTAGATTTCGCCGATCTAAATCCATGCTGTTCCTCGATCAGAACATTTTTGAAAATAGGAGTGATTTTCTTTGTAATTATCGACTCAAATACTTTTGGAATATTAGATATAATTGATATTGGTCTGTAATTTCCAATATTTGACTTGTTTCCAGACTTAAAAATGGGTCGAATAAATGAAATTTTCCATGAGTCAGCAAATGTTCCGGTTGAGAGTGATAAATTGTACAACATATAAATTGGGTTAGATAATGAACATTTACATTCTTTTAGCAAGATTTCTGGAATGCCATCAGGTCCAGTACTTTTTTTGTTAGAAAGATTATTTAAGGATTGGTAAACCTCTGCAAGTGAAATTTGGCAATCATTCAAGTCAATATTATACTCATAGTTAAGTGGAGGGATGGTGCATGAAGCATCAGAATATACAGAGGAAAAGTGTTTAGCAAAAAGGTTGGCGATGTCGTGACCATTTGTAGCGTGAGTTTCATGATAAAACATACTTGAAGGGAGATCATTATCTGTACGCTTTTGCGCAACAAATTGCCAGAATTGTTTAGGATTTTTAAGTAATTTTGTCTCAGTAACTTCTACAAAGATTTATAGCATTTGGCTGATTCGATTTTAGACAGTTCCCTTAATTGAGAAAATTTTTGATAAAATTTTAAGTTGCCAGTTTCTTTAAATATCTTATGAGTTTTCTTTTTTTCAATAATTAACTGCTTAAGTTTCGAGCTAAACCAATTTGGAAACTTGCGTTGAGAGTAACATCTCTTGGGAACAAACAAATCTAGCACGTGTTACACATTCATTAAATTTAAATACGGCGTCATTTATATCAGAATTTAAAAATAGTTTTGTCCAATTAATCAGGGATAGATATTTGTTCATGTTAGAATAGTCACCATTAAGATATTTGTAGTGATACGAAACACTTGGTTTCAAAGATTCAAATTTAAAAAAGTTTGTGATGTTAATAGAGAGAGGTGGATGATATTTATCAATAGGTAACAACGAGACATCAGCTTCACATACTATGACATTAGGTATGCTAGTGAAAATTAAGTCCAGGCAAGAACCTAGATTGTTAGTGACTGGATTTACTTGAAACATATTCATAAAGGCAAAAAAATTTACAATTTCAATAGCTTGTTGGGAAAGATTACTAGTAGGAGTTTTGACCCCTTGGTTGTCATTCAACCACAATATTTTAGGTAAATTATAATCGCCACAAATAAGTAAGGAATCAGCATTTCTAGAGACACGCTCAATTGAATCAGTATGCGACTTGTAGACTTCTACGGAAGAGGAAGGAGGAATGTAAACACAACCAAGTACAAGCTTTTTGGTACCAAATATTACACATAGGAACAATTGATCAGAAACATTTTCAGATGTTTCTAGAATATGGCAAGGGTATTTTTTATTTACACATATCATCACTCCACCACCTTTACACTTCACAGAAGAAGTAGAACGGTCACAACGAAAAATGTTGTAGTCAAACAGTCCAAGTTCAGCAGATGAGACATTATCAGAGAGCCATGTTTCGGTAAGAAATAAAAAGTCGTAATGACATACACTGACGTTACAGCGAATAGTGTTCAGTTTTGTATTTAGGCCACGAACGTTTTGGTAGTACGTTGAGAAGGAATTATTCATAGAACGATTCTTCAGGTTCAACCTAAAAAATTTATCCTCTAGTCTCTCAGCAGCTTGGCGGGCAGGGCATTCTTGAGCTCCAGTTTTGTGGGAAGCCGTTTTTCTGAAGAAAGTGCAGGTGGCGCATAATGGAGATTTCTCCTTTTTGGGGCAGGCATCACGGTTGTGACCAACTTTGGCACAGTGGGCACAGGTGGGTAAATCTGCTTGGCATTTGGAAGCTATGTGGCCATATAATTGACAGTGGCCACATTTCAGGCTGTCTACCCAGTCTCTTACACGGTGTAGCTGCCAGTCAATGGCAAGTTTTGTGCGGGATATTAGAGAGTGACGAACAGATGAAGGGACTCTAAAAATGTGAATGCAGTTACCAGTGCGAGGGCCGGATTTATGAGAGAAAGATATGTTTTCTTTTAAATTTTCTAAAGAGAGACCGGTGTCGTTGGAAGATTGATGATGAATCGCCGAGATAATATCCTCAGACGAAATATCTTGAGGGAGGTCATGTATAGCAATACGAGGGAGGCGAGTTGGGGCGATCGTTGCTTTTAGACCGGCTTCGGATAGAGCTGGAGCATTTGCCAATTTCGTCGCTTCAGCAGAAGTGCTAGGGTGGATTATCACCCCACCACTTTTCAGTTCACGCATACCCGTTACTCGTATGCCAAGTGTGGCAGGATTGACCGCAGTTTTCAGGGTTTTCATGGTGTCCTTGGAATGGGTGTTGTTGGCCGGAAACACGAGAACTGAAGGTCTAGCAGGGCCAGGAAGAGCATTATTTCTTGTAATTAGCGGCAAGCAGGGATATTGAGTTCTACTGGTATCAGAAATGGAAGCAGCGACTGTATTCCAGGAACGGGTGGGCGCAGACGGTGTTTTATTAGGCATGCACTTGGATGTAAACACAGAAAGGGCACCTTCTAGTTTACCAATTTCCAGAGCCATCATATTGGAAATGGAGAGAACACTGATGAGCTCTTTTGAATCCTGATCTGCTGATCTTTAGTGGCACGGCATGAAGGATCCGATATGATTGCCATAGCGGTCTGGACCCTCTCAGCCAGCTGCTTGACATAACCTGCCGTGTCACTTTCAGGTATTAGGGGTGTCTCAATAGCGGACACTTGGGCAGGGTCACTCCTGGGAGGCACCTCATCCTCTTCGTCATCGGAGTCAGGAGCTTGATAGGGCGAGCCAGGTGGTGTTCGCTTCATTTTGGAATAATGCCCGGCACAAATTTTTATTTTGCACTTGTGATAGTGTATTATTGATTTTTATGGTTCGTAAATAATGCTGAATCACTGTATAGTTATAATTTTCACTTTAACTATCAATTTGTAGTCTTTTGCAACTTGTCACTTTATTTTATTATCAATTTATATGGGAGCAAAATAAAAACAAACATCTGTCACTCAAAGTTATTGTTGCAATGATCCTCTTGCTTTCCTATTGATTTATGATCCTCTTGCTTTCCTTTGCCATTTTTTTATATACTATTCTGTTTTCGGACGTTCGAGATGTGTTGTAGGCTCGGTAAGTCACGTTTTTTCGTCGCACTGCTTCAGAGCATGTAATGGTCCGACACTATTGGCTTTTGACACCAATTGTGATGAACCCTACCTAGCTGATTTACTTTTCTAAGCTTCTACCTCGTAGTTCAAATCTCGTAGCTCCTGTCTCGTAGCCACGCTCATAATCCTACCCTTGTGTCCTACTGATCACACCACTAGGTATGATGGCCTAACTTAACCCTCCTTCCGGTTTGTTTCTACCTCAGGCTCGTGATTTTCAAACCCCTATACCTTTATAATCTAGCTAAGCCTACCCTATCTTCTTAAATCCCTGCGATTTTCTCACAGTATCAAGATTTAAGATTTTTGTTCACATTATTTCTATAATCTTCGTTGTGTAATTTTTTGTTTTAGATTTTACATCTGTTTGCATACTTAATATGCACACATATGTAGAGAAGATAATGTATTACGTCTGGTAACCCATAGATTCTTTTAGAGAAAGGGTGAGAATTTTCCGATTTATTAATTATTATTATTTGAGTATCTTTTAACCGAGTTTGATAAACTAACCCCGTCTTAAACTTTGTGTCTATTTGATTTCCGTAGGAATTTAGTGTGTTTATTTAATTCTTCCTATCACCGCGGATACATCGATAACATAAAACAACAGTTAATAAATTAAACATTTCAAGAAAGCAAACCTTACCTTACCGGTGTAGGATGATCGTACTCGAGGGTCCAGTTTTCTCAATTGGAGTTCTTGTCTGCAGCTTCTTCTAACATAATGTTTTGTCTTCATAGTTAGTATTCATAGTTAGTATTCACGAAATTGTTTGAATAGTAAGGATGGATGGATATGGAGGGGATAATATGTTTGCTGAAAAGTTGGCTCCTCCGCTATCCAAGTGAAGACCGATGAACAACAATTACAAACCGGTTTCTCCCAGGTACGTTTGCTAAGCTTATCCTTAAGTCCGAGTTTTACTCTCTTCGACGAGCGTCTCTTGTTACGAAAGGGGCTCTTCACGCCAGATGGGGGAATTCCAGGTCTTCATGCCGTTTTTCTGTCTCACTCCGACTTCCATCGCCTCCGGATTGAATTTAACTCTACTGATTCTAGAAGGGGTATTTCATGTCTTCCCTTCTCATGCCTCTATCTGTTGAATGTGGCGTAAGCTTGTGACGGGCAGATCCTTCCTCCCACGCGACCGACCCAGCGTTACACTCCACCTCTGACAAGCTGACATAAAACGCACCTCGTGAGCCTTATGTTTGCTTTCAGGTTCGACAAGACTTACGGTATGCAAATAACCTGTAGCTTTAATGCCTCGTCAGCGTACTGTCCGCATACGTCCTTCCTCTTCCCCGCATGCCCCAACTCGACAATACCGCCACAAGATCAAAGCCCTCCATTCAAGAAAGGTTGACACTTACATTTCCAGATGGCTCATACCCACATACAGAAGCCTTGAAGCTTACGTTCGAGAAAAGTTAGGATTCAGGACTGTATGAGTATTTGAACACCAGTGTTTTTTAAATGAGGTCACTAGCCCCTCGTGTGTTAGGTATTTAGGATTTTTGGGTATTTGTGGGTTCTTGGATACGTACTTGCTATAAAAAAGATTTAAAATGAGATAAATCAAGTTGTCATTGAATCAATGACCTCCTGAATAACTGTGATGAGCTCTCTTTGAGTTTGAAGCTAGTCGAGGTACTTTACTTTGCGAAATTTTGCATGCTAAAACAATGCTACCTATTGGCGATCGCTCTAGTACAAATAAGTTTGTTTAGAATTGAGTGAATTTAACGTCAATGTCGTTTTCACATTTTGACCGCAGATTCCGTCGCAAGCTATAATTGATAAACTTGTCCCTGACGTTAAAGCTTTGTTTTGTTTATTCGTTAATGAATTTAGGTGACTGGGTCAATGGATGGCATTGAACTCAAATCGAAATTTTTGGTACACTATCGAAGGTCATATAACCATACCCTAATCGTGTTAGTGAAAAGAAGCGATAGGTATTTATCTTGCAAATACGCTAAGATACCAAAATTGATTTAGTGATGCGTTTCTATCTAATTATGTGTTAAGTATTTGTTTAGCAACATTTCATTCTGAATGGGAGGTGTGACATGCGAATGCTAATAAATTGGTTAGTTATTTAATTACCCTTACTTGGCGTTATGTTCATCAGTGTCAGGATATCCACAGGAACCTGTAAAAGCTTAAATATTGTAAGGACTCACCAAGCTCTAATGTCTTAATTTCAGCTCCACCGGGTTACTATCATCGGCAAGAAACTTATTAGAGCATCCAGACTACCTATGTAACTTATCGCACTTTTATTTCGACTTCCCACTTTTAACGATTTAATCCTACAAGATCCGGAATTCATCTCCTTTCTTTCTCCTTTGAATAGATCTCTGATGTAAAAAATCCTCACGTTTTCCTTTAATATCTGCCGTTATTATTGAAGAAGAACGATTCTATCAAATTAACCCCGACAATCCTTACCTCCCTCCCCTTTCCTTCCATATTTGATTCCAATCTAAAGAAGGGAATCGATTCTTAATAATCGTTCGCTGGAATATTATTTTATTATGTGTTATATAACTATACTTATTTAATCTTTAATGAATTAATTTATTAATTTGAATTTTCTTTAAATTTGTATTATTCCACTTTATAAAAATATTTAAGCTTTATTTATTTTTTCTCAATTTAAATAATAGTTTTTTTTTTATTTATAACAACTAAAGATTTTCTTTAAATTTGAATTAATCCACTTTGTAACAATATTTAAGGTTTATTTATTGTTTTTTTTTCGCTTTTAAATTATAGTTCTTTTGTAATAAACTAAATATTAGTCGTCACTCAAATTACAACAAAACTGAAAGAACCACTTTCACTTTATTTTATAACACTTTCGTTTAGCGACAAATTAACAATTTGGATTATTTATTAGAACTTCGGGTTAAGTATTTTCCAGATTTCGGATCAATTATAATTATTACTTTGTCATCTAACGATAATTAATACCTCGTAATAAAATTTCCAACTTTCGACTTAAACGTAATTTTTTATTTAATAAAACTTATTAGACTGTAATTTTCTTTATTTAACCTCGGACTAAATAACTTTATTTTAACCTTCACTGAACAGATTTAAATCAATTCAAACACACTCTATTAAACTCCTTCCGCATTGAATTTGTAATTAATTAATTAATTAATTATTAGATTTTATTGAATCGGAAACTATTGCAAACACTGATTTTTAGATTTATTATAAGATCATACACTCCGTTAAATTGCACGATTCATCCTATCTGGACACTCCACTCTCTATTTTATCACTGATTTTTTTATAAGTATAAACTGACTCTATTTTTCCACTGTATTTTTAAAGTATAAAGACTGATTCTAGACTCTAATTAATTACCAGGGTAATTCTCACGACATGCGCGACGTTTTAAGCAACCTTGCCAGTTGTCGAAGGACTCCCGAATAATCCCAAACACGCTATTTTATACCCATCACAGCTCCAAAAGGGCATAATCGTATTTTCCTTGACAAGAAAATATAATCTGTAATAGCTCGAAATTTTTTGAAATCCCCATCTCGTTATGCTTTGTTCCTACATAAGATCTTTCGAGTTTTCGTCTTCGTAATTCTGGGTTCGTCCCACAACTTTGTCTCGCTTCCCTAAGGTTTATAGTCCCGGACTTAGTAAGCTTCCATCCAGTTTGCCCAGTTTCCACATGTCTTCTGTCTTCATAATATATTTTATAAACATGGTTTAAATCTTGTTTTTTTTTTCTCAATTTGAAACATGCCCATAAGTGATCTGCTCAAACTGTATTTTAATTGGCATAAATATTTGGGAAAACGTAGATTCTTCAGTCTCCTAGTTTTAAACGCTAATTTTCCTCTATGAATTTCCACGAAAATTCTTTCTTTTCCCCTAGTCTACGTAAGCAATTATGTCTCAGAACCGTATTTTCATTATTTATGTGGCATATTTAACTTTTTTCTTTTCCCACCTAAATTTCCTTCAAGTAACGGTGTTTTAGCAACTATTCTTAAATGATTTTCCCTTCGTTGTTCATAAGGAATCATATCCTGGTTCCGTATCTACTCTACTTACAACGTTTTGAGTTTTTCCCATTTCTTTATCTGAGTTTTCCGGTTATGTCGGTTTTTCGTTCTCTCCCCCTCCCTATCTCATGATCCCTTATTGAAATTTGACGTTTGCCTTTTTGCCGTGATTCCATCTCCACGCTAAAATCCTTTTTCCCCTTTTTAATATATAATTTATGGTGTCAAGTTAACTACTTCGATCAAATTCCGCCCAATTTTCTATCTCTCTCTTACTCAAAATCTCCTTTCAAGTTCCAATATTCCAATTTCCTTTCAAGCACCTGCTACTGCACCAAACCTTTGTTTCGTCCCCTTGTTCAATCGTTAAACTCTAAATTTTTTTGAAATTTTCCTTTCCAATTCGCTTTCCTAATCTCTCCGTTCCATGTAGAATTGATAACAATAATTTTCCATTGTGTTATGTACATTCATTTTCCTTTCGTACGTTTTTTCCTCGAATTTGGCATCTCGGCCGTCATATGTAGTTATTCTATAATTGAGAATCCTCCGGCAAGCATGCCCCCTCGTTCCCGCGTTTTCTACTCAATATATTTCTGATAAAATTTTTTATCGTTATCCAAGTGTGTTTTTCCGCAACTAAAAAGGCTCTAATGCATTCGAAAACTAAGGTTCCCGATCCCCTGAATGTGCTCGTTTTTAATAACATTACTCGGGTTCGTTGTACTAAAGTCCTTGAAGAATTCGATATTTATCTCTTAGTTCATTCAACCCTGATCTCTGTGGGAACGTCAAGACCATTAATTACCTCACTAATCACTCAGGCCAAAGTCCAATCTATTGTGTTCATAATGGGCACGGCCCTCTCCTTGCTGATAGGCTGAGTTGATTTTTAATTGCTTTTCCTGCTATTTAATTGGTTGTCTCAACTCTCGCGTTTAAAATCGGCCCTAAGCCTGGGATTCCCGTTAAATATCGATCTCATCACCATCTGTGTGTAATCTAAGGCAACATCAATCATCAACCAACTTAACAATACCTCTATTTTCGAGCAAGTTTTGAATTTGACCATACAGATGTCGTAGTGCTGCGCTTTTCATCTTTAAAAAAAATTTCCTCGTAGGCTTTCTCGCAGATAGGAGGTTACCATTCATCACAAGCATTGTCGACTGAACCACGACTTTGAGCCCACACCAGTTTCTTTAACAGTGGATTGGATGAAGCCATCCATCGCGGATGTGATGACTTCACCAATTTCCTGGGCATATCTTGAGGGATCCGAGGTCCGAAAACAGACAGCTGATCATGGGAAAGCATTAAAATGTGCCCGCAGACCAAACCAATCTGCTGATCTATTGTGCCACACTTTTCTCTTCAGCCGCTCGTTAGGCGGTCCGAAGGTTACGGGGATTAACGTCGTCATCAGGCAGTGGTCGGACGATCCTAAAGGCGCTGTGACTTCAATCTTATAACCGTGTGGAACAGTGGTTAAAAATAAATCTAACAGATTGGAGCGGTGAGTCTGGACATCAGGAAACCCTTGTAGGCTCCTGAACCATTTGCTCCAGTCCGTGGCAGAGGGCGAAGGATTCCGCCTCTCGTCCAGCAGATTCCGTTGGTCCTGAGAACTTTAACCTAGGTTCGTTATGAACATTGAAGTCCCCCAGGACCACAAACTCTGCCGTAGGGAAGCGGGGCAAGAGGACACCAACAGTATTACTTGTATGTTTGAAGAGTTCGGACGTATCTGAAACGCTAAGGTTCGGTGAGCGGTATAAACACCCGTAAAATCTTACCGTACTGGCAAGATTGACACGCACCCACATTACGTCGAATCTGGAGTTCTCCAGATTCAACAGTCGCACACAGTTGACGTCAGCTCGGCTGAAGAGACAGACACCTCCTTTGGGTCTGAATCTGCCTGCGAGAGTGTAGCCCGGGCAATCCAGACAGGAGGCGTCTGTGGGCTCGGCTATCTGCATCTCAGAAAGTAAGAGAAGGTTAGGACGTTGGAAGAGAAGGTGGTGGTGGACGAAGTTTAAGTTTTTGCGCAGGCCGCAAATGTTGGTGAAATTCACAGTGGTAATAATGATATTATTGTTATTTGTTAAATTCATGATTTTATAGGTGTTTTTTTTTTTTTTTGGGTTATGAGGAGAAATGAAGGTCCGGAAGGAAAAGGTGTGAAGGATGGATAGGAAGCTGGGGATCAGAGTGTCCAGGAGTGACGGACGTATGAATCCAACCCACCCTCTGCGGTGCAAGGCGATGAGCTGGGAGAGTCTGGCTGGAGAGGTCGCCCAATGCGCCCCAAACGCTACTGCTGGGACCCCTCCGGTCACGAACCGGCACAACCGCAGCGACGGGGTTATTGCACTCGTTGATGGGGCAGCCCACCCTCAGTCGTGAGCCTGAGGGTCGGGCCCCTGTACTACCGAGCGGCCCGGATAACGGTAGAGATAACGGTATAGATAACGGTAACCGGCTGTAAAGGGTCTCCCTCAACGATATTCTAATACAGAATAGATATGCTATGGTGTCCGCGCAACTGTCGCCGGACTACGCGCTAATTAGCGTAGTTTTCATACAAAAACAATTTGTTCATTTCGTTGATTTTTTGAAAATGTGCATTAATATTGGTTAACAATATATTTTGAATAAGGAAAGAATTCGTTCATTTAGTTTAACGTTCGTTTGGTTTATTCGTTAATTATTTGTTCTTTTAGTTTATTTGTTAACTGGTAAACAATACTGGCGACACCTGGAAGCGCAGACCCACATAGTAAAAACAGCAGATAGCACATCTACTTATATTTCAATATCTTTGGTCTCCCTCAACCAGCATCTCCCAATCCGGACCGCCGCGCAGAAGGTGGGCCGACGTACCCGCCATCACCAGACAAACATTACCCCATGAACGCGGGCACCCCTGCTAAGTCACCAAACGTAGCGAACCACTTGGGGTGACCTGTGGCAGAGGTGTTGATCATCCAATAAATGGTTCCCAGGGCGGCGGTACCCATATCCGCCTACCAAATTAAAAATAGTCGCACTGTTATTATTTCCTTCTTATGTACCTACCTATGTCATTGTAAATGTATGTTTTTATAAAACGAAAATCTCCATTCACTAAATGGCATTCAAAAAAATACAAAATCATGCATTTTTTTGACGATTACAACGACTGTCATATAATTAAATTTACGACTATGGTGTACCGACATGATATATAATCGTTGCTTAATCACTGAATCTCACGTGTCATGTATCAATATTTTGTAAATACGGAGACATTAGAGACCATTTCGATTACACACCGAAAGCTTCATACCGTATCGGGTTTTAATCATTCTCTAGTAGATCTTATTTAACAGTAGACCACGCGTCCAAAAAACGTGTTAGTGATTTTCTCGCATTTAATAAATGAAAAGCAGAATTTCCTCCGAATCAATAAGTTTGTAATACACCTTATAATTTATTACAAATCATATATTTTATGTGGCGTTGGTTTTGCCTTCAAAGAACGAATTTCGGTGACCAAACAAATCATGGCAGTAACAAGTCACCTTTTGAAAAGTGATATAATGAAATGTGAAGAAAAAAACTAGGTCAAATATGTAACGTTAGTTTGGGTTATGGACTATTTTTTCATCACTTTTCAAAGATGTATTGATTTGTCATTGAGTTAAATTGTAATGCCACCAGGAATTTCAGATACAACTCTCCTCAGGCAGTCAGGAAATATAATATTGAAAATGCGAATCAGAAAATGCAAATAAAAATGATGATATCGCATTTGAAAAAATAACTTTTATTGAAGCATTCAAACGCCCACCATCTTGAACAAGAAACGGTATGAGTAAACAAATTTACGATCATGTAAAGCAAAAGGTTGAGTTAAATAGAAAATAAATGCGTTAATTGCAATTTTGAAAACACTCCTTTTAAATTAATAATTTTAAATATATTTTAGAGTCTTCTTTCGAACACCTTATAGTAGAAGTGTGAATGGTTCAACGGCTACTAATTTAAATGGTTGAATTTTAGAGGAGTCAACTTAACTATTTATATTAAACATGTCCAAACCGTTACGTAAGTTTCGTGAACACCGTTTTTGAGGTTACGCAACATTAAAAATACGCTACCAAGTAAATTAATTACAATTTTACTTAGAATTTAAAAAGCATTCATAGAATCACCTTTAAAAAATAATTTTACATTTTCCGAAAAAAATGTTTCTTTTTCCGTTACAAAATATTTCAGATAAGTACACGTATCTTAATTAACTTCCTTTGAAATGGATAATTTCTTACAAATTTTACATCAATTCGCCTTGAAATAAATAAAAATACTAAGAGCCTAAATGAGGCTGAACCTGACGGGGGTTGACAGCTAAGGGCGCACCCTATTATTACACCTCTGCGGAGGAAACAGAATTACGATAAAAACATGTTTTGAAGGTAGTGGTAAACTATTTATTTTTTAAATTTTTAGGTTTTATTTTCTTTATTGTATTGGTTGAGGAAACTTTTTATTTTAATTTTTATAGTGATACCTCACAGCTGCTCCCATCTGGAGCCAGTGAAACTATGGCATCCCCAATTGGGGTATTTTGTGGGGCTGAAGGTAGTGGGGAGGGGAAGGAGATAGGAAAGAGAAAGGTGGGGGAGTACCTGGCTATTCAGATCTGGTCACCAAACACGACTATTGCCATTTCAAGCAACGTTTCAATTCTGAATGGTGGTACTGAGAGTATCTTCCGCTCTGGAACGTGCCGCAAACATACTATATATTATTTTTTATGAATAAATTGTGAAATAACACAAATTAATCAAATAAAATTTATTTGCCAGGCCGGGATTCGATCCCATGACCTTCGGAATACGAGTCAAGAGCCTATTTATTAAGCCCGCTGGACTATGCCGGCCGTCAAACTAAACTAAAAACTGAAGTAAATGGGTAAAAAAAGTTCACTCGATAAAATTTTCATGTTTTTGCAATTCTGCTTTACGATTTGTGCAAACGAATTATATTATTCCATTGGGGATTGGCCTGGAAGATAAGTTATCTTACTCTTTAAAAAATTAAACTGTTGCCGTTTTTGCACAAGACAGTTAAATGCATTACATATAGCATCCAAGAAAAACATCCCAAGGGTGATATTTACGTATTTACAGATTATGGGGAGCATTAGCGGCCTTCAACGATTATGGGGACCACGTGTTTATTAGCTGCTTTTATAACTTCCATGGTAACGGCACAGTGACAGCAACGACACGCGGCATTAATGAAGGAGAGTGAAGGAGATGCAGCCAAATTACTATTGGAATAAATAAAGTATGTTTTATGCCGTTGCCGTGCAGTAACCGAGAGAATTATAAAATCGCACATACACTCCCTATCGTCAATAGTTTTCTTAAATTTGGCAGAAAATCCTTATTAACGTGAATTTATATTTTTAGTAAGACTTTACTTTAAATAGAGAGTAAAAATAAAGTTCCTACGATAGTATAAAAATATTTCATTTATTATTTTCGCTAAAAATGTTTCTTGGTACAAATCCTCTATGATTCTTTGACAGAGCCCTAGTTGAGTGTTTCCAAAAATACTTATTAGCGTTTATTGCTCATAAAAATGGCCTTAGAAAGCTTTTTTCTATGACTTAGGAAAATCCCATTAAAAGTAATTAAGACCTATCAAATTCAATGACATATTGCTTTCAGGGTAAAAACAAGACGTTTATTACAATATATATTTGTTTGGGTATTTTTTTATGAAAACATCCAGGTCCAAACAAAAACATGTTATTTATGAGTGCTGGTCACATAAATAATTCACAACCAAATAAAGTAATATTAGATGTTTGGTGGATGAAGGTGAAGCTAAGAAAAGAGTTCAAAATGGTTAAAAATATAATTATAAGTGTGAAATTAATTAATAAACACTATTTCATATACCCAGACCCATTTTTCAGTAAAAATCGTACAGTTTACTATTGATTTCGTTTTAGTCACAACGCCAACAGTAATTTAATCTACATATATACATATACCTATAAATCAAAATATTCTTGCTTGGGAGTTTATATACCTATATGAGTTATGAGTTGGAAATGTTTGAAACTTTCAAAATACCTTATTTCTATATTGTCGAAGGTTTCTGGACTCACAACCACATGACCATAAATCTGAAAAGTTTTTTAAACACCACAAAAACTATAATATTTAATTAAATGGAGACAATATTAGCGAAACTCAATCGAAATCTGGAGACAGAAAAATCAGAAAAGATATTGGCTCCGCTGGGACTCGAACCCAGAACCCTTTTCTTATCGATTAAGCTACGGAACCTTTCCGTAACTTAATCGGTAGAGCTGTTTCCATGTAAGAAAAGGGTTCTGGGTTCGAGTCCCAGCGGAGCCAATATCTTTTCTGATTTTTCTATCTCCAGATTTCGATTGAGTTTCGCTAATATTGTCTTCATTTAATTAAATATTATAATTTGAGGTTTTACTCATAAACTTTAAAAAATTAATAATAAACCACAAAAACTCTTAAGAAACTATCATAAATGTCACAATTTGAAAATGACGTAGTGCAAATAATGATTGTTCAATCAAAATTCAATTTTCGAAACACTTTAAATTAATGAATTTATTTGAAGTACTAACCAAAATCGATTACTTCGATTTTTTTTTTAAATATTTTTACTGAAAGAATAGTTAATACATACCAACAAATAAGTCCTGCTAAGCCAATTGAATTGGCTTGTTAACAGGTGCTTATAGTTTAGTTACACTTACATTTTAAAAGTTATAATTTACATCTTATATACTACAGATTCAACATTTTTTCATACATATCAATATAAATATTTTTTTCCGATAGCCAATTTTTCACCATATATTGAACATTATTCATAGAATTACATTGCTTTATAGTGTCAGGTCATAAATTAAATATCTTCGGTATGATGTATTCAAACGTTCTCTGTCCGTACTTATTATTAAATTTCTGAACTATTGACCCGTCGTCGCGCGTGAATCTAGTGCTGTATTTATGTTATAATTTTTTTAAATGCTGCGGGGTAAACATATACTCAATTATAATTTTGAGCCACGGTAACAGTTCCTTAACAGGTAAAATTTTGGCACTCTGAAACAGCAACGGAGTATTATGTCTCTGTTTGAAAATATTAGGGACGACTAATAATTTTACAATTGCGTTTTGTACAACTTGGACTTGTTTCAGGTTGGTTATAGTAGGATTTCCCCATATTAATATAATCTCATCCAAATTTACATTTAGATATTTTATATTGGTACCTATGTTAAGTACCAAATTTGATTGATTGTTCTTAGAATATACAAAAATGTGTGTTTGTAGTAAAAAAATTGAAAAAAAAATGCAATAGAGCTGTACAGAATCTGAATGTACCGGGACTTAGTATATTTTGACGCCGGAGAGTAAAAGAGATCGCGAGAGAAGGTGGAGGGGGAACGTGACAGGGAGGGGACATGGGAGGGGAAGGGGAGGTGGAAGGAGAACGGGACGAATTGGAAAAGAGATGCAGGGAGGCGGAAATGGGTACCGCCGCCCCGGAATCTTTAGTGGATAACCAACACCTCTGCCATAGGTCACCCCAAGTGGTTCGCTACTTTTCGTGATTTAGCAGGGGTGCCCGGGTTCATGGGGTAAGATTTGTCTAGGTCTTGGAGGCGGATGACCAGGACACACAGAACCCCAGATTCCTACCCACCCCTTAAACCCTTTTCCTTCCCAGAACTCTCTTCTCCTTCCTTTCCTTAAAAAACCCTCCACACAGCATCCCCAAAGATGACATAGGCCCTGAGGAAAATTATTTTCCTGAGGGTTTCCTGTGTGGAGTTCATGTAAAAAAAAATAAAAATAAAAAAGGTAGAAACAATTTCTTTATTACTGGCATTGGAACGCATGCCACGAACTCGTTAGTATCATTGTAAATTCGGAGTGCAAGAATAACTAACCAAAGGATTTTAGCTGTAAATTTTAAACCACCATTGAAAATTAATTCGAATTCGAAGAAAATTCGTCAAAATGAACAGGAAACCAAACACAAACGAACCTATTCTTAGTGCATTTTTAAATGGTGTCCAATTTACGATGCAGTTTCCCCGGCGAGGTGCACTTTCCCGAACGTTAACTGTTATTTAAGGAAATGGGAGAAGCATCCGTAAAGTTGGCGACTTTATGAGTCTACAAAGACTGGCCGTGGCAAATGAGGAAGGAAGTAACTCCTTATTCCGGGGCTTTGTTATTAGCCCCAACTTCCGGGCGTCATTGCGGCCTGAAAAAGAACCGTTATTCGAGACTTCCGGCTTTTGCAGAACGTACCGCGCTCTCCCACCCTATACCTACAAACTTTGTCAAAAGAAATGTTTGGTAAACTAAGAATAAGAATACATGCTTTTTGCTACGGTTATCTTTTGAATGACATACCTCATAATGACAAGGATTTTTTATTTGTACATCGTTACGCTGATGTTTCATGTATATTTTTTAAAATTTAATACATACAATTAAATTTCCTAAAATATCATGTTTTTTTCCTAACACCACTTTTTTTCTTCTCATCCGTCCAAGTTAGAACTTTTACATTTTATTCTGAATGGTAATGGGGAGAAGGCCACTTTTCAACATGAAATACAGTGATCTCCAGTGACCGCAATACATGAAGTCCTGCATTTTATTCATAATGGCAATGGGGAGAAGGCCACTTTTCAACATGAAATACAGTGATCTTCAGTGACTGCAATACATGAAGTCCTGCACTTTATTCATAATGGTAATGGGGAGAATGCAACTTTTCAACATGAAATACAGTGATCTTCAGTGACCGCAATACATGAAGTCCTGCATTTTATTCATAATGGTGATGGGGAGAAGGCCACTTTTCAACATGAAATACAGTGATCTTCAGTGACCGCAATAAATGAAGTCCTGCATTTTATTCATAATGGCAATGGGGAGAAGGCCACTTTTCAACATGAAATACAGTGATCTTCAGTGACCGCAATACATGAAGTTCTGCATTTTATTCATAATGATATGGAGAGAATGCCACTTTTCAACATGAAACACACAGTGATCTTCAGTGAAAGCAATACATGAAGTCCTGCATTTTATTCATAATGGTAATGGAGAGAAGGCCACTTTTTAACATGAAATACAGTGATCTTCAGTGACCGCAATACGTGAAGTCCTGCATTTTATTCATAATGATATGGAGAGAATGCCACTTTTCAACATGAAACACAGTGATCTTCAGTGAACGCAATACATGAAGTCCTGCATTTTATTCATGATGGTAATGGGGAGAAGGCCACTTTTCAACATGAAATACAGTGATCTTCAGTGACCGCAATACATGAAGTCCTGCATTTTATTCATGATGGTAATGGGGAGAAGGCCACTTTTCAACATGAAATACAGTGATCTTCAGTGACCGCAATACATGAAGTCCTGCATTTTATTCATAATGGTGATGGGGAGAAGGCCACTTTTCAACATGAAATACAGTGATCTTCAGTGACCGCAATAAATGAAGTCCTGCATTTTATTCATAATGGCAATGGGGAGAAGGCCACTTTTCAACATGAAATACAGTGATCTTCAGTGACCGCAATACATGAAGTTCTGCATTTTATTCATAATGATATGGAGAGAATGCCACTTTTCAACATGAAACACACAGTGATCTTCAGTGAAAGCAATACATGAAGTCCTGCATTTTATTCATAATGGTAATGGAGAGAAGGCCACTTTTTAACATGAAATACAGTGATCTTCAGTGACCGCAATACGTGAAGTCCTGCATTTTATTCATAATGATATGGAGAGAATGCCACTTTTCAACATGAAACACAGTGATCTTCAGTGAACGCAATACATGAAGTCCTGCATTTTATTCATGATGGTAATGGGGAGAAGGCCACTTTTCAACATGAAATACAGTGATCTTCAGTGACCGCAATACATGAAGTCCTGCATTTTATTCATGATGGTAATGGGGAGAAGGCCACTTTTCAACATGAAATACAGTGATCTTCATTGACCGCAATACATGAAGTCCTGCATTTTATTCATAATGGTAATGGGGAGAAGGCCACTTTTTAACATGAAATACAGTGATCTTCAGTGACCGCAATACATGAAGTCCTGCATTATATGGTGTGGGTTAATAGCTGCTTCATGGAAATACACACTTGCTCTTGGGATGATTTTTCACAAAAACGGCGCTGTACAAATTATCGAATTGTTATTATATATGGGAAAATAAAATAAAGTTGCGTAAATAGATATTGCAAATTATTTTATAGTAGCTGGTACCCGGCATGCGTTGCTATACCATTCAAAGAATTAAATTGATTCTCCCTGCATGTCATTTCCCGTGCATCCCCGATCCCTTCCACCTTCCCCACTTTCCCCCTCCTTGGCGTCTTCTCTCTCCGCACACCCAACCTTCCCCCTGCCTTTCCTCCCTGCCGCTAAAATATGTGAAATACGCACATTTTCATTTATACAAATTTCATAAAGCCAGAACTTACCATTATATACAGCCTATGTTATTTGTTGATAATGTAGCTTTCTATTCGTGAAAGAATTTTTCAAATCGGTTCAGTAGTTTCAAAGCCTATTCATTGCAAACAAACAATCAAATCTTTCCTCTTTATAGAATTAGAAAGAAAATTTAATAAATAAATGGTTTATAAACATAAAATGTAAGTAGTCATAATTAAATCTACCTGTGTACGTCTCTTGCGCTTATAAAATATGTGCTAAGAATCCACATATTATTCATTTATGTTACATTTCATGCCATCTGCAATCGTAAAACTGTTATTTTTTTTCTTTCTCCGTGTTGTTAATGCACCTCGTCACCAAGGTAGCGCGTGTTGTACCCATTTTATCCTTTTTTGGTTATCTTAATCATTAAAATAGTTTTGATACCTTTATGCACTTAACCCAATTTGGGAGGCGGGTATGGGTACCGCCGCCCCGGAAACCATTTATTGGACAACCAACACCCCTGCCACCGGTCACCCCAAGTGGTTCGCTACTTTGTTGACTTAGCAGGGGTGCCCGGGTTCATGGGATGAGGTTTGTCTAGGTCTTGGTGGCGGATACGTTTGCCCAACCACTGCGTGGCGAGCTGGATCGGTTGGTTACCTTGCACCGAGTGTGAGGAATAGATTCATACGTCCGTCACTCCTGGCCACACTGACCCCCAGATTCCTACCCACCCCTCATAACCTTTCATTCCCATATCTTCTTCTCCTTCCTTTCCCTTAAAAACCCTCCACACAGCATCCTCAAAGATGACATAGGCCCCTATGATAGGAAATTGTTTCCTCGGGGCCTCCTGTGTGGAGCTAATGTAAAAAAAAAACAAAAAAAACCACAGAAAATGCAATAACATGTAAAACTCCAAAAAAGCACTCACGAATAACCCGTCTGCTTGTTTAGGAATAAATACATCCCAAAACATGTAATCGCGTTATACTTTCATAAGACAAAAACGTCCCGAGCGACCTTACATTTTAAAAGCTGTATATCTCTCTTCCTCTCATGCAAACACATGTATTTTTCTTTTGTAGAAAGAGAACGAATGCTTCTTATTGTCTTTGAAATATAAAAGCAATCTTGCATAGATATTTTACAATCTCGATCCAAAGTGACGGTTTCAGAATTTTTTTCAGAATCCGAGGCTTCCGGATTGTGAGGTGTGAATATATTGAACCAAGCAGACGGGTTAATAAATAAAAATAATATAAACTGGACAGCAGTGATTTTTTTTACGTTTATATAGAGCAATTGGGTAAAATTAAATATCTACATTCTATTTTCCGAAAAAATAGTCGATGGCCTTTCAGCTAATATTTGAATAAAATGGGGTGTCATTATTTACAAGGCACCTTCTTCACTCAAGGGTAGAAATCTGAATGAAGTTAGACAGTAAAACATTAGTACCTTGTCCCATACCTCACTCATCTGTCTATCCGATTTACACCAGTGGCGGTTGATGAGAATGATCAGTACCCGGGTAAATGTTTGCCCGGGGTCCACTACGACTGAGACTGTGTAATCTTTGGTAAGATGTTTTACTGTACAAAGCGCAGATGGGGTCCGTAATTTTGAAATGAGTTGCAAAAAACTTTGGTGCTCTCAGTGTAAAATATTTATATATATATTTGTTTTTTTGAATTCTACGTATATAAATTGAAAATGTGTAATGCAACTTAAAGCTCCAAAGACTAAGATGGGCCGGAAATGTGCACCGATGCCAAGCACACGAGTACCGAAGAAGGTCCTAACTGGACACTTGGTAGGTAAACGAAAGGGGGGCAGACCTAGGCTGAGATGGGTGGATGAAGTTAGGAAGGACGCAAGAGGACTCCTCCATGTCGCAGATTGGAAGACGACGGCCGAGAACAGTGGACGGTGGAGGCTTATTTTGAAGGAGGCCAAGGCTCGAAATGGGCTGCAGCGTCATTGATAAAGAAGGAGAAGTGTGATGCAACTATATATATTTCGTCCAAAGATTACACTACCTTCCGCCTCCCCCACTCAAGAATTTCTACCATCGGGAGCGAGTTTAATATGTGTATGTATAATACTAATTTATTTGTTATTTGCCAACTTTACTTTTAACCGTGCTAAATAGAAAGAAGAAAGTTTAATGGAACCCATTGTATTTACAAAAAAGGGCAACTAAACCAACACAACAACAAGGAACTGACAGAAACTGTATTTACAGTTGAATCCTGAAGTAGCTAACAAGAGAACTGTTTTATCATATAGCCAGTGAATAGCAAAAATGACATCAGGTTTTAGTCAAATTCCAAACCTAAAACTTTAAATTTTATTCTGTAGGGAGAAATCCAGCAGACAATAATTAAAATATTTTCAAAATGCTACGTTTCAGGTGATGCACTTCTCAGTTTTGTTAACTACGTTAATGGTTCCATAGCAGTGCCGCAAAGTTGTTCTGGCTGCAGTTCACAGAGTAAAGAGTACCCCGATGGTAGCCATCTTGAGGAGAAGGCATCAAAAAAATAATATAGTTTAGGTGTTTAAAAATGAAAGCATTTTATTCTCTTCTTTCTTTACTTTCCTATTATTATTATTTAGAAATCATGAACAATTTGTTTCCATTTTAAATCATAACGTCACATACCCCACATGTTTTAAGTACGACATCATGTAGTACCTAAATAGATAATATAGTAACAGTGTTACAGTGCTTGCATGCTATGTGTCGCCATGTATCAAAGGCAAGGCAGATCTCTACCTTCCCTGTGTTACCGACCGACTCCCACTCCCCTGGGAGGATATTAACGTCACTTTATGTATTGTGACGTTTGCATATTGCCTGATGTATGTTTGCGTTTGTTTAAATTTATCACGACTATTTGAGTTTCATACCTGCAATTTTCACTCGATGGAGGACTATTAATACAGAGCTAGGCAGCTTTTCAGCACGCACTGTTTTTCTTATTTTGAAATTAATTCGGGCTAGATAAAAATTCTTTTACAGGGTGTCCGGGGGTAAAGTGCATTAAGTGGTAAAGTACGGGAGGTGATTCTACGTGATATTACAAGTTAAAAAGATAAATAACTTTTTTCGAAATTCCAACTTTTTGGGGTTGTTTTGTGGTAAAAAGATAAAAATAGACCAGCATGTGCCGCCAGCTTTATTATCTTCCGCTGTTACAATATGGGCCAGTCACAACCACGCATTGTTGCCATAATCATGCCCGGCGGGCGTTCAGCAAGTAAGATCGTACTTTACACTAAAGATTTTTAATAGGTACGTCTTTTTGTATGGAAAAAAAATATTGGAATTTCGGAAAAAGTTGTTAATCTTTTTTACTCCTACCATCATGTAGAATCAACTCCCGAAGTTAATGCACTTTACCCCCGGACACCCTGTATAATGAACTATCTGGTTCCCGGCATGCGTTGCACTGCCATATTCAAAGAAATAAATTGTTTCTCCCTGCATGTCCTTTCAGGTGCGTTCCCATTCTCTCCCGTGTCCCCTTCCCCTCCCTCGTTCCCCTTCCATATTTCCTCCTCCCACGTTCCATATATTCAGTCCCAGTACACTCAGTTTTCAAACACCTCGCGTGCCACCTATCACAATTTTCCTAATTCAAATTTTCATTTTTCATATCACAAATATTTACTTATGTATTTTTTGTAAGAACAAACATTCACTAAACGCGAGTGTAACGTGCGAAGTTTAAATTTAAGTTTAACGATTAAGTTTTTAACGTCATTAAGTTTTCTGAAGTCATCCAATTTTCTGCGCAATTTTCTTGATTTTTTTCCTTAAGAACCTTCTACAAAGTATTAGAAAACATTAAAAAAAATAATGAAATTGGTAAAGTTGTTCTGAAGGAAACAGATATAAAAATGAAATGAAATAAAAAAGATTAATGAAATAAGTGAATGTGCATGAATATTTATTATTATTATTAACTTTTGTGAGTAAAACTCCGAATTTGTATTTAATTCAATATTTTTTTTTAATGGACACTGACAACAAATAATGTACGCAAGCCATTAATATAAGAAAAACAAACATTCTAACAACGAGTTAACGGGGGTGATATATTATTACGTGGTAATCATTAAAGTGTACCCCCATAAAATTGTTTTCAAATAGGTTTCGTATTAAATTTTAACTGCGGCGTACGGAAGCTTTCAGGAAATAATGTTATTAAATTTTTAAAGTCACAGTACCCACGCTGTAATGGCCTAGTGAATTTAATTTTGCTTTAGGATCTATTAATTTCCCTGTTAAGCTTTCAGGTCTCTTCAATAAAAAACACTCTCTTGACAACACCGAGTTTAATTATTTACAATAGACAAACACACGATGATTTTAAATATCTACACTAAAAAGACCCATTGCTTCTTGATATTTGGAAGGACCTTGCTACCTCTGCGGTTGGTATGGAAGAAAAAAGATACTAGCGAACGCGCGCAAAAGGAACTATTTTATTAAAATCATTGGCTGAGTTGTCGCGTTTGGATCCCAAACTGGCGTCGCATGTTCGATTCCTCGGCTGATTAAGTCATCCATCATGACACAAGAAAAATTTACTGTGGGGGTAGTAGGAAATTTTGAAATATTTTCAATGGCTATTCGTACTCCGGAAATAAATATGAATATTTTTTTAAATAAAAACTTCTTTACGCACGCTCGACTTGGGGGGTAATCTGGTGAATGCGTTACGAAAAGTGATGATTGTTACGAAAAATGACATGCGAACGGTAATCGATGCGAACGGTGATTGATTGCTAGGCAAACGGTCGGGCCTTTACGCATGCTTGACTTGGGGAGTGTTAAGGATAAGGATAAGGATAAGGATGGTCACCCCGAGTAGGTCACACCAAGGTCGTAGGTCACCCCAAGGTCGTAGGTCACCCCAAGGTCGTAGGTCATCCCAAGGTCGTAGGTTGAAATCGAAAGAAATTATATGTATCTTTCTAATCGGTACAGACTTTGGAAGGCAGGTACGGGTACCGCCGCCCCGGGAACCATTTATTGGAAAATTAACACATCTGCCTTAGGTCATCCCAAGTGGTTCGCTACGTTTGGTGACTAAACAGGGATGCCCGGTTTCACGGGTTGAGGTTTGTCTAGTTCTGTTTGGCAGCAGTAGGAGGAATGGATTCACGCGTTCGTCCGTCCTGAACATACTGACTCTCAGATTCCTATCCACCCCTCACACCTTTTTCCTTCCCAGAACTTCCTCTTCTTCCATCCCTAAAAAGAGCCTCCAAGCAGTATCCCCAAAGATGACAGAGGCCCTGTGGGATCTAATTTTTCTTCAGGGCTTCCTGGGTGAAGATTATGTAAAAAAAAAATAAAACAAATAATGCAATTCACACGCGGTAGAAGTGAAACCTTCAGACAATTGAAGTAGACAGGAGTGGAGAGGCTAAGAAGTACCGCACAAAGAGGAGACCGATTATTCTATCTCATCTCTCGCAGACTAAATCCTGTAGATGTAGGTACCTACGTGTTTGTCTCTTTTTAGGAAATGCTCGATGGCTTGCAAGTTACTACGAGACCAGCTTGAAACGCGGATCTCGTTTCGAATAAGGTGAACTTTGAGTGTTTGAGGAAATTTACGAAAGTCTGGGTTGAGAGATGGCCTGATCTTAGAGTCGCTGACTAGCTGTAAAATCATATAGTTGCCAGGTGTATCTGCTCTTGAATCCACGGACATTCCCTTTACTTTATTACATCTACTGCTAGAATTTTGTGTTTTATGCTTTATATCTGTATATATATTTTTTGTTATATCATCTCTATCTGAGGTACCTTTATCTTATTCTATTATATACATTTTGTTCCTATTTCTTTTATTTTTGTGTGATTATCTTTTTTTTTGCTTATTTTATTTCTTTTCACATGGTTTCTTTTAGATTTAAATAAGCTAAGCTATGCTAGACGATGTTGTATCGAGATACCCGTTTATTATTTTCATTATTTTTCATCATTTTTGTGTGATTTTATTTTTTTTTCCAGCTTCATATTCCAAGGAACACTATTGATTCAACTAACATATTCGAATTTGTTTTTTTTTAGTTTGTTTTGGTTTCTTTGTTCTCTTTTTCTTTTTAGTCTCAAAACGCTACTTTGCTTCGATTAGAAGGCTGAAGAACTGCATCTATCTATTTTGTTATGTTTCTTTTTCCCCTTCTGGGGGTGCGCTAGACCTCGTCCTTGCATCAACAGGAGTCGGTCGACGATGGCACGGTGCCCTCTAAAATTAATTGCGCCACCCCCAGCAACATGTGCAGGCTTTAGGTTTAGGGGGGCGACCTCGGCTCTCCTTCGCCTTGCCTCCGGCTACTCGACGCTGAATTCCTTAGGGTCGGCGGGTATTTCCACCCAATCTCCCATTTACTTTTCTTTGAGGCATCACCGAGGAACCGGCTAAGGGGCGCGGAAGCTGAGTGTGGTTCACTACTAGACCGAACGTCATGCGCATTCTTGCTGGGACTGCCAATCGATTGGAGAGGACTGCCAACCGTTTGCCATGCCTTTATTACTTATCTACTGTGTCTTCCTCCCAAACAGGTGCTTGTAGGATACGCTGGATACAATCAACCAGCGCTTGCCACCTCGTGAACTTTCACCAACCTGTCCTACTGTCTTGTCTATATTTTGTCATACTAACACATATTGTATCTGTATTTCCCGCTAAGCACTTGCATGCTGCTTACTAACAACGTATGCAGGGACATTGGAGGTTTAGTTTTGTTTTCAAATGTAGAGTCGTTTTTACCAAAAAAATTAGAGTCCTTGCAAGAGACTTGAAGGGGTAACCATCTGTTACCTATACCAGGGCGGGTAAGTGGTGGGTCCTCCAATGTCTCTTTTTAGTGTCGCTTTTTCGTTTCATCGAGTTCCAAATCACAACGGTACTAAAGAATTTTTCACTTCAACAAGATCACACCATTAATTTTATCTCCGGTAAAGAACAATAAGAAATTAAATTTAAAAATGAAAACTTTAATCATAAGATGCTAAAAGCCACCTGCGTACAAATATTACTGTATTCCAAGTAAAGGGTTTGATATATTGCTTGACAGTTGTGATCTTGTTCAACGTTATAAAGTTGTATTGGAGCCGTAAAGGCATTGTTGTATCGAGCAGGGTCCATGAGGGGTAGAAGTGGGCTGGTGGCAGAGGGTTGGGTCGGGAGCTGGGGGGGGGGGTGTTTTACACCTCAAAGCAATCGACAAGGTATCTACATAAAATCCGCCATTTTGCAGCGTGAACAGGGTCACAATGTCAATGTGTGTTTCACGGGGGTTCAATAAAATCATTCGCTTGTGTATTCATTGTTTGACATTGTAACCTTTTCGTATTTTATATTTTGATGTTTGGGCTCGTCTTTCCATAAATGTGTCTTTTCGTAAATGATTCTTTTTTTTCAGAATAATATTTTTATAACGCGTGTTTACGACACTGATAGTCATTTTATTTCTTCAGCGCGCACGGATTTATCTGTTTTCTTTATCAGGCCTCAGACCTTTCTGTTTGAAGGTCTGAATAATTATTTTTGCAATTAAATCCAAACACATGGATTCATACGTAACGGACGTATGAATCCATCCCTCCAACTGCTGTGCAAGGCGAGAGAGACATTGGAGGTTATCAACCACTTACCCGCCCTGGTATAAGTAGCATATGGGTACTCCTTCAAGGCTCTCGCAAGGACTCTAATTTTTTTGAATGAACGAATCTACATTAATCTAGACCTCCAGTGTTCCTGCATACGTTGTTAGTAAGCAGTATGTAAGGGCTTAGCGGGAAATCAAGATACAATAAGTGTTAGTATGACTATGGACAAGACAGGTTGGTGATAGTCCACGAGGAGGCAAAGTCGAGAGACAGGCTGGAGAGGTCTGGATTAGGCCTCCCTCAACCAATCTCTCCCGATCCAGTCCATCATGCAGTAGATGGCAAAGGCATTGGCCACCAACACCTAGATAAACCTCACCCCATACTCCCGGGCATGGGGTGATGTTTATCTTGGCAATCCTGCTAAGTCACCAAACGTAGCAAACCACTTGCTGTGACCCATGGCAGGTGTGTACCGTCCAATAAATGGTTCCTGGGGCGTTGGTACCCATATCTGCCTTCCATGGGAGCTATTCCGAAAAGATGATTGCAATAACTTTGAGACAGTAGAACCATGACATCTATGTACATTATTAATAAAATACGGCATTATTGCCTGGGGCTGTGCCAGTAAAAAATACATTAATACACTGTTTAAAGCTCAGAAAACCCTAATAAAAGTAATACTTAAGTTACCAATACTAACACCCACATCAATCATATTCGAAAAATTCCCAGTGCTGAAAATTCAAAAATTACATTCACAACAAATACTAACTTTCCTTTACAAGAACTTATCCACATTTAACATTTCACAAAACTCTCGCAATACTAGAACAAGACATACTCTCCAACTACAAATACCAAAAACAAACACATCCTTTGGACAAAAACACTACAGATACCAGGCTATAAAACTATACAATTCTCTTCCTACACAATATAAAACAACTAATATTATTGAATACAAAAAAAACATAAGAAACTGGCTACAATCATTCTAACTTTTAATTTATAATTTTTGTCGAATTGAAGTCGATTTTCTTTTTTATATTAGCTATTAACACTCTTTTGTTTTACTATTCACAATTTATAATTTACATCTTTTTTTTTTTTTTTTTACAGTGAATACCGCACAAGAATCTCAACTGCTCCCGTCTGGAGCCAGTGAGACTATGGCATCCCCAATTGGGGTATGTTGTGAGGCTGAAGGTAGTGGGGAGGGGAAGGAGGTGGGTAAGAGGAAGGTTGGGAAGTACCTGGCTATTCAGATCTGGTCACTAAACACGGCTAAAGCCATTTTCAAGCGACGTTTCAATTCTGAATGGTGGTCTTACACCAGGGCGATACTAATAGTATCTTCCACTCTGGAACATGCCGCAAATATACTATATATTATTTTAAATGAATTAATTGTGAAATAACACAAATTAATCAAATAAAATTTATTTGCGCATGCCGGGTTCGAACCCGCGACCTCCGGAATGTGAGTCAAGAGTCTTAGCCACTGGACTACACTGGACTACATCTGAAAAATGTCCTCCACAACACAGGTGAACTCCTAGTGTGGAGGACAATATATTATACCTTTGTAACGTAAATGTACTAAGAATAAATAAATAAAATAAATTAGGGATGGTTTTTATTAGTCTCCTTATCATTTTAAATATTATTTTAGAGTTTAGTGACCATCGAAAAAGACACATGGCCGAATAATGGCAGTCCTAAATTGTATGAAGGTTGTTTGGTGAAAGAGATTTGAAGAGGAATGATAAAGGATAAAAGCAGGTTAAATGAATCTATGGTAAACATAGGAAAATTCCTAACAAGACTCGTTTGAAATAACACTGGAGACCTTTCACCACGTGAGTCGGGCATACAGTAGAAGTTTTTTTGTATAATTGGTTATGAATGCATATAAAAATCTCGTGTCACGGTGTTTGTGCACGGTCGCACTCCTCCGAAACGGCTCGACCGATTTTTATGAAATTTTTTATGTGTATTTGGTAGGTATGAGAATAGATCGTAAAGTATGTTTCATAACGCTTGGTTATTAGGGTGTCCCTATCCTATAAAAATATTCTATTTTGACTATAAAAAAATTGTATTTTCTTTTTTGCATCAAAAAATACCTAAAACCCCAAACTTTCACCCTCCTACCCCACCTCCCATTTTTAATCGCAATTTTTGTATTGTTGTATGAACAAATTTAACCTTTCCCATACCATGCTAAAAATACCCTCGACAAACCGTCTTGTTACACAGCGTTACTCTATTGGATTTGGAAATTATTTCGGGTTTTTTGTAAAAATATTGTTGTGAATATTTTTTATTTGGCTTATATGAATTTATTGTAAGAAAAAAATATTGATTTTGTGCCCTAAAACTGAAATATTAAAAAAATAATCATTCATAATAAATAATCAAATATTATTTGAAACGCCCAACAAGGCGGGCCGGCTGTGGCAGCGACCGCCTAGGGTCACGTTAGCCTCGAGAAGAGCATCATTGTTTCAGAAAGCCACATGTGGAATGCGCTAGGTACTAGTAAGGGCTGACACCGACCTACTATCATTTTTTAAATACATTTAAAAAAAATATGTTTGCTGATCTAAGTTAATACCAGATTGAGTGGTTTTAACACTAGTTGCGTAGAGACATAGATTACAAGAAAAATACAATACTTAAAGAACACTCGAATTTTATTTTTTTTACAGTTTTACGCAAAAGCAAACCACGAAAATATAAATTATAATTATGTTGAAGTGAAAACTTCTTTAGCACCGTTGTGATTTTAAACTGGATGAAACGAAAAAGCGACAAAAAAAACAATAAACAAACCAAGAAAAATATAATGTTATAATTACTTTGAAGTGAAAACTTCTTTAGCACCGTTGTGATTTGAAACTAGTTGAAACTAAAAAGCGACACTAAAAAGCAAACCACAAACAATAAGCAAACCACGAAAAAATAATGTTATAATTACTTTGAAGTGAAAACTTCTTTAGCACCGTTGTGATTTGAAACTAGTTGAAACTAAAAAGCGACACTAAAAAGCAAACCACAAACAATAAGCAAACCACGAAAAAATAATTTTATAATTACTTTGAAGTGAAAATTTCTTTCGCACCGTTGTGATTTGAAACTGGATGAAACGAAAAAGCGACACTAAAAGGAGACAAACACATGCATCTATAGCATTTATAGAGAATGGGTTAGAATAATCGGTCTCCTCTTTATGCGGTGCTTCGTAGCCTTCCGACTCTTTTTCTGAAGGTTTCGCTTCTACCGGTGTGAACTGCACACTAGTATTTTTTATAATACTCACTTATATGTTTTAACATTTTTCCGAAATTTAGAGATAACCTTTAGGATAAATTTTACTTTTATGAGTGGAAATAGTTTACATAGCAAATTAAAATATTTATTTCACAGGAACATAACGACAAAAACCTATTAGGTAAATTCTCATTTAAACATTAATCCGACGTGTTTATCATAATAAAATATAAGTAAGAATGTAGATGTAAAAGATTTTTTCAAAAAAGCAAAACAAAGACTTTGTTATTATATTTACCTAAATATTATGTAATGCATTCGTTTATAGTAAATCTATATTAAATCGTAAAATGGCGACCACACGTCATCTAGTACTATACGAAACTATAAGAACTTAAGCTGTGGATACTGTAGTGCAGACATACAGTATTTTTTTTACATTAGCTTCACACATGAGGCCCTGAGGAAAATAATTCGCTTCAGGGCCTATGTCATCTTTGGGGAGAGGTCTTCCTGCTGGAGAGGTCAAAAGGTCTCCCTCAACCAGTCTCTCCCGACCCGGCCAGCCACACAGAGCCAGTTGCTAGGCAGACGTACCCGCCGCTAAGATCCGGAACCAAACCTACCCCATGAACCTGGTCACCCCTGCTAAGTCACCAAACGTAACAAACTACTTGAAGTCACTTATGGCAGAAGTGTTGGTTGTCCAATAAACGGTTTCCGGGGCGGCGGCATGCCGTTATTATGAAAAATATGCATTTTAGAAGATGATCGAAATAGCAAGTTACACAAAGACAGTGAGCGTTCTAAAATAGTAAAAATAATAAATAATTCAAAAAATATATATTTTTAAAATCCTAACATCATTGCAAATTGAACCTTCAATTCATTTAAACCTAACCATTTATATTTATTGCTACTTCCTTCCATGTAATAATCATTTGTAAAGACGTCACTTTGCTACTGTTTCAATGGAAATAAAGTCCCTTTTTAAAATAATTATTTTATGGGGGTAGTTTTAGGTAAGATTCTAAATATTGCACCCAACCCTCACAAAAGAGTTTTATGGTGGTGCAGTAATGTTTACAATCGTATTTTGGATGAAGTATTGTTATGTATCTTCCTTTTTGAATGCCCTAACTAATTAAGCGTACCTTTTAATCCCATCCATCAAGTACACTTGACGCGACTTTATCACTAAACGGCGCTATAAAAAGGTGGAAATTATTATAATTTTTATCGGCCTTGTATCCCATCCAGATCTCCACAAATTAACATGGCTCTACCTATAATGTAACTATATGGTTTTACAACACATACATATCAGGAATCTCAATTATAGAGCATTTCAACAATTATCTTTCCTTTGCCAGTTCAATGCCTTACTTTTCAATTTGGGAGGCAAGTATGGGTGCCGCCGCCCCGGGAACCATTTATTGGATAACCAACACTTCTGCCAAAGGTCATTCCAAGTAGTTAGCTACGTTTCGTAACTTAGTAGGTGTGCCCGGGTTCGTGGGCAGAGATTTGTCCGGGTTTTGCTTTATTATTATATATTTATTACTTCTCCAGCTGTACTCTCTCGGAATATCGCCTTACACCGCAGTGGAAGAGATGGATTCATACGTCCGTCACTCTTGGACACAATGACACCCAGATTCCTACCCACCCCTTACATACTTTTCCTTCTCAGAACTTCCTAACCTTCCTTTCCTAAAAAGACCCTTCACACATCATCCCCAAGATGTCATAGGCCCTGGGGGGAATTATTTTCCTCGGGGCCTCCTGTGTGGAGCTATTGTAAAAAAAGCACTGCATTGTCATTGTCTTAATCAAGTCTTCCACGAAAAGATTATTTGATAAAAATAAAATGAAATTAAATAAACATTTATTACTTCTGAACTAATGTGGCATGACCCTGCAAATAACCCAAAACCCATAAAACTACACAAAAAACATCCCCCGTCATCTGATTGTCTACAATCGTAACATTTTGTCGTTAATTTTAAGGAAATACGCAGAAAGGAATTAAAAAATGACTCTGGTTTGAGGATCAGGTGGTCGGTTGGCCGAACCTTCCGATGTGGTTCCTCATTTTTTTTTTGGCTCTTTTTAAAATGAAAACGGAATGTCAAGCAACCCAAGTTTTTTTGCAGCAAGATAATTAATATTGTCATCTCTGTTTTCAGACATTTCAAATTAATGCACTAGAAAGCGACGACAAACGTATTATGATGTCAACTTCGAGAAGTAAAATAATCTCTACAGATAGGCAAAAGGTTTTAACGTTTTATTTTACATCTCTTTTTGTCATACATAACTAAAAGGAGATCGTAATATTGGACGTAGGTTAATGAGGTTGAAATGAATTAATGTTTTGTCTTCTCTGTTATTCCCACAGAAATTTGAAATTTGTTGTCTCAACCGACATAGAAATGTGTTGACTTTTAGGAAAACATTTTTGATTATTTTATACAGAATCGTCACAATTTTTAAAATATTTTTTACGGATGCAAAAATATATTTTTTAGGAATACCTAAAATCTTGATTTAATGATTGAAGTATTTGAGGAGTTATTGACGTTTTAAAGAGCGTTGTAAACTATAATCGCATCGTGGATTTGGGCGGGTTAAGGTCGTTCGTATTTCAAACTGAATGAAATTATTTATGCTGTTGAATGACAGATGGCGCTACGCTAATATATTCCTTTTTTTACTTTGCGTTTAACTTTTAAGAG
The DNA here is from genome assembly GCA_917880885.1 of Limnephilus marmoratus. Lineage (NCBI taxonomy): Eukaryota > Metazoa > Arthropoda > Insecta > Trichoptera > Limnephilidae > Limnephilus > Limnephilus marmoratus. Next base: position 3,313,173 of record OU862918.1, read on the forward strand.
ATCAAACAATGAATATGTCCGTTATTTTATGAAGAATTGAGAGCAAAATAAACCAGGATTGAATATTATAACTTAGTTTTATTGTAATGAATTGCGTACACGACATTGACAAAGTATAGCCGACCAAGAAGTGACAGGTAGCTTGTATAGTGTCGCCATCTACCGGCAATCGTGTGATATAAATGACATCACAAACTGTTTGGTTTATACGAATTATTCTAACACTTTAATGAAATACGTTGAATTGAGAAAATGAATGATTAGATATGATTTTTGATTTTCACGGCCAAAAGTATTTTTGTTATTTGTTTTTGGGGTGTTATGCCGTGTTGCGCTATCTCCTCCTTTAGCCAACGTTTCGGACAGATATGTCACACATCTGCCCTGATGATGGACACTGTAACGCTGTCCGAAACGTTGGCTAAAAGAGGAGGTAGCGCAACACGGCATAACACCCCAAAAACAAATAACAAAAATAACAAAAAAAAATGAATGGTTGGTGTTTTTGTTTTGTTCATATCGGCGGTCATCGTCTACAACGCTCCATTCCTCTTTCTGTAATTGATTCCATCCCCACACGCTTACAACACGAGTACATTCGTTATTTTTAAAATATCCACTAGAATTAATTTATACGGTCAGCTAGTTTTATAGTAAAAGTTGAGTTGTGGACAGACAATTATTATAACCCAAGGCAATTATTGATTTATTGTGAGTTACAACAACGTGGAATTTAAAAAAGCTTTAACAACAGAATGAATAGATTACGCTTTCCCAAAATATGCGAATAAAACATGTACAAAATGAAAATGTCGCCAATTTTTCCATGCTGTACTTTGCAAGCAAATTGTGGGTCCGGTGCATTGTATTGACTGCCCGGTGGGGCAGGGCGTACGGAGACCCGGGCGTCGTAATGCACTCGGCCGGCGTAATGTGCCCCTGGTCCTTCTGTAATGTGGCACCTATCCCTGGAAGCAATTTATCACGGGGTAAATTGCCCCGACCGCCTCACACCTATATTCAAGGTATGCCGCTGCAATCTCCATTCCGTTTTCTATGTGCTGGATGTAACATGAATTCGATTATGAGTACTGTGAAAATATACTACTTCGAACTAAATTCGACTTTTTTGTATTCAAACATAATGGCTTAGTTACTACCCACCTTCGTTCGAGTGTAAAATATGAAACAGGCAATATGACAATGTCTGTAGTAATTTTTAACATTAAATATTAGCATAATAAAATGGAGATGGTCTAACGTGGGACATCCTTATCTGAAACATCTATCGAATTTCCGGTATCTTCCAATCACAATCCTTTCTAAACATGAAATCACAAGCACCATCCTACAAATTTTACTAAACAATCAACTCACACTAACATCAAGCCACTCTACAATCAAAACATACTCGAAATAGCAATTAAATCCACGTTCCTCAAACACACACCACATATGTGGGATAAAGTCTCTGAACTATGAATATATTTTTTTTTTCCTTTACTTTTTCCCATTATATCTTGATATATTTCAAAAGTAATATTTAAATATTTTCTAAATATAACATAACACCAGATAAAAATAATGTAAAAAAGTAAAAAAATATATAAGATAAAAGTAGATAATGGGAACCCCACTAAGGCACTGCCTGTGCGTGTGTAATATTAACTAAAGTGCTAAATTACACCAATAAGTTGGCGGTACAAGTAAAAAATATTAATTTGAAAGTGAAAGTTTAAAAATACAGATAATGTGTCTTTGAAAATATTGTAGTAACAAAGTGATACATACTAGTTAGTTGATTTTTTGTTACGGTTTCAAGAAGATAAATAAAGTTAGTCTTGACGTTACAGTAGAATTGTAAAAGTGAAGCATGAAGGTTTACATAGAGTTTGTAAAAAATATTGCCTACACACTACAGCTGCTTCCAGAAATGTACAGGGGAATCCAGCAAAATTAAAAAAAGTTTAATGACGTTTAAAATATTTTGTTCGATTAAAAATGAAACTACGTAATTTTCTTGTCGTGTTCTGTTTTGTTTCTTTTTATCTCCTTTTCTTTTCCATTTATTTCAAACCATCCATATTTGTAATCATGTTCTTTTTTCTTTATTTATTTTCTATTGTTGTTTGTTTTACTTACCTGTCTTTTATTTTCCATCTATACTGTAAGTGAAACTTATATTTACAATTTACAAAATACCTATGTGTAATTTTAATGTAAAAATTGTAACAATCACTATTCCCACCTATGAATTGTAAGTTCCTCCTTTCCTAAAATGAGTTCTATAACTTAACGGTATTGCCCTAGCAAGAAATAAAAACAATAAATAATAAATAAATAAAATTCCATAGCTGCACTCTCTAGAACTACTGACGATTAGTTTTAAATGGCCAGTTAACAATATTCGATTTCACTTAGAAATTACAGAAAAAAAACAGTCATTCATGACGTCATAAATATCCACCCCAGAATTTAAGTTGGTTACGATACAGAATTTCTGCTGTATTGTTAAGATGAACTTTGGTCCCAAACTCGGCAGAAATCAGAGCTGAATTTAAAACTCACCTTTTCAGACAGTCATTTCCTTTCACCTTCATTGCTTTCATTACCATTATAACCCACGACATTGTATATAACTAGTTGTGCAAAAATGTAAGCAAATAAGAACTTGTCGGCTTTTATAATGTCATTTCACGAACATTCTCTAGTCCTAAAGCATCCTAAATTCACCAGCCTTTCAAAATAAATATTAACTATAGTTTTGCCACTAATTTTCTCATATCATATCATAATATCAATAAAAGTAATGGAGGGTAGCAAATGTAAAATGTAAAATCATGCAATGTCCAGTGTTTTACATATGATGTCCTCTGCGAGCAAAATCTTATCTTCTCCAAGCATAAACTTTCTAATAAAAGTGTGTTTATGGGAAGTGACCTGCCAGGTAAGTAGGTATGTTTTCTGTATATTTTTAAATAATAAAAGTTTGCAGACCCTAAGAACTCATAATGCAGCGCCCTTGGGGTGATTTTTAACAAAAACGGCGCTCTTATTATTATTATTATTAAAACATATTTTATATAAATTTAAAGGCATTAATCCTAACTAATATTTGAAATGCGATGTTTGTTTGTTTGTTTGTTTGTTTGTCCTTCTTCCAGTTCGCAACAGAGTGACCGATCATCGTGATATTTTTGCTTTGATATAGTTGGAAAACTGATAAACGATACAAGCTACTTTTTATCCCGGAAAAGCTTTTCGACCCCATGGAAAAAATCTTTATACAATAATTTCTCCCTTTTTCAAATTTGTGCTGGTATAAACTATCCTTTAGAAACCTACTTGGAATCGAATTCTAAATTAAATATATTATTCACCAATTTATTCACTAAAGCCAAATTTGCATTAATTAACTGCACGTTGTTTCATGCCATTAGTTGCACTGCTAGTTTCACATGTAAAGATTATAATTTCATCACAAAATTCGAAATTAAATTGATATGCAACTTATTTGCTTAGTTAAAAACATTATACAACTAGCGTCGCGAAACCTTTTCAGCTGAGTTGATGTTCTTGAGAGTTATGTACAACAACGTTCTGCATTGTAGGAATAAAGTTTTGATGTTGATGGTGCCATTATTGTTACGATACTGATGGTGGCACAACACTAAATTCGCGCAATTCACACCAACTTTGTGGTATCATACAATTATTTGAAATGTGCGTGCAACTATTTGCATATTGTAAATTCGGCTTTAAATTTTCTCAGCGCAGCACGAAAACCCTGATATACTTCTTAACAGCAAATGCTTTTGAAGGTTAGTACAATATTGGCCCCTTGAGGTGATTTTTCACAAAAACGGCACCGTTTTTGTTAAATTATTCAATTATTATTATGGTGGAAACTTCTGACATGTAAAACTTACATATTATTTTGGTATATACAGGGTGTCCCAAAAGAAAGTTGATATTTAGTGGATCGATTTAAAAAAATAAGGGTTCTACCGAAAAAATGTTTATTAAATACTAAAATACACAATTTGGGAACTTATTTCTGAAAAATAATATCGTCCAAATGTAAACCCTCACGTTCGCGGCATTCATTTAATCGAAGAGTAAAAATTTTTATGACGGCTCGCCAGGTAGGCATCGTGATGGCTGCCATTTCGTGACGGATATTTTCTTTTAATTGCATTACACTTTAAATTTGAGTTAACCCCACAGGAAAAAGTCCATAGGGGTTAGGTCAGGACCACGAGGAGGCCAATTTATGTCACCTCTCCTGGAGATCAATTTGCCAGGAAAAATTTGACGAACTCATGGCAGAGACGTGTTGGACGTATGTAATGTTGTTCCGTCTTGCTGGAACCATGTTCTTTGGTTATAGCCACTAAGTTTGTAGGGGTGCAGCATTAGGTCTTCGTGCAAAATGCTGTGTAACGATGATCTATGCACATTTAAAGCACTTCCGAATCGAAAAGTTTAAGTCGTCACGAAAAGACTGATAAACACTCTCTACATTTTCTACCGTTCTCGATGACCTTGGTCGCCCGGATTTTGGTTTTGCCAGCGTTGTACCGATCTCTTCAAACTTTTTGACCCATTTTCGAATGAGAGGAATGCTTGGCGCATCATTGAATTGACGAAAACCTCAAATATTGCAGAATCTTCTACGCGCTATAGTCGCCGAATCACCATTTTTGTAAAACTTACGCACGCACAACGCGCGGTCGCTTCCGAGAAATGCTTCATAGCGACTAAATTCCCAAGAGCCAGACTTCTGATTGACATACCCCCCGCGCCCCTCGGAAAAGTTGCGTTCACACAGAAAGCTAAACAAATATCAACTTTCTTTTAAATCTGTCATATTATGTCTACGTATGGCAGTATGGCACCCACTTTATATATTTTGTACCGCGGTATTCAGTTATCAGTTAAGTTTCAAATTGGCCAGACCATCGCAGTCTTTGGAATGTATAGAATGCAGAATCAGTGATTTCATGCTCTATTAGATTCTCGGTTTTATGATTAGTTTTACTTTTGTAGGATCCATTCTCACAGGAGATAAAAAATGCGTCTCTGTTTTTACTCTCTATTTAATACACGAGTAGTTCTGTGAACAGTAAACCATGTTTCCAAAAATGTATGTTTCCAATCAATTTTATTTAATTAATAAATAGAAACCAAAATGTTCACTAAAATCATAAGATTTGTAAGGACATGGGTATTTAAATATCCTACTGACTTAATTTATTTTAAATCGCGTACGCACTATTCTGTGAAAGATTTTTTATTTCGTATAAGAAATTATGAAATTTGTCCAAATAAAAGTCACCATCAATGACAATTGTTTTTTCCAAAATTTCGTAAGGTAGGTACCATAATTTTTAAAAGCTCAGGCAAAGTTCGTAACTTTTTTTACTGCTTCCAACTGTCTAGAGCCAATGAATTTGGAGGCTGAAGGTGGCGGGGAGGGGAAGGAGGAAGGTGGGGAAGTATCTGGCTATTCAGATCTGCTCACCAAACACGGCTAAAGCTATTTCAAACAACATTTCAACACTGAATGGTGGTCTTACACCAGGTCACACTGAGAGTATTTTCCACTCTGGAAAGTGCCACAAAAATGCCGTATGTTATTTTGAATAAATAAATTGTGAAAAGACACAAATTAATCAAATAAAGTTTATTTGTGCATTGTGGATTTGAACCTGCGACCTTTGAATTTCTGGTCGAGATCCTTACCCCCCAACCATGGAGGCCGTCAAAGTTAATCAAAGGTAGCCACCTAGTCAAAGTAAGAGTTGCTTGAATAATAAAGTGGACAACAGAAACGGGACTTACAAAAAAAATACAGACAGATGAAATGCCAAACGTTCGAGTTAATACAATACACAATTAAAAGCAGAACTTGTTTCATTTTAATAATCAAATTGTTTAACACCAATATTTTCTATTTTTTCTAATGAATTAATCATTGCCTTGAGATACTTGAATAATTAACCATTGATATCGGTCTTACAAATTTCTTTGAATCATTAAGCCCTTTTTCCTTAATAATCAATATTCAAAGAAACCCGGGAATTATTTATTCCAAACGAAAATAAATAATTTGCGTTCATTTTGTCAAAGTTTCGTTAACAATGGTATTATATTCCAGAAACTTCTTGGATAAATAGGTACCAATTGTAATAACTAAAAAACCCGGTTAATTGAGATAATCTTCGATGGATTTCGTTCTGTACAAGCTTCCATTTAATAAGATATAGGTGAAGGTTAAGTAAATGTAAATAAGTTAAAGATTTTTTTTATTTTAAGTTGCGACTTTTCATAAAACTTGACTGTTCCATTCCGGTTAGCCGTGTAGTTTCGGCATCCTTCAATAGATTGTAGCGGTCCCGAAGGGGGCCCCACCTACCTTTTGCTGTCGGCTAGCTCAAGTTGTCGGTGGGCAGGAAATCTCTCCTCGTCAGGGTGGTAGGTAACTAGATTTAAATGGTACATAGGTAATTGCCAAGCACGTTCACGAGTAATCTCATCAAATGAAAGAGGAAGCTGGGTGAAACATAACTATATTGTCTAGTAAACACAATTACAGCATCTTGCAAAACACAATATCGGTCACAAAATAACACAATGCCTAACTAGGTATTTCCTAATATAGGGATCTCTATCAAAGCTCTCTCCGGGAATGCGATTGTTTCAACCGAAAATTACTGTGGGACACATTGCAATCAAGAGGGGAAAAGAGGTTGACTCACAGCTGGTAGTCCGAGCAGGAAACCGGGGAGGCAGGCCATGGTCAGCGTAGGTAGTTCCAACACTTTACAAGGTGGTGTCAACTTCACATAGATTCTCACACCCGCGACCCCGTAATTTACTATATTCAAATCGGGTTTAATCGTCAGCCATTGCAGCCAGTGACACGCGGGCCGAAATGCGGAGCGTTAGGACCGACGTGCGCTGTTCGTACCGCGGCTGGCTTGTTTCTGGCCAGGGCGGTGAGGCGCGGTGTGTTCCCTTTGCTAGCGGGGGGGAAAGGGAACGCTTCCGTCAGCGGTTGGTCGGGGGACCGCTTCACTATTTTGTTCAACCGTTCTCCCGCTCAAAACGCGTATCGTAACAAGATGTTGCTAGTAGTATGGTCATTTAAGAGAAGTTTTGTGGTTTTTCAATAGATGTAAGTTAGGTATTATTTTAGAAGCGTATCATCTATCGTCGTTCGTGTGTAATGTAAGAACTGTTTCAATGATGGACGAAGACATCTGGTCGACATAAAGTCGGGCAGACGCCATCAGACTCGCGGTCCACAGCAGCAGAATCCAGCAGCTTACAAAAATAAGGATGTCCAGTGCAATGTGAAACTTAAATAAGCAACATGAGGCTGGAGAACTCAAAGGGTCTCCAATAAGCGGCCTCTCCCAATCGGTTTTATCACGCAGCTGGTGGGCAGATGCACCCGTCGCCAACACCTGGACAAACTTCACCCCGTAAACCCGGGCATCCCTGGTAAATCGGGATGCCCATTAATTTTCGGGAAATCGACAGTTTATATTTATTTCAGTTTGTACATATAGTATTAAATAGCCAAAATAAAACCAATTACGGATTTCTTCCTTGTGACTTTATTTCTACTGAGACAGCATAATAAGAATAAGTAATTTAATTTTATAAAAAAAGGAATATTAATCCAAAATTTTATAAAACAAAAAATATATATAAGTATATTTTTATATAAAACAATTTTTTTTAATATAAAAATGAAAAATTACAAAACAAAAAATCTATCAATACATTCGTAGCCATGGAGAGAAATTGTACATATAAATCAAATCATAACAGAAATATAAACAATAAAAACATAACATTATTTAAGAACCATCAGAGAAATACTCTTTTATCGACCTTTTATATTCGGTAAGTTTGCAATTGAAAATGTCAACATTGGATAATACGCTATTATAACTATTGCATAGTCTGTTCAGGCAGGAATTCTGCTTACAGTGTGTCTTGCACTGATCCACCCTGAACAGAACAGAAGAGCGTGTTGAACGTGCAGGTACATTGAATTGAATTTTATTTAGCAACTCTGGGCATTGAATATTATTGTTGACTACTTTATACAAGAATAGTGCATCCATATGATGCCTTCGTACACTCAATGAATCAATTTTAAAGTGTGAAGCTGCCTCTGCATAATTATTAAATCTTACAAACGACTTGTAACAAAGATATTTTAAGAATTTGTTTTGAATAGCCTCGATTTTGTTTATGTGGATTTTGTAAAATGGAGACCAAACAACTGATGCAAACTCCAGATGACTACGTACATAGGCAAAGTAGAGTTGCTTAACCCATTACCTTCATGATTTTTTTTTATAATCATCATTATAACCCGATAGTATAGACTTAAAGAAGAGCCCAAAATCAGTTTTAGAATTTTCCGCCCGCCCACCCTCTCACCAGAGCGTCTAGAAAATTTGTAACATTATAACTGATAAGACATGATCGACTACCTACCGCCCACGCGGCAAGGAGGGATTGTGACACAATATTAAACAAATAAAACAATAAGTCTGAAATAACTCAAGGACATTTATTGATTGCAATTGAATGAAATTGGTAGAGCAGGACAGTTAATCTACAGGGCATGTCAGGTAAAGACCTGATAGAGATAAAGGATTTGAATTGCTAACGTAAGAAATCTGTGCCGTCGAGGCCATGGATAATTTAATTTAAGCGGGCGCCAGCCAGGGTAAAGCAACCTGACATAATCTACAATCAGGGAACCTAATTAAACTAAGATAATAACAATAATATTCATTTGCCTTACACGTGATTAAAGATAAGTCGAATTCCCACCAAACCACGAGCGTTGGTCGCGAGCCCACCTGTCAGCACGGTCCCTCCACACAACTGACGCTTGCGGATAAAACTTGAACTAGCGAACTCTGGAACTCCAGATGTGCCAACCTCAGGAACAAAATGCGTTGTTGTTATTACTTAGGACGCTGCCGGTAGCTACCTGCTACAATATCCCCCCACGAATCCGAAATTTTCCCAGGGGAAATTTCCCTGAAGCCTCCTGGCGCTCGAGGAAGAGAAAGCGAACTCGCAGACCACCGTGATGAACTGACCAATGACTGCCGTCGACAATGACGAAAACCAGGACCATGATGTCCACTGGTAATTGCTGATTCTCCAAGATGATGTTGCTGGAGAACCGAATCAGGAAAGTCTTCGGCAAATGGCCTCACAATTTAACTTCTGCATGCTTCGCTGCACTTAATTGTGGTTATAGCCCGAAAGCGTTGTAAGAAACGGACGTGTTGACAATTCTTGAGGCATATTCAGGAACCAGAGTGTCAATGCGCCTCATCAGCAAACTTGAAAGGATGTTGAAGTGTCCAGTAGGGATAATGTCCGAGGTCCATGTGGAGAACTCTTGAGATATTCCTCCCGCCAAGTAATGTTACAGTTCAGCATACGCATAGGTGGCGATGATGTCCAAGGTCCATGTGGAAAACTTTTGAGATATTCCTCCCGCCAAGTAATGTTACAGTTCAGCATACGCATAGGTGGCGATGATGTCCAAGGTCCATGTGGAAAACTTTTGAGATATTCCTCCCGCCAAGTAATGTTTCAATACAGTAACCGCGCAGTGGAGAAGATTGTTGATTGCAGTGTAGAAGATTCTTGATTGAAGAAGCGTAGAGGTTATACGTGTGAGACACTAACAGCTAAACTAAATCTTACATAGTGGTTCACTGAGATACTGAAAATTACTTAATGTAAATCTGAACTTAATAGTTTTCTTCAAATAGAATGAAATTCAAAGCTAAACCTGAATAATAAAATCTGTTAACAATCAACAACTAAAAGCCTGGACGCCCCAAAATTCAATTTATCAAAATCAAACTGGCAAATATATGTTAGCTACATAAAATAGATTAAAAAAAATTCAATATTAAAGGTAAACCATTATTGTTCTTGTTTATTGTAAAACTGAATGTCATCTTAAATAATCTTTATGATTACAATGTTTATTGACTATGGCCCTGCCATCTATTGGGCAAGGAATGAATAACCCGAGATCCAAACCATTTGTGAGAAAAATTAAATAAATAGAAGTTGCTAACCAAAATTAAACAAAATGTCCAAGGTAACCAGGAAATTTAATATTGCATCATGAGGTCTGGAGACGTGCCTTGAGCTCAGAGGCAGGTCCCGAAAGCCCAAAATGGAACATTAAATACTGATTAAATATTTAAACAACGGCTTATCGCCCATCACAATTAAATAACTTATGTAAAATGGAAAGACTTTAAATTCATGTAGGAAAATTTCCAAATAATTATATGGTAATAATATCAGTCTCCAACTAGTGGGAAAATCATTATAAGTATCAAAAATTGATGCGTTGAATGTCGCATGCTAACACATGCAAAATTATCAGGTAATATGAAACAATGGAGTATCAATTATTAATTATCACTTATATTATAAACACATGTGGACTAATCACGTATAAAATCACATATAAAGTAATCAACATATTAAATCACTCATCCGGAAAACTGACAATGCTTGTGGATTTCCTAAAACCCATAATAGATAATATTAGTTTCTGAAACTCTCGCTTGTGTGACTGCACTGACAATTTTCCGAAAGGGTGAGTTGTTAAGTAGAAAATACCAGTATTATTATGATAGAATGTCTACGCACTATTATTTCTTATGCAAGTGTGAGTGTAAAATTATTTAAATAAAATCCAAGCTACAATATTAATAAATTCTTAGTACGTACCAGATACATAATAGAAAAACATGGTTTATAACCAGGGAATTGAGATAAACCATCTTCCTAAACAAGGAAGTCAAAATGTATCTATTACGTACTAACTTCTTAAATATAACTAACCATGTAAACAAAATTCAATGCCCGAAGATAAGAACAAGTCGTAATTACTCTACTCATGTAAGTAATCATTTCGTAGACTGTATGCATTTTTTAGACCTCTCGCAATACAACGGTGAACTAAATTCAAGCGGCAATATTCTAGATCTGATACTGTCAAATCTATTAATCTCTGTCAAATCTAATGACGACCCGCTAGTTCCCGAGGATGCATATCATAAAGCTTTGTCCATTAGTGTGCCATTTCAGGAAACCCCTTCATTGACAAATGCGAAAAGGAAAGTTTTTCTATATAATCGTGGAGACTACGAATCAATTAATCTCGCCCTAGAACAAGCTGACTGGGCATCCATTTTCTCTACCTCCCAAATAGAACCAGCGCTTGATGCTTTCTATACGTTTTTGAAATCCCTCATAAACCTTCATATTCCTCATAAATTTTCGTGGAATTTGAAATATCCTCCTTGGTACAATGCTGCCCTTATTAAGGTAATGAAGGAAAAATCGAAATATTTTAGCAAATATAAAAAATACAAAAATCAGGCTGATTATGACGCATTTTCTCTCCTTCGTAAACGGCACAAAGATTTATGTCGGGAAAACAAATCTCGTTACTTAAGTAAAATCGAAAATAATATATCCTCAAACCCGAAAAACTTCTGGAGCCACGTCAAATCCTCTAACAAATCTCAGGGTGTTCCAAAATGTATGTATCTAGGAGAGTTGAGAGCCGATAATGGAACAGCCATCGCAAATTTATTCTCAGAATATTTCAGTTCGGTTTTCAGTAAACCCTCCAATCCACCTGCCCGTAATCCAACTGACGTCGGAAACCATACATCCAATATAAGCAATATTGAGGTGACGCGAGAAATCGTCTTAAAATACCTTAAGGAAATTGATATTTGCAAAGGTGCTGGTCCTGACGAAATACCTTCAATCCTTATTAAACGATGTGCAAACAATCTAGCCTTACCCCTTTCTTTGATTTTCAATCGTTCTCTTACCGAATGCACTGTCCCAGTTATATGGAAATCCGCGTTTGTGTCTCCCATCTTCAAGAATGGTAAAAAAACTGATGTCAAAAACTACAGGCCAATCTCTAAACTTTGCATATTCAACAAAATTTTTGAAAAAATAATCTATGATCAATTATATGCTGCTCTTAAACCTAGCTTGAATATAAACCAGCACGGTTTCATTAGTGGTAAATCAACAAGCACAAATCTTTTAACTTTCACAGAGTACCTCCAGGATAATTTGGATAACCGAATACAAGTGGACACTATCTATACCGACTTTAGTAAGGCGTTTGACAGGGTCGATCACTCAATCTTGTTAAACAAGCTCTTAGAGATTGGTATTCATGGCAATCTTTATCGTTGGCTCTCTTCGTATATCTCCAACCGTAGCCAAATAGTAGTGGTTGCTGGATTTAAATCAAATTCTGTTGCTGTTACATCAGGAGTTCCTCAAGGCAGTCTGTTAGGACCATTATTATTTAACATATATATCAATGATGTTGGTAACTGTTTTCTAAACTCCCAAACTATCCTGTATGCAGATGACATGAAAATATTTTCACCTATAAATTCAATCGAAGACTGTCAGAAGCTGCAAGATGATTTGCTACGTTTGAGCACGTATTGTAATGCCCATTGTCTAGAAATAAATATTTCTAAATGCTTCATCGTGCGCTTTACTAGAAATAAAAACGTATTAATCCATGAATACTCAATTAATCATGTACCGTTGTCTATCAAATTCGAAAGTAAGGACCTTGGGGTTATACTTGATAGTAAACTGAATTTCAATAAACATATCGACCATATAGTCACTAACGCATCTTCTATGCTTGGTTTCATAATCCGCTCCTGTAAACAATTTAAAGACCTTACTACTTTCAAAACACTGTATTTCTCATATGTTCGTAGTATCCTTGAATACGCATCTCAGGTATGGAACCCAGGCTATGCAGTGCACAAAAATAGAATTGAAAGCGTTCAAAACAGATTTTTAAGGTACCTCAATTTCCGCTCTTTTCGATCGCATGTTAGTAATGAAGACTCTGCAAAGTTCTTCAAAATGCAAACGTTAACTTGTCGAAGAAATATAGCAGATTCGGTAATGTTATTTAAAATTACACATAACTTAATCGATTGTCCTGATCTTCTTCAACGCCTATCCTTCCATGTTCCAAATCGCAACAGTAGACAGTCGCTTACCTTTAATCTCCCTCTTTGCAAGACCAACTCTAAACAGAACTCATTTATCTACAGATCCACACACTCATTTAACTTAAATTATTACCACATTGACATTTTTAACTCAACTTTACGTGACATAAAACGAAAACTCACCAAGCAACATGACACAAACTAGAAAGTTCAATCCCTATATATTCCCGTCATTTACCACTTAATCCTATCCCTATGTTCCTCCCCCCCCCCCCCCCCCCCCCCTTTTTTATGTTTTGTAACTAAACAATAAAACTAAGAAAATACCCTTACACTGTCACACTTTATTATCTATTATTAATTATTATCAGTGGAAAGTTCATAATTGGCATAATTATCATATTATTATTGTATTATTTTGTAATTTCTGATTTGCTGTCAACTTTCCCTAAAATAAATAAAATAAAATAAAAATAAAATCTTCGCGCGTTAAATTTTAAAATTACCAAAAAACCCAACAAAGGACATCACAGACAACATACTCCCCAACAAACAACAATTTCAATCAATGTGAAGACACAAGTGTTTTGTCGTGTCATCACAAAGAATGAACAATAAAAATTTGCATTGCAACGGTGGGAGAAGCATGCAAAAAAAACTAACATTAGTGTAAAAGCAGAAAGCAATCTCTCTTGTAGATACGCATTTCCATTTAAATGAAAAACTACCCCGCAGATCCACCGGAGTGTTCAGCCTTGAGAATGTCCTTCACATGGAAAACTCCCAATTTTCTTCCATTCATGTCCGCCAATTCGTAGGCAACAGGAGAAATCTTCTTAATCACCTTACTCCTAATGAATTTAGGGGCTAATTTTGCAGAGAAATGTTTACTAGCATCAGACAGAACAAACGACCGCCTCCAGACTGTGTCTCCCAGGTTGTATTGAACGTCCCTCCGACGCAAGTCATATTGACGTTTGTTGCGTTCGTAGGTTTGTCTCAGGGATGTGCGTACCTGCGAAAAAATGTCATTCAATTCCTCTAAACCATGTGCCCAAGAGTCACGTTCTGCAAATTTGATTTCTTCTTCATTGAAATCAACCCCTAAATAATCCTTCCCTGAAATAATAATTTCCCTACCGAAGTTGAGGAAAAACGGAGTGTACCCTGTAACCTCGTGAACCGCAGTGTTGATAGCTAATTCAATTTCAGGAATATAGTTCGCCCAAGTTCGGTGATCAGAGCCAACGTATGAAGCAAGAGCAGAAACTAAAACCTTATTTACTCGTTCAACAGGGTTATTTTGCGGGTGATATCTACAGTTGTAGAACAGGTGACGAATGTGAAATTTGCTGGCCAACGCCTTTATGTCACGAGAAATGTACTGAGGTCCATTGTCCAAAACAATAGTATCCGGAACACCAAATTTGTAGAATATGTCGTTCTCCAGAATCGAAGCAATATTACTACCCGTAGCTTTCCTAAGTGGGAAAAGTCTTGTATATTTCGAAAAGAAATCTGACACTACCAACAAATAAGTATATCCTTTCTTATAGGAACTAGGATATGGGCCAAGTAAATCTGTCGCTATCATATGCCATGGACGCTGTACTAATTTGGGATCTCCCATTAGACCTGGAGGTAACAAATTCGAGCTTTTGTAACCTAAACAAGTTTGACATTTGGCAATGAATGATTTTACATCAGTCGCCATCTTGGGCCAATAATACTTATGTCTGATCCTGTTCAAGGTTTTTAAAATACCGAAATGAGCGCAAACCGGCGGAATATGGTGTTCTTTTATGACACTAATTCTGAACTCTTTAGGGAGTACTTCCTTCCAGTCATATGACCTGTGAAGCGCTTCCATACTTTGAATGTGTTTAAAAATCTTGCCATTAGAAACCTTCCACGCTGGATATTTCTCGGGATATGTTACAATTTTCTCCCTCAATTTGACATACCACTCATCAGAAGTTACAAAGTTCTGAACTATAGATTCTACAAGCAAGGGGTCACGGGATAAAGCATCGGGAATGACGTTATCTTTGCCATTTCTATGTATAATCTCGAAATTGAACTGTTGCAGTCTGACTGCCCAACGGGCCAGCCTTCCTGAAGGCGACTTTAATCTCGTGAGCCATTTAAGACTATAATGATCCGTGATAACTTTTACCGGAATGGGAGAGCCTTCGATATACCCTCTAAACTTCTCTAACGCGAAAATCATAGCATTCAACTCTCTTTCAGTTGTAGAGTGATTCCTCTCCTGAGCTGAAAGCGTTCTAGAAATAAACGAAATAGGATGTTCAACCTGATTATCATCCATCTGCGTTAAAACTGCCCCGAGGCCTATATTCGACGCGTCACAACTTATGGTAAAAGGTTTATCAAAGTTCGGACATGCAAGAACTGGCGCGTTCACCAGGATGTTTTTTAACTTAATAAAAGCAGCCTCCGCCTGCTCATTCCATTTAAACTTTTTCCCCGCGAACTCCTTCTTCGTGAGATTATATAAGGGTGACGCAATTATGGAAAAGTTAAGTATGAACCTTTTATACCAAGAAAGAACACCTATGAATCTACGCAGACTCTTTTGAGTCGTAGGAGTGGGAAAATCAACGATGGCTTTAACTTTATCAGGGTCTGTACGGAGCCCTTTGCTGTCAATTACATAACCCAAGTATTTCAAGGAATCCCTGCAGAAAACCGATTTTTTGACATTAATTGTAAGACCGGCAGCTTGCAACCTCTGTTTAACCTGTCTTAAAAGATGAATGTGTTCTTCAAACGAGGAACTGATTACAATAATATCATCTAGGTAACAGAAAACTTTCCCGTCGAATTCCGGCCCTAACACCTTATCCATTAATCTCATCATGCGTGCGCTTGCCCCGTGAAGACCGAATGGCATGGTAACGAAATGAAATAATCCTCTTTTGGGGATTGTAAAAGCCGTTTTTTCTTGCTTGAGCAAGTTCCTCGATCCTTTCAATGAAGTCACGAACACTCGTCGACCCATCATACGTGATGTTCCATTTGTGCACCGGAACGGCTGGTGAAGAAGAAGGAAGAGAAACCGGAACGGAAATAGACGGCGATTCCCCTTGTTTCGCCATTGTGAACAGTGCCTCAGCTTTGCTTCTTGTTATAATAGCATAATCCATCTAACTTATAGCAAGGTAAGAAAAAAAAAATTATTAGTCACATGCGACAACACCAATCCACACCAATTTGCGACATGCACTCGCCATGCAAAATCGAATAAAATAAAAGTAAAAATTTTAAGAGCGCTTCCACGCTAATGAGTTGGGGAGATTCAAAACTGCATAAAACTACAAGCCCGAATTAAAAAACCAGCCGACATGAGGAGATCGCGACCCACGCCGCAGCAATTCGAGAAACCACACACGCATCAGGCAAATGAATATCAAAAAAAATTATATATGATAAATTCACCATAACCCAAACGGCACAAATCTAGTAAGCAATCATAAAACCCTTTATCTCTAAGTTCCAGAATAGTTGGGACGCCATTTTGTAACATTATAACTGATAAGACATGATCGACTACCTACCGCCCACGCGGCAAGGAGGGATTGTGACACAATATTAAACAAATAAAACAATAAGTCTGAAATAACTCAAGGACATTTATTGATTGCAATTGAATGAAATTGGTAGAGCAGGACAGTTAATCTACAGGGCATGTCAGGTAAAGACCTGATAGAGATAAAGGATTTGAATTGCTAACGTAAGAAATCTGTGCCGTCGAGGCCATGGAGAATTTAATTTAAGCGGGCGCCAGCCAGGGTAAAGCAACCTGACATAATCTACAATCAGTGAACCTAATTAAACTAAGATAATAACAATAATATTCATTTGCCTTACACGTGATTAAAGATAAGTCGAATTCCCACCAAACCACGAGCGTTGGTCGCGAGCCCACCTGTCAGCACGGTCCCTCCACACAACTGACGCTTGCGGATAAAACTTGAACTAGCGAACTCTGGAACTCCAGATGTGCCAACCTCAGGAACAAAATGCGTTGTTGTTATTACTTAGGACGCTGCCGGTAGCTACCTGCTACAAATTGATGCCTAAACGCAACTCTTGGAGGTAACCCCCCTAAGCAAAATTTATGTAAACTGCGCGTAAAGTGCAGTCTACTGTATGGTTTATACTGATAATATAAAATAAATGATTGCCGTTGTTTATAATTCAATGAAAAAAAATTATTAATGGAAAATACGCAAAATAACAAAAAATTCAATATTAAAAAAATACATTCAAGAATGAGGAAAACTAACCAAATCTAAGCAAATTATTCTTGTGATACCGTGTGAAGTAGTCAAAATGAAGGGCTCGTTTGCAGGCCCAGCACCGATAGCCTGTTAGATTTTTTTACACAGAGCATAACGAATACGAGAGTTGCCACGATATTGAAAATGAAATTCTTGCATTCGAGGCGCACGATTCCCATCTTCTGCGTCATGGCCTTCCTTCATACTTGGTTCTCCGACTTTGGCATTGACCTGATTTGGAAAAGACAATAAAAGAGTACGGGTCAACTCCACATGGAATGCCTTCTGGAAAGGGTTTCTCTGTTGCCTAGTCATCTTCTGGTTTCCCATATCATGCTCGTACTTCCTCAAGAAGCATTGCAACTTCCATCCATTTACAAGAGACAAGAGCGCTGCTGAGGCAAGATACAAATAAAGGCCAGTATCACTTCTTTGACCGAACGTTGACCCGATAATGTTGAATACCATTATCATGGAGGTCCACCCATTCCCAAATTGTAATTTTGTATTGGCGCCGGGCAATCGATTTTTTTTGTCTGCATTCTCCAAAATATTGCCTTTTTTGTCTTTCTTCGATATCTGCGAACGCTGCACTTGACTTATTGGCTCCATTCGGTCATAGTTCATGGCCACTATTACTACTACGGCTGTCTTACCAACGGCATACGAGGAATTGGTTTTCTACGTCTACCACCGCATCAAATTTACCAATAATTATAAGAGCGATGAGAGTTGGCTAGGTAAATGAACGCTACGCGCAAGGGAAATATAAAAAAAAATGTTACCTTTAGGCAATTGCTTTTCTGTCTTCAACTTGCCTTAAGCTTCAAGGTTAAGAAGCTACATGTGCCAGTAGCGCGCATTCTCTTATCCTTCAGGATACACATAAAAAAAATGGTGAGATGTGAAGAATTGCCCATAAATAGCTCATGGCGTACTTCATAGAAGTAGGACGGATAATCCCTGATCTAATTCGGGGTCATATGTATCAGATGCTCTGGAATACGGCATTGCTTGGAACAGGTAGCCTTAGACTACTTTTGTTTATAGTGAGACTTCTTTTTGTACCTACTGTTGTTTTGGTTTTTTGGCTGGTTGTGCATTTGAAATAAATATTTGCAAGGTATTACGACTCACACAGGACGATGTTGAAGGCTGATTCCAGTGAAGGTCATTAGCGAATTCATCTGGTTCATGCTCGCCAAGGCAAGACTCATAAATTTTCTCAATTTCGATGTTGCGCTCGATAACAAATGTACTGGCAATATCAATGCCGGCAAAATCTCGAAAGTTATCCACCTCCGTACATTCATTATATGTTATCAAATTATCGTCAATATGCTCTTCGTTCATCTGTTCATCAACGTTATCTGGAGGAATCACAACAATAGCGCGTTATTAACAACATTATTGTCATCACTTTCACTTACGCTAAAAGAGCGCTCCAATTCTGCCATCATTTCATCGTGATTCAACGATTTCGTTTTATAACGACGAATTAAGTATAGAAGAAGTAGGTATTTTCAACATGATAAAAAATATACGAAAACCGCAGACAAACTATTGATTTCAATAAAAATCACTCATAAAAACACAACAAAACCGTATTATTTGAAGTCAAGCTAACCAAAAACGTATGTAAACACTGTCACAGCTAACCTCCAAAGGTTGCGTGCAGGCATCACCTGATTTCAGTGACATCTAGCTGTCATCTTATGCATATAATACTATGTTGAAACAGTGTTGCTGACCATTTAATCTTTTGATAACAGTATGTGATTCACAGATGTTTTATTTTTTTACGATTTAATTTTTTTTTTTTTCAAAATGGGTCTATTTTCAGGGCTTTAGTAAAAATTATGTTAATTATTGAAAGCTAACATACCAATCTGTAAATGGTGCATAACAACTTGGTGGGATTTAGCTTTATTCATAGTGAAAAAAATCATACTTTTCATCAATTTTTTTGATGCTTATAGGCATCGTCATGGAGGTAATGGGTGATATTGATGCTATTAAAAAGTTTTGTGTTTCTTATGATGAAACCTAAAATTTTGGAAGCTTTATTTGTGATTTGTTGTATATGAAGGTTATATTGTAGTTTAATATCAAGGGTTATTCCAAGATCACGAACATCTGAGACTGTTGCACAACGTTATACAAACTGTTATACAACGGGTTGGCAATTCCCATACCCACCTTTCAAATTGAAAATATCCATACTCCTACGAGGCAGTTAATTACCCTTGTAAGTCTTCCCAGAGGCATCAGTTTAGTTAGTTCTGTTTAATATCGAAAGCCTTTGTAAGTTGCCTCAATTGAAATTATTCGGGACATATGCCCTATTTCGGCCAGGATGTCTGGTATTAATAAGAAACCTTTCAGAAGATGTCATCTCAAGAACCAGCATTCCCTAGATAAGTGCTTTTGGAAACAGCCATGGGTAAAAACCAAACCCTCTGACGTAGAGGCCGTTGAGTGTTGTGGACGACACAATTTTGAAACATTTAACTTAATTTTCAAACCGTCATTTTATATTTAAATTGATCATTTCAACAGTCAACAGTCTGGAATCCACATTATATTACACAGATATCTAGACTCGAATCAGTCCAAAGAAAATTTACACGGATTTTGTCTTATCGATCTAGGTATAGATGATAGATACCGACTAGGTATCTATCATCTTCTAGACGGGTACGAACAAAGACTTAGACATTTCAAATTAGAAAGTCTGGTTAAAAGACGAAACATAAATGACCTCTTAATGCTATATAAAATTGTGAATAATCGTGTCGACAGTAACTTAGTCAACCAAATCAAGTTATACGCCAGGCCCAAATCTACCAGAAACATAAACATATTCTGGACTGAAATTTTTACCAATAATACTGGATATTTTAATCCTATGTCCAGAATATGTCGATCATACAACGATCTTGTTAAAATACACACTTTCATAGATATTTTTCTAAATAATGTAACATGTTTCAAAAAATATCTCCACGATTTGTGCACCTAAAACAAAAAATTTTTTTGTTGTTTTATTACATCTCAGGAAATACTTCATAAATATTGTATACTTATAATGTATTTCAATTTTGTATTTAGTTTTTTTTTTAAGGTATGTATAAATAATACTTGCATTGTTTTTCATGTGTTTGCTTCTATAAAAATTCAAATGTGATTTGATTACTGCAGACACATTAGTCTAGGGATATTTATATTTGTATTTTAATTTATTATATTTAACCCACAAAAATGTTTTATGAATATCCTGTTTGTGTCTCAAATAAATAAATAAATCATGATTCATTTCCGTCGGTGGACTATTTTACTTTCAATTTTACAGCTGTGTCGCATTTTATCTCAATATTCTCTAACAAATTTGTCTTTGTATCATTACTAGAAGTAAAATTGGAAACTCATTTCGAAACTATTGTTTTATTTATTTTTTATTTTTTTATTAGGAACATTTACAGGTTAATAACATTACATGCATTAAACTAACAATAAATTATAATAATTAGGTTACAACCCAATAACAAATGTTCACATCATGCCCAAATAATAAATAAAAAGTCAATAATTATTAACTTTTTTTGCCTAATATTACAGAGGTAGGAACTAGATAAATAATCTAAACACAGTCTATATATTGTGTGACACATAAAAGATACAGATAAGATAAGATAAAAAACAATGAAAGTAGAAAAAATAAATATATAAAAATAATGATGAAAACTGAAAAACACTACATGTAGGATCGAGAAATAATATGTACATTAATGAAAAAAAAAACAAGTGAAAGTAAGATAAAAATAAAGTGATAGTACTCACAAAAAAATTGTAAAATATAGTGTACCAGTTTTATGGCTATTTAAAAAAAAAATTAAAAAAAAATTCAATTCCTTTCTAAAATACAGGCATTCCTTTTCTAAAGCTTTACAGCCAGCGTCAAAATTCATTTCACGTTATTGCAAGTTTATCTGAAGTATTATTCACCAATACACCAGTAATCGTTGTTTACGCGTCTAACCTCCAAATTACTGTACAAACCATGCCCATAGTTTTGGAAACAAAATAAGTCATACTAGAACCTCGCCTTACAACCTCCAGGCCTCCAAGGGACCACGCAGAGGTAAAGTAAAAATTTATATTGAATTTTCTCGATCAATTTGGATTATAATTGTGTAATTTCTACTATTTAAGAAATTCTAAAAATTATAGTACTTTATTAAAATTAAATAGTTATAAATACATTGGGAATTCTTATGTCAAATATTGGTTTATAAATGTGTAAATTCTGATTATTTAATCGTAAATCTAAAATGGCCTGGAAAGAATCTCCTACTTTTTTTTTTTTTTTTTCATCATTTTTTATTCCAGTAAAAAAGAAAATAACATTTTCACTTACTTAACTAGAATATTGAATTATGTACAGTTTTTACATTACATAGTTTTTACATTTCATAACCTTGGGTTACATTAGATTGCAATACTAACATTTACATGATATTATATTACTATACGATATTATTCACTATCACTACTTTGTTTTTTGTGAATAAACATGAACAATTTTTTCTTGAATTTGCACACACTTTTTTCGTTTTTGATATCATCTGGAAGGGAATTATATAAATTGCCCCCCTCGTAACTAATTGATTGCTTACCGTAGTTAGTATGAATGGTGTTTAAACGTATGTTATCGTGTTGTCGTGTAAAATGTTTGTGTACTTGGCACGTTTTAATGAATTCTGTGTTTGTATGTATGAGTTTATTATTTATTTTGTATATAAGGACACATATATTGTACTCGTATAGTTTTCTTAATGTTAGCAGTTTTGTTTCTAAATATATTTTTTGTGGATGTTTTGGATTCGTAGTGAAATAGTTTTTTGATTATCTTATTTTGAATTACCTGTAATTCATTGATGTATGTTTCATACGCATTTCCCCAGATTTCAATCAAGTAATTTAGGTGTGAGTGTACGAGACTATAGTATAAACTTTTTTTTAATCTAATTGGTAATAGATATGATAACCGGCTAAAAACGCTAATTAAGGGTGTGATTTTATCTTTTACATTTTGAATGTGTTGTTTAAAAGTTAAATGCTTATCGATGCACAGCCCAAGATATTTTTCCTGTTTCAGGATTTGCAAATCGTTATTTTCAATTTTTAATGGTACATGTGGAGGAATTATTTTACGGTTTGAACTTAAAAGCATGTATCCTGTTTTTTTTTTATATTTATTGTTAGGATATTTGATTGGAGCCAACCGCAAATTCTTTCTAGGTCACTTTGTGCATTTTCTAGTAGTATGTTTAGATCTTTATCTTTATCTTTTTCTTTACTTGTGATCTCACTATAGAAAACACCCATAGAACATTAATAAATGCATTCACTCTGAATGCATTTATTTATTTTCTCCAAATTGACCTTGAAAAAATCACATCTTTGCGATTCTTTTAAAGACATAAAGAAACCATCCCTTAATTATATACAATTCTTAGTGTTCTCAAAAGTTGTCTCGACAGAAGCAAATTCCCGTGATATCTTGAACGAAACTATTTCTTTGTTAAGAATATTACGAACTAAATATACAATTTGGCTGTCCTGAAACGGGTATTCTGCCCAGTTGGACAGACAAATGATCACATTGTAATGTATTGTAATATATATGCATATTTAAATAAATAAATAAATAAATAAAATAAATAAATTGGTAAGTTCATAGAATTATAGAACATACATAGAACAAGTCCCATACCTGGGATTCATCCTTGATAAAGCTTGTAGCATTTAATAATGAAATTGGTTAAATAATTATACAAGTTTATCAAGAGCATTAGTAGTAGGATTTAAAATATCATTCATACAGTGAAATGAACGTCATTATATGTTAATAGAATATAAAATTTGCTTAAACATAAAATGCTGATTGACTAAGACTCTAAATACACAAGAGACCCTAAGAGGATTTCTTTACATAAATTTAAATATGACATTGTTATCATAAATCCAATGATGATAATGTAAGAAGGCCGCCAGACCGTTTAAACATTACAACCAAGTAAATTAAATGAATGAAGTTAAAGGTAAACCATGATTAAGAGTCTAATTTAAAATGATGGATTTACGGTTTCGATATCTACGCCATGTTTGGTCCACTTAGGAAGCCTAAGTACACATCCTCTCCTTGAACCTGCCTGATCTGAACTGAAACGAGCCGCGAGGCGAAATTACATTAGTCTGTCGTGACGTGACGTAACGCCTCATAACGGTATCGGTTTCATACATTTAGTATGGTGACGATTATATTAGTCTGTCGTGTTGTGTCATGATGCGTTCTGTCGTGACACGACAAAAGCTATCTCGATTTTCGACAGAGCGGAGAAGGTGAGGGACGCGGGGACGGCCGCGTCTTGTCTAGTGTGTACGTACCACGTGCTGTGTAGTGACGCGAATATATAAATATAGTCATAAGGCGTCAGAACACGACTTACAGATGTGAACTCTAGCCATCGCGATAGAGCACATCACGACTCAACACGCCTGACAAATCTAATCCCACCATGACTCGCTTGTTTCTTTTTTTCAGTAGGGATGTGACAGAGGATCGCATTATATGTTGCGATGCCAGAAAACGGGGTAAGATGATGTTCCATAACAAAATAATGTAACAAGTGAATTATCTGTGCATGGGTACTTTTGGTGTGAAGTTTGTTAACATTCAACATCTTTATATTGGTAGCATTGAAATGTTTATCTTTGCTCAGTTGGTGATACTGAGGATCTGCACAGAGGGGTTCACTAGGCAGGACTGGCCTTGAGCTCTTGATTCTTTGAGCAGCCACAGGTGACCTCGGCCACCATCCCTGTGGCGGGTCGACGTAATCAAATAGTCGTAGTTCGCCATTATTTTAACAAAATGTGAAGATTGATATATCCGCGCCCATCAGCGGCATCCATCATTGAGGACCATCAGGACAATCATTAAAATCCTGGATCAGCAGTGGAGTACCATGGGAGCCCATTATTTCTGCTGGATTAAAACCACATCCAGCATCTGCAGACGCAGACGTGACAAGACCTTCCGACTACACCTGGAGCCAGAGATGCTCGCAGAGATGCGGCCGAAGATCGCCCACCTTGGCCGTCGTCAACATAGTCGGCTGGCTGGCAACCGCCCTTGGACGGGACGTCGCTGGGAAACCGCGGGACTGGAGGCCTGATTCGTCGCTCCAGCCTGCCGTTCAGCACAAGCCAGCAGCGGAGGGAGTTGACCGCACATCTCCGAAGGCAGCAAGCAGCATCATGGATCGCCTACGTATGGCATCACCCATTCATCAACTCCTCAAGACTAAACGGTACTAACGCTCCATAATATGCCCATTCAGATTTACATAGTCTAGCCCTGATTTTATTTGTAATTGTTAATAAATTAATTTAACTGTCTCAAAGCAATAATCTCTTTTATTAAATAACCTATCCTCATACAAAGTATACACAGCCGCCTGCTTAAGGTCCACGCCTGAGATACAAATTCTCCAGTAATAAATAATCACACTTGTCTCTTGCTCTCCATCTAAAATATTCCTAACATTTTAGCTTCCAATGTGAATGTAAATATTCTCATAACAATGATACGTGTGACGAATCAACCGATACAAGCTTATAACCTTATAACTGCAAGGTTAGTCAACTTCATAAATCGTTCAATTATTTTCTGTTTCATTCCTTTGAAATGAAATGATATCCTCTCTTCCGTCCGTTAATCCCCGCCTTCGAGAGCAAAAAGTCCACAACTAATTGAATAATTTCCCATCAGATTAATTTGCGAGTCATGAATAATATTTCCAATATCTTTGAAGTGGATATCAAAGGCTTATTAATTAAGTATCGGCAGAAATTATATCAGAATTTCACGGAGCGAATTAAAGCATTCTTTTAATTAACACCTCAAATGCTTTTAACGAATAATCATCAGGATAACGTAATTTGTAATTCCTTTCATCGCATTAATGAAATTTTTTAAATGTGCGTTTTTGTTCTAATTCCAGGTTCAAGTCAAAGATAAATCTAAAAAATAACACCTTTTCCTGTTACCTGCCTCGAAGAGCCGACTGAATCAAGATAATATTAATTTTAAGCTCTGATCAATACATAGACGTATGAATATTACTAGACCAGAACATAAAGGTGAGCGGTAAACAACAACTACTGCGGGGCGCAGAGCGGAAAGATGACTTTGGAGATATGTGATTCGTCAATAACTCAATATGACAGTATAAAGGCATCTCGCATCATAATATCACCATTTAGTTCTTAAAAGTAAACTCTGCTTTTGAATGAATAGACCTTTTTACATGGGAGCTCAAATAGCTCGGCGCGTAATGAACAAATTTGCGAAGTCTAAATACGGCAAAGTAAAATTCGCCTATTTTCAGACTCCAATATTTTGTTGCCGTATTTAGTTAGGACATTTTTACAAGTGTTTCATGATTTAC
The DNA here is from genome assembly GCA_917880885.1 of Limnephilus marmoratus. Taxonomy (NCBI): domain Eukaryota; kingdom Metazoa; phylum Arthropoda; class Insecta; order Trichoptera; family Limnephilidae; genus Limnephilus; species Limnephilus marmoratus. Next base: position 3,339,087 of record OU862918.1, read on the forward strand.
TTACCCCAGTAAACATGGATGAGCACACGTCATGTATCTCGAGTGATAGTATATATTTAAACGTTTACAAAACACAAACCATGTTTTGCGGTTTTATTTCGTAAAATGCACCGATGAGCGCTCGACGCTGGCTCGCAGAAGAATGATGACATCATATTTTTTTAGATTCACGCAAAGCCATACTCAATCCCAGCCGGTTCCAATGGAACCGGTATGGGGAGGGGAAAATAATACGCTTTTATCACTTAGGGCAGGTCTGGTAATACTCATATGTTTATGGATCAATACAAATTTGAATAAAAACTGATGTCGCTAGCTTATGTAAGTCCTTTCGACTCGTAGGTGAACTGATGGATCAACCGAAAACCGGTGGATGCAATTTTTAGGCACAAGTTGCTACAATGGTATTTCTGGTTTCTAGTTGAGTAGTTAAGTCGTCGAAATGTATTAAAGTTTGTACGGCGCCCAGAAGGTGTTTTTTCAGAAAAACGGCGCTATACAAATTATTATTAACAGTTCATGTCAAATAAATTGCAAACACTTAATCGTTGTAAACTGTTGTTTGTTCGTTAGCGGCCTACAGTCGTTTTTTGTATTTCTTCGGCATTCACTATGTAACAATTTCTAGACATTTTTGTTTTGAAAAGTTTTAATTTTCCATGTACATTGAGCCCTCGAGGTGATTTCAGCGCCCTTGAGGTGATTTTTCACAAAAACGGCGCTATATAAATCATCCAAATATTATTATTATTTATTACTTTAATTATAAATTTTTGCGACCGGTTTCGACACGTCCGTATCACCAACGAGCAAACTTAAAACTAACTTACAAGTACAAAAATTAATTAGGCGGGGGTAGTGGAAGTGGGGAATTTGGTGGAGGGGGAGAACGGTGGGAGGGGACAAAATTACATGGAAACATCGTAAGTAGAGGGGATTTATATGGTGCTATTATTTTATTAACTAAATTTAGTTAGACAAAATTACATGGAAACATCGTAAGTAGAGGGGATTTATATGGTGCTATTATTTTATTAACTAAATTTAGTTAATAAAATAATAGCACCATATAAATCCCCTCTACTTACGATGTTTCCATGTAATTTTGACCAACTAAATTAAAACTTTTGAAAACAAAAATGCCTACAGTCGTGCTCGGGAATGATGACAAGTTACCGACATTATCGATAAAACCTATATAGATCGACCGTGCTAACCTGAGCTTCATTTTGTATTTAGTCATTTATATTGCCGCAAGCCGCAGTGGCGCAGCTAGCATGGGTGGCACCCGGGGCGGATAACTTGGTACCCCCCCCCCCCCAATTTTGACTTCACAATTGGGTAGAAAATTGGTCCGTCCTGAGGGGGGAGGTGGCTAGAGAATTTCAGAAATAGGCTATTTTCGTCTATAAAATTGAATTAAATTAAAATTGTTTACTCCTTTATAAAAAAATAAGCGTTAAATTCAAAAAAGTGTTTTTTCTTTAGAAATGTATGAATGCATACAAGAATTACATAAATAAAAATACCATATTGTGGCTAAAAATGTTTATAACAGTTTCCCTTGATTATTTTTTTCTTTCTGGTAAAATTATTCACAAAATAAATAATAAACACTTTACTTACTTAATTACAAGGCACACTAAATATATTCACATTTGTCTTGTGTATTTCGTTAAATCTCTAAACAACTGGGAAAGAAGCGTTTTAAACCTGCTAGCGGTATCGCGACGAACCGAGCAGTTTAATTACCTTTGTACCAGCGCAAACTAGTCACAGCGAGATGACGTCCTCTTCTTCTCACGCGGCTTGTTTGAAAATGAAAAAGATAGAAGATACTAGAACGATGACGTCACGTACAATCATACGTAGTTTACCAGCAATCAGGAAGGGAATTGTTGGTTTTCGGGTGGCTCGGTTCGCAACGGTACTGACGTCACATTCGCTTTTATGTTCGTACAGAAGTGTTACTAGCTTGCTACAATATCTTAGATAAGCCGATCTAAAGTTAACATAGTTACGATGATGTTAGGTAATGGATTGATTTTTCTTTCTTTGAAATAAAGGGTTTATTGATGGCGTACCGTCTCAATCCCCTCCCATTGACTCAATGGTTACTTGAAGCAGTCCTCAGTCAGTAATCGCATTTCAATGGGGTTTAACTTTCGCATTTATCGTTTACTTCCTTCCCCATTCACACCGTTAGTGTTGGTGAACCGACAGGGATTGAACGAAGACATTTCCACCATTGTAAGGATTACGCCATTGCCGTTTTCTTCGATTTATATTATTACTCTGACTATCGTACCCGGGCCTTAATCTGTTTTGTTCATAGTAATATAGTTGTTTTCTGACGGAAGGCTTTAAAATTAAGTTATAAATTTGAATGAATGGTTTCCTATGAGAAGTTAATGCAAAAAAACTATATTACTACTATTATGATTATTTATCAACCTCCTTTTTAAAGTTTTATAAAAGAAAAGTAAATATTGCACAGTATTCATTGTACATAACTATAACTGAACTGCCTCAGTAACAACAGTATTTGTTCAGTGATAAATTGAAAACCTTTACTGACTTGTTATAATTATTTCCCTCCATTTATAGTATTCTGGATAAAGTGGAATACGTTTGGTAGTTAGACCCAGAATTTCAGCACTGAAATAAATCCTGACTTCTAGTATTACATAGTGGAGTCCGAAAGCTCATCGGTGCAAGCAATTCTGGACCATCAACAACATTATTTAAAGTTTTCTATAGAAATTGCAAGTCAGTGAAAATCCTTCTGTCTGTCAAGCGTATTCATATAATTTAAAATAGTGTTGTAGTTCAACGTTGCTGGAATTCTTCTTTTTCTTTGCCACTTCCCACTTTAAGTGGGGTCAGCTCTCCTAATCAATCTGCGCCAAGACGACCGGTCTTGGGTTGTTGGATTGGGGAAATTTTGAGCTATTTTTGCCATGCTGGTCCACCATGTCAGAGGGGGGCGTCCTCTTTCTCTTTTTATTTCAGGTATAGTTAGCGCTTTATGGCACACGTGTTCTTTGTCTCTTCTCATTACATGACCATACCACCGTAAGCGACTTTCTGTTAGTTTTTCAGGAAGGGGGGCTACCTTGAAACTACCTCTTATATGTTCGTTTCGTATTTTGTCCAGTTTCGTAACCCCACCTGACCATCTAAGCATTTTCATTTCTGCAACGTGCAGTTTTTGGACGTGATTTTCCTTCACTGTCCAACATTCAGCCCCATACAGCATTGCTTCAACGTTGCTGGAATATCCATTTTAAAATTTATAAAACATAAGAATTTATTTTGTTCTAATAGCTTGTACGTGAATGTTATAATATGGGTTCCAATCAGGAGAATTGTATTCAAGTTAACTTCTAACACAAAACTATGACAGTTTAATACACTTAATGTTGTTGAAATTTCTGGTTAACCTAGATATAAACCCCAACATTTTTAGGCTTTTATCAGAGATTCCCATTTTTTGGTTAACAAATAAAAGATATGAGATTATGAAAAAATGAAAACCATGAAACTGAAACAATTCATCGTAGAAGAAGAAAATAATACTAATATATTTAAACGAAACACGAACAATACATAGAAAAATAAAAGGACTCGAACCCAGGATCTCTTGTCTTACCGGGATACCTAATCAACTCGGCTATCGGGATCTATATTTTTTCTGTTATTTTTGGCGACCTCATATTTTAAGTTCAGAACTAACAAGTTTATCAAAGCAGAATATTCATTTAGACTTTTAGAAAAAGTCAAAAGGTGTCCCATTTAATCTAAACGAAAAAATTGAGAAGAACAATATACAGAAAAATAAACAGATAACGATCATAACTGGGATTTTCGCATTCTGGGACACGAATCTAGAACCTTGTGATGTATTGCATTAATCAACAGTGAAAATTAGAAAATATCGTAGCTTCCACCATACGAATGGATAAATAATATTTCAGACTATAAAACGGACACACTTGCGACATCTATCGGATCAAAGTAAATTGAATTCTTGTTGACGATAGAGATCTACAATTAAGTAGATTGAAATGAGTATTGATAAAAAATCACAGATGGTATTAAAAATCGTCACGACACAGGGAAAGACCCTGTGACTTCTTCAATTCTAAATATTGATATTTTAACAGCCAATCAGGTCTAAGCAGAAAGCTATAAATAATTAAGCAAACCAATCACAAAGTGAAGGGCGTATTCATATTTTGAACAAAGAGATGGACTTTAGACTAGGCAATTAGTCAGAGATTTATGAAAAAAAATATCGTCATCAACCGAAAGATCACTACGCTATAATGTAAACAGGGTCACACGCTCGGTGCATCTCGTGCAATGACCCTAGATGTAAAATAAACAATCGGTGCAATGGGGGTATTGACAACCGCAGTTAACGAACAAATTAATCCATATTATGTTGAAAAAATCATGCAAGAAAATAACAAGGAAATTTTAATAAGAGGAAGATAAAGAAAAGACGTGGAAAACATAGGAGAAACTACTGTAGGAATATTCAATTGTATAACGAGTACGTGAAAATCAAAAGGAGGCCAGATTCAGAGGAAAACGTACGTTTGATATTGAAAAGGAAGAAAAACGCTGGATATTAGGAATGTCACTTTTAGATGAAGCAATAAAGTCCGGGAAAACGATTTGAAAAGAGAATCTAATGGAAAAAATGGACGTTTAAACGGAAGTGTTTATTGAACAATATAAGATTTCGACTTAATTTTGCGTTTTCAGACGAGTTTAAATAGATATCGTTATATATTTGAAATAGGGTGGTTTTTCTAGTTATATTGGGGTAGATTTAATTCATAAAAAGGAGTCATTTTACGTAATTGCAAAAAGGATTATAGCATAAAGTTATACAAGACTGCGAGGGAAAACGAGACGTTACCATAGTTGTCGATCCCACATGTATATTGTTGATATAAACAAGGAATATTCGAACACGAGATTTGTTTAAATTAAGACCATTAGCAATTAAAAAGGGCCATAAAAATTATCATTGGTCTTATGGACAGATTACATTAACTAAAAACGATTATATCTTATTACCCTCGAATAAATACTGAGTTATTGATTAATACCTCGAAACCCAGACATATACAAATGTCAAATTTTAAATTAATATGGATTTCGGTAAGACGGAGACGGAATTTGGGGGATGAACCATATGAAGTAATAAAAATTGACATATATTTAAGGGCCGAAGTGGAAGTATCTCCTATAAAAAATGTGAAAAATAACATAAAAAGTAGTAGTATATAGAAAATGAAATTTTCTAAGAGGTGACATACATCGAAGGCGAAACGGAGGGTAGTAAAAAAAAGAAAATAAAGACAATTAAAAGATGATTCCGTAAGGAAAACTTATGAAAATTCAGAAGTATCGATGAAAACAATAAATTTGGCTTGGAATGTAACTAATCATATAGTTGTGGAAAGTTACATGAGAATGAATGAGGAAAATCAAAAAAAGAACATCGTGAATGAAAGGGAAATAAGAGAAAATAGGAAAATTCAAGTCTACGACATAAGTAGAGACAATGCAGTTTAAAATTGAATTGATCCATATAGGTGGCATGAAGATATGGAGGAATTTAGTAAAAAGAAAATTGGAAAATGCATATTGAAGGTTTTGACATGAGTTTGTTCATGTTCTGGTAGCGATAAACAAAATTGAGAGTTATATACAGTTACGAATTAAGAAAAAAAAAGGAACACAAAATCATGAAATTCAAGCAAATTTTATATGAACACCAGGACAAAAGAAGTTGGGGCCAGCTAACGGACAACAACTGGATTCGGGCCTTAAAGATATGTGAACGCGAGACAGAAAGAAATGATACCATGGAAAAGGGACTTAAGTAACATTACTCGATAATAGTGAAAGAATTTCAAGAGTTTGCGAGTTGATAGACTTGGATTGTTTTGTCACAGGAAATTCAGATACAATCTTTTGGACCTGAGAGGGGGTATATCAATGAGAACAGACGTCATTTGAGGGCGGTCAGCGCGGGTTTTTGAAAAGTTGAAGTTGGTGAGACGCGACGATACGTTCGGTAAATTACTTGTGGAAAAATCCTAAGTGATTGGAATTGTGGACTTAGAAAAATTTTATATTCAAACCAGTGACTTATAAAGAATTGGGAATTAAAATCAGTGAAAATAAAAATAAAGAGTACGCTTTAATTATTTGTGAAAAGTTTAAAAGTGCTGTGATAATTACAATTTGTTTTGTGAAAATTTCGGTTTTTATAATCAATAAATATTGTATTTTTGGGACTTAGAAATTTCGTGAAAAATCAAAAATCTATGAAATAGATAAATAAAGTGATGTGATAATTGAATGCAAATAAGTTATAATTAAATACGTGTGTCCAGTTTAAACGGAAAGAGTTCTATTAAATTTCAAATATTTAAATTAATTATTTTAAAAATAGTGCAAATTGAAAAGAGATAATAAATAAATAAGTGCATCCAGTTAAATGGAAAAGTTCAACGAAAATCTTTAATTAAATTGAGTGTTTTAAATTAAGTGCTAGTCTTTAATTAATTTTAAAAAAAATAGTATAGTCGAAATAAATCTACTCGTAAAAATTATAAAATTTAGGGAGAATAAAGTGCTATAATCAAAGTCTTGTTGGTGTAGCTGAATAAAAATAAAAAACAGTGTTTAATAATAATTACCGATTTAATTAAATGGATAAAATTTACATCAGAATAATTCGGCTAAATAATTTACAATTGGGCGGCACATTCCTACCACAAAGTGTTAATCTATTATTAGATTCAAAAAAGTTTGAAAAAATATTAAATTAAAATAAAAATGAATGATAATACATAATAATATTTTATTGCTAAATAAAAGTAACAATTTACCATTTCGGAATTAATCGCGAAGTAACTATCGTTAAAAAAGTTATTTAATCAACGAGTTTTGAAATAAAGTGCAGTTAGAACGATAAACATCATTTAATTTAGTTAGATTAAACGAGAATAAAATAAAATTGAGTCGGAAAGTTTAAATAAATAGTAAAATACGTTATCTTGCTGCAAAATAAAAAAAAGTTCGGTGACAAACAAAATAAAGATAATAAATCTCTTATTTCGTAAATAATCGTGAATCATGAATTAATTTGTTAAATTAATTTAAAAGGTGTTAAGTTAACCAACGAGTTTTGAAAATATAATGCATTTTGATCGATAAAAATTAGTCATCAATTAATTCAGTTTAGATTTAACAAAATAGCGGACTAATAAATCGAAAGGATTAATTTAGATTTAGTTAGACAATAGCTGAATTAGTTAGGAAAAAAAATATAAACAAAAGGGTTGGTCGTGTAGCACCCGACAGGAGTTGACCTTTTGGGGTAAGTTTACATAATGTATAAACATTTTCAGAGACATGGACGAGGCAGAGGGCAGCTGGTCGTCGGTATAAAAATTTATATTATTACGACAAAATATTACTTGATTCAAATCTGTGCTATATATGTATATTAAAAAAAATATATATATATATAATGTATATAAATATGTATGTTAAATTATACTTGTATGTATGTATATATATTTATATATTCCGGAAATAAAATATCTCAGAGAGATATTGCACAATTATTATTAAATGTTTATGACATATATATGTGTTATATCTGTTTATATTGATATGTTATACATATATAAGTAATTTTATATGTATGTGTATGTTTATATATATATGTATATATGTATATATATATATATATATATATATAAATATATACATATCCCGCTATCATTGCTATATATGATTTTATATATAATATTTTATATATATATATGATTTTATATACTGTATAATTAATTAGCAGACGGGGCTTCGATCAGATATAAAGTGAAACCAAGACAATGAAAAAAAGTGAACTAATTAGGGCAAATTGGTTCGGAATGCATAGTGTAAACAAAAACACGTGTCATTCCACGTACTTATCCGAAAGTGTTTTATTGGGTTAGTGGGTCACCAAGTCAGTGACAATTTTGTTTATGAGTTCGAAAGTAAAATAAACAATTGACATTCTTAATTGCTTCGGGCTAACATTACTACGATACTAAAATACAAAAGGATTAAAACAATTTATATAAAATGAAATTAGTATTTATTTTACAAAAAAATAAATCATCTATTTGAAACATTTGGAAAATCACGGGTTAGTTGAAACAAATTTGATTTGCAGTTTACATGAAAACATCTGAAGTTCGGGGGCGATACTTCTATAAGTGTCAAACATTTACATGAAAATATTGAAAAAAAAATCACGGAAAAATAGCAAAAATGAATGGATGAATTACAAAAAAAAAAAAACAAAAAAAAAACAGAAAATGGGATAGAAAACTTACACTTATAAATCATTTTGAAAAAATTGAAAATAAATGGGTTTATTATAGCTGGACTGATGATAGATACATCAAATATTTGAAAAATCACGGGATAGTCAAATAAAAGAGTATTGAAGAACTAAATGGAAGATTCAAATAAAATTTTATAGATTAACTACTCTCCTAGGTAGCAATTAGTTACATCAAACATTTGGGAAATCACGGGCTAGTTAAAAGGGATATTGAGGAATCACATGGAAAATTCGATGAAAATTTATGAAATAATTGCTCTTACAGGTATAAATAATTTACATGAAGCAGTTGAAAAATCACGGGGAGTAAAAGTTTTACCAAAAGTTGAACCTTGGGGGAAAATTTAGAAAAACAGTTCAACAATAGGACTCAGTGGTCGCTCCTTAAAGGCAAGGACCATTAACCAAACACATAATAGAGATGGCAATCTCTTAAATAAAATTGTCAACCAAACAAATCAAAAAGCTTGGAATTTTCGGCACTCCAGAACAAACCGAAGATAATTTCTTATTCTACTAGTATCTATTAATATTACCCACTCTTTTTATGTATTTATTCGGTTACCAAACTTAGAATTTCGCAGAATTCTATGCAAGGGATCCGAGCTCGGAATTTGAGACTAGCTAGCCTCAAATTGCGAGTTATAATCCTTCCCAAATGTATGTTTATATATATATCTTTTTATGTACTGTACATTGGACGATGTGGACTCGCTTACAGCTAGCGTCTTAGACTCGACAGAGTTACTTTCACATCATTTCTTGTACGTGGAGGGAGGATTCACGACCCGTAACTCTACACAACACCGTGAGTATATGATTGCATATAGGACGAAACTGGTTCGCCCTAAGTAAATAGTAGACCTTGGAGGAGTAGAAATTTGGGGGTATCTAGGCTCAGAGAAAATGAGGTAGACGCAGATGATTTGGGAGATCCCATCACTAGAGAAGAGTTTGATCTCGCACTGAAAAACCTCAAAAACGGGAAAGCACCCGGAATCGATGACGTTCCGGCTGTACTAATTAAACCAGCAGGAAAAGGAACTATAGATGCCCTGTTTAAAATGATACAGACAATGTATAAGACTGGAAAGATACCAGAGGATTTCGAGAAATGCCTAATTGTTACATTACCAAAGAAAGCAGGCACGACGAAATGTGAACAACACAGAACTCTTAGCCTAATATCTCATGCCTCAAAAATATTGACTAATATCATTCTAAAAAGAATCGAACCAAAAGTAGAGAACATCCTTTCCGGAGATCAGTATGGCTTTAGAAGAGGTGTAGGAACCAGAGAAGCAATATTGTCGCTACGAATACTACTTGAAAAAAGAATAAAAAGAAACCAAAACACATTCATCGCATTCATAGACCTGGAAAAGGCTTTCGATAAAGTAGAATGGAAAAGACTCTTCGAGATTCTGAAGAGAATTGATATCAAATATAGAGATAGACGAATAATCCAGGCGCTATACAAGAATGAGGCCGCTATAATTAGATGTGACAATGATACAAAAGAAGCCAGTATAAGACAAGGGGTGAGACAGGGATGCTCTCTGTCACCTGTTCTTTTTAACGCTTATATACAAAGTGCGATTGACGACTTGAGAGAGAGAATGAGTCACAGAAAAGGTGTAAAGATACACGGGCAAAAGGTGGATATGATAAGGTTTGCTGACGATATTGCATTGGTTGCTGAAAGCGAAGAAGAACTGCAAGAGGCCTTAACAACCATGCAAAGCATTCTCCAAAATAACTATAACATGAAGATAAATAAAGACAAAACAAAGCTGCTGACTGTAGGCCGAACGCAACATCAGATGCGAATAGAGATGTCAGGAGTTCCACTAAAGAACGCCAAGGAGTTTGTCTATCTCGGGAGCAAAATAACATGGGACGGTCGGTCTAAGAGCGATGTCGACAGCCGTATACACCAGGCTAGGCTTGCTTTCAATAAAAGGTCGAAAATAATTGAATCAAATAATATAGACCTAAAGCTGAGAATACTCCTCATCAAGACCTATGTATGGAGTATCTTGATGTACGGCTGCGAAACATGGTGCCTATCCAAAAGAGATAAACGGAGACTAGAGGCTTTTGAGATGTGGTCCTATAGAAAACTATTAGGAATTTCCTGGAGAGACCACATTACAAATGAGGAGGTTCTCCAAAGAATCGAAGGAGGAAGGCACCTGCTCAGGACCTTGTCCGAAAGGCGTGCAAGATGGATCGGCCATGTAATACGACAAGAAGGCCTCTTGCATTCCATAATGGAGGGTATGACCGAGGGGACAAACTCTAGGGGACGCCCACGCCGAGAGTACCTGGAGGACCTGCTGGTGGACGTGCGCTGCTTATCACATGCAGACCTCAAAAGAGCCGCACAAGACAGGGAAGAATGGAAGAGGAAACTAAAGGAAATTGCTGCAAACCAATCCCAGGATTGAAACCAGAGAGAGAGAGGCTCAGATGACGACCTGAAGGCAGTGCATGATGGCAAGAGGAAGGACGGTTGGGAAGCGATAACTTAGGTATCAATCAGCCGATCCGCGCCAGAAGATTGTGCGAATTTCTAGTAAGAATCTGATCACCTGGGTTACTTGTAGGAGGAAGCCGCCAAATTTTCGGCAGAAAAAGGGTATTTTGAGTTCGTCTAATATGCAATCTATTAATTACATTAACCTACTAAATCCATCTTCGTATGTACCTTATAGCAGCTGAATCGGATTGGAGGGATGCCAAGCAGACACAAAACAATCATAATCAAATTTACTAACAACTAACCATTTGAGTCATACTTAATTATCTGTTCAATTAAACATGTGTAATTGCGATTAGTACAGTTTATTTACGAGTTCGTTAGGATGTAGAGAATCATAATAAGCGACAAAGGAAAGTCAGCCAATTTAGAGAAATTATTTAAAGTTAGGGTTGCAAGAGAGAGACCAATACAGTTTGAAACTCAACGCTCTGTTAGAATCAACAGGTTACCACAAAAATGAAAGTAATTAAAGTCCCATATCATAAATCAAAAAAATTACACAACGTTTGATGGAGTTTAATTACAACATAAATACGAAAATATTTACGTTCAAGGTCGTGAATAACGTATTAATCAGTTAAGTACATACATCTCTAAAGATATGTAGTACAAGGGAGCTACAAGTAGCTTTCTGTAGTTACCAAAGAAAATAAGGGTCCAATTTTCATGAAGGCTTGCGTGACATAGGGGAGGAATTTTCCATCCCTACTACACACATTCAAAGCCTTAAAAATTTAAATATCGATCAGAGCCAAGAGAAAAGAAAAGAAGAAAATATCACGACTGGTGCCAAGTGCCCAGGAGTAATTTAAAAATAATAAAGAGTAATAAAATCAGCGTAGAGCCTAGAGTAGAGAACCAAATTATCACAACTGTCTTGCCGATGACCAGGAGAGTTATAATATAATAATAATATATAGAAAATAGGAAAGAAAGAAAATTATCACAACCTCTTGTCTTAACGTGACAAACGCCTTACCAATTCGGATACTACCACCTCTCATTCGAGCGTCATGTTTATCAATCTCATATTTCAAATTTCAGAATTAGCAATATTATATTCAACTAATGTTTTAACATTAAATAATGTTAATTCATTTTTTAATTGGAAACAATTGGTTGAAGTACTGGTTTGACTCCTAGATAGTGTCTCTTGATGTTCTGTCCCAGTTGCGACCGATGTCTTTTAATTTTTGTGTCTAGTTCTCTTTCATATTTTTGTTTGGTGTTATCTTCTTCTTCAATGATAAATTCGGAGACACTATATAGTGTCTTATGATAAATTATGACAAATAAATTCGTTAAAAAACTTTGTAATCATTCAAAAAGATGGACTGCCAAAATTATAGAGACAATTATTTGAGGATAATATTGTTAATTATGAATTTGAAATATGAGATAAAAAATAAAGAAGTTCACTTCTAAAATCTATTATTACAAAATATACCGTACCGAGCTGTAGATTTATCTATATCTCTGTAAAACCGTAATAAAAACATCGTGTAATATTCAGGCAGAATAGTTTTGTTGTAGTGACACAGAAAACAGCAACCCACCGCGCACCGGTGAATATTTCATCCCTTTTCGCCAAACCAAACGAAGGCGACCTGTGGATCAAGTTGGCTGCTTTATTCTTATCTCATGAAAATTCTATAAAGCCACGTAATCGAAGCGCACCCAATTTGGTGGATTCCCAAACAATAACTAAAATTTTCTGTTTATGGAAGAGTTGGTTACACATTTATTACGTATGGAAAATTATGACTAAAAATTAGAACCAGTGAAGCCAAAACTTACACCGAGTCGTCCAGACTCAAAATGACAGAAAGTATACATACAGGAGCCTGGAGTGGGTACCAAAAGCTGATGTTTTTTTCTAGGAATTCCGGAAGCCCTGAGGAAAATAATTTCCCTCGGGGAAATCATGTCTCTAAGTCATTTGAGATGCTGTGTGGAGGGTCTTTTTGAGGAGAGGAAAGAAATGAATATTGGTTTTGAAAAGACCCATGTTGGAGGAAGGAGCAAACATAGAGGCCAGCAAATCGTTCCATAGCCGAGCTGTTGAACTCAAGAACGAGTCGAAGAAGCCACCCGTTCTCATGTGATAAATATCAACCGTGAACATATGTTGGGCGCGCGTTTGGCGTGATTCCCGACTACGCACCTGTGCCGAGAGATCAATGACGCTAGTTCCTCAGAGGATCTTCCATTGAAATACCGGTAGAATAAGGATAGCATTCTTACCCGACGCCGTGCTCTAAAGATTGCAATCCATTTGTTAAGGTGGGAGAATCTACCAAATGGACCGTCCGTTTGAGTTTTTCTGCACTGAGTCGAGGTCCAGATGTGATGTTTTATAATTTAATAAAACAATAAAAATGTGCGTTTTCCTTTTTTAATTGAATACCATTAATTGAGTTTCAACTGTCCGAAATAGGGACGCCATGGCATTACCATTTGGGTCTGAAGGGAGAAGAGAGGGGTAGGAGATGATTAAGATGAAGTTGAACCTGTCAATTCACAGCAATCGCAATACATAAGAAGAATAATATCTGAAGAATCTTATATCAATGTTTTAGAATGTTGGTATTTTGCCAGGGCAAAACTGGTTTGGTGAAATACTGGAAATAAACTAGTTTGAGAATATCTCGATACTTCAGAGAGTTAGAAATTTTTGAAATGCCTGAAGAGATTCCTTTGTATTTCGAGCCTCGAATCAGCAATCTTGTAGACGAGTCCGTGATCGCTGCCTTTTTTAAATTGACGGTAAGGTTGAAATTGTACAGAAAATCGGCTCCCAGAATAGCTCTTGATACATCTGCCACTATAAACTTCCACTTCATTGTCCTACGTAGACCCAAGTTAAGTTCTAGTATTCTTGTGCCGTAGGTTTTGATGCAATTACCACTGGCGCTGTACAAATCTGGTGTGCAGTTATCCGAGGTGATGCATTTTTTATTGTGGTTAAAATCTCTAGGTATTATGGAGACGTCAGCTCCCGTGTCTACGAGGAACTTCTGACGTGTTTCGCGATCATATAGAAAGAGACGACAAGCATTAGCAGGAAGCTCATATGTCCCTACTGTGGTCATCCTCTGTCGTTTCCCTAGTGTTTTTTTTGGAAAAGAACACGGTTGGTAGCACTTATATGCCTTTTCACCATAAATATTATGCCATTTACAATATCCCTCAGGGTTCCTGTTCGGAGATCTCCCACGAGACCCTGACCTTGGTCTTCTAGCGGGGTTTTGTCTTGATGGGGATTGGTCGTACGAATTTCAGCGAAAGTTTTGTCTATTTCGTCCTTTATAGTCGGATTGTCGATTGACGTTGTTTTGGTCTAACTTCAGTTGTTTAATTTCTCTTGTAAGTGTGAGTACTTGTTTTTGAAGTTCTAGAAGTATCGAATTCTCAGGTTCTTCGGCTCGCAATGTGCTTGGTCGATTGTTACGGTCAACCGCGGTACATTCGGTTGCCTGGTATACATCTATAATTTTGTCCGCCGCTGAAGCAAGTTGTTCGAGATCGTTGTCTGGCAGTGCGGACAGTATCGCCTGGACATGCTGTGGGAGTCTCTGCAACCGTAGTGTTCTGACGATGGCGCTCTTTGCCAAAGCGGTTCCCGCTAACTCCAGCATGTGCCTTAGTAGACCAGTTGGTTTTCGGTCCTCCAACTGGATGCCTGTGAGGAGTCGAGTTAGTCGCTTCTCCTCCAAGTCCTGAAGACGTTTGATGAGGGCAGTCTTGACGCGTACATACTTTTCTTGGGCTGGTGGATTAATTATTATGTCGCTTATTATCTGCAGGGTGTCAGGATCAAGAGCGGCAATTACGATATTGTATTTGGTAAAGTCGTCTTTTATCCAAAAATTCACGAACTGTGCCTCGGCTTGGGCAAACCAGAGAGCAATATTGGTTTTCCAACAGCTTGGTAAGCGTACTGACACGTGGTGCACGTCCGATGCTGGTCTGCTGTTTTCTTCCATGTTGTTTTTGCTGAGTTTGCCGCTTGGAATTGTGGGAGGATCAGTAGCGCTTGATCCGCTGGTGTTTCCTACGTTGGTTACGATGTGATTCCGCCTTAACTGCCCACCGTGTGATTCTGGCTGAAATAGAGGACAAGCCAATTTAATCCTTTTTAATGAAAAAAACAAGGAGAAATACAGATTTTTTGACAGGGATTTCATGAGAGACAGCTAGATGGTTTCATAAAAGATAGTTAGCAATGATTTTAGACCGTTTTACATCATAAAGTTGTAATAAAAATGCTGGATTTCACAATCCACGACTTAATTCAATTTACATTTCACAATTAAAATTATTTACTTGAAGTTTGTGGGTATATGAGAAAACGTTATATGTTAGCTGAAAATCAAAGCAAGTTATTAATTATAATATAAGTCAATATCTCTTTGCAAACCAACGCTCATTTAGCGCTGTCATTATCGTAATAATGAACAGCATATGCGATGCATTTTATATTGTAAAAATACTGAGTTCCCCCCGGTGGCACAGAACAAAATGGAAGTTAAATTATTTTAAAAGATTTTAAAATATAAAATGTAACTCACCGGGTGTATGGAAGCTCAGGATTCGTCTTCCGACTCCCGACGGCTGCTGTATGCGAGATTCCCATGTCATCCCTCATGTGTGTAGTGGGTCACCAGTTTGGTGACGGGTTTGTAGGTAGATTTTGTGTAATGGCGGCCACGCCAGACCTTGTTCAGCGATCCGCTTGGTGGTTATACTTACTTCTTTATCTGACCCCACTGGGTTACCAAATGTACCGTGATATTAAAATTGAAAGAAATATTTAATACTGAAGTTAAGGTTTATTTAAATTTCGTAAAACACGACAAGTATTATATCAGAAGATTTGTAGGGAACGACACTCTAACACACAACAGCTCGTCGGGTAGTCGAAAAACGAATAAGGTTCGGTACCTATGCCGAATGGAAGGAACGCAAGCTCACGTCAGCTGGGTTGCCAGAGTATAAAACCCAATTATTCGGCTGTTGAGTATCGTTCTCTACACTGGGAATGTGGAATATAGAACTGATAAATGATAATATTTACCAATATTAACATTTATCACATTCAAACTGTTGAACGGCCATGACGGTCTCCGTAGTCGAAGGGTAAGACTAGCGACTTACATTCCGAAGGTGGCGGGTTCAAATCCCTGAGTGCGCAAGTAAATTTTATTTGATTAAATTGATTAAAATGAATTTCACTGTGAATTAGCCGATGATCTGGTAGCAATGCATCCACACTATCCACTACCAGAGGATTTTGACACAAAAATATCCTCCGCCTGCAACGTTAATTGGAACATTAACCCATTGACGGCATCCGAAACAATCTAATTAGTCAGGAAATTTAAGGGTGTCGGGTGACTACAGATGCTCTAGGTGGGTGTTAACATCGCCAGGAAAATAATGTCGGAAAGTCCTACAAAATGCCCGCGAAAACACGGCAGTGCTTTCTCGAGCGGGTTTTAGGATTATTTCTCGTGACACTATCTCTCGCGAGATTTCGTATTTGCTAATTAGATAAGTACACTTGAAAATTACATAGCTTATGAAACTAGTGCCGACCGGTGAAAAATGATGAATTAAATATTCCACAAGCCGCCGCACTTTTAGGCATAGATTATGAATCGTTTAAAATAATATGGTGTATTTGCGGCTTATTCCAGACTGGAAGATACTCTCAGTACCGCCCTGTTACAAGACCACCATTTAGAATTGGAACGTTGCTTGAAATATCTTTAACCAAGTTTGATGTCATCAGATCTGAATAGCCAGGTACTTTTCCATCTTCCTTCCATTTAAACTAGTGCCGACCGGTGAAAAATAATGGATTAAATATTCCACAAGCCGCCGCACTTTTAGGCATAGATTATGAATCGTTTAAAATAATATGGTGTATTTGCGGCTTATTCCAGACTGGAAGATACTCTCAGTACCGCCCTGTTGCAAGACCACCATTTAGAATTGGAACGTTGCTTGAAATATCTTTAACCAAGTTTGATGTCATCAGATCTGAATAGCCAGGTACTTTTCCATCTTCCTTCCATCTCCTTAAACTAGTGCCGACCGGTGAAAAATAATGGATTAAATATTCCACAAGCCGCCGCACTTTTAGGCATAGATTATGAATCGTTTAAAATAATATGGTGTATTTGCGGCTTATTCCAGACTGGAAGATACTCTCAGTACCGCCCTGTTACAAGACCACCATTTAGAATTGGAACGTTGCTTGAAATATCTTTAACCAAGTTTGATGTCATCAGATCTGAATAGCCAGGTACTTTTCCATCTTCCTTCCATCTCCTTCCCCTTCCCACTACCTTCAGCCTCACAACATACCCCAATTTGGAAAGCAACAGTCTCACCAGCTCCAGGCGGTTGGGAGCAGTTTTAACTCTTGTGCGGTGTTCAAATTAAAAAACAAAAACTTTTTTTATTCACTGTGATTTCTATATCACAAAACAGCAAAGTATGGCTACAAATACACCGGCCGTATTATTAATATTCGATTCGTAAATTTAATCTTATAATTTTGTGAAACAAATAATTTAAAACAATAATGAAGGTTCGGGTAAAATTATTTGACTTGAATCATTATTATTGGGTTGCCTTTTTCTAAATTCTAAATCATCAACTAACTTAAATTGGAAACCATTAAAAGATGTTTATATGTAAATCAAAAGAATCTGTGTTATTATTATTTAAAATAAAAGTTTGATTGCGTTGTTCGCGCTTTTTATCTATATTTGAATAAATTTGTCCGCTGTTAAACCAACTTCTGAATTTATTAACTTTCCCAGTAGGGTACTTCGCGCAGCTTCCGTGAACGACGAAGATCTGAACCGATAAATCTTTGCGCTTTTAATTTCCCGATGTCAAACTATTTAAATTTTCCAGGCCATTGACTGTTCTTCATAGCCGGTTGAAATGAAAAAAGATATTCTGAAGACATTCATTATTATCAGTCATTTCTCGACCATTTCATCGATTTAATGGTCATTGGTCCATGTCATTAGTAACAAAATATATTATTTTGTCGACCCCTGTGGCAGATCAGTAAGGATCTTTGCTCTGTAATCGATGGTTTGGGTTGGGCGAATAAATATTTATTTTAAAAAAAAAAATTTTTTTCACGTTAAACCGATTTGGTATTTGATTTTTTTATCAATTTAAAATTTAGTTGCGTACTTGTTCAATGTCTGTCTCACTAGGATATACCTGTGTCGAAAGAGACGTTAGGATAAATTTTGTCATAATTGTAGTTTATAGGAATACATACGTAGTTTCAATGTGCAACGATCGTTAGTATAGGCAGTTATATGTAGTTTTGAGATATCTCAATAGATGTCAGTAAAGTGTTTAATACCCGAACGGTTACGGAAATAGTCGATGATATCCGATGACAGTTGGCACCTCCAGTGCCGAGTTCCATCCATTATGGAAGAAGTGCCCACAGTATCGGCCACGAAAAAAATGTTCCTGTTGAACAGCGCCGTGGCAGATAGACACAGTCAAAACATATTTTCTTTTCATGAGATTTCACATCTTAGAATTTTTTCTTTGCTTACTAAAATGAATCTTATTTGATGTAAAATAAAAGAACAGATAAGGTGAGTTTTGGGTGTTTTCTTCTGTGTTTTCTTTATTTTTATTGTTAAAAACACTTTTATGAAAAATATAATACAACTACAAGAATATTATATTATTTATTAAAAACGATTTTTTTAAAGCTAAACAAAAATATTCGGGCAAACTGTTTATTACTAGATAATATAGGAACTAGTTTTATAAATAAAAAAAACTCATTATCTGGCGAGATGTATAATAAACAAAAACATTATTTTGACAAAAAAGTAATTACTAAAAATAAAATCAGCTGGCGTTCGGCGAAAAGTAGCGTCGGTACCGACTGCAAACGGCGCAAAACGTCGCTTGAGGTTGCTTCATTCCTTACCCATAATTCGTGAAATGGCTCTTTTTTT
Source organism: Limnephilus marmoratus (assembly GCA_917880885.1). Classification (NCBI taxonomy): domain Eukaryota; kingdom Metazoa; phylum Arthropoda; class Insecta; order Trichoptera; family Limnephilidae; genus Limnephilus; species Limnephilus marmoratus. Next base: position 3,358,075 of record OU862918.1, read on the forward strand.
TCTCCTGCTTAAAGGTTAAACATATGTAACGGTTTTTTTAGTTATTGAAACAATCTAAATTGATGATATTCACAAGAAACCCATTAAAAAAATAATTGATCAGATAAACTAATTCCCAATAGTAGCACACAGGCAAAATAACCCAAAAATAAATCACCTTTGGCTATGAAATGCTCAAAACATATCCAATTCCACAGTAGTTTAAATGTCAAACAGTGCAATTAAAAAACAATTGTTGTTTCAGTGTAATAATTATTGTATTTGTAAAATTGATATTTCTTCGTTCAAAAGCTTTTAGCGTGTCATTGTTTTGCGGATTTAATAACAGAACTTGTTATCCGTTCTGAGTTTATGTAGGGAAATAAATATCAGTTGCTACGACAAAGAACACTGCTAAAAATAATATGGTGTACCTGAACAATATTTAGTTCACATGAATTGAATAAATACAACAAACGGTATTATGTTTCCGTGGTTTTCTATTTCAGTTTTACCATCGACACGCTATGTTTGGAGCGATTTTCAGTTATAATCTAGAATAAAGGTATTTTTATTCTGTTTTCAAATATTTCGCAATTTATGATATTTTTTTATCAGAAAACATAATAGTGTCATAGTTATTTTGCACTCGGAATTGATGAAACTTTTATAAGGATTATTGTTTTGCTGCAGGGCCGCTTGAGAGGATCAATTCCATTTTCGCACGAATCTACAGCAAGTCCGACGTGTGTAGGCAAGACTCCAACCAAACACCCAATTTCTCGTATTGGAGTGCCGTGCGGCACTGGAGGTCGGTGACTTTTTGTATAAGAATTGCTGGAGTATATACTAATGTCAAATATAAAATTCTATGGACTAGCCCACGAACAAGATAATCTGGGGTTCAATGTGTCCTGGTCTTCCCGCCTCCAAGACCTAGACAAGCCTCACCCCATGAACCCGGGTGCCCCTGCTAAATCACCAAACGAAGCGATCCACTTGGGGTGACCTATGGCCTATGTGTTGGTTATCCAATAAAGGTTCCCGGGCGGCGGTACCCATTCCCGTCTCCCAAAAAAAAATTTCCTCATATTTTGCACATCAAACGTTCAAAATATGAGGAAAATTATTACTGTCTACATTGAATTTAAATAAAAATTCTTTGTAAAACCTTGGCAACACCGGGGAATTTAGCTGGTGATAACCCAGATAGTGATAATTTAGCAGCGATCTCAAAAAAAATTGAAAATGGCTAATAGATCAAGACTTTTTATATTGGTATTGCTTATAATTATGTATAAATTTGACTAAGTAATCTGTCTGTCTGCGTATTTTATGACTTCATATAATTTCTTTATATAATTCTGTATTGTGGTTTCTTGTTATAATATAACAAGAAACCACAATGTGTGCTTGAGTGAAATATTAATATTGTGTAATACACCCGCTGACAAATTGCTTTGGCAGTTTAGCGGGTGCTTAAAATGAAGAATATGAGCTCCATACAGGAGGCCCAGAGGAAAGTAATTTCTCTCAGAATCTACGTCTTCTTTGGGGATGCTGTGTGGTGGATTTTTAAGGAAAGAAAAAAAAGGAGAGTTCTGGGAAGGAAAAGAGTTTAAGGGACGAGTAGAAATCGGGGGTTCAGTGTGTCCTGGTCAACCGCCTCCAAGACCTAGACAAACCTCACCCCATGAATCCCGGCACCCCCTTTTAAATCACCAACGTAGCAAACCACTTGGGGTGACCTATGGCAGAGGTGCTGGTTATCCAATAAAGGTTTCCGAGGCGGCGGTACCCATTCCCGCCTCCCAAATTGGGATAAATGCTTAATTACAGCTACGTTAAGCATATTTTTGTTGCAAATCTATAGTTTCACATCATTTTGATACTGCAGGTGGTTGAATTTTTGGAAAAAATATAAATTTAAAAATATAATCTGTGATCTCAGAAACTCTCACCACTCGCCCTCACAGCTTGTCAATACCGAAAGATTTCTCTTGTTTCAAAATACTGAACGCTCAACAGAGTTCAATAAATTAATAAATTCTCCTTTACGATAGCTCGCTTTATGAGCAAAGTGCCCATGTGGCGCTCTAACTTATCTTCCTATCCCTACGGGAATCTTACTTGACGATACGCAATATTTATGTTCTTACTCAATTATTTATGCATAAAGTTTGGCCCGAGACAATATTTGCCACCGAGATTGTAAATCTGGCATTTTGCTTTAAACTCTCGACTCATAAATCTGCGAGCTCATTATACTTGTTAGCTCGTAAAGTCATGTTGATGCTCCATAAAAACTGTGTTAATAAAATGACAACAAATTCTCAACAATATTTTACGCGCCATATTCAAAACGAGTTTTTAGCGTTCTAAAAAAAGCAATCAAAGGCAATGAAATGTAATCCCTAGAAGAAGTGGAATGTGTTCGATGTATTTATTGGGTTACCTACTAATATCCATTATACCGGAGGAGTGTCGTGTTTCCTTTTTGTTTGCGATCACTGAAATTTCGATTCTTGTATTCTTCTTCTAGTTCTGGTCTCTTTTTTACATGGCCTCCAATCAGGAGGCGGTCCTGAGGAAAATAATTTCCCCCAGGGGAAACTGAATGCTGGTAGAGGGTCTTTTTGAAGAGAGGAAGGAATGAACATTGATCTTGAAGAGGCCCATGTTGTAGGAAGGAGGAAACATAGAAGCCAACAAATCATTCCACGTTCGAGTCGAAGAAGCGACCCGTTCTCATGTGAAGAAAAATGTCAATGCGTGAATGTTAAGGCGTGACCATACCCCCTCCACCTTCCACATGGCCCACGCCGATCTGGCTGCGGCAGATCCGCGTCGCGTAGGGGACGTCGGTTTGCGTTGCGTGGGGCTAGTGTGATTCTAAAGCACCCATTTCCATAGAAAATGTATGGATGGTAAGTAGTCCAGATATGGAAATGATGACGTCTACCTACGTCGCGTAGCGTGGCGTGGGCCTAGTATGTTCCCAGCTTTAGGTGCGCGTTTGGCATGTTTCCCGACTATGCACCGGTGCCGAGGGGAGCAAAGCATCTTCCGTTGAAATAGCGGTAAAACAAGGACAGCAATCCCACCAGACGCATGTGCCTGTGTGGGGTCAGTGTGTCCAGGAGTGACTGACATATAATCGATCCCTCCCGCTGCGGTGCAAGATGATGGGCCGAGAGAAATTATTAGGAGAGCACAAGGCAAAATCCCGCACCATCCGGGAATCCCTGCTAAATCATCAAACGTAGCGAACCACTTGGGTTGATCTATGGCAGAGGTTCGACGACCTCCGTAGTCCAGTGGATAAGACTCTTGACTCACAATCCGGAGGTCGCGGGTTCGAACCCGGCATTCGCAAATAAATTTTATTTGATTAATTTGTGTTATTTCACAATTAATTCATTTAAAAATAACATATAGTATATTTGCGGCATGTTCCAGAGTGGAAGATACTATTAGTATCGCCCTGGTGTAAGACCACCATTCAGAATTGAAACGTTGCTTGAAAATGGCTTTAGCCGTGTTTGGTGACCAGATCTGGCTCCAGACGGGAGCAGTTGAGATTCTTGTGCGGTATTCACTGTAAAAAAAAAGAGGTGTTGGTTATCCAATAATGATTCCCGCATACCCGCCTCTCAAATTGGATGTTAGAATGCTAGTGATAAATCAGAATAACACAAAAACCCGAATGGGAAGATGTTTGAATGCGAATAAATCAATGTGTATTGTAATAGAGAGTTGCGTGGTTTGGTTTCCACTCTCTCATCTCATCACTGCGGGGAAATTGGGAGAAAGTTAATTAGTTATTCAGTAAAATAATTATTGAGCGTAAAATTCACACCTTTCAGCTAATCCATTATTCTCCATTACACAAAGTAAATATTGTATACCAGAAGTGTATTCAGTAAGTATCTGACAGGAAACTGAATTATAAGACAACTTCAGAGAAAACGTCAAATTCCAAGAAAACGTCAGAAGAGTGCTAAAAACCGGCAGAAAATAATTCACGAAATGTATTTTATTTGGCTAGATTAGATCAAAGATAAATAATTCGTAGAAATATTGCTTCCTTGTTAAATAATTTATTCGTTTGCTCTTATTCTTGGTACACTTTTAAATTTAGCCTGAAAAAATTCTTTAGCAAGTTTATAAAAAATGTATAATATCTTACATCATCATTCTGGGAGTTTATTACGTATTCCTCTATACAAAACATCTTTAGAATTTCAGTGTAAATACTCTGAAAAGCTCTTTTTTAATCTAAGACTCTGGTTAAAAATACTAAAGACTGCGTCTTTCTTTGAAAATCCATGACATTCATAGCCACTCTAGGCGCTCTATTCGACGCTGAAAGTATGTAAAAATATACCCCTTTTGGCAAATGATTGATTATAAAAAATACATATCCCACCCTCTGAAGGGATCTACCACTCAATTCATCACTCTTAAGGGATTTTTCTCATGGAATTTAAGTGTTTTTTTTACGACCATTGCGAAATAGTGTGTATACAGGAGAGAAATAAAAATGAGTTTTGGCGTATATTAAATACACACATTGACTTACTAAAATGGTTTTATAATGTGAATCAGTGATAATGTTGAAGTTGCATTTAAAATATGTCAACATAAAAAAAAATCATTTGATAATGCTGAATTAAAAAATACTTATTCGCGTGGTGAAAAAATCACAGTACAATGCTAAATAAAAAATATACGTGGTGGGTGACGGAAAAAAAGTACATATATATCCTGCCACCCCAGGAACCATTTAATTGTTAACTAACACCCCTGTCACAGTTCTTGCTACGTTTGGAGATTTAGCAAGGGTGCCGGGTTCATGGGGAGAGGTTTGTCTAGGTCTTGGTAGCGAAGTATTCTCTATTTGGGAGGAGGGAATGGGTACCGCTGCCCCCGGAACCTTTATTGGATAACTACCATAGGTCATCCCAAGTGGTTCGCTACGTTTGGTGATTTAGCAGGTGTGCCCGGGTTCACGGGGTGAGGTTTATCTAGGTCTTGAAGGCAAATGACCAGAACACACTGAACCATAGTTTACTACCCACCCCTTAATCCCTTTTCGTTCCCAGAACTCCCCACTCCTTCCTTCCTGAAAAAACCCTCCACATAGCATCCATTAAGATGACATAGGCCCTGAGGGAAATTATTCTCCTCAGAGCCTCCTGTGTGGAGCTCGTGTAAAAAAAAAAACAAATTCCATAAAATTTTCATATTTGGTACAATCATTTAGGCTCCGTTATAATCATTCAAAAAGAAGATGTAGATTTTATAGAATAAAATACAAATGATAGTGGGAGCACGCTAATTAAAAAAAAGGTACCAGGTAAATCATAGAATTGAAATCAAAATAATATATTTCATAATATAATTTTTTTACATTAGCTCCAGGGGCCCAAGGGCCTATGCCATCTTTAGGGATGCCGTGTGGTGTTTTTAAGAAAAAGAATGAGAGAAAGTTTTGGAAAGGTTGAAGGAATGAGGGGTGGGTAGAAATATAGATCTTCCACGACCAAGACCAAGACAAACCTCACTCCATGGACCCGGGCACCTATGCTAAGTCACCAACGTAGCGAACTACTTGGGGTGACCTATGGCAGAAGTGTTGGTTATCCAAAAAATGGTTCCCGGGGCGGCGGTACCCATTCCCTAAATAACTCTCAAAGTGTTCCAAGGGAAAATATTCCTCTGAAAAAGAGCCAATGATTTTCATCGGTGCGGGTGGGGTAGGTACTAAATTTAAGCTAAAGGTAGAAAGGTACTAAGGTGGGTACTATATTGACAATTATCACGATTTTAAGAAATCAGAGTGAACGATTCAAACTAAAGTAGACAAGAGTGGGGAGTCTTCGAAGTACCGAACAAAGAAGAGACCGATTATACAATCTCATTATCTCGCAGGCAGCGTGTTTGTCCATTTTTAGTTTCATCGAGTTTTAAAACACAACGGTGCTAAAGAAGTTTTCACTCCAAAAATCAATTTAATATAAAAAACTTTCGAGAATAGGCTATCACCAGAAAACTTTTTTCAAGACTTAGCAAACGTTTTAGGTGTATATTTTCTTTCCACATGTCAAAAAATGATTTTTTCAATTTTCGGCTATTAAATATAAACGAAACTGCGCCGCTGGCGCTTTCCCTAAAATGCTTCGTGTGTTGTAAGTATCCAAGGTTTCTTCAATCATAATAAAATTTATACATGAGAAATGGGGTTTTCAAAGAAATTGATTTTATTTAATAACATCAATGTTCTCCAAAGATAAGATATCTCTAAGCCCTAGTACTGGAGGGTGTGGTGGAAACGAAGTAACAGGAGAACATCGAGAGAAGAAGTGAAAAATAACTCGGGATTTGTTAAATGCCAAAGCGGTAAGCCTGTGAAATATATCCCGACGTCTGAGATTTTGCAAAAAAAAACATTTCCTTCCCGACTTTCTCGTAAAAAATGAACATAAAAGCAAGGTCAGCAATTTATTACTCTATCTTCCTCTAAATAGGTAAGTGGGGGTTAGACAAGGGCATCAGGTATAAATTGTTTTATATAACAATATACATATAAATATATAACAATATACATCGGGTACAAGAGCGCATACCCGAAGAATTTTAACCAGCGATTCCTATACATATTTGGAGTAAAAAAGTGAATGTTATTTTGATGTCTGACGATATTTTTTTTCTATTAAATCTACTAAAAAATTTTTTTTAGTCACAAACGCCACTTATCACACTCCTACAAGTCGCGAAGGGATCACATGATAGGCGCGCTGTTTCGTGTGTTACCGTACAGCTGGAACAAGACGGAATGATTATCACATTATTACCAGCTTGGCTATACCCGACTACTCAGTTGTAACGTGTGATATATAATCGGAGGAATCGCAGGTCAAAGTTATACGGGTACGATACCGTTATATACATATGTGATTTCACTGAACTAAGTTACTAGTTAAAATGATATTGAGTTATTAAGTTTTTCTTACAATTCCCACAAGAAGGCAGCGCGTTGAGTAGATTCCCATTACTTACATTTATTTAACAATGTATCCCTACACAATTATTTTTAAATATGTGCACTTATATTTTTTTAATTATTAGTAGTCCAAGCAAGTTAAACATGAAAAGGGGGTTGTGCTTGCAAAAGGTCCGGTTATTCTGAATTCTTTATATGTTGTTAGGACCTAAACCAGTAATAAAAAAAAATTTTGCAACTTCGAAAGTGCTGTGCGAGCGGCGGTGGACCCATAAAACCAAGAAATTTTCGGATTTTTTTCAGTTTTTGCTCAATATCTCAGTGAAGGAAGGGTCTGACCGGTATAGTTAGTGTACATACTTTTAAAGTAGACTAAATTTGCTACAATTTGAGACCAAAGCAAGCTATATACAGCCATTGGTTTCCAAGATACAGTTCTTCGAAAATAGGCCATTTTTTCCAAAAAGTGAAATTTTTCGAAATGGTCACTTATTTTGTAAAATATTTTCTAAAACACGTATCCCACGTCAAATATTATATGAAATAAAATTGTAGTAAATTTAATTAGCTTTCATTTAAAACTAGATTGATATCTGTAGACCTAACGGTTCTCTCAAAAACGCCAGATAACCAAAAACAGTCATAGGTGGGTTTTGGGGGGGAAATGCAAATAAACTGTTCTCACGTCTTTTTATGGTTTTATTTATCAAACAGTTACAATTTTTTTTTTGTTATTGTTAACACATTTTTGATGAGAAAAAGAAAAGATAATACATCTATCGGGAATTACGTCATCTTCAAACATTGTTTTATATACCTACATACTAAAATGCTTGTGCTACCATCATGGTACCTACTGTAAGGATAAGTTATATGTGCACAAAAAATAAAACTAATATATATCATGTAGGTATTGTGTCTTGGTTGCCAAATCATGTCTTTCTTTTTATCTTAGATGGCCCGGGCTCAGGCTCGCACGAAGAAGGTGTCTCGATATCTGTGATGGACGCTGGGAGAGGCGCCCAGTCTGTAGTCGGGTCATCTTTATCGTCCGAGCATTTCAGCTCCACATCCGGGACGTTATTGCACAATTTTCCACCGCATGACTGACAGAGGACTGAGCAGCCTTTCTGCACGAGCAGCTCCCAGAGCATCCTTACTTACATTTACATGGAATTTTTCGCAAAAGGGCAGGAGGTGCGGGATCCATCGTGGTGGGGATGGGGGTGAGTCCTTGAGAAGATAACTTCCACCCCCATTCAGTGGGATTCAAGTTGATTCCTCGCCACTTCTGTACTTGGAGGTAGCACCTTGCTGCATGGTGGCCTGCGGCATCTTCCGTCGGTGGCAAACGGGCGAGGTTTATGCTTGTTGAAGTGACAAACGTCTTATACCTCAGGAAATCCAAAGTATCCCTCGCGATGTCACCCCCATATAGATCCACAAAGCACTTGATGCCTGCTTCACTTATGGCTTGTGGGGTGGAGTCTGGCCGAAGGAAGACCTCCACTTGCTCAGCAAGTGGTTCACTCTTGTGGTGATTTTGGTCTTTCCTTGGCCAAACGGTGCTGAGGTGGTATCGCACCCGGTAAACGCGTGGGTGAATAGTACCGTTCCTGGTAATCGCCGGGAGCCCTGGTGATTGTAGGAGGTTGTAGAGTAGTGACAGCAACCAGCTTCTCCCTTGGTGCTCTTCTGAAGATAGACGTTTGTCTCTTCAGCACCTAAACCATTGAGAAGAACGAGCAGGTCGACGTCTTCTCCCACTATGACGATCCGATAGGCTACCGCTCTTTTTGAAAGCGCCATCATGACGATCTCTCGATCCGCATCTTCTTCGGCAACAGCCACTTCTACTCCATCCTTCTGAAAGGCGTCACAGAGAAGAGCTATAAGGCGTCTCTTGAGCAATTTGAACGTCAATTCGTAGCTGGAATGAGCTGCGTAGTGCCGGAGTCTTTCCGTTGTTTTGGTGTTTTTTTTGGTAGCATCTTCGGGGTAGCCGTCAAAAACGATGGAGACGTTCTTCCCAAAGTGGTTTCGGACGTAGTTGGTATAACGCGTGTCCCTTTGTTGGAGCCCGTCTCCACTTTGACTATGTCAACGCCAAAACGTTTTTCGAGGTAAGTTTTCGCTGTTTTGACATCAGGGATACAATCACCCTTTATTTGCTGCAGAAGGTGTGATAAAGAAAACTGACATTCATCACTGTTTTCCATTAGGTAATTGTACACACACTCCATTGCTTCTTCAGTATTACTAGCTGGACGATAACCTCTCTTATTCCCAGTAGCAGATGGTAATTGAAACAGGCTCCTGTAGCACACTCTGTGGTACGTCCCGTCTGCAGCAACCAGGTCGTCAGTGGCGAGGAGGCACTCCTCAATGGCCCTTCCCCAATCGTCACCTCGGCGTTTAGCTGCATCTAAAACAATTTGCCTTATGCCCAACTTCTCAACTGTATGGACCATATTCCTTCTTGCCAATGGTAGTTTGCTTTGCTGCTGGAGAAATTCTTCAGTGATAGCATCACCACACAAAAAGCAAATCCCTTTCAAGGTAGGAGCCAGTCTACTTGATAATCTTGTCGATGAAGTCTTCGGTTGGGAAGCAGAGTCTCCTCCTCGACGAACTGAGGCTTCAATGTTACGCACAGCTCTATATCTCTTCCTGCATGCATCATGAACGCTGACTTGGTTGCAATTTTGGAGGAAATTTTTATTTTCTGCGAGGCCACGTTTTTGACTCACTTCAATTAGTGCTCGAATTTCTCGTTCTTTGATGATCACAACAGGACCTGTGTCGAGGTCCTCACGACACACGAAACACACGCCCGGACGGATAGACATTTCGCAACACACTGAGAGCTGCCCTGAAAGGGCTGGGTGCGGGTAAGGAGGTCAAGGAGGGGGGGGGAGGACACTGAAAACATTTTGTTAAAATATTAATGGTTCTTTTAAATTTGAGTTAAGTAAGTTTCCCAATTACTGTATTGTTTAAATTTGACTTAAGGTCGTTATACTGGTCGATAATTATGCCATAAAATAAACCCATGATGACTCATGGGTATAGGTACTAATGGGTACTTGAAATTTAAAATGGTCATAATTATATTATTACCCTAGGATAAACCCACGATGACTAATGGAATTACTTCACAGCACAATAAAACCATAAAAAGACGTGAGAACAGTTTATTTGCATTTCCCCCCAAAACCCACCTATGACTGTTTTTGGTTATCTGGCGTTCTTGAGAGAACCGTTAGGTCTACAGATATCAATCTAATTTTAAATGAAAGCTAATTAAATTTACTACAATTTTATTTCATATAATATTTGACGTGGGATACGAGTTTTAGAAAATATTTTACAAAATAAGTGACCATTTCGAAAAAATTTAACTTTTTGGAAAAAATGGCCTATTTTCGAAGAACTGTATCTTGGAAACCAATGGCTGTATATAGCTTACTTTGGTCTCAAGTTGGAGCAAATTTGGTCTACTTTAAAAGTATGTATACTAACTATACCGGTCAGACCCTTCCTTCACTGAGATATTGAGCAAAAACTGAAAAAAATCCGAAAATTTCTTGGTTTTATGGGTCCACCGCTGCTCGCACAGCACTTTCAAAGTTGCAAAATTTTTTTTTTTATTACTGGTTTAGATCCTAACAACATATAAAAAATTCAGAATGACCGGACTTTTTGCAAGCACGGATGTACATCTTGACTGGGCTATAGATACAAATAAGAAAAAAACATTCACGGGTTACGAATAATTTGACAACATGTGAGAATCTCCTACTACACCAGAATAAGCGGAAAATATTGTTTGTGTCGTGTAGCCAGCCGAGGAATCGAATACGCGATGCCTCGGTGAGACCAAAACTCAATGCCAACTCAGCCACTGACCGATCATAAACTGAAAAGTTTTCGCAAATGAATAAAAAATTATTGAAGCAGAAGATAACAATAATAATCTAAACGAAAATATGAAAGAGAACAAGACACAGAAAACCGAAAAAAAACAATGGTCGTAACTGGGACTCGAACCCAGACCTATCGTCTAACCGGGTCGTGAGCGTTAACCAATTTCGCTATTGCTCCCTTCTGTTATACCATTGTCTTTTTCTGTTTTCTATGTCTTGTTCTCTTTCATATTTTCGTTTAGATTATTATTGTTATCTTCTTCTTCGATTATATTACGTTGATAGGAATAACCGTGAAAAGTTATAAAAGAGAGTTTTTCATATAATTATTATACCTAATTATATCAAATTTAAATTCTATTTAAAAATTTTAAGACTGTATTATTTTTTTTATTTCTAAGAAATTTGGTTCAAAATTTTATTATTAAACTTCTAATTTTGGCTGAAGTCTAAATAGCTAAATTGAGTTGTGCAAAGATGTCGACACAAAAGACTAATAAATAAAGAAATATTTCGTATAACATTACGATTAGCGTGTCAAATTGATTTCAGCAGGAAAGTAAAGTATTTCTATTAAGTTTGGTTAGTAGAACCGGTTGAACCCTAGTTAAAGTATTCGAGTTCGAGCAGACAACCCGTGATTTTTCCAATATACTCCCCATGTTAGGCAAAGTGGCTTTGGAATATTGTCGAGGAATTCGCGTGGGTTCGGCCGGAATTTTCTTTCCGAGTCCATCAACGTTGCGGAAGTTAATTTTTGAAGCAGTGGTCTGGGGTTCGGGGTTTGACTTATGCGAGCTTACCCCCGCCTTGGGGGTGCAATTTATTACATTCCATGTAAGCCATCAACATACTACACAACGTTCCGTTGCGCTGGATTTTCAATATCTCTTTAATGCAGGGAAACCCACTTTTTCGTATCGATTCTATTGAAAGCAGTTATGTGTATTCTATTATATGATATTTTACAGGGTTTTATTGGACGTACCTCTTTTTACATTAACTCCACACAGGAGGCCCCGATGAAAACAATTTCCCTCAGGGCCAATGTCATCTGGAGTCTTTTTGGGGAGAGGAAAGAATGATCATTGTTCTTGAAGAGACTGATGTTGTAGGAAGGAGGAAATACAGAAGCTGGCAAATCATTCTACAGCCGAGGTGTTGAACACAAGAACGAGTCGAAGAAGCGACCCGTTATCATGTGATAAATGTCAACCGTACCTAACTTACTTTAACCAGTATTCCTGGAATTATTCGAAAAGAAAAATATAAATGAGTCTTGGTCTCCGGGGATATTTTGGATATATATTTTTTTTACAACTTAAAAAAAAATCAGTAGGCATTGGACAGGGTTGGGGTAAAGAGTTAGGTGGTTACTCGTCTGAGTGACCGTTGATGACATGTGGAAATAAAATTATTTGTTTTGTTGAAAAAAAATTTTTGCAAATTGAAAAAATCATTTTTTGACATGTGGAAAGAAAATAAACACCCAAAAAGTATGCTACGTCTTGAAAAAAAGTTTTTGGTGATACCCTATTCTCGAAAGTTTCATATATTAAATTGTTTTTCGGAGTGAAAACTTCTTTAGCACCGTTGTGATTTCACAATTTGGGAGGCGGGAATGGGTACCGCCGCCCCGGGAACCTTTATTGGATAACCAACACCTCTGCCATAGGTCACCCCAAGTGGTTCACTACGTTTGGTGATTTAGCAGGGATGCCCGGGTTCGTGGGGTGAGGTTTGTTTAGGTTTTGGAGGCGGATGACCAAGACTCACTGAACCCCAGATTCCTACCCACCCCTTAAACCCTTTTCCTTGCCAGAACTCTCTTCTCCTTCCTTTCCTAAAAAAAAATCCTCCACACAGCATCCCCAAAGATGACATAGGCCCTGAGGGAAATTATTTTCCTCAAGGCCTCATGTGAAAAAAAAAAACACACTGAAACTAAAAATGGACAAGCACGTAAATTTAATTAACACGTAGGATTGAGCTTGCGAGATAATGAGATAGCATAATAGGTCTCCTCTTTGTGCGGTGCTTCGTAGCCTCCCCATTCATGTCTACTTTAGTTTTCTGAAGATTTCACTTCTACCGCGTGTGAATGGCACACTCTGATTTCTTAAAATCGTGATAATTGTAAATATAGTACCTATCGACATACCCCACGCACATCGATGAAAATGAGTGGCTCTTTTTCAGGTGTTTATTCGTCCGTGTGACCGTTGATGACATGTGGAAATAAAATTATTTGTTTTGCTTAAAGAATAATTTGTGGAAACATAAAAAAAATTTCATAACATTTTCGCTCCAAAAATGTCAGGAATCTCAAGTTAAGTGTTAAAGTCAAGCACGTCCCTTAAGACCCTCTATAAAGAATGTCTTTAGCGGCGTAGCTTTGTTTTTTTATACAAATCTATAGCTTTATTTCTTGATTGATCAAATTATACTAATCTTTACTTTCAAAACAGAAGGAGAGTCTGTTGGATTTTGAAAAACCACCCCCACCCTACCCATACCCCAACATCCTACTCCCACCCTTAAAACAGAATATTAATGTTGATACTCTTTGATGAAATTTTGCACACCATGAGTTTATTTTAATGAAACCCAGAAAAATTGAACAGGTCGAATCGAAACCAGTTGGTTTATGTATTAAAGATATAATATTCAAACTAAGTTGTTTTATTCTAATTAGGTATAATATAATAACCAATATTAGAGGCATGGAACTGGCAGAGGACGGATGAAAGTAGACTGAATGCTGTAGAAAAGAGATCCCTGAGGCGTATGTGTGGTAAACCCATGTACGATCGTGTGAGCAATATGGAGACCCGCGAACAATGCAAGGCTGATGTAAGTGTAATGAGTAAGACTAAGAAAGGGACGCTCAGATGGTTTGTGCATGTAGAGCAAATGAATGAGGAAAGGAGTGTAAGGAGAATATATGACGCAAATGTGAATGGTAGAAGAAGTGGGGGATGCCCGAGGAAGACGTGGCACGACCAAGTGAATCAGATACTTGAGTCGGGCTATGTGAAGAGTCGCAATAATAGAAGAGCATGTATGAGACCATGTATGAATGTGAACGAGGCAAGGAGTGTGTGCCAAGATCGAGTTGTTTGGCGGTCCGTCCTCTCTGCCTACACCTGCGGGGAAATGGCGTGATGGTTAGTTAGTTAGTTATTCAGCGCCATTTTGTTGTTTGATATTTGAAAGGTCCTCGTGAAATGCCGATTCCAGGTGCGTTTTGGCTTTCTATAAAATTATAATAAGATGACAACATGATGGTTGTCCTACTCTGCTGATGACAATTTGCTCAAAAGCTAAAACGAACTTACAATTGACATTTAATGGGGACTTTTCAACTTAAAAAAAAATGGCGATGAATGTCCATTCGACGATAATGTTACTTTTTAATTTCTGTATTTCAGTCTGGTATATCTGTTTAATATATCCATACTTCAAGATTTATTACGTACATTAAGATTTGTTCCACCGAATGCTAGGAATTGGTCGCCAATTATTATTAAAGATATCAGCCAATAATATGTGCGTTAAGAAAATGAAGATAATGTTGGTAGTTCTTAGTCGAAGTATGGTACAGTTAAAAGTGACCGATTTGGATATAGACACCTTAGCTCAGTTGGTAGAGCTGTTATCATGAAAGCAGAAGGTTCTGGGTTCAAGTTCCAGAGATGCCAATATCTTTTTCTGATTTTTCCGTCTTCAGATTTTCGATTGAGTTTGGATAATTTTGTCTTCGTTTAATTACATAATATAATATATCGGTACAGAAATTATTTAAAAATTGCAATCTCACCAAAGAAGAAGCTAGTTCTTGTGCTTGATGAGCGAGTTACACTAATTATAACTGAAATAGTATAACATTATGCAATAGGTAAACATATAATAGGATCAATTGAGACTTCTGGATCATCTATATGTGTAGGTGTACATAATAAGATACGTTTTCATACTAAAATATTGTGCACTTAGGAGAAATTCGATAAATCTAAATAAAATAGAGATTAGAAAGAAAGACAAAAACAGGTAATTATTTAGTTTAGTTTAATTTAATTTAATTTAGTTTAATTAAAAATTATGGTTTTATTTTGGTTCCGCTATTTTCATTTCCACTGCCAGTTGGCCTTTTTTCTTTCAGGTCTCTAGGTCAGTATGGTATTTTATCTACTTTTTTCTTTCTAGTCTTCAGTTTAGTAGGGTTTTGTATCTACTTTTTTTCTTTCCAGTCTCCAGTTAAGTAGTGTAATGTAACTCCTTTTTTCTTACTGGTCTCCAGTTCGGTACGGTATGTATCTACTTTATGCTACTTCGTAATCTTCGCATTTCTATTTTAGTTCAACAATTCTTTACGCTATTTCTGTAACGTGGGAGAGTTCCATATTATTTAATAATATAGGTAAACTAAACAGGTATCTCCAAGGGAAAAAAATAAATAATGGAACATGCCTACTTATAAAACTTCTTTAATAAACATATTTCCAAGAAAAGTAAAGTTTAAAAACCTCCCACTCAAATGTATCTGAATTTCTACGAAAAACAGGAGCAAATCAGAATATTTTACGTAATACGGCGGTACATCCAATAATAAGGCCGTATTAGCATTATTTTCCAATGAAATCATATATCCAATGAAAGGGAAGTTCCTTAGGGAAATATCATTTATTTATAATTCAACAAGATATCTTTTCGGAATCTACGTTGAAAGGGCCCTTGTTATTTCCTTTATGCCTCGAATCCAACTTTTCTTATGCTCTTACACAGGTCAATGGATCATTTTTGATGTTATTAGGATATTTAAATATTCCCTTTAGGAAGATTAACTTCAAAGTAAACCGTTTTTTCAGCTGAGAACTCGGAATACCATATGACCTGTTCTTTGTTGTCATACTTTTAAGACTACAGATATTATTCGTATTCATAATATAAATTTGTTGTTTTTCTTGGGCATTAACTACGCAACAATTTCTATAAATTATTCAACTTAAACATTATACAAGCACATATTAGTACGTTCCACAAGGATATAAACCTGAATTAATTAACTGCTCGGTTTATAAAAAATAAGCAAATTTTTTCACGAATAATTTATATATAGTTATTTATAACTAAAAAAAATAACTTATAATAACAGCCAATCTAGTAACAATTAAATATATTTAAGAAAATCTTTAGTTTGGCGACTTATCTTCAAAACATCTCGCATTTTACCTTGTCACATTTTTCCAGTTTTCCACGCTAATTCTAAGTTTAAAAAAATTAATTAACACAAAGGACATTTCTAATAAATTTAAAAATGTGTATTAAAATGTAATGAATGTGATGCCTATTAGAAATTATGAGTAGTAGGTATGACTATTAGAATTATTCTGTTATCTACTCTGAGTTTGCTTATAATTTAATCAATTTTTTATAAGAAAAATCTCTTTTACAACTTTTGAAGGTTATTCCCATCAACCTAATATATCATTGAAGAAGAAGTTAATAATAATAATCAAACAAAAATATTTATTTATTTATTTAATTTCAACGGTATACATACACCATAAGAACTGATTACATGTCACAAAATAAAAAATAATAATACAGAAATAATAAAAAAAATGTTTAACAGATGATTGTGGCATTTGAATTAGAAATGACACCAGATAGACAATTACATACAAAAATCTATAGTTCAAAATAATAGAATTAATATTGACTGAAAAGGTTTGATAGTATAGCCCTCTTGTACCTACCTTCCGTGCAGTTAAATAGATCTGCAACATCTGCATATCTATCAGTAACATCATGTATCCTAGGTAAAAGGGAGTGTTTAGTATACTCAGTCTTATTATTGTTACATTTAAACAGGATTTTAGATCGAGTGGTTCTCGTGGGAATATGAAGTTCAATGAGCTTAGTTAAATCGGGACTGTCTATGCTACCATTTACAATTTTAAACATAAATATTATAATAGAAAATATGAAAGAGAACAAGACACAGAAAACAGAAAAAAACAATGGTCGCAACTGGGACTCGAACCCAGACCTCTCGTCTCTCGTCTAACCGGCACGTCCCGGTTAGACGAGAGGTCTGGGTTCACGAGAGGTCTGGGTCACATCCCGGTTAGACGAGAGGTTTTTTAATGTAATAAACATAAAATACACGATTTTTCCAAAATCAATATTTTTTTCATTTTATTGTCTAAAATTTTGTAAGACCCCCCACAAAGCATCCGCAAAGATGACAGCGGCCCTGAAGGAAATTATTTTCCTCGGTGCCTCCTATGCGGAGTTAATGTAAAAAAAGGGTTTTTGAATAACTTTAGTTATTTTTGGTAAACGTCTTTCGGTCTAACGGTCTTCGTCTCAGAATACTTATTTTGAATTCTTAGCAACGCCTTTAACAGATCTCTAGCATCATCATATTTCAAAAAAGTTTTTTTTTTATTTTCTTACAGCCGTCAATAAATTTTATGAATTCAACATTCAAGCAAAACATTCACATTACGCGGTTGATTTTTGTATGCAACTGACAGGTTACCGCCCTAAAGGTGTCGGCATAAATACACATACTTTCACTAGAATGTGGTCACAAAGCTAGAATATAAAATATTTTCCACAAAACGCAGTATTATATCGGTGATTTATTTTCAAAATATGTATGTATTTAAATAAATAAAAATATTTAAATGAGTGGAATACGTTTTTGAAGTGAAAACTTCTTTAGCACTGTTGTGATTTGAAACTCGATGAAACGAAAAAGCGACACTACAAAGAGATAAACATACATCTGTAGGATTTATTCTGCAAGAGAACGAGATAGTATAATCGGTCTCCTCTTTGTGCGGTGCTTTGAAGAATATCAGTCTCCTCTTTGTGCAGTGCTTCATAGCTTCCCCACTCTTGTCTACTTTAGTTTTAAGTTATGAAGGTTTCACTTCAACCGCGTGTGAATTGCACATTCTGTTATTTTTTTTGATTTTCTATGATTTTTAAAATTTTTTAAATATTTTTTTTATGTAAGTAATTACTCTTTTATTAAATTTTTAATATTTTCATTAATTACATTAGCAAATTTAAGTAGCAACACACAATAATATGCGAACTAAGTAATCTACGCCAATATTATAAAGAGGAAAGATTTGATTGTTTGTTTGTTTGCATTGAATAGGCTCCGAAACTACTGAACCGATTTGAAAAATTCTTTCACTGTTGGGAAGCTACACTATCCCCGGGTGATATAGGCTATAATTTATAAAGCTAGCTAGAAAAAGTATGCGGAAGGGGAACGGGGACGCACGGGAAATTTGATTCAGGGAGAAACAATGTATTTGGCATTGCAACGCATGCCGGGGACCACCTAGTATTTTATAAACATTAATAACTAAAAACAAATGAGTATATTCAAAATAACTAAAATTATTTTTAAAGTGCAGAAGTATTACTTTGTAAGGTTTATGTTTGCTTTTTGTTTACGTTATCGACACGGGAGGAAAACAATTCCTAAAGGCCTATGTCATTTAGGGGATGCCGCTGGAGGCTCTTTTAGTGAACTGAGGGAGAGGAAGTTCTGGTAAAGAAAACCATATGAGGGAATCTAGGGTCCAGCAGTGAAAAATGAGTGAAAAGCAAATCCATTGTGCACGAGGTTTTTTGTAATTAAAAAGAAAGACAAACATTCCCGGGTTACGAATAACCTGACAATACTTAAAAATCACCTTCTATCACCACAATAAGCGGAAAACGTTGCTTGTGTCATGATGGATACCAGCCGATGAATCGAACTCGGGACGCCTGGGTGGGACCCAAACGCGATTCCAACTCAGCCACTGAGCGGATGAGGTGGGCAGTTTAAATAATTACCTTCTAGATAGCATTAAAAATGACTTGTTCATTTTTATTTTTAATTAACAAAATAATGAATGTGAATAATATTGTAATGTTATGCATTTTTGTGTAATGTATTGTAAAATGTTATTATATTAAAGTTAGATAAATAAAATGTTATTTTCTCTTAACAGAACATCTATATAAAACACCTATTATTATTGTTGGCGTTATAATGGTAATATTTATGACAAATAGAAATTAAAGTACGAGTACCTATACATTTTTTAAGTTTTACATTAAAACAAAAACACTTCTTTAATATTTTATAATCCAATATTTTAGTATCCAGCTGAACGCTCCATTGCAATTTTCTTATGAAAATATTAAAATTTATCTCAGGTATTAAAAAAACTAATTATCTTCATCTTCTCGTTTAGCTTACAGCGTAATAGTTTCCCGTTTTAGTAACCCGTCTTCATGGCAGATTTAGAGTTTTATTAAAAATACACACAATTACTAGAAAATGTATTAAATTACTCGGTCGTCCGAAAAATAAAATAATGTAAAAATCTGTGAAATAAAATAATACCATTTTAATCTAGTTAATATATGTATTACTAACAAACTTACTTTTATTAAAATGTTAATTTTATGTTAAGCTTTCTTATTAATTTGTAAAAAAATGGTGACCCCACAATTGGTCCGGCGACTGTTGGTCCGGCGAAAGTTGATACGGCAACAGTTGGTCCGGCCGATAGTTCGTCCGGCCGACATTTGCCGACAATAATTTCGACTCTCCGAAGTAGCATGGCATGGCAGGCTTGAAGAAAACATCTTCTAAACTTTCGGCCGGACCAATTGTCGCCGGACCAATTGTCGCCGGACCAATTGTCGCCGGACCAAATGTCAGCCGGACGAACTGTCGTCCGGACCAACTGTCGCCGGACCAACTGTCGCCGGACCAAATGTCGCCGGACCAAATGTCGCCGGACCAACTGTCATGGAATCTATAAAATATAATCTAAATTAGCGAGATAAAATTAAGAGACAAAAACAACGAAAATGGTAAATAAGGGGAAGGGGAGGAACGTGTGGAGGTCGAACAAAGGACACGGAATCGCAGTCGGCTGGCTATTCGATTGGTCCCCTAAGCAGCCAATCCAATCCATTTAGAAGTCACAAGAACTTTCTCCGCGCGGCATAAAAAATCTGCCGCTCATTCTGTTTTAAACTCCCGGTCAAGACTCACTTGCAAATCGTGTTTGTACGCCCTTCACATCATTATTATTGTTAAATATTAAAGTACAGGGTGTTAAGGGACGTACTTGACTTACTTTAACCAGTGATTCCTGACATTATTTGGAGTAAAAAATGTAAATGAAATTTTGGTCTCCGGTGGCATTTTTGATGTTTTTTTTTTTTTTTTTCTTCAAAACATAAAAAAATGGTAGTTGTTGAACAGTTGGAGGCGGGGTAAGGGATTCGTCGGACACCTGGCTGAGTGACCAGTGACGACATGTGGATGAATTTTTTGTTGTTGTTTGATTTTGAAGAATAATTTTTTGAAAAAAAAAAGAAGTTGTAAAAAAGTCACCGGAGACCAAAATTTCATTTACATTTTTTACTACAAATAATGTCAGGAATCACTGGTTAAAGTAAGTCAAATACGTCCCTTAACACCCTGTATAGAGGAATCATACTAAGTTGTAAATTGTTAATAAACCTGTAAAGTAATGTACCGACATTCTACTTATTTGATTTACCACACCCTTTACACACTTTAAAACACATCATTAATATTTAACTATCATCACCCTATAACTGGTGACCTCCACAAAATACTTGCCTCTATAAACGAAAGAAAACCATCCTTTTATAGTTACTGTTTGTTTATTTGAAAAGATATACAGCTTTACTTTAATAAACAGATTTCAATAATAAATTATTTATTTATTACCTATTCAATCAATGTTGTTTTTTTAATGTAAGGGTACATGGGTTCGCCGCTTTGATGCGCCACAGAATAGCCTGGGTGAGACAGCGCTACCAAAGATCGGAGAACACTCTCGTCCAGGCCGTGGTCCAGTGGCAGGGCGCGCCTCTTCACCAAACATGGAGAATTCATCTGAAGCCCCCGTAGTAGATATACAAGTACTAATTATTTAATTCTTTCTTTTTATAGTATGTAAATCCATTTTATGTAATGAATACTTTTTTTATGGCAGACAGAGTATTGCACTAGTAGTGTATTAAAATATAACTAGCCGTTGGAAACAATAGTTATATTGCTTCAACGTCCAACGCTGTTGAAAATAATTAGCGCCAACAGTTGAAATATAATACCTACTTGCGAATATTATTCAACGCAGTCAACGATTCAACTGCCTGATAAATAAAAAGGGTTAAGAGTTTGTACTTCGTGAACAACATTACTCGATATTTTAAATGGTCTTTTGGAAATGTACGTAACTACTGCACTTTCTATTTTATTTTCCCATCCAATACGGCCGATACGCAGCGCCAGGGGACAATCAAATTTATCAACGACAAGCAAAAAAATAACCTATTAATAATTGTCAATGTCAGTCGCCTAACAGCTAAGTTTTGTACCTATTGTTTTCAACGGTGTTGGAATGATATAATCAAAAGGGTCAAGAGATCACACTTCGTGAACGATATTATACCCAACTACACAAGGTCTTTTGGTAATGAACGTACCTACTGCACGTTTTTTTTTTATTTTCCCATCCAATATGGCCGATCGCAGCGCCAGGGAACAATCAAATTTATAAACGACAAGCAAAAAATAACCTATTGATAATTATCAACGCCGGTCGCCTAACAGTTAAGTTTTGTATCTATTGTTTTCAACGGTGTTGGAATGATATAATCAAAAGGGTCAAGAGATCACACTTCGTGAACGATATTATACCCAATTAGACATGGTCTTTTGGTAATGTACTTACCTACTGCACGATTTTTTTTATTTTCCCGTCCAATACGGCCGATCCGTAGCGCCAAGCAACAAGCGAATTTATCAGTGACAAGCAAAATATATCGTCAACGTCTTTAATATTTCAACAGGGTAATATTTTCAACCCCTAAACCAACGCGCAACGTCTTCCAACAGTTTCAACTTTCAACTTTATTATAGGATTATTATTACGTGTGTGGGGCGTGGGGCATAGTGATAAGTGATAATAATAATACATCAATGATTCGGGGAACCACCCGTTAAAAGGGATTCCTTAATACGATTTTGATATATTTTTTGTATGTTTTTTTGTTAGTATCGTGTCGATCTCCTAAATTATAGTTGCGTCAACGTCGACGTTATTTTCAACAGATATTTTCAACAGTTGAAAATCGCCAACAATAATGACGTTGGCGTTGGATGGAATTATCGTCAACGCCCAGTACTATATTGCACCCACCGCTCTGTCCGGCTGAAATAAATAACTTATTAATATTATTATTATCTGAAAATAATACCCCTAAGTATAAATACTTACAAGATGGTTTATTCTTACATTTTCTAAAGTGCAGTTAAAAGTTTAATAAAATGAAAAACGGGCAGCGCTGTACATTATCATTTTTAATCGAGATAAAATAAGCCATTATTGTGGCTAGTACAATCATAATTAAGGCTTGATATTGCGAAATTCAGGGGGTGGCTTTATACCGTATTAAAGTCGGGAGGGTCGTAATTTTTGGACCATCGCTGGGCGTTTTATAAACGAGGACGAAGTGCCAAAATGGACCAAGTCCCTTTTAAGAACAAATATTTAAGCTTCTGAATATTTATTTTACTTCCATCCACTTTTCAAAATACAGAGTGAACAAAATTACCTAGATCTAAGAAAGATTGCTCTTGATGTACGTACTAGTTTATTACTTAATTTTTAATAACTTTCCTTTGAAAATTAACATTTTTGTCATATTCAAAGGTTGTTGAAATCACATTTTTTTATTTGTTTTGTGAAGCGCTTTGAAGAATTAGGAAACCGCTTCAAATGAAAATGATAAAATATTAGACTTTTAGATCAAATTCTTCTGCTCGATTTTACAAATAATAGCAAATTAACATTTTCAATACTAATATTTGTTTATTTACGCCTGTTTAGGCTTTACATGCATATAACAATATTTACGAAATTATACTGGTAAATAGTGCAGGAAAACACTGTTTAAAACACTTCCACAAAAATAAATATGAAGTAAAAATATTATTGAATTTGGTACACACAGTGTATGGTTACAAAATATAAAAAATATAAAATAGTTTTTTTTTATCTTTCAGTCTACAAAATACCGTTAATGTGTTAGTCAATTTAAATAGCTTTATCAAAATATTCCCCTACTTGATGAAAAAAACCTCAATAATGCACGCTTAAATATTAAAATTGATGTGCTAAATGTATCAACAACATCGGAGTATTTGTTTCCTAGCTGTTGAATCCGTCGCATAGGAGTGTAATATTGGGACATTGATGTAGAATTGCTACAATAATATGGTAGATACTCTCTTGTAACTGACCTGTCTGGAGTATGAAAAGAGATTACATATAATAAATCAGGGGTATCAAACATTGAATAAATGATTTTATACAAACAGGTTAAATCGGAAATTTATTTATTTATTTATTTATTAATTTTCAGGAAATCGACAGTTTATATTTATTTCAGTTTGTACATAGCTATTAAATAGCCAAAATAAAACCAATTACGGATTTCCTCCTTGTGGCTTTACTTCTACTGAGACAGCATAATAAGAATAAGTAAGTTAATTTTATAAAAAAAGGAATATTAATCCAAAATTACATAAACAAAAAAAAATATGTATATATATATACTCAAAACTATTTTTTTAATATAAAAATAAAATAAAAAAATGATTCTAGGATCAGATAATTTTATTGAATTTAATGAATAAAGGACGTTATCGTAATTTAGGCATTCATCTTAAAAATTTATTTTGGATTCTTTCAATCGCACGTGAATGAACTTCATAATTTGGGGACCAAACCGTGGAATTTTATTCTACATGACTCCTTACCAGTGACATATACAATGTTTTTAAAGTATTAACATTATTGAAATTACTAGATATCCTTTAAATAAAGCTTAACATTTTCAAATCTTTATTGATTATTATTTCTATATGCTTGATAAAGTTGAGTTTCGTGTCAAACCAAATACATAAGTCATTAATTTCCGAGACAGATACTAACATTACTAACAACATATTGTTAATGGAGTAATCGAAAAATATTGTTTTCTTTATTCGATAAAACCTCATAATTTGACATTTGCTTGTGTTAAGTTGCAAGCGGTTATCATGACACCATATATAAATCTCTAATATTTACTATTAAATGTATGATATTAAATCGAAAATAATCTGTAATTTATTTTTACCACAGATGATGACTGGTTGCACTGGTGCACCTATTTATAAACCCTATCTTGGATTTGTACTTTTATATGTAGGTAGTGGGTACCTATATTCTTGTTTGGCTCTTTTTTATTTATTTTCCGTTGTTGTTTGTGTTACGATACACAAATACGCCACTGCGCAAACTACAGTTTCACTCCCTCGCCGCTAGCTTACCGGCGCGCTACGGGCGGCGGAACCCAAGCAAGCCACCGTCGACAGCGAGCCGCCAACCGCATTCTTCTCCAGCGCCTGGCTTGAGCGCCCGTGTTGTCGTAAACCGTTCCGCACAGTTCCGGAACATTCTGCAAGCCACGATGCAGCGTGTTTTGCATAGTGACTTGCGGGAACTCCAAGAATGGCTATATTCTTTCCCGTCACTGAATCTACAAGAGTTCAGCCCCCAAGCTGTTTTCCCCCCTTATTTGCGTGTGTTAGTGTTAGCGGACCTAAATGGGGGTCCCTACATTCTGCCGACAGACTAGCTCAGGTTTTAGTCAGCAGAGCGGGAGAGGCCCTCACCACCAGGGTGGTAGGATCTGTGAGGCGTGTGTGGGTCTTTCCTGAAATAAAGCTCAAATTTCTATGGGCTGGGAGAAGGCAGTGAAACCAGTAATCAGGGTAAACATCAGTTATATTGGGTAAAACACCTGCGTAAATACAATATCACAATAATGCATACAAGGTTATTCAGGGTAGCAACAACAGTTATATCTAAAAAAGAGGAATCTATCTCTATAATCTCTCTGGTAGGGCTATTTATCTCCGCGGTGAATTTACTGCGAACACACGCAAATAAGGGGAGTTAAATTGGTTCAGGTACTCACAGCTGGGGGCTGAACTCTTGTAGATTCAGTGACGGGAAAGAATATAGCCATTCTTGGAGTTCCCGCAAGTCACTATGCAAAACACGCTGCATCGTGGCTTGCAGAATGTTCCGGAACTGTGCGGAACGGTTTACGACAACACGGGCGCTCAAGCCAGGCGCTGGAGAAGAATGCGGTTGGCGGCTCGCTGTTGACGGTGGCTTGCTTGGGTTCCGCCGCCCGTAGCGCGCCGGTAAGCTAGCGGCGAGGGAGTGAAACTGTAGTTTGCGCAGTGGCGTATTTGTGTATCGTAACATTTGTTTTGTTTAATCGCTATTTATATACGTCAAACTTATATTTTTTACCAATGTACTGTAAATTTCTCTAATTTCGAAATGAGTTTTATAATTCATACACAGTGTTCTTTGTAAAAAAAAAAATATTAAACTGTTAATATTTGTTATTCGCATTTTCGCTGTTTACATATAAATATAAAATGTAAACATTTGGTTAAAATATTTAAATGTGGGTGTTTCGTTCATTGTTTTTTTTTATAAACGAACAAAGAAAGTATCTGAGCAAGTCCCTGACGGTTCAAAGGTTTACTCACTGTTTTATGCCAGTTGTAGATTGGTACTTGTTTATTATCTAGTCGATTCCGGCGTAGGCGTGTCGACACAAAGTAGTGTTTTCAAGAGGGAAACCCATTCGCGAAAAAGTAAGTGAAGCCTTCGGGTTGTAAAAGATGTAAGTGCCAGTTTATAGGTATGCGCAGCCTCCCACTATAAATGGCACGTACACTTTTACTTGATTTAGCGAACATTTACGGCTTCTTTGTGAGACGATGTGTACATTTTACAGATAGGAGTGAGCCCCTAGACTTTGTGTGAATACCGCACAAGAGACCCAACTGCTCCCAACCGCCTGGAGCCAATGAGAATAGTGTGTTGTGAGGCTGAAGGCGGTGGTGAGGGGGAGGATATGGGGAGAGAAAGATGGGGAAGTAACTGGCTATTCATATCTAGTCACAAAACACGGCTAAGGCCATTTCAAGAGGTCTTATACCAGGGCGATACTATGAGTGTCCTCCAATCCGGAACGTGCCGCAAATATACCTTTTAATTTTTAGTTACTAATTGTGAAATAAAACATATTCATCAATTAAAATTTACTTTCGCTCGCCGGGATTTGTACCTGATAATTTCAGATCGCTAGTCGAGAGCCATACCCCTCGACCACGGATGGAGCCAAAAACTAATAAAATACATTTTTGAAGTGAAAACTTCTTTAGCACCGTTGTTAATTGAAACTCGCTGAAACGAAAAATAGCGACAATAAACACATACATACATCTATAGCATTTAGCATGCGAGAAAATGAGATAGAATAATCGGTCTCCTCTTTGTGCAATGCTTCGTAGCCTCCCCACTCTTGTCTACTTTAGTTTTCTGAGGGTTTCACTTCTACTGCGATGAATTTTATCCATCGTTTGTCCATCCCCTTAATTGACTACCATTCTCCTTCAATTATTCAGAGGTTGAGTTGTACCAATTATTACTATGTTTCTATATGAATCACGAGCAATGTGATTGTACAATACAATTGATAATACCTAGTTCCTTTTCTTAAATTTTCAAACAATATTGCATTATACATTCGTAAACGAGAAACTTTGAACACGACATATCGTACATTGCCATTACGTTACTGAAATAACATTTTGTTGAACTTTAAAAAGAGGATAAGAAAAATTAATGCATAAAAGTTTAGAATTCCTTAAAAAAATACGTAAAGGCAGAAACAGTTTTTTTGCACTGTCGACAATAATAATAATAACATAGGTCCAACTCCGAGCAGAGCTGCTTCCAGTAACGATCAATCGTTACTCGTTATGCGACATCTACGAACGAAAAATTGCTCGTCGTCGTGACGCACTTTGTCGAGTGTTTCATTTTTACGTATTCTTCAATGTCGAACCGTCGAAGTGATGTTTATATTGGCAGCCCTGTGAACAATATTTCTGACGTTTTTGAGTTCTCTGTGGTGTGAATTAGAAATGTCAAACAGTTGATAGTATTCGGAATAGCTGGGGGTTCAGGGTGTATTACAGGTCTACTTCAGCTAGCTCGACTTGATTTTTTGCAGCCAACATCGCTGGTAAATCAGCCAATGTAATACGGAACCAATGCATAGATACGCAAACAACTCACCACTCACTTCTCGGTATCGATTGGTTCAACCCACTCGTTTTTCGTGTGGAATGACTTTGTACGTTTGGCTGCTAAATATGTACCTTCGATGAGGCTCGAGAATAACCAAGTCGACCAATGTATGTAAATGCGAGCGACCTGGCTTGGAGAATAGCGGCCCTGGAGAGAAGCCATATCACTCCGATTTTTTTCGTTCAGTGATAAGGTTTTGAAATCTTTAGGTAAAAAATGTAATATAATCTGCTTACAGCTAAATCCTTCCGATTCGAAGGGGCTGAGATAAATTACTATCGTAATTTGTGGACCATGCGCATCTGGTGAAGGATTGCAATAGACATTACACTGGTATAAATTATATTTAGTTCTCTTGATATTAACATACTGCAATAATAACAAAGTTTTTAATTCCGAAATGGTAGTCAATGGCCAATAATGGTAGTGTGGCCATAACTGCGGATCGAAGTCTGACATATATATATTTAAAATTGATTTTCTTTTTTCGTCATTTTAAATCAAGACCAGAACCAAATCTCAAACCACTCGGCCACAAAGATTGTTAAAATAATAATGATTTAGAAAATGAGGAAATTACTTGTGTCATTATTCTTTCCGAGTGAAGAATTTTCAGTAAAATCCATGTGAAGTATCTGAAAGAGCCGGCTCATATGAGAAAGGTTTAGTATGTGAAACTATAAGAGAGCCATAAAAGAATGACACAGGTTCACACTAAAGTGACGTCACCGGGGTCAAGGGACCGTATTCTTATTATTTCATAAAAGAAAAATGTTATATCCACTAAATCGTTAAAATCTCATTAAACGAACTCTTTGTGGATCCTTATTACACTTTTAATGTAATATTTTAATTTAGTACATCGAATTTATCGAAATTATATTCGACCAGTCAGTGGCTGGGTTGGTATCGCGTCTGCGTCCCACCCAGGCGTCGCGAATTTAATTCCTCGGCTGGCTAAGTCCTCCATCATAATGCAAGCAACATTTCCGCTCCCTTAATAATTATATTTTTAAGTATCTGAGTATGAGAATATAGAAGAGCAGAGTTTTGTCTTCCCCATTGTAACGTATCGTCTTGTTACCGGAGAGCTAGCTCAGAATAATATAATTATAGATATTTAAATAATTGCTGTTTTTGTACCTACCATTGTACTTCCTCCAATCTGCCTTCTCTGCCTTCTCACCGACTCGGGTCGCTTGGGTTGGGACAAAGGGGGGATGAATTTAATTATAAAGGTTTTAAAAATATGGATTTTAATAAGGTTTGGCTAGGTCTTCTTAGTACATGATCTTAATTATACTTATATCTACTTATATCTAAATCTTTAATGGTTGTCATATGGTTCGGGGATAACTAACTTTCAACTTTGCGATGCGTAACTTCGTTGGCGATCTGCGGGAGCCTTTCCAGGCACGGGGACGGGATGCGGTGACAAAGCTGTGGCGGTAAGCAATGGGCAGCAAGCAGTGGGTGGCGGTGGCACGCGGTAATATCGTTTTGCACTATCTTATTGTTCGCAAGGGCGGCACTTTGTAATACACTCTTCTAATATTGTTATTTACGCAGTCTTCGTTTAACACTTTCACTGGCGATATTAACTCTCCTTTTCATGTATCTTGCTTCCTCAATTTCCGAAGGATCTCTTCTTTACTCTTCTCGCGCTCCTCCTTCTCTCTGGTCTCGGTCTCGACTCCTGTTTCTTCATCCACCGCCCAGCATCACGCCGCTGGGCGGGGAACGCGCACTTGCCGTTGTACACTATACGTGTCTCCTCTCCGTCCCGGTCTTGATCTTGACTGCTTGCACCGGCGCGCGTGCTCTCTGAACTGGTGGGACCCGTGGCCCTACCCCGCAATTCTCCCTTCCTCCCTCCTGTCCTTTCGCTCCATATCTGTCAACACTCTCTTTGTCTTTGAATGCACAATGCCAGATAAGGTTTAATTCAAATTTACTTGTGACGTAATTTGATTCGTCACAATACCCCCTTCGTTACAAAAGAAAATTTTGGTTTCCTAGAAATAAAAATTTTCTTTTCCCCTTTTCCCACATGACAACCTTTATATGTTTACTCATGGAAAATCTTAAATTCTAAACAATTCTTATATCCGGAACGCTACTTAAGATCTAAACAAAACTTATATTTTAAACAATTCAAAATTAAACATTAATAATCTTAATCAACATTTACTTGTCCACCAAATGTCTAAACTTCTTTTATCATCTCCCCATATCGAATGACAATCCTTTCCGCTTCATACTCTTTTAAACCAACATCAAAACTCACATTAATATGTGGCCCATCAATAAAATACAATGACAAGAAAACCATAAGATACAATGAAACATAATAATAGCAACGATAAACAATAACACTCGACTAACATAAACACTTCTTATTTAACAAAGCGGTCTTGTCCTCTCTAAACACTTGAGGATCGTATTCACTGTTTATTTATGAAGCTCTTCCCAACCATATGACCAAAAACCAATGACAACATAACATGATTTGACAAAAATTTCAATGTACCAGGATGGGTAAGGAATGGATGCATACGTACCACTTGAGTTCAATCTCCCATCATTACCGCTGGCAAGTCTGAAGTATAATAAAATTTTATACCTGCTTACGCGTAGATCTTTTTGGTTTTACTCTTAATCAAACATATTTTTTGTAAAGGAGGCCGTTACTAATACTTATTCACTCCTCAATTACATAAATCTATAAACTTCTACATCATCGATAACGAAAACAAGAAATCTGGTGTACATGCCATAGTACGTCTGAGAATGGATGAAAAAATTAAAAAAAAAATGATTACAGAGTTGTAGTGTATCTCCCGACGCGATACACATTGAAAATTAGGCGCCAGGTAATTTCTATTACACGGAGAAACCACCAAAACCGGAATGTAGAATCTTTCGAATCACGTTTTCCTCTTCACGCGTTCTTTCGCATTCTATCGCATTTTTTCGCATTATTTGCACTTTTACACAATCTTCGGCCTTTTGTCACGCGCGCAGACTACTACTCAAGTATGGAGACATTTAGGTACACTCATATTACTTTTCATCGAACGCGCGTATTTGTACCACTCAAATCGTGCAAAGTTCAGTGCTCACATTCGTTTGACGACAACACTAACACCGGCCTTTTATCACGCATGCAGACTACTATTCGTAAAAATTTCATCAAACATGCATATTTGTACCACTCAAATCGTGGGACATTTAGTGCTCGCCTTCGTTTTCGCATTTTAACTCGCTTTTCGCATTTTTTCACTTGTGGACGCACTACTACCAACACCGGTCTTTTATCACTCACGCTGATTACTTTTAAAATATGGAGACATTTAGGTACTCGGCATACTTATTTCGTCAAACGTTCGTATTTGTACCTCTCAAATCGTGTCAGTGGTAGGTGCTCCATTCTATCGCTCTCATAAAACGTACCTAACGCAGTTCATCTGCACATTCACGCACGCCCCCTTATTTTCTCATCTGCGCAGGCTTTCGAAACATCGCGAGACTTTAGGTGCAAGATAATGTTCGGTTTCGCCAAACGCAGATATTTGTTTTCCTCAAATCGCGTTAGTAAGTGCGTCTTAACCTTAACCCTTTCTCTTCCCTCGACATCTTTCGCCTTCAATTTTGAATTATCGGATTTTTACCGAACACATAAAATTGATCAAAATTGTGGTATGGAAATATATTTCTCCGAATGACATTTAGAATTATATTTTTATTCTTACACCGTCCATACACGGCAATCTATATTACTGATTCTATAATTTATTTGGTTCGATGACCTTTGTCAACGGGACAAAGACGTATTCCTTACTTTGGGTCAAACACCCCTGCTTAAATATCAGCAAAAAATAACCTCGACTAGGTACCCTAAAATCATTAGCCCAAACACATAAATTTAGGCAAACAA
Organism: Limnephilus marmoratus; assembly: GCA_917880885.1. Lineage (NCBI taxonomy): Eukaryota > Metazoa > Arthropoda > Insecta > Trichoptera > Limnephilidae > Limnephilus > Limnephilus marmoratus. The sequence goes on from OU862918.1 coordinate 3,389,221, forward strand.
CCAAAAAAAAATACTTGACATCGCCCGTCTTACTTGTGACCGTATGAAATCTAAAACACTCTTGAAATTATTATTCTGCCGATCGGTAATAAAAGGTTTGAACTCCGGTACCTACCGACATTCCCGAATAAGTCAACGCGCCGATTTGTAAAATGATTTAATAGCCTGCCAACAAAAAATAACACTTGATAATCCCGCCGTCAGCTAATACTCGTATTACGTCTCCGACCTCGCCGCACATTTGTTTATAATAACAACGTTAACAGAGAAAGATTATATTCAAAATATAACACATCTCATATTATCAAATAATATTATGAGATAGCAACGATAAAAATCTAACCCAAACTAAACGAAGAAAAGGATATACCTAAACAAGGTTATACAAGACAAAGGGAACTCATATGAGTATCGAGAAAAAGTACAAGAAATTCACTATAATAAAAACATGCAAATATTTACCTTCTTTTCAGGGACGGAGTTCATGAATGTCGATAACATTAGTGATAGGTATAGTAAAATACCTAAAACTGCCACACGTTGGGCGACATTGTAACGTATCGTCTTGTTACCGGAGAGCTAGCTCAGAATAATATAATTATAGATATTTAAATAATTGCTGTTTTTGTACCTACCATTGTACTTCCTCCAATCTGCCTTCTCTGCCTTCTCACCGACTCGGGTCGCTTGGGTTGGGACAAAGGGGGGATGAATTTAATTATAAAGGTTTTAAAAATATGGATTTTAATAAGGTTTGGCTAGGTCTTCTTAGTACATGATCTTAATTATACTTATATCTACTTATATCTAAATCTTTAATGGTTGTCATATGGTTCGGGGATAACTAACTTTCAACTTTGCGATGCGTAACTTCGTTGGCGATCTGCGGGAGCCTTTCCAGGCACGGGGACGGGATGCGGTGACAAAGCTGTGGCGGTAAGCAATGGGCAGCAAGCAGTGGGTGGCGGTGGCACGCGGTAATATCGTTTTGCACTATCTTATTGTTCGCAAGGGCGGCACTTTGTAATACACTCTTCTAATATTGTTATTTACGCAGTCTTCGTTTAACACTTTCACTGGCGATATTAACTCTCCTTTTCATGTATCTTGCTTCCTCAATTTCCGAAGGATCTCTTCTTTACTCTTCTCGCGCTCCTCCTTCTCTCTGGTCTCGGTCTCGACTCCTGTTTCTTCATCCACCGCCCAGCATCACGCCGCTGGGCGGGGAACGCGCACTTGCCGTTGTACACTATACGTGTCTCCTCTCCGTCCCGGTCTTGATCTTGACTGCTTGCACCGGCGCGCGTGCTCTCTGAACTGGTGGGACCCGTGGCCCTACCCCGCAATTCTCCCTTCCTCCCTCCTGTCCTTTCGCTCCATATCTGTCAACACTCTCTTTGTCTTTGAATGCACAATGCCAGATAAGGTTTAATTCAAATTTACTTGTGACGTAATTTGATTCGTCACACCATCTGGTTATTTTCTCTCTTTGTTCAGCAATTTATTCAATAATTTTAAAGCAACTATCTGCAAAAATAGCATTGCCATGATACTATTCGATAGGAGCCAGTTGTGGCTCTATAAATAGCGGCTTCTATATTTTAAAATGTTTACATAATGAAAATTTTTCTCTAGTTTCAAAGTTATAAAACTTAGCATGAGTCTATATAATTTTATAGACCTTCAATAACGTATAAATTTGAGTAATTTATTCCAAAAAAATATCGTAGGTGGTTCACAAATCCACTGGAAATGCCTTTCTGTGAAAATTTATAGACTCGTCCATCAATCACAACATTTTCTTTAAAAGGTTCTCAGAAAATAAACCCCACAAAAATGTCTCAGAAATAATTCTATGAAGGTTTTTCAGAGATTTATTATGAAGGTATGAAAGAACTATCACATACAAATTTCTTTAATCGAGTGCTTATTTATGTAAAGTACCTACCTGCGTCATCTATCAGAATTTCTTTTCTTACACTAAGATTCACGTTTTCTTTTTAACAGTATCTGGCTTATTGTTTACTTGTAGTTAATATCCGGCTTCGCCCGAGTCAGAACACACTTTTTGAATATCTTCAGTCTTGTTGAACAAATAATAACAAAAGTAAGTGAATTAATTTAATGAAAAAAAAGAATTAAGGTTTTTTCATCAACATTTCATATTAGAATGGAGTTCCACAAACAATTCGTATTTATTTATTTATTATTTTTATTTTAGTTACTTATATCTTTAAGTTAACAAATTACTAATTTATCATAACTTACATTTTTTATTGCTTAATTTGGCTCCTACAATCCATATTGAATCTACTAGAGACATATAGTAGACTTCATAATTTCCGACGGCGCATTACAATATTTCATTCTTTTGTAGAGTGAACTATTTTGCGTATTGGCTTTGTCTTTTTTGGAACTCTGGGTTCATTGAACGTCTTTGTTTCCATATTTTACATAATTTTGTTTGAAAAGTATTTTGGTAACAGGTTGTTTACTATTTTATGTATAATTAATATCATCGCATTCCAGGTCAACATCTGTTTCATTGTTAGCCAACTTAACTCCTCTGGCATTTTACTTTAGAAATATAATGAGAAACTTATTTCCACAATAATTTATTTAACCGTAACCGGTTTCAGCCTGGTAAAGACATCTTCCGACTGGTACGAATTATTCTTAATCTACGATTTGTATACATAACATATGGATGAAGGGGGAAAGGGTGGTCTACAAGGATTTTATTCAATTACTAGCAGACCCGGCCACACGTTGCTGTGGCTAACGAAACACAACGCCATTATCCAACCTTTATAAAATTCACGCAACCCGCTTGCCAGCTGCCTGAATTGAATACTTGAATTTATCGGCTTTTCTCTACCATAATAAGCATGTATACGTAATATAAACCTTCCTCTTTAATCACTCTATCTATTGGTGAAAACCGCATGAAAATCCGTTGCTTAGTTTAAAAGATCTATGCGCACATACATTTTGAGCGACTTCGTATCTAATAATAATATGGGTTTTCTTTAATTTGTTACTATGTAAGTCGTCTTTGACTGTCGAATTTCTAATTATTTTGGTTATTCCCAGTAGGCTTAATATCCTCGGGTTTGTATCGTTTGGGGAATCCTTACAAATAATGTGAATTATTAACAACCTAATTTTTTTGTTGTCATGTCTATTCTTATATATTGATTTTTAAAGGAACACATGTTTTACATTGGAGTAGGAATAATCTTTAAATGGTCATTATAAAAACAAAATACACACTTTCCTTCCTTTAGAACCATAGGTCGGCAACCTTTTGTGGTCCAAGGGCCAAATATTTGACGTGGGAACTTGCCCCCCGGGACGGATCTCATTTGGCTAGGTAGTAGTTTTTATAAGGTCGAAATTTGTCAACTTTTATGGGGGGGGAGTTACAAATCATTACAGTATAACTACAATATTTCAGTTCTAAAAATAAAACGGTTTTCGTATTTTTACGACATTTATTGTTGTTGAAATGGCTACATAAATAAAATGGCAATATAAATCATTTTGTAAGAAAGAATAAAAGAAATGTCAAAGAAACTTCGAAACAGAACTCAATTTTTGTTGTTGGATTTGACTTGAAAGTTCTTTAATATTTACTTGCATTTTTGGTGTGGAGACGCGTAGTATTGCGTCCAAATGTAAATGTGGTAGCAGTGTTTGTTTTTCCGATAATTAGGAATTGAAAAGTTTGCTCCCAAATATACGTACTACCAAACATGTAATTATTTGCTGAGAAAACCTATTTATTAATTCTTTGTACTTTTCGGAAGTCAAACTCCCGTAGAAATCTAACAAGTTATTTTTTTCCTTGAATGCCATTTTAAGGATACTATCTCTTTGCAAATCTATCATGTTGATTTGTAAATAGCTTGGTACATTATCCATATCCACTGCGAAGGGGTTTTCGAAAATCTCCATCTTGAGATTTTTTTAAAATCAGCAAACCGGTTTTCAAACTCAGTTTGAAGTTGTAGTAATGCCATTTTCATGTTAGTGTTTTCCGAAATAAAATTTATTACAGCTTCTTCTACTGCTTTCTTGCAATTTGAAAAATGATCAAGTATCCTTTCATCCACATGCTTGATATTTCAAATGATTTAACATCTGAATACATACGACATATCAATTTATTTTTTCCCTGTAAACGAGTATTGAGTAGGTTCAGTTCGGCAGTCAAATCAGTTAAAAATCCAAGGCAAGTTAAAAGTAACGTGCGTTGCGGCGAAAATCTTGCGGGCCGCACCAAGACTCCTCGCGGGCCGCAGGTTACCGACCCATGCTTTAGTAGAACATAATAAGAATATAATTTATATGGTAGCGGAAATTTAGCAAATGATTCTAATTTCTTATTCATTACAAGTTTGGGTCTAGTTATTTAGTTATTTTCTGTATTGAATTTAATGTTCCTTTTTTACATCTTCTTACGTTAGCCAAATTATGAATAATATATATCTACATAGCTTTTCACTATTTTACGGCATCTCAAGATTTAGCCACTTTCTAGAAGCTGTAATTGAATCGTATGGATTCATACAAGTTAACTACATATTCGATAAAGCATTGTAACCTTTAAGAAGCTATTGTGTAGCTGCATGTAAATGTAAAGCACTCCTGGTCTCGGCACCAGCTTACTGTTCTCTCTCCTTTATGGTATCGTGGCTCATTGTTCGGGTTATTCGGGTTGTTCCGGGGTATGTTGTCTTCGTGAAGTTTCCTGGTTGCATTAACACACAGTTGCACCGCTTGTCTGCTTTATGCTTTTTTCTGTTCTCTACGATCGTATTTTGAGTGGCATGATGTTTTGTATTTTTGTTATTACTGTTAAGGGGGTATTCTAGTCTTCAGGCATGAATGGTAGGTATTTTTTCTGGTGCAATAAAAAAAACAATATTTTAAATATCTAATATAATACCAAATATTTATTAAACATTAAAAATACTTAAAAAAAATAAAAATCAAAAAGTAACTTGGCGATGAATTGGACGTTGATGGGCGTTGATTGAATCTCAAAAAAAACGGCGAGCCGTGGTTGACACGATTGCAACCCTTCTGGTAATCAGAAAAAAAACGACAAATTAATTCTTAACCCAAACAAATGTTGCTATATAGAAATATTTCGTAGACAAAAATGGGAGAACATAAAGCACACTTAGCAGAAGGACAAAGAAATTCGGAAAATGTTTGTATTTTTCTTTACGTCTTTTTTTAAAGAAAATAAGGCTACAAACTTTTCTTATACTTCTTGGGCATTAAATTAATTTATCTGCTACCGATTTACACACATCAATGTCATTCACTAGCAAACTTAAAACTAACTTAAAAATTTATGCAAGTACAAAAATGATTTGATTTTATTATGTGGGAGTAGTGATTTTGGGGGAGAGGGAGGACGGTGGGAGGAGTCAACATAACATGGGAAAGTTGTTAATAAGGGTGATTTACAAGGTGGTTTTATTTTGTCAATTAAATTAATTTTTTACCCCACTTTTTTTGTTTATTTCTAAGGTTTCTAAAGCGTACAAATTAAAATATATGTGTTTATATTTGAATGTTTACTTGTTTTTTTTTTCTTTGTTGAAGCTATGGTCTCTCTATATATGTATGATGATTAGCAAACTCGGAAGTGTTATTATTTTGTTAACATAGTTCAAGGTCCCTGATTCTTGTTCTAAAATTTCTAATACCAATACGTACAATACAATTCAGTGCGTGACAATTATTACATTCCAAGGTGTATTTCTGTACAGTATAAATGTTTAAGTTAGTTTTAAGTGTGCAAGTGAATGGATTCGTCGAAATCAGTAGCAGATACATAAATTAGAATTTTAGAAACAAATGTACACGGAAAGTAAAACTCTTCAAAACAAAAGGTTTTACACCAATATACATATTTTGTAATAGTAAAACCAATTTTTTTTCTTTCATGCAATGAAGTTTGTACTATAAATACATCATGTGATAGTATTATTTCGCCCGCCATGCTAGAAGTGTCCCTGTGTTATGGAGGGTGAAGTTTACAGATTCAATTAAAAATTCGATTAGAATCGAATTCTATAATGGTGTATATCATCATCATCATTACATAGTATAAAATGAAGTCGCTCAAAATGTATGTGCGCGTTAATCTTTCAAACTACGCAACGGATTTTCATACGGTTTTCACCAATAGATAGAGTGATTGAAGAGGAATGTTTTTTTTTTTTTTTTTTTTTTTTTTTTTTTTTTTTTTTTTTTTTTTTTAATTTATTTATTTTGGTACATACAATAATGACATTACATTTTTCAGATACATTTTTTATATAACGTGATTCACCTTTTTTTAGAGCATGCTCGTGTAAAAAAGGTGGAGCAGCGTGTGTGAAAAACTATTTAACATATTTTTTTAGAATTATAATATATATTTTTATATATATATATACATATAAATATTCAAAACAAGATATATGAAATAGAATAGAAAAAAAAAGAAAACAGTATAAAAAAGAAGAAGAAGAGGAAGAGGAAGAGAGAAAAGAGAAAAGAATATAAAAGTAAATGGATTTCCAAAATCAATTGTCGAGAGACATTCTATTGTATTATTAAATTGAATTATTGTAATATGCTAATGATTTAGTGTTTTTATAGAACTTTTGAATTTTTTATAATTAATTTCCAATCTTAAGTTAAGGGGTAACTGGTTAAACCACTTGACTCCAAAATATTTATAAAAATGTTGGGCTGTAGTGGTATTACAACGCGGGATAGTTATAGAACCAAGAATATTTGGTCTTTTGCTGTTTGAAATAGATAATGAGTTATCATTGTTGAAACAATCTTTGTGGATTTGTAAAAGTGTAATTTTTTTATAAATATTGTGTAGTGAAAGGACTTTAAATTCTTGAAATAATCTTATGGTGGGGAAATCATATGGTTTTTTTAGAATTATTTTTATTAATAATTTTTGGATGATTTCTAAAGGCATGAGAGAAGTTTTGAATGCACCACCCCAACCAAGAATTCCATATTGTAATACAGATTGGATCAGTGAGAAATAGATAGTTCTTAATAGTTTAAAATTTAATATGTTTCGTATTCTAAGAAAAATGTACATTAATTTTCTTAATCTTTCTACTGTTGCATTGATTTGTATTTTCCACTTTAAATTGCTATCTATAATTACACCGAGGTATTTTATATTAGTTTTAACAGTGAGTACAGAGCAGTCAGGTTTACATAAATTTGTGTTTCTATTGCAATTGTATGAATGTATACTTATCATTAAATTTTCAGGGAATGCATGTTTATTAATGGTGAACGGTATTACAAAGGTTTTTTCCGTATTAAGTGACAGCAAGTTTGAATCGAACCATTTTTTTAGGATGTTTAAGTCTAATTCTGCTGTTTTCTGGGTTTCATTCCAAGTTAAACCTTCAGTTAGAATTGCTGTGTCGTCTGCATATGAAATGAGTTTAGATTTTATGTTAAGTTTAAACATATCGTTGACATAAATGATAAAAAGAATTGGCCCCAGTACAGTTCCCTGCATGTATAATACATGTAAATTATATTAGAGAAAAGCCGAGAAATTCAAAGAAAACATACTTTTGTGCGATTTAAAACGGCTGGCGGGCCGTACTACAGTCCTTTTGAAATTCGTTCTACGGAAGAAATTGGAAAATAGATATCCTAGAGTGAGTAGGTATTTGATTTTCCCTTTTTAAATATCCAGTGTTGCATTGCAAGCATTGTATAATTAGTGGCGATCGCTAACTATATTATTATATAAATAAAAAATAATAGATAATAATATAGTTGATTCAAGAGGAAGATTTATATGTATAATACATGCTTAATGAAAGATGGAGGAAAGCCGAGAAATTCAAATATTCAATTCAGGCAGCGGGCAGCGGGCAGCGGGCAGCGGGCAGCTGGCAAGCGGGTGGTGTGGATTTTATAAAGGTTGGGTAATGGCGTTTATGTTTCGTTAGTCACAGCAACGTGTGGCCGGGTCTGCTAGTATTTTATAATTTAAAACACAGATAAATGTAATAGCTCACTATACCTTTTATTCAGTTTAGTTTAATAATTTGCTCTCAAATCCATAATTAAGTTTTGTGCGAAATTTTATGATATTTATACATACTATATATATAAAAAAATGTGATTTTCGGAATTCTAAATTTCGCATATTGAATCAAATAAACACATCCACATTAATGTGGTTTGATAATGGATTGTCTGTCAGGTTCAAAAGAAAGTATAAACAAGAGATAATAGTAATGTTATAACATCCCCGCCCGGCGAAATTCCCACGAGGTATGGTATGATTCAACACAAAACTTACTACCATTACTAATTTGATCAGCGTCGTGCCTTGTCGCGGTCGTATCAATTAGTAAATAGGTAGTAAGGATAACGCTTAGATAACTTAGAAGCCTTGGAAATAAATAAAAAATCCCTTAAAAATAATGTGATATGTTCCCCTACCCGCCCACTCTTCATTAATACCTAGCAACGACTTCACCCCTATCACAATCCTTAGTAATAATACATTGTTCCCATTCACTATTTTGTAACTGTCAAATCAGTGTACGTTTGCCCTGAAGAAGGAACGGTCGTTCCGAAACCGGACGGCTTTACTCAAATATTCAAGTGGTTCAAATAATGTAACATTGTTTCATTTATAGTAATTATTGTAATTAATCCTTTTTATACGTTTGAAACAAACGTACCACTCTTCGAAAAAGAAGGCAGTCATATTTTCAGTGTTATTTATAACGTTTCCCCTCATCGGTCGGTCAATAACCATACATGAAAAAGAGTATTCTGGTGTGAGCTTGGTTTTTTAAAAAATCTGCAATTTTACTCCGAAATCGATCAAATGTTGTGTTTATTAACCTTCGAAACAGGGGTTAGATCACTGTTGTATGTGATCACTGTAAAATTTCGTAAAAAAATATGCCCCCAATTCCCTTTTCAACCTCTTAAAATTGTTTTTTGTTTTTTTTTTTTATGAAATAATGCGTGTTTATTATTTTATCTTAATGAGTAAAATCTCAAATTGTAAAATTTTTATTAAATGAAGGCAATTTTTTTTTACATTAAATAATTTCGCTCAGGGCCTATGTCATCTGAAATGCTGTGTGGAGGGTTTTGTTGAGCAGAGGAAGGAATGAACATTGGTCTTGAAGAGACCCATGTTGTAGGAAGGAGGAAACACAGAGGCCGGCAAATCATTCCACAACCGAGCTGTTGAACACAGGAACGAGTCGAAGAAACGACCCGTTCTCATGTGATAAATGTCAACCGTGTACAAATGTTGGGCACGCGTTTGACGTGTTTCCCGACTATGCACCGGTGCCGAGGGGATCTTGCATTGTAATACCGGTAGAACAAGGATAGCATTCCCACCCGACGCTTGTGCTCTAAATATTGCGATCCATCTGTTAAGATGGAAGAATCTATCAAACGGACCGCCCGTTTTTGCACGAGTCGAGTCGAGTTATCAGTTGTGTACCATTAAAGTATCTGCGAGCCCTTCCAACAAACACAAAATATCACTAACAGACCGGTTAGACAAGCGTACAAAGAAAACATAAAAACTCCGACGGTAAACACTACCTTTGGACAAAAACACCATAAATACCATGCCGTAAAAGCATTCAACAGTCTTTCACTTGAAACAAAAATTGAGGAAAACAAAAAAAATTTCAGACACAAAATAAAAAAATGGATTAAAGAACAAAAAGACAATATTACCAAAATTTTATAACATAAAAGAATAAAACATACACACGCAACACACTAAACCAATATAAAACACGTAACACTCACAAACACATAAATCATAATACTCGTACATGCCGATTTTCATTAAATTTAATTTAATTTTAGTTTGTTCATTTAATTTAATTTTAATTTTTAATCTTAATTTTTGGTTTAAATTTATCTTTATTTTAAATGTTTTTTTTTGTTTCGTCACCAACATTGTATATTTCTTTTTTTACAAACCGTATTTTATAACGGGGGCCCCAGCATGGGTAAACAACCCAGTAGAGGCCAATATTACTAAATTATGCTATGAAATTTTGTAAAATATTGTATCTACAATAAAAAATAAATACAAATTAATAGATAAATTTGTATTAACCACTTAATTATTTACAAAAACCGACATGTTTCGCCAGCAAAGCTGTTTTCTTTATTCATTTATTTTATAAAAAATAAATAAATAAATATTGTTGGGAAATCGAAATAAAATCGAAATAAACCGAGATAAACGATAAATAATCAATCTGATAAATCGGTTATTGTATTGTATATGTGTTGGGAACCGCAATATTATATTTTGGGAATAAGAAAATGGCTAATCGTTTTTTATGTAATTATATACTAAAATGGAATGATTTACCCAATTGATTTATACAAAAATGCAACAAAAGCAATTCCACAAATTTTAGTGCCACTACCAGCTAAGCCTAGTTGCTTAGTCTAGTTACGTAATTATAGAATTAAAGGAAATACCTTAATCAAGTTGTCTTTCAAATTATTTGATGATTCCAAGCTAAGCATTTTCTGTTTGAAGCATTCATGGACGATAATGAAGTGCATAATGACCTAAGGGGTTCCCGTAACAATATTCTACAAATGATAAATCTTCCATGTCGAGTTTCATAAAAACGCCATTACCTTAGAAATACGTGGATAGCTCATTCATAAACATAATTAACTAAAACAAAACAATCTTCTTTCATACCGATCATACATATTATTTAGAAATGAAATTGAATTTTAAATTGGCTGTCGGTAAGAAAGGAAACTGTAGAGAGATTGCAAGTAAGCACAATACAATCCCACTCAAGTTGCCGACGGATAACTAAAGCTTCCATGATTATATGTCAACAGGGATTCCCTAAATCTCTTTTGACGTGTTTGTATTATTTTTTTGATTGAGGAGGTTTTAAAATCGTCATAATTTTTCAAATTTCTAAATATTTTTACGCTTTCTTATTACGTATACATAAAAATCATATTCACGTCCATAAAACACTGAGTTTGCAACTGTACAATTTTTTATTTAACCTTAGAAAACCAAAGACTTTTTTACATTAACTCCACACAGGAGGCCGCGAGGAAAATAATTTCCTTCAGAGCCTCAGTCATTTTTGAAGATGCTGTGTGGAGGGTTTTATGAGGAGAGGAAAGATTGAAAATGGATTTTGAAGAGACCATGTTGTAGGAGGGAGGAAACACAGAGGCCGGCAAATCATTGCAAAGCCGAGCTGTTGAACTCAAGAACGTTTAACATTTATTTTTAAAAAATATTGACAATATTCTATGGTGGAGAACAGAAAAACAAAGTGTGCAATCCCCACGCAACAGAAGTGAAACCTTGGAAACCCAAAGTAGACAGGAGTGGAGAGGCTACGAAGCACCGCACAAAGAGTAGACCGACAGGCTACAAAGCACCGCACAAAGAGGAGACCGATTAATCTAATTCATTCCCTCGCAGGCAGTAGATCGTAGATTCTCAACCTTATTTTGCCCACCGCCCACTTTAAGTATATTTTTTTTTTCTAGCGCCCCCTATTTTTTTTCCTTGGGGTGGAGGTGGGGGGGCTGGGCTCACCTGTCACGGATTATACTTTCGTTATTATTATATATATCATACCTATGTATGTTATTTGTTACACCTTCTTTTTGACAAGTTAAAAAAGCAATTCTTTTCATATTTAAGTACCGAGTTCCTACTCCCCCGCCTTCTTGTCTTCATGATATAGTGCCAATTCTCGTTTTTGTTTTTTGTTTTTTTAGACCAATTCTTTTTACCTGCCCACGCCCACTTTGCTATCTGTGTATATGCTATGGATGTATGTGTTAAATGTATGTGTTAAATAAATTATTATTTTTGAAACTCTACAAACGTAACATTTCACAAACATATTTTGTATGAAAAAAAACTGTTTGTACTTTTATGTTGCCTTTTGTCGTCCACACACTAAATTACTTTTTTAAATATTTTGAATTGACAAATTAACTGCATACGCAATCTAGATTAATAAAAAAATCAAGCTCAGTTCACACCGGTAGAAGTGAAACCTTCACCCTCACAATCTCACTGTCGTACTGTACAGGGCCCGCAGATACTTTAATAGTACACAACTGCTAACCCTGTACAAGTCACAAGTGCGCCCCACGGTTGAATTTGGCAGCCACCTCTGGTCTGGAGCTCCAAAATATCTGAAAAATACCCTCGACTCTGTGCAGAAACGGGCGGTCCGTTTGATAGATTCTCCCATCTTAAAAGACGGATTGCAATCTTTAGAGCACAGGCGTCGGGTGGGAATGCTATCCTTGTTCTACGGGTATTATAATGGAAGATGCTCCGAGGAACTAGCATCATTGATCCCTTCGGCACCGATGCATAGTCGGGAAACACGCCAAACGCGTGCCCAACATTTGTACACAGTTGACATTTGTCACATGAGAACAGGTCGTTTCTTCGATTCGTTCTTGTGTTCAACAGCTCGGCTGTGGAATGATTTGCCGGCCTCTGTGTTTCCTCCTTCCTACAACATGGGTCTCTTCAAGACCAATGTTCATTCCTTCCTCTCCTCAAAAAGACCCTCCACACAGCATCCCAGATGACATAGGCCCTGAGGGAAATTATTTTCCTCAGGGCCTCCTGTGTGGAGTTAATGTAAAAAAAAATCTCAACCAATAGGAACCTTTGAAAGTGAGTTCATAAACAAAGCGGTCAATGCGCGCAGCTTGGTAAGGTTTCATTCTATCTCATTCTCTCGCAAGCTATATATGTATGTATGTTTTAGTCTCTTTTTACTATCACTCTTTTCCGTTTCATTGAGTTTCATATCACAACGGTGCTTAAGAAGTTTCACTTCAATAAGAAACCGCTAAAAAAGGAGATTTCGTTAAGATGTATTATTTTTATGAAAGACACAGTGAATAAATTGATTCAGCAACAAATTTAATAAAAAAAGTGAAGTTATCACGTCATTCGGATTTTCTTCTCAAATAAACCTGTTTTGTTAAAATACTGTCTCAATAAAGCAGGACAGATTTATAAAACACAACTCGTACCATAATAACATCCAGGAATCTAGTTTGCGGAGCGCTGAGATGATACAGTTATTTCCTCGGAACACCTCTTCTGTCCAATATCTCAGGGGCGATTCGATTTTCGATAATGCCCATACAAATATATGACACTTCGGAGTGTTCGCCGGACCGGAGCAATTCCTGAGTAGTTCGTAAAATATAATAATATATCATACTGTCTCCTCGCTGTTAAATTCTGCTTCAAACATCTCAAACACGCAGAGAGGGTCAGGGAAAAAATGAGAGACAGACGAAAAATGAAATACGCAACCCTTTTTGGGCAGTTTTCTGTGTACAGAGTGATGCCTACGCCATTGCGATAAAGATAAAAATAATGGAAATTCAAACTATGCCTTCTAGCGTACAATAATGTCGAGGTGGGAAGTTTTCAAAATTTAAATGGGAGGCCCTGTGGGAAATATTTTCCCTCGGGGCCTAAGTCACTTTAGGGGATGCCGTGTGGAGGGTTTTTTTACGAAATGGAAGAAGAGGAAGTTCTTGGAAAGAAAATGGTATGAAGGGTAGGTAGGAATCTGGGGGTCAATATGTCCAGGAGTGACGGACGTATGAATCCATATCTTCAACTGCGGGGCAAAGCGATGGGTCGAGGGATTCTGGCTGGAGAGGTCAAAAGAACTCCTCAACCAGTCTCTCTCGATCCGGCCCGCCACACAGTATGTGGGCGGATACACCGGCCGCCAAGACCTTGACAAACCTCGCTTTACCCATGAAACCGGTCATCCCAGCTCAATCACTCGGGGTGACCCGTGGTAGAGGTGTTGGTTATCCAATAAATCCGGTGCGGCGGTACCTATATCCGCCTCCCAAAATTCATTTATCAAGCTTAATTCTTAGAACTTTATTGTAATTCAAAGTTATTATTTTAAGAAGACGATGTACTGGACGTACTTGACTTAAACCAGTAATTACTGATATTATATAATTGTATTGCAGCACATATCCGGCAGTCCACATAAAACAATGGTGGATCATGCACATATAAAATAAAGGAATGAAAGTACCTGTGTTTCAAAACAAATATGGTCAAAGAACACTTGAACATACTATACCATTAATATTAAACAAATTGCCATACGAATTTAAAGAAAATTGCTCCATAACGAAATTCTCACTGATGTTAAAATCATGGCTATTAGGGAGTAACCTTATGTATTAAAATTATATTGTGCTCACTCTCACCATGTACTAATTTGCAATTATGTTATTAATGACTAGTGAATTATATACTCAACTGTCTAATGATATTCAAAAAGAAAAAAAAATCTAATCTACATTTTTTCACCATAAAATACGGTCTCTGAATAATGATTATCAACATTGCATATCACATTATCACAATATTTTAGTGTATATATATTAAGGTGGTCCAGGCCTGTATAGTAAAATATATTTTTTCAAATATAGATGTAGCCACCCATTTTATTTGTTACACCTATTATTCCTATTATGTGTAAAAAATTTCAGCCCCCTATCTTATATACAAGGGGGTGCTCATCGAATTAGAAGTTTGTGACAAAAGTTTTGATTTTAAGAAAACACGTAATTTAAGGTTTATTAATATTACAAGTATTTTAGTCAAATAAGTATAAAACGTGTTTAAATTTGAACAAAATTTGGTAACAAAGCAATAATTAACATAATATTAGTCGCAATCTTTCAAAACTATGTTTGTTAACTCCATTTTGAATGTTTCAGTAGAAACAATTTTTCTGTTTTGTTCAACGATGTGAAGTAAAAATTGCTTTTCTTCCTCATTCTTAGTGAGTATCGTGTTGTAATCTTCAAATAGTTTAACACCTCTCTCCACTGTATCATTAACAATACGCAAATTTTTGACTCAGGTTTTGCCTTAAAGGTAATCAGCATTGTTATTCTAAGTCTTAGGAGGTAATTACAAGAAAGAGTGCTTGATATAAAGAACCAAGAGCGTTTTCAACGTTCTTTGTGTTGCAAAAGCTTCTAATGTAATCTGTGAGGCAAGCTTAGCAGAATCGCCTCGTACTGAACGATTACCACCATCAGAATTTATTTTTTGAACAATGGCCTGTTTCTCAGCATCAGACAGCATCTCAGAAAACAAGGTAAATGAGACTAGTTCATCTGAAAAATACCATAAGTGACGCTCTAAGACACCCCTAGCTGCTATACTGATTTCGGAATCAATTACTTCCTACAATTTTAAGCTATTCCTAAGTATTAAGTCATTTACTGGTGCATCTGCTGCCAAAGACGCTTCGATTCAAATTTTGGTGTAGATGATAACTAACAAATCGAACAATTTGTTTTCTTCTCTCTTGATTAGTTTAAATCTTATTACATTCAAGCGCACTGGTAACGTATTGTGTAAAAATGTCACTTGTAGACAGCTCAACGCACTACAAACTTATCTTTGGACTTATCCTCTAATATGCTAGCATTACTAGAAGTGCTACTGAAGCTGCACTCAAGTTCTAACTCTTGTCTTGATACCACCGAAGATGAAACATTACTTTCAGCAGTCATTTCTTTCAATTCTTCAGATCTTTGTTTACGTTTTAGAGAACTTTCTTTGACCTTTTCTAGTTTCTTGTCGATTGAGGTCGTAATCATCTTACGTTCTCATCTTTGATCGATGAGAAACGT